>JARFIX010000038.1:0-1200000 GCA_036346125.1 Lycocerus yunnanus | reverse complement strand
TTGGAAAAAATAATATTTAGTGATGAAAGCAAATTTAATATTTTGGGCCAGATGGAATGCAAAATTTTGACAAAACCTAATACATAAATTAATAATGAAACCTATGTGAAACTGTTAAACATGTTGGCGGAAATGTTATGGTCGGGGTGCATATCTGCTGATGGGTTGAAAATTGCAATTTTTGAAACTATTATGACTAAGTGTGCTTACCTGAATATTCTATAATCAAATTTAGATCACAGTATCAAAAATTAGCGTTGAAAATGAGTATATGTTTCAACAAGATAACGACCTGAAACTTATTTCGTATCTTGTGCAGGAATAGCTTTTATATCACGTTTCAAAACAACTCCATACTCCACCCCAATCACCGGACATAAATCTTAGAAAATTGTGGCAAGAATTAGAAGGAAAATTGAAAACCACATTTTTAGTAAAAAACATTAAAAGAGGTATTATTGCAAGAATGGGAAAAATAAACAAAAGTATTACCCAAAATGGATGGAATCGATGCCAAGATATCTACAAGCAATAATCGATGCTAAAATATCTACAAAATATTAATTTTATAAAAATAAGTATTTTAGCTAGAATTATGCAAGTGTATTAATAATAGTTGGGCGGAAATTTTGTAAGTATTTTGTTTTTGTAATTTTAAGCTAAAAATTTAATTTTTTATACTTTTTATGGCATATTAACTGTTAATTATTATATTTTATATATGTTTTAATTCAAAAATATTGAACTATAATTAAGAGGTTTTTCGTATTATAACTTGCATTTTATAAGGTGTATTAATAATTGTTGAGTCACTGTACGTTTCGTGTTTTTATAATGGGTAGATTTTATATTTTAACCACCCTTTTTGATTTTATATGATGGTATTTATTGTATGCTCCCATGTCAATATTATTAAAATCTGTCAGCTTTGCACACTTATGCGTAGATCGTCCCGAAGGACCGGGCATGGTTCTAAATTAGTTTAGTTTAAAATTTGTCTCACTGGCATACATTTAGCGATTTTTTCTCGAGAAATTTATTTTAAATCCAAGATGAAAATGCAATTTTTCTTCCATTCTGCAAGCCTTCGATTTTCTATATTTCAGACGTTTCTAAAATTGTAATTTTTCTTTCCCGAATAAAATAAAATTTTCCAGACTTTTTTTGAAAACTTTTGTGATCCATTTGAAAATACGACAAACATGACAAACTAAATGTAGAAAATTCTCAAAGAAGCACCTAATAACATTAAATTTTCTAGTTTGAACTCATTAGAGCTTACTCTACATTTTATATCATTTGCAATGTGAAACATTCTAAAATGAAAATTATTTTTCTAACGTGGTAATATTTCACATGCAACTCTTGAACTTTGGCGTGCAAGCATTGTAAGCTATAAAAGTAATTTGATATCATTAATCTTACATATAAGTACTCGTAGTTAACAACGTGCATAGTTGTGTACAAACTTCCAGTTTGCTTTAAATTTTTCTTTTTAGTTTGCAATGCGACTGTAATCAATCATATAAATCGGCTAGATTATTATGAACCTAAAAACCTATCATAGATCCGGAAGGGCTATTTTAAATTTGAAATGCTTTTGCAAATAGTGAAATATAGATGGCGATACGTCGGTTTTTATTTCAGAAAAATGCAGATAATCTCAAATAGCTTTTCGGGATCTATAAGGTTTATTTTTAATTTATATTACTCTCGGACGCCACCCGTCGAGAACAATAAAAATTAAAAATCATTCAAGTTATTTTTGAAAACTTAATCAACTTATTGTTTTAAATTTAATATACTATATTATCGACCTAAATTAGCAATCCATCTTGCCATTAAAGAAATTTTCCCACACAAAAGTATCGTTTATATCAATTTACAGCAGTTCATTTTTATCAAAGCTGATCGTTCTATAACGGAAAGTGAGTACGTCAAATCCATTTTGGATTTACACTCTAAAATAAACTTATTTGCAGTAAATATAAGAGAGCGCCTTTTTTTTTATCTTGTTACGGGATTTTGAGGTCAAATTTATATTAAATTATATTTTGAAAGGGGTTATAAATTTTAAATTAACGATAATGACGACAAATTTTAGAAAAATTTTCTAGGTAAAACCCTTATTGTGTACTTGAAAGTTAGCGCCAGGTTTAAAGCTGTAAAGTTTCTATCATAAAACTTTTGGGCGAAGGGAAATCTTTCAATTGTGTAATTTTGCTTACCTTCAAGAAAGTATGATTTATTCACCCTAAAAATAATAAATAATTTGAGGACATAATAATTGTTTCACATTCTACTAAAGACATCTTTATCAGGAAGATGGGGGTTTTGAAAACAGTCCTTTGAGCTTTGATGTGTAAAGTGGAACGGAAATCTCGAGGAGGTTGTGTGTTGTGTGAAATGGGAACACACCCAATTATACCTTCATATTAACATGTTTAGTTTATGTATTGATTTATAATAGTCCGTAATAATTTATTAATTTCTGATAAAAGTCGAATTTAATCAAAATATAAATTAAAGGAAACCCCAGGTGTGTGCAAATTAAATTAATTTTTTTGGGGCTCTTCGATATTGGAAGTGATTGATATTCATCATGAGTGGGTGGTTCCCCAGCAAAAAATTGATGCTGCGAACTTTTTTGATTCATTTGTCAAGAACACGGACGTTTTTTCATTTTCCATTCTTCTACGAAAAATGTATGCACGTCATACATTTTATTTTAAGAAAAAATAACATTTTTTTTTTAAATAAAACAAAATTAATTAAAGCAAATAAATAAAATGACATAAAGTCTGTAAACCTTGAACTTAAAACTCTCTAGGTCGAGAACCTGCAGCACATCCGATTCAAATCCGACTGGCACTCGCAAGTCGCGACCTCCGTTCCCACACGCGAATCCACTCATAGTCTGGTGAATCTTTGTTCTTGCCGTCGAGACGCATTTTACTGACATTTGGAATTTTTCCAGGGGTCGAAAGCCGAATTTTCATTATAACAAAATTAGTTTTTTTAAATTGCGTATTTGTCAGCTTTTTGTGATGCGTTTTTTTTAAAATAAAAAATTAAAACGACGCACGACGTAACTTGCTCAGACCGGAACAAATTTTGAATCGAAAAGTTTTAGTTTGGAACATTGCAGAACCGTAGACTTTGCACGAAGCCTTATTATACGACACTCGATCCCCCGGCGAAGGGGTAAAGCTTATGTCATTGTGAAAATTTTAATTAAAATTATTATCGTGGATCCTAAAAATGGCCTTTAGAAACTTCGCATCAATTTTCTTTTAGTTAACATCGGGTTTGGATTTATTTCGTAATTAAAGGTCAAACTCACGCACCAATCAAGCGTGTATTTGAAATAAATGCACGTTTTTATTCGCTCACTGCGCAATGGTTTGCTTTCAAAATCAAAATTACTTTTTCCAATCTGAAACATACAAAGCGAAAGCTAAGAAAATTTATTTTTGTGAATTTTTTAATAAGCGAAATTGGTATGGCAGTTCTGGGATAACCGCTTGATATAGTATGGTTTATATAAAAGGGAGATGCTTAAATTTACTCCTAAAGGCTATAAAGAAGACGAGATGAGAGATTAACGAAGGTATTATGTTAAGATGGAAGGATTAAAACGTTGATTTGAAGTATTATTTTCTACCAAGCTTTTAATATTTTATAACGAAGCCGATCAATCAATATCTTCAGAATAAATGTAATAGTAGCTGATTGTTACTTCGGTAAACATTGTTTCACCTTGTTTTTTCGCGTAATGATCGGCGCCGTTTTCATCAGGACTACGTGCAGGAGCGGACCGGCCCTTACGTTGTGGTGCGGAAAACCTTCAAACGACTCTCAACGACGGCCATCAATTTGATAAGAAATAAATCTTTAAATAAAGTGCGCCATAGAAGATTGTTTCAGTTCAAACGTAAGACATCATCAACTTCTGTTTTGACTCTTGACGATGGCGAAACAGGTGGCACCAATTTAGCATACTATTTTGCGAAAAAAAATATTATTCTGCTCTATAGAGAATATTTATATTGCGAAATTTTTCGTGAACCAGCTGCTACTCACTGTATTTTGATAGATCAGTGTCCGAATGATTGGAGTTGGTGTGAGAAATGATGTTGTTCTTTCCTTGCGTGCTTTTAATTCTTAATACATTTTTCAAATAATAGAAGTGATATAAATTCTTATTCTTTGAATACCATTAATATTATTTTTATCACGAAAGTCTTCTTTATAAAAAATTTATAACAACTCCTGTATATAACGAGATAAACAATTTTTTTTAATAAGGCAATTCGAATAGTCTAACGAGTTCCATTCAACATTATAATTTGCTATTTAATTTTAATATTAAATTTCTTTGTTGATTGAACTTGACCGAATGGAGATTATTGCGTTATAAATAAATTAGGAGAGGCCAAATTAAATTTTGACTCGATTTTCTAAAAATAATCAAACGAAAACTTAGCACACTTTCTTTATATACAGCAGTATTTCAATAAAGAAAAGGTGAAGGGGCTCTTGTGGCGGTTCTTTAGTTTAAATTCAAGTGTATTGATTATTTGCTCACCAATAATCACGTCATGGGCTTTTACTACATAAATCGAACCGTAGCTCCAAATACACTTTTAGAAAATTTAAAATTTCGTTTTTATCTGAAAAAGATAAAATTATGAGGGAATAAATGTTTTTTGAAGGTGTAAGCAATTTATTATAAAATAAATTTAAGATTTTACACTCTTTCTTGAATTTATAACATCATCATGTCTCTTCGCGTGCATCAGTTAGGATTTTAAACCTTGCTACATCATAACCGCAAAGTCCGTAAGGGTACATTGAAGTAGTTTATTGCATGTAGATGTACTTGAGTTTCCATGCATGATAGCAACGAGGGTTGGATACAAAACTGTAAATATGGTGGTCATGTTTATCTTTGTGTAAGTTATGTTGTGCGCCGTTTGAAATGAATTTTTGATTACAACAAAAATCACATTTGGGAGCAATTTGTCAAGAATTTTATAACACATTCTTATGATTTCGTATGTTTACTTGAATATAAATTTTTTTTTGATTTAATAATTCAAAAACCTATTTCTTTTGATTGCATTTTGGCAATTCTTGTTGCTTCATTTAAAAATTTAAATATTTGTTTTATCAAATTACACATAGAGGGCATTACGGCATTCTTTTCAATATCTTTCATAATATAGCTCTTCCATAATTCAAACCATGTCGAAATTATAAACGTTCTTTACAAACCTACTTCACTAGATCAAAATGGGGCCATCTTATTCGTAAAATTTGAGTTGGACTCTTACATATTTCACTTTAAAAATCAAAATTATCTATTTACTTTTATCATCATCATCTTCGTGCGCCTTTAGTATTACTTTATTTTCATCATCATCATCGTCTGGACGTTTCGAGCTGCTGCTCGTTACAGACGTCACTCTTTTTAATACTAAAATTCAATAATATGCACCCTTTTTCGTATTACTACTGCAACAACGGTCATTCGTGATTACTTCAACTTTGTAATTTTAAAAAATTATAATATGAAGCTTATGCATAAAATTTCTCAGAAACAAATTATCTTGGCATCAGTGAGTATTACATTTAACAATGTTAAATTTTAACAGCGCAAATTTGCTGATGACGTGAATAATTTGTTTCGGTCTGTAACGGTTTTAATGAAGAAATACAATACATTTAAGGTGAGGTAAAAATTCACTACCTCGTTTGCAGCTACCCCTGTACTGGAAAGTTTTAAATGACACTGAACCTTCCGGAGCACATCAATACAGTTTAGTTACTTACGAGTTATAGTATGGAGTTTTCAGATCATTTTTGTGAAAACTATTTCGAATTTGATTAATCGAGACTTTGACTGAACGAATAAATGTCTCTCGGAATTGAATTCTTCAGTTTAATCTAACAATTTGGACAAAAGCGCGCTAGAAGTCTCATAGTTCATCTACTGCAATTATTTTATTTTTCACATGGGATAGTTTTCTGTATCTGCTTTTGTTATATTGCCTGTAGTTTTCTATCCTAATATGTTTCCTTATTAAACAAATGGCATTCAACCGTGCGGGTAACCAAATTTGAAATGCCTCGAATTTGTGCATTGTTGCAGCTTTACAAATCCACTGCAAACCATAGGAACCGCAGACGCATTTTAAATTAAATTGTTGTTGCATGCCACTCAACTCATTTTATCAACTTATTACATTGCGGGTTATGTGGATTTAAGTAGAAAATTGATTGTGAAATCAAATAAAAAAAAGTTGACCAAGTTTTCCCTCGCGCAAGTTTTAAAAAAATGGGGCTGGCGAGCCGCATACGACTCTTCGGAAGTTTGTGACTCGACTAATAAATTAAAAGTAATTGTTATTTTTGTTTTCATTATTATTTTATTTAAGTATAAACCATCAGCTAATAAAAAATAAATAAAAAAATGAAATATATAATATAAAAATTCGTCTCACTCGGCTCACAATATTTTCAGGTACGTAATTAGCAGGGTCGACGTTAGGTTTTACGCCACTGCTACAAGCAAGATTACATTTTTCCGCCCCCTTTTCCGAATCATGAAAAAATAATACAGGATTCCCTCTCGTCTTTAAACTTTGCAATCTTTGAAAAAGTTCCTTAAAGGAATTTAAAATTTTGTCGTGAAAAGTCAGAATTTTGATTTTAAGCATTCGAGAAAATTAATACTTTGGGCATGGAAAATTCTTTGAAATGAAACAAAAATTAAAATTTAAGTAAAAGAATTATGAAAATTACGTTTTTGCATAAACGCTGTTTTTCTATAGTTATCGAAAAGATAGGGAAAATTATCAATTTTAATCGTAGGACACCTGGAGAAGTGAGAGAACTTCAGTGGAAACCCTGTTTAATTGATTTTGGTTTAATAATTTAATTGTTTTTTGTTGAATAATTCAATTGTTTGTGGTTCAACAATTCAATTACCCTTGATCAACAATTTAATTTTCCGTGATTAAACAATTCAACTGTTTCTTTACTAATTCAACAGATTTTTCTACAATTTTCTATTTTTCGTAGTAGGTGTTGTTTTATGTAAAAAACTACTACTTTGTCAAAAAGTGCAACTGTTTTTTTATTAAATAAATGTAATTGTTTTGTTTAATAAATTTAACTGATTGGTTCAATAATACAACTGTTTTAGATTTAACAACTGTTTTTGATTTTTCAACAATTCAACTGTTTTATGCAAAAAAGCTACTACTTCAACCAAAACTGCAACTGTTTTGTTAAATAAATCGACTTTTTTTGTTCAACAATTCTACTGTTATCTTCAATAATTTATCTGATTTGTTTAACAATTCTATTATTTTTCATTATTTCTCACCGTCAAAATATTTGATTTTTGTTTATCAAAATTGAAAAAGAAAATTATCAAATTTAATCAGGGAGAACTCGAAAAAGTCACGTAAATTATATTGGAAAATTCCGTGGGAACCTGTAGCTGGAGGGATATTTTTAATTGGACGCATTTGTAAGTTTTTCATTCTCTGCATCAATGGTACGACTTTTTCTTTTTATTAATTCTACCCATCTTAAAATGTCTTTTTATGAAGAACATTTTTTTCCTTTTTTTTTTACTTCATGGGTGATTTTGCCGAGAAGCAAGTAGCTGCGATAATTGGGGCGTTTGCTGTAAAAAGTCCGGCTACCCCTATTATAAAGAATTGGCCATTACTTTGTTACAGGAAAATTCGTCTTCGGCGCACACACCCGTAGCAAAAGCCAAAAGTGCCGACTAACTCGCCGTGAGGTCTGGGTCAAACGAGAAAGTATAATTTTGATTTGCGTGCGCCGGAAAGGTCGAAATCGGGATGGTTTCCGATACTGAAACATAGAGGGCGCCACTAGTGTAATCCTAGGTTAGATGGAACAATAATGTACCGCACACTAGATCGGTACAAACCTTTAAAAAAATGAATACTTAAATCCGTTACTGGTAAAACTCAATTCTTTCGCTCCACTTTACAAAACCAGGATCTGTAAAAGAGTACAAAAGAAACAAACACAAGTTCGGTAAAATAACACTATAATACTTGACGAAAACACAGTATATAATACAAATAATTCGGTACACAAAGATAACAACAAAACAAAATAAATTGTAGCATTTACAATTTGGAATAATTTCTAAATGGAGTGCACTCGATATCGATATTTTTGACATTGAAATTGACGGTATAAAGTTCATTCTTAACATTAAAATTTACTAAATTAAACAAACATGAAAATATCCACTTGACATTTATGATTTTTCAAAAGTGACAGTTCTTCAAACTTACTAGGTTAAGTCCAACGACCGCAGATGGCGTTCGTGGTTTTAACTTTGAATAAATTAATGTTCAAACCAAAGTGACGAAACAAATATAAAAATGACGGTATAAACACTTGATGCACTGTTGACACAAAGTTAAATGGCGTAAATAACTAACCTTTAATCATTATGGTCACAGCTGGCGATTGAATTGGTTTTCGGCGGTAACTAACATCGAAATTGGTGCATGATTTAAGGTCATTACTTCTTGAACGTAAAATAAGGTCGACTTGCGCTAATGCGGTGGTTTTCAGACACGGTGATAAGACGGTAATCCCTAAACGAGGGAATTCTTCAAACGGAAACGAAAATGGCAGAGTGCTCAAATAGCGGTTTCAGGCGTACTAAGACAAAATATTTTCCAACGGAAAATGCGATACGATACGATAAATTGGCACCTAAAACGGTAATTGATTCACCGGTCAGATGCACATAAACTGGCATTGGTGCCTCAACAACAAACGGAACGGTAACGGTAATAAAGATGGTAAAATTTGATTTAACGTGTAAAAACACGGAGTGGCTTCTGAACAGATCAAGACCGACTGACGATAACGATATTTACTTTATAAACCGAAATTAAAGATGGTAAAATTTAATTTAACGTGTCAAGCACGGAGTGGCTTCGAACAGATCAAGACCGACTGACGATAATTTCGGATAGGAGGACATTAGCGCTCGGCCAATCGAAGAGCGATACGCAGCTGCTTCACAAACTCGCTTCAGCTTGTTGAAATTTTCCAAGGCTGTCTGGAAAACAGCACGTGGCGATTACTCAAAACTTCCTTCCACGGAATAAAACTTGATGGTAACTAACTGAAATTTGTAACTTTTAAGTTTCTAACGAAATTTGCATTAGGGCACCGTGCACTACCCTAGGAAATGAAGTCACGTGACAACTTGTTCAAAGTATTTGATGGTGATATCCCCTCTGTAAGACGTTTGTATTTTTCAGTCAATAGTGGGTCAAGGATATGTCAGGTTATGACGTAACGGAATAAAATTTATTGTGGCGCCTTGATAGTCTACATATGCTTCACTTACCAATATCTGAAAAAATACCATTTTCAACTAGTGGAAGAAATTTGAATACTGATGCACAAGAATGGATTAACGATACCTCAACATTCAATTTTTGTTTTTATTTATGCATCCGTTTGTATACACCTCTAGAGTGATTTAATCTTAAAATGAATGAAGTAACTAAAATTTGGCGCTTTAATCGTGGCGCGCACGAATAGGTTAACGAGATTAAACTTCTATTTATTTCATACAGCTTGTTTGTAGGAAAACCATTTATTTTTAATTTAATGATACCGTCTCGGTCTCAAACTCTAAGGTAAAGTAGCTTTTGTGTTAAAATTTAATTCGTAAATGAGGAATGCAATTAAATACCCGGAGTAACTATTTTTTGATGTTCCTAAATACTTGCGAAAGAAACAGGGATGTAGTTAGCATGCATTTTCATTTTAATTCTACTTTTTCTAAAAGTAGGTAGTCTTGGAAACATTTTCTAGAGCAGTAGCAAAGTTTTCGGTGGGAGCCGAATAATTTTAACTTAAATTAAAAATAATTTCACTTTATTATTCCTTCTTACAGTCAAGATAGTAATTATGCTAACATTAGTTACACTTTTTGTCTTTATAATGCACAATGTACAATATTAGGAAAACTGCACCTGCAGCTAAGTACTGCAGCTACATATTACTAACATAGCTTTACTTTTATAGAATATTCACTTGGTGTAAGTAATTTCATTATTTTGAAGCAGTTAATTTTAATAGATCGTCAATTGTGACTTGCGATAATGCTGGGCATTTGAAATTACAGATTTTACAATTTTCCTATTTTTGTAGGTGTTGTTTATGTAAAAAAAACTACTAGGTTGTCAAAAGTGCAACTGTTTTTTTTAAATAAATTTAATTTTTTGTTTAATAAATTTAGCTGTTTGGGTTCAATAATACAATTTTTGATTTAACAACTTTTTTTGATTTTTCAACAATTCCATTGTTTTATGTAAAAAGCTACTACTTCAAAAAAATGCAACTGTTTTGTTAAATAAATCGACTTTGTTGTTTAGCAATTCTACTGTTATCTTCAATAATTTATCTAATTTGTTTAACAATTCTATTATTTTTCATTATTTCTCACCGTCAAAATATTTGATTTTTGTTTATCAAAATTGAAAAAGAAAATTATCAAATTTAATCAGGGAGAACTCGAAAAAGTCACGTAAATTATATTGGAAAATTCCGTGGGAACCTGTAGCTGGAGGGATATTTTTAATTGGACGCATTTGTAAGTTTTTCATTCTTTGCATCAATGGTACGACTTTTTCTTTTTATTAATTCTACCCATCTTAAAATGTCTTTTTATGAAGAACATTTTTTTCCTTTTTTTACTTCATGGGTGATTTTGCCGAGAAGCAAGTAGCTGCGATAATTGGGGCGTTTGCTGTAAAAAGTCCGGCTACCCCTATTATAAAGAATTGGGCATTACTTGTTCAAAGTATTAGAAAGGTGATATCCCCCCTCTGTAAGACGTTTGTATTTTTCAGTCAATAGTGGGTTAAGGATATGTCAGGTTATGACGTAACGGAATAAAATTTATTGTGGCGCCTTGATAGTCTACATATGCTTCACTTACCAATATCTGAAAAAATACCATTTTCAACTAGTGGAAGAAATTTGAATACTGATGCACAAGAATGGATTAACGATGCCTCAACATTCATTTTTATTTTTTATTCACGCATCCCGTTTGTATACACCTCTAGAGTGATTTAATCTTAAAATGAATGAAGTAACTAAAATTTGGCGCTTTAATCGTGGCGCGCACGAATAGGTTAACGAGATTAAACTTCTATTTATTTCATACAGCTTGTTTGTAGGAAAACCATTTATTTTTAATTTAATGATACCGTCTCGGTGTCAAACTCTAAGGTAAAGTAGCTTTTGTGTTAAAATTTAATTCGTAAATGAGGAATGCAATTAAATACCCGGAGTAACTATTTTTTGATGTTCCTAAATACTTGCGAAAGAAACAGGGATGTAGTTATCATGCATTTTCATTTTAATTCTACTTTTTCTAAAAGTAGGTAGTCTTGGAAACATTTTCTAGAGCAGTAGCAAAGTTTTCGGTGGGAGCCGAATAATTTTAACTTAAATTAAAAATAATTTCACTTTATTATTCCTTCTTACAGTCAAGATAGTAATTATGCTAACATTAGTTACACTTTTTGTCTTTATAATGCACGTTGTACAATATTAGGAAAACTGCACCTGCAGCTAAGTACTGCAGCTACATATTACTAACATAGCTTTACTTTTATAGAATATTCACTTGGTGTGTGTAAGTAATTTCATTATTTTGAAGCAGTTAATTTTAATAGATCGTCAATTGTGACTTGCGATAATGCTGGGCATTTGAAATTACAGATTTTAATAAAAAAAATTTTACTTTTTGACGCTTTTGACGTTCAATCAACTTTTCTAGTATTTTTTGAATATGTATTTTTAGAATGGAATCTGATTGCTTTGATATTACTGACGCCCCACTGAATAAAATTGAATTATATGCATAGAATTTGATGTTCATAGTATTCAAAAAATTTCATTCAATTTCGAAAATGATTTTATATTAACGTTGGCTGAATTAACTCCGATGTGTGGGATATTCCAACCTTTCGAAAGCGGATTTGCATGCACACACATTCTACATTTTAAAAACAGTTGACACAACTACATTGCGAATCGCATTTTTATTTAGCTAAATGAAATTAAGTATGCGTGCGTGCACGGCATTTTCCTCGTTCGGCAATATGCGGGGGATCCATTCTGACATTTGCTGTCCCGTTTGACTCGGAAAGCTTTGTCACGTCGTTTATTAATTCTTTGAATGGGGGGGTTTAGGAAGTATAACAACTCGAATTGTTTTCTCGTAAATTTAATATCTTGCTATATTGCTTGTTTTACCGAGGAAGTTTTTCGATTAGTATTTATTTTATGACCCGGGATCAATACATAAAATTCTCGACGAAAATGCTCGATAATTTGCTAAGGACGCGACGAAATCCAAAAAAAATTCTTCTCGAGTGGTTTAAAATTGTTTTCAATTGGCTTTTTCACGCAATTATTGTACAAATTACCCATGTAAAATTTAGAAGCAGCAACTTTTACGCTTTTTATAGGCTGTCATATAAAAGGGAAAGTAAATTTTTTCATTTTACGTCTTTAAATATTAAAATTTGAAGTAATTTTATTCGCGTGGGAAATAAATTTTAGGTTGGGGTTCTCTAACGAAAATCCTCTATAATTATTGAGGATGGTGCTAAGTGAGTTAGATAATAATTTTATGGGGAAAGTTTCGTGACGATTATTAGAGAAACTGGCATACGAAACCCGCCGTTTTGATGAGATTAAAAAATTACAACACCTCTCTCACATAAAAGGACGACTTATTTTGACGTTATTGAACCTTCCTTCCGAGACGAGACGAAACGTCTTTCATAAGATTCAAGTAGTTTGGACTTGAAAGTTTTCTTTTAATTCGACTAATTTTTCGACACTAACTTATCCCATTTTTTAAAATTAAATTACAAAGTTGTTTGTGTTATTACACGAGTTTTGCCGAGAATTTTCAAGAAATTATAGCTGGAAATTCGTATGTCGGCGCGAGATTCTTAATTAGGATACAATAATTAACTGTAAATTTCATCAAATTCGCGTTATTTCTTCTAATTTGCTTTTATAACCTAATCTACTTTCTTAAGAGATATAAATACCGGCTTATTAATTAAATTACATTTTACGTTAATTAAAGTTAAGTTTTGCATGCTTAATTTAATTAGTTTACGGTGGTTAGAGAGCGAAGCGTTTTTAGTAGGTGGAATTTCGTGGTCTTAATTTTTCCGTAATTAAAAAGCGGTAAAAATGTTATCGAGGATATAACGCATATTTTCGGAACAACCATTGTCACGAATTTCGAATTAAACGCCTTCGACTAATTCTACCGAAAACTCGCTCAAGTTGCAAATCGTTGTCATAATTATACAGTAATTGCTAATTATAATCAGCACTTACAGTTTCTACGCTTGAACACGTTCCAAATAGTTCTGAATTACACAACTAAACATTAAAAAGTTTATACGCGCCGTTCTAAAACTTTTCATGCATTTTTTCGCAGTAATTTGAAATTACAAAATTTCCACCGGTCCACCTCGGTTGCTTCGCTCATGTTAGAGGAAATGCTGTCGAGATGTTCAAAACAAACGTCATAAATTAATTATTAACATACCAAGTGTTTGGTATATCCAAATTATTTCGTAAAGATCCCGGCGGAAATTCAATTAATTTGATTTAAATTCGTTTAAAATGAAATTTGATATTCCGCACTGGGGCCAACGAACGAATTACTAATTTTATAATGAGAATTGTTCTAATTGTGGTTCGTAATTGCGACTTAAATTTCCATATGGAATTACTTCTGCTTCCCCTCCTCGTCTTAACCATCATTAAGATGACTGCTCTTTTTTGGTTGGTAAAAACAATTCACCAAATAAAATTTTTCTTGTGGATTTAACGCTCAATATCAGTAACGTTTTAAACGGTTTTAATTTGGATTCCATTATTTATCAGTAAACTGACTTCCTGTATCTTGAAGGGAATAACGAAGCAATTTAATAATGCAATTGTAGACTTCTTAAGCCGTCAGCTCATTTTACATATCGACGAATTTTACTACAACAGCACGTGAAATTTGAGGTTTTTTACACAAATGAATAGAAAATTTTCAGGTGCTTCTTCTTCTCTTGGTGCCTATCCGTTACCGAATGTTGGCGATCAATGTTAGTGCTTGGCTTTTCAAAACTCGACAGAGTATCTAAGTATTTAAAGACATAGTAACATGACCAATAGACTTTGGATGCCACGTTAAGCTGTCGGTCTCCCTAGGTTTGATGAATTGCCATAATTAACAATAAAACGTGAATAAAGTTTTATTCATTAAAGATCATATATGAATATGATGTTGAATTTTATAAATAATTAACAACTGTGAAAGAAATTATCAATAACAATAAAATTGGTGCATATTATAGCGTTGTATTAATAATTGAGGGGAATAAGCGTAACTGCTTGTTTGCGATGGAAATCGGTAAAAGCAGATTTTCTGAAGCATACATGCAGGAAAGCTTATTCGATCTCAATTTTAGTAGCACAATGTTATGCACATATTATATTTTGCGTGAATATCGCAAAAATGAATTTATCGAAACTTCTAACAAATTAATCTAGACTTCTAGACAGCCCAAAGTTTGAATAATATGTAGCAGCAATACAAGTTTAGTGATTTTTCGAAAACAAGCAAATGAAATTTTGATTGTCTATGCCATACATTGTAAAACATTAACTTTTAGTTGTGAGAATTTAAAATTTCTTTACTGCGAAAGGTGATTACTTCCAAATTTTTACACTAAAATTTTAATGCCGGTCCGCCACTGTTAATAATCGATACATTCTTTGAGTATCACCGCAAGGGATTTTGCGTTCAGTTTTCTCACTTGATTGATGACGCAGGTGGCACTGATCTCTTGATGTGGAAATTAATTTCAAAATAGATTTCGTTGTTGTGAGGTTGATTTTTACCGGTGCATCTATCAAATTCATATTGTCGGCGTAAAAATTTTGCTGGAAAAATATGCTATGGGTAATTAATATCCATTAAAATCGCTTTTTATAAAATTATCTTGTTCAGGTGAAGCAGCAGAATTGACATTTTAGAAATGTAACATCGTTAAATAGATAATATTTTTGAGTCCTTTCTGGTTTTGCGTTACCTGTCTGTTTTGTGGGAAATAAAATTTTCTAATACATTTCCTATTTCTTGACCCACATCTTGTAAATTGTTAATATCTTCTCGAACCGATGCGATGTTTTATAAATTTAATTACGTGGCAGTCAAAAAATTTTCAAAAAAGCTGCCGTAAACCATCACCGTTGTGCTATTTTTGTCTGTACACCTGTGGACGTGAAAAGTTGTCTAAAAACTTTGCCACTTCGTTCAAATAGTCGCTCAAACTTTTTGATTAAAGCAGAATACGTAAATATCCAATTGTGTCGGGCAACTAAAATTTTAATGTGGAAAATGTATTGAATTTTCCACTGCATTTTGTTTTTTTGCTTACACATTAGTTTATTATTTGGAGTATCGGTAGCTGGGTTTGTGGTATCATAACATATTGTAACATACATGAAAGAACAAGAGCCGTTTGTAACAACATAATTAACAACTTGATAGCGAAAGCTGCTTTATCGATTTTGTGCCCGTTAAAAATAGAGACAGTCTGCATGTCAGATTTTTATAACGCAATTGCATCCACAACCTGCAGCATACTAACGTTCTTTGCGGACCTAACCATTTCATTCCAAATGAAAGCATCACATTGGTTGTGGTGGTATTGTGGCATAAATTATTAGCTGTATCAGTTACGGTGGTGCTGTATATTCAACAGTAATATCACTAGTGATCATGATATTGCCGGCAATTTTTGCCGAATCGATCACGACTACTTGTTGCGATGAAAAGAAGCACGAGTGCGTAGCGTAGCACTCGTGCTTCTTTTCTCGTAGCAACAAGCAGGAGTGGTCATTCGGCAAAAATTACCGAAACAAAATCATGATCACGAGTGATATTTATTTTGACAATTTATCGAACAATAATTTTAATTTAAATAAAATTAAATTTTAAATTAAAATCAACAAGCATAGGTAAGTACGTTGCTAAGATATTGTTGATAGCTATTATTTTTCTTGTTGCCACGGCGATGGCAAGAGTGCACCCAGCATAATATTCGCTGAAAGAATATCAGATAGCTTTTGATTGGTCCATGTGACTAAAACGATGCAAACACATTGGATGATATAATGTGTGGTAAATTGTCAGTAAAATATTATTTTTTATTAGTTTACGTACGTAATTGAAATTTTGATAGTGCAGATAAAACAAATCTTTCTTCTAATTCCAACTCAGATTGACCAGAATGTCGAAATGTAGAATTAAATGGTATTACACTTGTTTTAGATAGTACATTGATTTCTCGCTCCCTAACAGTTAAATCCTGATGGCGACGAAGTTTGGCATATAATTTTAAATTATCGAATCTTTCCCCAGGTTAACAATCTTCGTTGCTCCCTGTAAGATACGAAGCAGCAACCTGACGCAAAACATACAATTAGTAATCCCTGAATTAGGTAACCATTTTAGATTTGCCTTGGTAATGAAAAACAAACTTGCTAGTTTGTTCACATGTTAAGGTTGCATTGTTTGTTTTCTAGCCGGGACGAATATTTGCAGTTCCAAAAGTGGTGAGAATTTTTGTTGGGTAGAGTTTATTGGGATATCTGGATTTTTCAACACACGATTTCATTTTCCAAGGGCTGCCCATCTATTCTTATAACCAACTCTGCCGTTTGATTTTTCAAATTCTTTCGAAACTTGTTCTAAAGCCAATAGTTTTGCGCATATTGTGTATGTCTTTGTCTTACTCATCTTCTAATGGTAATTTTGTCAGTTTTTAAACTTTTGTTGATATTGACGTGCAATATTTCCTGCTTGCCAATATTACCTACTGGCGTCGAATATCTAGAATCGACTGTAACTTCATCCATGTTTTCTTCTTTCTTGTGAATTTTCATTCACTGTGAATATCGCCACATTTTTCAATGTTTCAAATCCAGTTTGTTGGGGTGGATTAATCCCCATTTTCACTTTATTTCTTCATTCCAAAAATCAAAAGCCCCACTCAGTCTTTGTATTCTGCACGATTTTTTTCCACCTCTTCCTGTTTAACATTTCATTTTTCCAGTCGCTCACTTCCATCCGTTTCACATCCTTGGTCGAATCCTCCCTCCATCTTCTTCTCGGTCTCCCCTTCATCTGTCCACTTCAAGATTCCATTTCATCATCGTGGAGATTGCTCTTCCCTCTTGTGCCCTCTCCAATTGTCCCATCCATCCCAATCTCAAAACCTTAACATGCCTGACTATATATTCTTCCTGCAGTTCACTTGCTATCTCTCGTATTAGTTCTTTTACGATATTGTTCTTCATTCTCTTTTAGTGGGCTCAGTATTCTTATTTTACCCTTTTCTCAAACACTCAGAGCTTTTCTTCTTCCGTCTTTGTTAAACTGATCAGCTCAACTCCGTACGTTACTACGGATCTTATCGAGGTCTTATAAATGTGATTGGGTCTGATAAGATCTCACCTGGATCTTCTTCAGTAAATTTTTGATCTTCAGTAGGTTGTGGTTACCATAGAATGCTCTACTGCCCCCATCACTGTATCTCTTACAATTTCACCTCTCTCACTGGTGTCATTCATTTGCATTCCACGTCATCGGCATATGCTATGATTTGGACTTTGCGGTTCATTATCGTTTCATTGCAGTGGGTTCTTCTCATTAGTCCTTCTAATACTACATTGAACAGGATAGCCGACAGAGCATCTCCTTGTCTCACTTCGGAATTGATTTCGAAATTGCCATTATTTCCCATTTGTGTTCTCACTATTGCTGTCGTTCTGTCTACAATTTGCCATTTCTTCTATCAGATGTCTTCTGTTTACTCGGTCGAAAGCTTGCTTGAAATCCACAAGCAACATTTCAATATCTACTGTGCCATATTCGTGTGCTTTTTCCATAATCTTAGTAACTATGAACAATGCATTCGTTGTAGATCTTCCGGATCTAAAACCTTGCTGGTAGTCTTTTATCTCCTTCTCAATATGTTTTTGTAACCTTCGTGTATCAATCTGGTTAATATTTTCTATGCATTATTGAGAAGTGGAATTCTTCTGCAATTGTGACATTCTCTGTTGTCTCCTTTCTTGTATATCTTCACTCTTTTGTTCTGACATTCTTTCACTCCTCCATTCCGTTATCTCATTACATCTTCGTTTCCGTTTTTCAATAGTTCCGTATTTATATTATCGGTTCCCGGGGTATTGTTATTTTTCATCTTTGCTATCGTATCAAAGACTTCTTGGTAAGTTGGTTCGTTTAACTACTCATAACTACTACTTCCTCTGATTAAATCCAAACTGTTGCATTGTAACCACAAATTAAGGAATCTTGCTATACTAAAAATTTATAAAAAGTAGCCGTAAATTAGTTAAAACCTTAAAGTTCATAATCTTACTGGTTTCTATTTTTGGAAAAAAGTTTAAACGCGCCAGTTTCCGCTTGAAAATTGTTTAACTGTTACCGAAAATATATTATTATAGCTAATAGAAGATCAATTGTAATTAATTACTTCTAATTGAACACGAACATCAGAACCAAGATAAAAAGTAATAAACTTTCAAACATAACCTAAATTATCAATAGATCCAATTTTCACAGGAAACTACAGGACCGGAATAAAGTTTTATGTTTGAAATTATTATTATTAAAACATTAATATCAAAGATCTGATAATAATAAATTGTACAAACTGGGAGATCTGGGGCACTGAGAGTACTCTTTAGAAGCTTATATTTTCTTGGGAATGAAAACAACTATTTGACATTTTGTAATGTTGTAAGAAACTGGGCGGAGTGTCACGATCTATTGTTAAAAAAAGTAAACAAATGATGATTCAAAATAAGGGGGGGGAGGGGTAAATGCACCTTGCAATTTATTATTTTCTCAGATTCTGCATTTTACGTTAAAACCTTTTGCGAACGAAAGGTTAGGTTTTTCGATCACCGGGGGCAGAACACTCAAATGGTGCAATACGTTTTCCTAAAGTACTTAACCTGTAGTGCACACCTTAGGGCGTGATAGGCACGAGTGTTGCTGTTGCTGCCACATGGTTCGGTTTCCACGTTAAACTCTCTTTGTCCCAAAAGTAAAAATTATATTAGTATACAAATACTAATTTTTGTTTATTTTTAAAATTAATGTTATTTTTTGTTTCAGGTAAATGTCAAATCCAAAAGCTTTTAAAACTACAAACTAGCCGATTGTTTGGTAAGATATTTGAAAATTTGTTAATTTAACGTGAAAACTGTCAATAAAGCGAGTAAATGTCAATTTAGAATTTGAAATAAGTTGGCTACATCGAGCGATTAAATAGTTAATTTGTGTGATCGCTGTTTATTTCTCATTACCTTTTAATCCCAGCTTTGTTTTACTTTTTATGCCTGTTGATCGCTTGAAATTGGCATCGATTATTGAAAGTTTTGCTTTTAAAATTTTAAAACGTTTGCACTGACACGATGTGGGGAAACGCCCTTACATTGTTTTTCTTTTACCACATATTCGTATCATTGAATTATGTCACAACGAAACTTGGAAACTAAAACGCTTTATTTCGTTAATAAATGGGGTAATACTGCGGGGGTTCCCCATTGTTACAAAACTACAGCTTTATGCACTAATCGTTTATTTTTCCATCCTAATGAATTGCTTTCGGTTATCTCTATTTAAGTTTCTTAAAAAACGGAATTTGATTCGAATAAATAAATTGCTCGTGTACTTGATGGGTTTGAAATGCAAGTAATTGCAATCGCACAAGCGTTTCTACGTGCTTTTTCAAAGTTTATACACAAAGCGAATCAATTAAGAAAAGTTTTAAGATCTCTTTTAGTGTTCGTCTAAATCTGATTTGATTTTAAATAAATAATAAAATATTCACTTTTTAAGTCGGTCGTTTTATACATTCATTATGTTGACTATGAATAATTTTCTAAAAGTGAGAAATCGATTTTGCAAGTTAATTATGATATAATCGAGTCTGGAATTTAGTCCTTAAAATAAACGAAAAAATAACTGCAGCAGGATCTTGACCGAAACCTACTCGTATGGTTCGTTAACCACACGAGTATGATTGCATTGGTGGTAGCAAGTAGATCGAATCGATTTTTTATTACAAGAGAGTCCGTGGTCTCTCATGGAAGCTCATATGCAGATAAATTAAGATATTATTTTGGCAATTTTAAGGATTCGAGCACGCCACGACCGCCTCGCAAGCCACTAAATTAACCACACGACGATACGTGCGTAGCAAAAATAATACAGTTTGATACGCGTAGTGATTCGAGTGGAATTTGTTGGGTTCGAGTTATTTATACCACTCGTAAATTTGCCTTAAATCGATGAAATTTTTGTGGTGTAATGTTAATATCTCCATCGCGCAAGCATCGTTTTCGAGTTTTATTTTTTTTACATCATAGAACGAAGAAGATTTTTTTTTTTCTCTAATCTCAAAATGGTGCATCCGTTTGCCTGGTAGGGTATTTTTCAACCTTCGCTTTTAAAGCGAAGTTCTTTTATACTTTCGTATTCCGTTTTCTTGGACAAGTAGGGTTGGATTAGATTTGGAATCTTTTTACCATAATAAATATCTTACCTGACTCACGAATTCGATCAATGACCGCTATTGTTACACGAGCACTTCATAAAGCACTCGCCCCATCGTTATTATTGTTTATACTATTTTAAATCGCAAAAGTTATTACGCGAGTAATTTTACTCTAAACCCTTAATAATATTATGTACACGTTTTATCGTATCTTTTCCCTTTATTAATTTTAGAATAATCTTAAGGAATTTGAGCATACCTACCGTTTAATTTTGAAACTGCCTTTAAGCAATAAATTTAAGCTTTACATCTTGAGACTTGATTTAGATACGGAGAAATTTGTTATACTACAGTTAAATTTAATTTATAATTGTGTTTTCATATTTTCAAAATGAAATGTTACGTTTTTGCTAAACGAACATGTCGAAAAACAAACTTCTTCAGATCCGATTATCAGATGTGTACCGATCCGTAAACCGCCCCCCGGTCTGTAGGGAACTCTTTTGACTTTGTCAAATTTTTTTAATACTCCTCTGCACTTTAATTATCCCTTTCATTTATTAGAAATTTAATATTTTCCAAGTTGTCAAATGAACGTAATTGTTTTATCTTTCAACTGATAACAAAGAACTGCGAATTTTGTTGATGTAAATTTTCAATTTATTTCTCTGTAGGTAATTAGAATAATTTTGATGTTACTCAAACCTGAAGGTTTATCTAAAATATGCCAGCTTTTTGGAAATTTCAAACAGGAAATTATCCAAAAAGTTGTCAACGAAATATTCCACCAGCGAAAATATTTTAATGGTAATTTATCAGAATTTATTTAATTATAAAACAAACACGAAACATACGATCTGTTTACCAACATACGAAGTGTTTATTTCGGTTAATAAAAATTTAAACAATCAGACATTGTTGTAAGGATTCAAAACTTTATTAATTTTATGTATACTGGATTGCCAAGGTTGTGCGGCCTGAAGGTTGCGGAATAATTTCAAATTCTCTACATAATGTACTCTACTGATAAACAAATAAATAAAGAGGGAGCAGATAAATTTACGTTTCCTTTCTGTTTCGTGTTCTGAATTGCTTCTTCGGCCAATTTCTCCAAGTCCTTTTCTACCACTTTGTCGTCTGCTAACGCGTTTCTGACTTGGACCGTAACCGTCTTGGTTAAAGCCCGTTTAGGGTTTTTTACTGAGGATTAAGGCAGGATTTTTCCTTTTCGCATATTACGCTTGCTTCCTTGATTGCTATCCTTTTTTTGGTTTCTTGGACCCTTGCGAAGAGTTGTTTGGACTGTATTTAATCGTTTGCCACTTCCTTCACCGCAATACAATGGAGTGATGTCTCCGTTTGCGTCGTTCCATAATATAGGCAAGCTGGGCGAAAATGCCAAAAATTTCCGTTTTGCTTTAAATTCAATGGCAATTACCTTGGAAATTAAATATTTTTATATAAATAGTTTTGGGTTCAAGTACGCCAACTGGGCTTTTTCCTGTGATTATTTTACAAATGTTTTTAGAATTAGGTAGAGAACGTTAATACGAGTGGAATGTACTAAGGATGAATTCGATATTTGCAATAATAACGCCAAAAATCGATTTTGAAAATCACGAAATCGGGCAATTATTCATTTTCATGCCAGTACGTGCATTTCAATATGCATGGAAAGGTGCTGGGCGGGGCCTACTAGAGCATCGAAAAGTGGGGATTAGTCGCTCCTGAGATCCGCCGCGTCAACTTGGAAACTTTTCGAGTTGGAGCCGCTTAAGGGATGTTTTTAATGAGTTTAGCACGTGTCAAAACCGTTCGAAGCCTCGTCCGAGCCCCGGAGGGGCGAGGGCGGGTGCGGAGAATAGGTTTTGACAGTGCAACCACCTCAGAAACAAATTCACACAAAAAGTGATTTTTTAGAAAATACTCCTTAAATCGATGCAATTCCATGTTTTATTCAAATAACAGTACACATATGTGACGTCTGCATCAAAAATGTGATAAAATACGTAATTTTTTGTAAAATTGCTACAAACAATTCAAAATGGGCGGGGCTTGAGGTTCAAATGTAGCCTATCATGGATACGTATTTCAATTTTGAGTTTTAATGCCTAAACGTGAAAATTTTAAATCATCCTTAGTTTATAATATTTCTAATTATGTTCTTTTCATAATATTATACCATTTCTATAGGAATTTGCGATTTTCGAGGCCCAGTTCTCGTACCCTACCCAGTTTTTGGTCGGTAATAAATTTATTGTAAGTAAAGGAAATAAAACACTTGGAATAAAGGCACTATTTAACCTGAAAAATTTTAAATTTTCGTCTGCAGAACACTTATGGGGTGGATCACTGGAGAATTCAAACTGCTCGAGCAAATTCTTTCTTTGGATCTACTTCTGCACAGATTTAATTTGTGTTTGAATGAGCTCAGAAATAAATTATGTCTAGAGCCCAAAGAAGAGGGGTTTAATGCGTTTTTATAGGGAGACCACAACACATAGGCTGTATATTCGCGATTCAAATTTATTTTCCCACTTTATAAATCAGGAATCTGTGTTGTTCGACCAATAAGGTAATAAATTTCATAGGAAATTTTACCTTCGTGACAGGACATATGTGACTTACCAATCTATAATAATAATTAATAACTGAAAATAATCTCGAGTTGGGACGAAAAGGCAAATAATTTTGCGAATATTGTTGTTTAAACTGCATAAAATTTGTTGATTTTGTTCCGTTGGGGTTTCACAGGTTTGGAGGGTTATTTCAGATCTGCCAGTTTGGTCAAATTGTTTTGAACGGAGTCAAATGACTCTGCGAAGGCACACGACAAAGCAGTTATTTTTGTGTAAAAGTAAAATTTGCTCAACTTTCAGCTTCTACGCGACAGCCCCAAAAGCATTGGATGCCAACGCTACTCCCGATGCATTTTAATAGATTTGATTTTGATTTGCCCACTTCATCTACATAATTGGAAATTTCATCCCACTTCAAATTTTTATTACACAACACCCACTTTGCTTTGATCCGTTGGCTTGATAAGAAAAATAAAATTAATATCAGGGTTCATCTTTTTGACATTCCTGTGTAAACTTCATTTATTTTAATCCGCCTACACTCGACAGTCATTTCAAATCAGAGTTTTCATTTCTCTCTTAATTATGTTTTTCTGATTTACAGTGTGCGCCCAAAAAATTGAAAGCGTTCCGTTTGAGGTTTTTCATTTTCGGTCGTTATTACGTTCGTTATTTATTTATTTATTTAAAATTAAATTTTTTTGTTTTTATTATTTTTAAAAATGCTTCCACGTTATATCTACGTATTATCTAAGATAAAGAAAATATGATATTTACGTTCGAACTTTAACTACATTATTTTGAAGAATACTTGTGTTGTCGGAATATATTTTCTTAAAAAAGGAAACTCGTGTTTACAACAAAACACACTTGAATTGAGATCATTCACTCGAAATTGTAAATAATGAACGGATGGATGGAGCGTCGACATCGATATGAGTGTGGTTAAATCACTCCATTATATTTTGTCAATTTATACAAATTTTATGTGGATTGTTATTAATGGTGATGCGAAAGAGTGGAAATTCGTTTTTATTTCGTTTAATTTTCGAGTTTCGAAACTGACTCGAGGCCGTTGAGCTCACCTTCACAAGTGTAAGATTGCTATCTAAATAAGAACTTAAATAAGTGATTATATAATCAGAGCAGCCGTCGCCGAACGCCACGCACCCTCGGATGCTGATTGTACACGTCACCTCCACCACCGCCGCCGCCCTCGAATCAATATTTGGTGGCGTCTCGCTGTATTGATATCAGATCTGGCGGAGATTGTATATTATATAGGATTTACTTGTTCAGATATATATAAGGATGTGGTTTAATGTCACACTGATTTACTAACTTTCTCAACGCGCTGGCTTTCCTTGCGGAAACTTTGAAATGAACATTTTCAACTATTTCACGTTACCCCATTACTTATTCACCAGACATAAATTTAACAATAAACCCCTAATTATTAAGACTGACCTTTTTATAACTCTTCAATATTCAAAACTAATTAAAATCGCTTCGAGATTTATTTTGCAACTTTTCTGCCGTTTCCATAGTAAATAATAATCCGCAAGTTTACGAAAATTTCACTTTTCTACAACTGAAATTTAGCTGTTGTTCTTAAATGAACTGAAATTTATAAGAAAATTTGCATTCCATATCCACTTTATTATATTCGTTTTCAAGTGCCTTATTGAATTTTCTTTTTTTATATTTTTTAATATTTTTCTTTGAGCTTAATGGGAGTTTTATAAAATTATTATTGCCGAAGTATATCGAAGCAGGGGTTGTTTTTTTGAAGTTTTATTAAATAAATTCTAACAATTGCTTTGAACTCGTATTATATTACCCCATGCGGGGAATACTTTATTTTGTTGTTCGGTCGTATATTATAAGGGTCTGTTCCGAAAAATTTTCAAAATTTTATAGGGACACACAATTTATGCGCCAAAGGAGAACATTTTCATTTTTTTTAAGTATCGTGTGTTTAAAGTTGTACGCAAGGAACGAACAAATTTTACCAACTACCTACCTACCTACTTAAATATTTAATCAGGGGAAAGTTTACAAATCTAACGTATCAATTCTGTTATTTGTAATTTCTAATTCCTTATTCAGTGTTCTTTGTTTTTGTTTCGCTTGTGATGCATAATGTATGCATCCCCAATAAATATATTCATGATTGTTCGACGTTTAGCTTAAACTTACTTCGGAATACTGACATAAAAACCTAACATTTGTAACTTTTAGTTTACTTTTCTTGCTATAAAAACGTTTCAATTTAATATTAATTACAACAAACGACGTGGTTTATGTAAAACAAAGGTTACACCGAACCTCCTATGTGCTTTGAGTAAAAATTTAGAAGTGTAAAAATTGTGGGAGTTATTGGTAAAAAATTGAGTATGATAATGATTAATATAAATATTATATTGAGCGTTCTACTTTGGTGTAGGCAGAGTTTACATTGCTTTTTGTTTATGTGGGATTCCCCGAAATTCTTTCATTTCTAAAACTTTTTTATCTTACAAACAAAACTTGGTTCATCCTAAACCGAAAGTAGAACATTAAAATAGTTTTGCAACCTTGTTTGAATTTTAAGATTCGGCCAGTTTGGCGACTTTCGGTTAAAAAGCGGTGGCAAGGGCACTGTTGGCAAAATTGAACTACTCAATACACGAGAAACAGTGATATTTTAAGATTACGATATCTTTCGTGTTATTCTTATTAATTTGGCGTTTAATTATTGTTTATGGATACATTTTTTTTACATGGTGCTATAGGTGTTCTTTTCGTAACGTTTAATGTTATACAATATTTATTAATAAAAGTTAAAATTTTAAATTAAATAATACAACTTAAAGTGCGACTAAGTAACTAAATACATATAAAAAATTAAATTTTACCCACGAACAAGCTGAAAATACAAATACGTTTTATTAAGACTTCTCAGGTAAAATATTTTTGATTAATGGCCGAAGTTAAACCTCAATGCGATAAAATGGGTATTTTCCTCCATAGGTACACAATATACTATTGACATGAAACATAAAATTACAATTTACAAAGATTTTAATGAAGTATCAGAGATATGTAAATACGACGATCTACAGAACAATAATCCAGGTTATTCAAATAATGGACACATCGAGACATCCTGATTAAGCCGCTGCAAGAGATGTAAATAATTAAAAATTTCTGAAAATTGTTACATGTCAAACAAGTCATCCTATTTACGTGGCTACCAGGGCTGGCGCCAGCTTTTTTTGCTCTTGCTAACAGGATTGGGAATTTTCCGCCTCGAGTCCCGAGTGAATAACGAACTTTGGTTTTTTTTGAATTTGTTGGGAATTGAATAGTGTTATTTTTTTGTAATGACATTAATATTTACACATAAAAGCACGTGTTTCTGATTTATTAGTCGTCATCGATACCGTATACACATTAAAATTTTTAATAATGCACCATTGCGATTATGGCTGAAGAGTTCATGAATCTGAATTAATATTTACAAATTATTGAACAGTTAATAAATAACCTGCATAATTTTCAGTGAATTAAAAATAAACTTTCCGGAACTCTTTTGTTTTTTTAATGCCCACTTTTTGAAAAAAACTGATCTAGCCAAAGTTCATGGAGGGGGTGATTAAGTTTATCACGATAAAATGTATGTATATTTTCCAAATTCGTAGCAATTCAGTTCATTTATGCTCGTTAGCACCACTTACACTAATGGTGGGTTTCACAAACGCGATTAATTATTTAGCCTGGGATTGAAATTAGTAAAAAATTTAATAAAATAATTTCTAAACCTAGGTTAAATTTTAAATCACTTGTAAAGTCCAGAATTAAAGAGAAAAATCGCACAAAGTTAATAATTATTATGACTTACTCATACAGCACCGCAAATTCGTAATTTACCCCCCCCATTTGACTAAACTACATGTACGTAGGTTGTTGCAGAACTATAAAAATCATTCAATAGCATAACGTGGTTTTAAGGCCGGAGATGTGTATATTAGGAAATAAGATTTAGGCAGAAAGGTCAAAGTTTGTCGGAAGGTGTGATATGCCCCCCGTGACGCTAAGATCACTGGGTTTTGAGGTTATGGTATCACGATAAGTTTTAAATGAAAAACATTTGCAGTTCGTTGTAATTCGCACGTAACAGCTCTAGGGATATAATAAAGTTCGGAATTTTACGAAGACATTCTTTGTTCCTTGATTTCTCGCCGACGAAACCTGAGGGCAAATCAGGCTAAAAGACTTTCAGAGGAATATAAATTTCTACTATACATGCTCTGTAACTAAAAGTTTATCCACGGTTTCTTGTTCCTTAGCCAGGCGGTGGTCACCGCCAAAAATTGCTTCGTTTCAACTGGCGCCTCCTAAATTTTCCCCCCCCTTTTCGGAGCAGCATACTGGTAAGCTCATTTTTTCTGATTTTATATGACAACCCGTAGTTATATTATGTCTAATAATGAAATATGAAATGCAAAAGGTACTGAATGGAAATCGATGCAGAGGTGCTATTATTGTGACAACATGATATACATAAATTGGTGTAGGTTGCTATCGGCGAATTATCGATTATGAAGTTTATTTCACATACTACAAAATTATCTACAATTAGAAATATGTTAATTACTTTTAACAAACAGTTTAGTATTTGGAGTGAACATTATTTACATCCGCACAGTCGATAATCTGTAATTTTCAAGAACAGATCCTTAGAATCTGGTAGATAAAACATTAGAATGTGTCTACTGAAGCCTGATTGTAATAGACACTTTCCGACAGCAACACATCTTCCACCCTCATAATAACATTCAACTAAAACAATTCTGTCAGTCTAAGATGTTAAAACTTGAGGAATATATTTACATAGTTCATAAAACACTTTTGATGTTTAATTTCTCGAAAATTATTAATTGCGCCATTTTTGTTCTTTGCAAATTAAAATTTTTCCTTTTCCTCGTGAAGAAGTGGAAGTCGTTTATTGTTAACTTTTTCGTAGATTCTGCTGCATTGTCTGATTTATCCAGCACGGCATCGTATGGAACGGTTAACAAATGTACTTTCTCATCAAAGTAATATCATTTTTGGACCCTATTTTTCGGTATCGTTATGCTACAAAAGTTTAAAGATAAAAAACGGAACGATAATTTAAGCTTCTCACGAATCAAGTTTGCCCCTGAATTTTTCACAAAACTTCATCGGCACGTAAAGCTGAAATAGGAAACACGGTTTTGACATTTCGTATATTTTACGAAACGGAACAAATTAACGTACTTTGCAGCGGCACCCGTTTTTTTTCGTAACAAAAATTACTTTCTCTTACAAATTACAATTACTGTTAAATCGACAGTTTTAATTTGATTTTTAATTATTTTTGATTTTATTGTCGCATCTGGCAATGATTAATTTTTTATCGGCAATTTTTGAGGGATTGTTGCTCGAAAATTTAATTTACTTTGAAAATCGCTTTGCTTTGCACCCTGCTACGTAATTAAAAACCCAAGTGAAGTTTTAATTATCACGACTTTTGTTTAAACGTCGTTAATGTTTTAAGGGGTTAATTAAGAATTAATAGTTTTAAATCAGCCTAATAATTTATGATTGAGCAATTTTTACGGATCGCAACCAGAGAATAAATAAAGATATCGAAAAAATAGAAAATCTTACAATTTGCTGGAAAGGCTTAATCTAAATTAAAATATTAATAAATATTACGTAGCGTGTAATTTGAAAATTTTAATTTTCATATCCTCGTGCAGCAATTATTCGCGTACTAAATTGCATGTTTGTTGTTGTACCACATTAACCATTCCCCGACCAACACTTTAAACGGATTTCAAATCCAGTAATAAATTTCGTTATCCTGTCACTCCCAAAATTTGTTGTTAAGTTTACTTTATGCCGCATTTTGGAAAATGCTTAATTTAGCGTGTTTCTTTGGGTTATGATTTATTCAACAGTTTAACGAATGAACAATTGTTAATTTAAATTTTTGTGAGTTAATTAAAAAGTTTATCAATTTCAAGATCGTTGACTGTTTTATAAGAACACAATTATTAAATTTTTTACTCGGCTGAATTCTTTAATCCTCACTTTTTAAATATTAGGACAGGAGGATTAGTTGTTATCGATTCTAACTTGAGACAACTTTATTTTTTGAAACATTGTGCATTTCTCAAGTACGCGGTCGGTCGCCTTATTCTTCCGAAAATCTGAAATATGGGTGGTTCAAGAAGTAAAAATATTTTAGTTATTCAACTTTATTTTCGAATCTGTGTTTGAAATAGAATTGGTTTTCATCCCCTTGTCTTTGAAGTTTGTTGGAGTAGAAAATCTTTTGAAAAACTTCTTCCAAATAAAGCAAAATCTCAATTCCCCGGCGCGTGTACCTACTGACATTCTTAAATGGTGTTACTGCAACTGCCTTTTAAGACTAAGGAAAAGCATTTTCAAGTCATAAATTATTTTGGTTATTCGACCAAAGCGACGACGAAAAGTTGAACTTATTCCTCGAAAGATTCGACCAAAAACTACGAAAATCACTGGACGAGAACGGCTCTGTAACTTTCAACTTTAGCTGATAATAAGAACAAACATTCAAATACTAGAAGTGGAAGATAACTCAAATTTTGATATACGAGTATAATTTACTGATAAATTACTTTACCTTTAGGATAAACCCGCCAGACCGAATAACAAGTCGATAGTCGTTATGTTCTGACTAAACAAGGAAGGGCGTCACCTTTAACAATGTCGCGAGTGTTCTTTTGCTCAGGTAGTTATCGTTCAGCTGCACGATCGGGCAGAAAAATTGCTCGTTTTCCTGGGCGCCAGACGAGATTAATAAAATATAAAGATGACAGAAGCTGCTTTATTATCACACACAAAAAACAGATAGTATCTGGAAGAAAACCCCAACAAAACAATTAACAACTGCGATTACTAAGGAATACAGCAGTTGCGTAGATCAAATAGTCAGCCAAGTGCTTTCCCAGAATGTCTCGGTTCAGAAAACGGCCACCAAATTCGAATACATGTGCGTTTGAAATTCTAGTAGTATTTGTAGATGATATATGTGTAAGCTTGTATAGGTGGGGCATTTTATGAAAAATGATCAGTGATAATTGTAAAGTATGGATTACAAAACTACGACCACTTGATTTCGTGAAATATCGGGGTGGGGTGGGGGACGCTAGAGTAAGTGTTAAAATTAAGGTAGAGCTAATGAAGCGTGTTACTTTAGGTATTTTTCTTAGACAAGAATTAAATAAGCAGTAGCCTAACAGGTTGACATATTTGGTTCTGAACTTCTGTTTTTCAAATCATCTTGGGAGATAGATAAACATGTTTGCAGCTTTTACATCTTTTTTACACTGAAATTGTATGCGTTTAGACTTCAAGCAGAAACAACAATGATTATTATAGAATTGGTAAAGTTTTAGGAATTCATAGTGGAACAAAATTTACCAGAAGGTTGCGTATCTTCCCAAATTTGTAATCGATGGCCGAGTTGCGCAGTAGCCCAATAGCTTATCTACTATACAGCAGTGGTTCTAACAATACGACTGTACTGCGTATGTGATCATTTTAAAGGGAAAGTATATATAAATATGAAGAGGAAAGCAATAATTACATAACTAAAGGTTAATATTTGTGAGGATACAGCGGAATACTTCAAGAAACTTGTGAAAAAGTAATGAAAAATGCCATCGAAAGAGCTCGCATATGTGGAAGAGCTGGAGGCGGTCATTTGTCTTATATTCCAAACATACTATCTAAGACCATCATAACGATGGTTCTGTATATCACTTTGGTTATTTACCAACAGGATAAAAACATTTCAAATTATAGCATGCATGTACTTTACATTTCTCGTATTATTATGCTACCCCCTTTGACTGCACCCACATGAATTTATTTTTGAGCCAATTATCACCCCCGATACAAATCTGAATTGAGTTATATATCTAATCATACGCTAACAACTTAAATTATTATAAGTGAACCCTCATACACCTGTTTACATTTATAGTTTTGTTTACCCTAAGAGATAAAAATTTTACGGCATGTGAACCGTGAATTAACGTTTGCTGGTTATCCTACATTGTTATCGATTAATACAGGGACTCCCAAACTTTTTACTGCTGCGGCAATATTCGCGAAACATTCGGAAAGTGTCAAATCTTGACAAATGTGAAAATAGGTTCTCGTTCGGCGCTAGGAAGTCAAGGATGAAACGAAATCCAAAGATGGCTTTCGGGCTACTGGAATAAATTGAAATAATTTAAAATTAATTTTATTCATGCATCGAAGAAAGAAAACAGTTCCCAGATACTCAATCAAATTGAAGTTTGCATTAGACTGCTCGAAAATTTAGAATTCGACTATCCACATAAATGTCTACTAAATGTTCCATCTCACCTGTCGCAAGCAGAAGATATTAGAGCAGTTATTACAAGGATTCCTGCACGTAATACCTTCATTGGCCTTTCTACTTTATGCATGTTTTATTAGACAAAATTAAATTCTCAGATAAAATACTGTGGTTTCGACATAAATGAGAGTAATGATTCTATTCTAAAGTTGGTTGGTTTTAAACGATCGACCACGATAAAGGCCACTCCATTGTCCAATACTTTTTCTATTTTTTGGCCCCTTCAATTTATAACAGAGGCTTATTGATTGACTGTCATGTCTTGTAATACAAATCTACACTGTATACGAAAATTTTACATTTTGGTGATAAATATTCCCGAGTCAACGGCGAAGACTTTACGCCTCATGCAAATTGAGTGTAAATTAGAAGAAAATTAACATTTTTACACAATTTAAACTTTTAATGGTATCGATTGTCTTCTTTTTGTTTCGAAATTAAAAAGTGGTATCAAATTCATTTTAAATTTTTAATTACTTGCCGAAAGCATTTTGCACAAACTTTTTAACCGATTAAGTCGTTGTACCCAAATGTGAGTGAATAGTTTTTCATCTTTGAATATTAACTTTTTTAATTTATATTTTAATTCTTTTCGTTTCTTTTGGGCATTATTAAAAAATAATTATCCAGTTTTGCGTTGAAGCGGGCAAGCGAGTTCCGTTGGAATTATTTAAAGGAGCCTTGTTCGCCAGTTAAAATAACACCTAATGCTTAGCAATCGAAAAAGTTCTTGCTAAAGAGGGTAGGAAAGATAAAATTGAAAATAGCGTTATTTTTTCCATTCGAAATTCCCGTATTTCGATTCTTTTCTTTTATCCGGCACTTGGCGAACATCAGAGTCCCTACGGTCCTTCAATTCCATTCTGAATTATTCGGAATCAGAGCTTCAGAATAACAACTCTTACAAACTAGTTCAGAAGCCAAGGGTCTCTCGACATGTTGTCAAGGGTCAAACGAGTCAAGGCAAAACACATGCGTTCGTTATTCTACGACAGGAAACTTGGGTGTAATTTTCAAATTTTATTTATTCTCCAATCATATTTTGTCCTCAAAACACAATCAGCTTTAAAAAGTCTTTAATTTTGTTTTCCGTTGTTTGCCTAACCGTAATATTTTGATGAAAAATTTATTTTCCGAGCTCTACTGTAATTCATTTTATTTACCTTGGAATATTTGAATATTTTGATAAATATAAATAAAAAGGAAAATTTTAACAAAACATATATAAGAATATGACATTGATGGAAACGAATCTCTAGACGTATAAAGGAAGAAATGTTATTGAAGCGATCGAGTAAGTCTTCGATTGAATAAATCTGTTCGTTTTTTTGTTGTGAAAAATGCTACGTTTATGCTTTTTAATTATTTAATTTATTCAATTTCATTTTAAAATCGAAAATTATTTTATCCTCTTTATGCCTTATTTATCAAATTAGAATGATAACCTACTTTGCCGATTTTTAAAGTGCAGGGATTTTCTTAGCTTGACCCTTTGGAGGACTCAAATAATTTGTTCTAAATTTACATAAATTTGACAAATTGACGAGAATTTAATGCCAAAACGAAGCTATAGACGTTTAGTAGAAAATTATGATGAAACCTTTTTGTGTCCAACTCACAAGGGGACATTGTTGAGTGATAACCTTAAATTGAATAAATATTAACGCGATGGTAGTAGATTATAAAAAAGTTAGTGTTTGGCATTTAAAATTTACATTTTTATATTTTTGGATTTCTGATCCGTCGACCTTTTTCGATTCTATTTCATATTTCAATCCATGCGCATGTAGTAGGTTTCGTTTTTTGCCGCATGCTGTTTTTCCCAACTGCTAATTTAAGAGTATAATAAATTTACAACGTACAGGGAATGACCGGATAAAAGGTTCTCATTAAAGCAGCGTGATTCATTTTGGAGTACAAGTTGCTTTGCATAGGAATTAGTTTATTTAGCTGCCGAGCACTGTTGTCCTGTGTGGAAGAACAGCAGCTTCCACGTAAGCAAATTGATTTTAAATTCCCCCCTCCCGAGCGGAATTTCCGATCAGGAGTGCAATCTAAGAGCTTATCAGCATCGACTGGATATTGATAGTGTCTGTTTCTTATTCGTTAAAAAAAAATTGTATCATTATTTTCGGCGCTGTAAAGAAAACTTTTGTAGCCTGTAGTGTGGGAATTTCTACGCAAAATATACTATGTACATGTTACGAACAAAGTACGAAATTGGACAATGTCGATTAATACAGACATTCTTGTACAGATATTTTTATAAATACCCCGAGGGTTCAACTTCGAGTTTAGTTTTGGCTCAGGGATGATTTTAGTGAGTGTAGAGTTACATTATAAGTTATAAATTATTTTTAGACCCAAAAAGTAAAAATACAAATTTGTATCACATTTTGAGGTCAATATTTTAGTTCCAACTTCAACGTTTTTCTTAAAACGGATGTAGTATAAAACAAACTGCCTGTACAAAAGCCAAGGTGTGCACAGGACAATATTCACAAGTAGATTGCAAAGGTTGTGCGGTCTGGGAAATAGTTACAAATATTTTGTTCGGATTGGGATCTGCGTATATTAATTCAGATAATGGAAATTACTATTTGTGAGGCCACGCAGTAGTTAATTCAGATAGTCGAAAATCTACTATGTAAAGCCAATGAGATTTCACTGATTGATCTTATCATGTGATCAATCGACAAATTTAATTTATTTCTGCGGATTGGATTCTTTTCCAATAATTTTTATACATATTATAATAACAATTTGTCAGATCAGGCGGCCTATTACATTAAAATCAAAATTTTAACATAAAATATATAAGGGGGATCCAAATTTAACCCAAAATCTTTTAGTGTTTCCATTCTCAAGTGAATATTTCTCAAGCTATAACTCTTCCCTTGTAGATCTGCCGTTGATTTTTATTTCAATTTAAAGAAATATAAATTGCCTTGGATTAATAATCGTCGTCGAATTACTTTGACAGTTGAAAATAATTAAATATAATTGTTAATATTTTTTTCTAAAATAAGTTCCATTTCAAATAAAGCTGTTATATTATTCTTGCATTTCGAGAAAAAGATAACCAACTGATCAAATTTAAACAATTAATAGAAAATAATAGAGTGTATATTTGTTTGAATAGGAAAAGCTGCTTAGAAGATTTTCATTGATACACACAAAAATTTAAAATAAATTGAAAGTAATCTTGTCTTTATTTTTGTGATGAATTTATGGTTTTATCAGTTTCTATGAAAGCTTTTATTTCTCTGTTTGGTTAAAACGAACATTTGATGATGATTTGAGTGCATGCGAAAGAATGGTCGGCCAAGTTCAGGTTGGGTAACTATTTTGATGATGCTTTCGAAAAGTCGCTGTAAGGTACGGAAGCGCTGGAAGCAGGAAATAATGCATGAATAGATGTAACCAAAATGGAAGAGAAGAATTTGCAAGAAAGCTTAGGTAGTGGAAATGGAATTGAGAAGCGTAATGCATACTTGGCTTATTGTTAACGGAAAAATTCGCGAAAATGTATTTAAAGCGACATAAAAATTACAATTAACACCTCGAGTTTCAAATTTCAACGGGGCGAAATTTTACCGAACAACAATTCTGGATGCTCTAATTAAATAGTAACCACCGCGATGCGATATACATAAACACACACACCGAGAGAAAAGACAAAGTAATCGATTGCAATTTTTAAATGACATTACACTTTCGTGCTTTAAATTTTGCTTTATTCGCCACTAAATATAAAAATATTGACACTTTAATATTTACTACAATTTTTTATCTACTACAACATACAACTTACGGTTTTGGCATCAACGTCGAGGAGAAAATTTATTGTATTTAGTAAAAATCGCTTTAGAAAATGTAGGAACTTTTATTAAACGGGAATAAAATTTTAATTAAAAATGCGATTATTTTTAATGACACGTACTCGGCATTCATTATGCCAAGTTTTAACATACTTGTTATTCTGTAAGGGTATAATTATTACTTGACGCATATTTCTTTATTTCTTTAGTAAAGTGTGAAGCCCTAAAAAGAGTCAGCAACCCTTGCGAGCTTTTAAGCATAAGTTCTTTAAGTTCACAGCGTGATCATAAAATTGCAGAAAGACCCCATTTCCTCTCTAGGCTCGATGATACAACGGCACGACCAAGATGTATGCCTTCAATTATTTTTCAGAAAACAGTAATTTAGGAGGTTAAACCGTGGCACATTACATTTTTTTCTCGTTTCAACACATTTTTATTGCACGTTTTCTATTTTTCATTGGATAAGAGGTCAGTTAAGTAGCTCTCATTTGAAGGTTACGTCGCAGGACTGAAACCGATGTTCCTTAGTGCAAATGCCAGCTCACCCATCATTTTGGACAATACACTTTTGGCGAACCTTGTTATTTTTTATAATAATTGAATTTCGAGCTTTATTCTAAGTTTTAAAACGTTTTTATTTTTTCTGCTTTTTTGAGCACTTGAGCAAACTTATCCATTTCCTCTATGTTACTTCAATTTAAACATTATTATGCTGCGAAACTCGATAAGTGTTTTTAAACTTATCTGGAATCTTGTTTGTTTGTCTACGAGTCGAGACGACGACTTTAATTTGATTTTCATATGCTACACATTTTTAAAAATTGCATTACTTTTGCACTTTTTTAAGCTTTCACGGCTGTCTTAGATAACATTCTGCTTTATTTACTTGTTTGGGGATCAAATCAAACTTGTGAAATTTGTATGATACTTACACTTGCCAATATGGCTTAAAACTTCTTCGTTCGAAGCTTGTTTAGAATAAGGGATGAGGAGTTTGCATCCACAACCGTCGTTTCTCACGGAATCGTCCGTACATCAATTATTCATTGCTGGAAGTGATAGTACGTGTATTACTTGCACATTATTTACTATTTTATGTTCAAATTTCTTACTCCCGATATTAAACTATTTTCAAATTTTATCTTTATAATTTTCATCTCCAGGACAATCGACTAAGCTTATTTTTTTGGATAAAAGTTTATAAAACTGTAATTAAACGTGTATCTACTTCTTTCAAAGTTCATATCCAAAGCTTAACACGAAGCTAACGCAGAGACCTCGTTCTTTACTTATTTTTAATATAAGGTGTCACCGCGGCCAACACACACCAATATATCCAAACCGTAAATCCTGGTAATTGGTGCCATTTGAGCGAAAATTCGAAGATGTATTTTAATCGCCATAAATTCGATGCGAGATTGCAATGCTGAAGCGACACTTGAGCGTTATCAAATCTGATTACGGTATATTTTTAGCTGCATTTGACCTGATTTCTCTGAGCCTGCATTTTTATTTTTGTAATCAACATCACACTTACAATATTAGTTGTTCTGTTTTCTTAGAAAGAGGTTTCGTACCTTTCAGCGAACGAACGAATTGCATTAGGGAATAACAACTTTTTATTAAATTGGTGACCCCCCAGCGCATAGATTACTAGAACCAACGACCTACTGAGCAATTTCGATTTTCAAATGGGAATCTAGTCGAAATTCCGCATGAACGATAATTTCAAATAATTACGGAATTAAAATTATATCCTGAATAAGCGTTTCAAGTTTCTTTGTATGATGTAGTTACACTAATTGGAAGGTATAATATATTAAAACGAAGATATTGGTTAATTCAAAACTGTATGAAATTGGCAGTAATCTTATTAGATTTAATCTCACTACTAATTAAGTGAACAGATCAATTAGCACATTTTGGTGGTGTTAGTGGTGTACGAACATGTAGACGGTGAAATGGGTTTAGCGCATATTCAAATTATGTTATGTCCAGAATTCGACCAAGTAACGGACGGAGGGTTTATATGTGACTATTCCCAGATGTAGCTTAATTAAATTTGAACTTGGCTCAATTATAATAATTTTTAACTGCACTCCAATGATCCGTAATTAAATAGTACTGCAATTTTGCTGCTAATATGTAGTTAAATAGGTTTGTTTGATTGATACAAAATAATTCCAATATTTTATTTACATCAAAGAATTTTGTACAAATTAAATGGATACGATGATTCCAAATTGATATTGCTACGTTTTCCACCTTTCACATATTTTTATTTGCGCTGACGATAAAAATTCCACCGTTATATTCCAAGTTTTTGCTGACAAATAAATTTAACTTGTGCTAGTTGTAATTTAAGCATCTCGATTGTAATTATTCATGTCAAAATTATTTTGTAAATTAAATAAGGACATGGTTTATTTGCAATTATTCTGTTTAATTGGTTTGGTTGGTTTTCTCGGCGAACCGTGGAGACAATGCTACCGAATAATTTAGTAGGGTAAGATGCTTTTAACCTTGAGATACTAAAAATCGCCTGCGGTCTTTTTGAGACAAATACAAGATTTCATAGCTTTTGGAGAAGACCTATTATTGAACTCGAACATAACAGATGAAGGTATTGGTAATAAAATTGGTTGACGCAGGTGATTTTTTGAAAAAAAATTATGTTATTCTCCGAAAAGTAAAATTAATATAAAATGAAGATTTTTAATTATGGTTGTAGATTTAGTTTGCTCTGGGAAATGATGTCGGGGGAATTTTCTTTATTTCGTTTTTCACCGTTTACTCCCCCAACCGCTAATTGATCGAACAAGTTCTGTTATCGGAATTTCTTTCTTCGATCGTTTTATTTTAAGTTTTACCAAATTTGAAATAGCGTTGGCATGACTATTACGTAATATTTGCATCGAGAACTTATTGGATTTATGTTTAAAAAATAATACAAGCACACCAAAAGATCGAGTAGATGTCGTCATTCGCTTTAAATCAAATTTTGCATTACCATATACGTCACGGAATGCATCAATAAACACCTGCATAGAAAACTAACTGTTCGGTGTTTATTTTAAAGAAGCGACATCGCAGTTCTATTTTAGGGTAACAACAAAGGAATATCACAAAGATTGATTTTCTTTGGGAAATCGTTTTTTCTTATCGGGCTTTCCTTCACATGCCAATTCTGTTCAAAGCACGGTCAACAATGTGCATAGAAAGATATATCTTGGTAGTTTTTTTGTGTTTTTTTCAAGATTTAAACACTTAGGGCTTAATTGGTAAGCATTAGGGAATTTTTTTCTGATCGCATCGATCCTGGTGTTAATTTCTAAATTCAATTTTTGATACAATTTATCTAATTAAGACTGCTTAATTATTGAAAGGTTCACTAATGGAAATCCCAAAATCTCTGAGGATGAATAACCAAGTAGATGTTTTTACAGTTATAAAGCAATAATCTATTTTCGATGATTTCTAACTAAAAATTAATTACTCGTTATTATTAATTAGCGATCAGTACGATTTCGTGTTATTTATTTACAATTTAATTTACTATTCGTTACAAAAATAAGGAAACATTAATTCATGCAATTTTGAACCTTTTTTGTTCGATGGATATTTATTGGAAAAAATTGTAAATAAGGAGTAAAAGTTTTTCTGTTGAAAATTGCTTTTTCCACAACAATTTTGAGGTTATTTTAAGGGTCAACGAGAATATCTAATTTAGTTGTTAATAATTTTCGCTTGGAACATTCCAATTACGCAAACGACTTAGCGACACATTTTCGGCTCTTCAGATTATTTCCACCCTGTTGGGTTAAGGCACATTTTAATATTCGGTTTCCACAATTTTCTTTTTATTTTGCTATTTATTTAAAATTAAACGGAAAAAGGGTTTCATTATAATTTAATTGGGTATTGAAGAACTTTCGTGGATGCTCTTCTGTCACAATTTTTGAAATTTTTTTTATATTTTGATGTGAATTCTAGTGGGTTCCTTTTATGGAATGTCATCAAAATCGCGTAAAAGGACCGTGTACGTGTAGATGTTACAGCAAAACGTCGAAAATTCTATAGTAAAAAATATTATTCGGGGTTGGTAATATTAATTATCTATTAATTTAAATTTAATAATGATTTAGTATTCTCTCTTGGGAAGGCGGCACTCCATCGCCCTCTCGGTACCAGCCGCTACTGTTCAAGCCTATTATATGGTAAATAATCGATTGTATATAATATTGTGTATTATGATTATTACCTACATAAATAAATAATATGGAAAATTTTATTTTTATGAAAAACCGTTGGCCGAATTTAATTGGGTTTTGCATTTGAACAATTACTATTCTCGCATATTTAAAATATAATTTTATCCATAATGTAATAAAATAGTTTTATTTTCAAATGTGATCTTCATATCAAAATGCCAAGCCTGGTGAACTGTAAAGGTATAACTGGAAAACTTGCAACAACTTATCGGTTTCCTCACGACGGAAAAATTTTTGTAATTTTTTCAATAATGGAATATCTTCGGATTGATCTTTACATTAAAAGTTATGTGACAGTTAATCGACGAGTTACTTTTTTAGCATTAACGTAATGGTTTTAAAAAATTCAGTCCGATGGTTATTGAAAAGCTGACTTTAGGATTATTGCTGCTTCTTAAGTAGCAGTTAACGTGAATAATGACGAGCAATGAAAACTAAGGAAACGCATTTTAAGTGCTATTTGGGTTAAGTCCCAAATTGGACTAAATTTCAAATGAAACGTGCTCGTCTTAATTTAATTCCAAAAGATTTAGGTTTTCCTTTTTAGAAAATTTACTTTTTTGTGAAAGAGAAGGCGAGTTTCTAAATTTTATTTTTTTTTTAAGTTTTCGTTTATAGCCCGAAGGGTCGTGTTTGATCAAATATCCATGTACCCACTTCACATGTTTCGCCCGATGTTTGTTTATTATTTTTGATCAATTTAGTATATGTTTGTCCAAGGATTTCTCGAAAAATTAAGTTTATTTTATATTTTACTCCTGGGCTGGAGAAACGCCTTCAGACTTTACTTTTTTTTTATACATGTAAACCTTTTAAGAGGTAACAATTTTAATGAACAAAAAATATTTAAAACGCGGAGTGTATTAATGAAATACCTTTGCAAATTTTTATACGCTGTAAAAATCTTGAAGATTAATTAACGACCTGCAAAAACGCTGAAATAAGCATGGTTGTGCGAGATATTTAAAATTTTAATAACTAACGAAATTTTAAAGCATCCGTTAATTAAATTACATTGTAATTATGTAGTCTTACGTGCACGTTACGTTGTCAAATTTTAATTAACTGATTATTAAAATTCTTACGCAATTTTCGCGGAAAATCTATAGTTTTTTTGTATGCCGTTTGTTGTTCTGACTTAAATTATTAATGTATCTAAAAACTGTATGGAAATGTGTACGCGTGTGTGTTAAAGCAAATAATTTTTCTATACCAATGGACGTTGTAATTTCTTAATACATCAATCTCCGTCAGGTTTTCTCTGTCAAGATTCTTTTGGGTTTTGCCCATATCAAATGCAAGCCACCAACAATCTGTCAAGCCGAATTGGTTTGTTCTCTGTCGATCGACTCCAATTTCTAATAACGAAGAAATTTTATGGCACCCTGTAGAGAATGATTGTAATTGCGATTTAGAAGTTAGAAGTTGGGATTTACTTTAGGCTTATGTTGCCCGTTCTAATTAATCAAAGCAACCTTAACCTGTTGTCGTTAGCTTTTTAAGCACAAAAGCTCTTTTAGGATTATTTTTACAAATGCTTGTTTCACACACAATTACGACTCAGCGGTCAGCCAATACTTAAACTTTCCTAATTTGATGTGACAACTTTTTTTTCAAACTTTTCACTAACTTAATTATTTTTCAATTTTGTTATTTTTATTGTTTTCAAAAACAAATTAAATAATTTTAATCGAAAAGTTTTTATTTGCCCAGTGGAAAATATGTTTTCCTTTTATAGGAAAACTATTCTAAAAACCTTCGATTTATCCAGCATTTAACCTTTACTGCTGGCGGTTTTTGTGTCTGCTTGTTTTCACGATCGAATAAATGATCAAGGGCGGACCGGCAGCGCTACGGTTTTGGTGTGAAATTTTTTTTAAACGTTCTTTTAACGACAGTTCGACAACTGATCTGAAATAGGTTTAAATAAATACGCCATGCAAAAATTGGTTGTAGGAATATTGGTTTGCAGACAGCAAACTTTCTTAAAAATTAATAGAGATTCAAGTTGTGTTGCATACTTGAGCAATTTAAAATTGTAAAAAAGGCAGAAATTATAAGTATTTATCCAACTAAAACACATAATATGCAAATTTTGGCAATTCAGTCTGTAGTAACGGCAATGGCAGCGCTGAATTTTTTATAGGATGGGCAGACATCAACAAATAAAATGGCGAGGTGAACAGAGATTTTAGTCTCTCTCTGCCATAGAAACAGAAATCCTACACCCAACGTCTAGCACCCTCCGCTGTTAAGAGTTAAAACCTTTCCGGTTTCAACAATATAGCTTTCCCAATATTGCTATGGCTCAATTGTATTGCTACGGTATTGACATATTAATGTGGATGCCAGAACCAACAGATGATTTTAGCCAGCACGTATGTATACTCTTAATAAAGATGTTTCGGTTGAGGAAAAATTAAAATTTCTTTTGAACGAATTATGTACATACGATGAAATTTAAAGCGTTTTTATGAAACTGCTAGACAATTAAAAGTATAAATTTAATTGTCTTCAAATCGAACAGCAAACCTCGAGTACAACTTTATTTTAACACAATTAATTTATACTTTGGACTTCTTATTTATTAATTTATTAGGGGACGTCCATTAATTAGTGTTTTTTTTAAATTTGGACTCCTCCTTGGTGAGATTTGGTAAGATATGTGACGGGACCCCTTTCCCCTCTCCTCATGTGAGATTTGCCTACAATTTTTACCACAACGGAGACCAGTAATTTTTTACAATACATCGGTTATAATAATGTATATTCTCTGAATTGCAAAGTTGACGTGAGATTTTCATTGACCCCTCCTTTAAATGAGATTTTGTCGGATCTCTCCCTCCTCATTTTGAGCTCACGTAATTAATGGACGTCCCTTACTATTACTTGGTTCACTTACATTTTCGTTAAAAATGTAACTTTGAATTATTTTCAGTTATCCAACGCATTTTTGCGCCCACAAACATTGATGGTCGAAGTGAGACTAAAACTCATGCCGTCGTCTGAATTTTATTTAACAGAACTCCAACGAAATATATTAAACTTTTGTATCTGTTTTTGAATTTTAAATTTTATTTTCACAGCACTTTTTATCTTCTTTTTTTCTTAGCACTTAAATCTTAAAATTAACAATATAATATTTACAATATTTAGCTTGCCGCCATTAATTCAAAATCTTTTACACAAATTTCTGCACTTTTGAGAAATTAAATCTTCTTAATAATTTAAAATTTTGTCTTTTATGATTTTTATAATTCTCAGCAGTCAGCTGCATATATGTGAGATAATATGGCGAGAAAAATGTTTAATAAAGTTGCACTACAAAGGCAAATTTAGCATAAAAGCCTTTATTTTTAATGTTTTATAACATACCGTAAAATGGGGTGAATAGCAACAGTTTTGAACTTCAAGTTTAAATATCAAAAGTACTATAAGAGATATTGAATTGAAACCTACCTCGGTTTATGGGTCTTCCGTCCTCTACAAGCCTGCAGCTTCATATTTTCTTTTTATGGCAAGGTAAAATTTAAAAATTGAAAACATGCTGTTTCTATACACCCCATCGAACGGGGTCAATAGAAACAGGCATTGTTCACGTCTGTTTCTATTTCACAGTTTGTTGGGGCAATAGAAACAGTAAGTATTGTTAAGGGATGGATAGAAACACAAACGAGTGGTAATCAGAGCAAAAAATTTAATTACAATATATCGTAACCGATACCCAAAAACAAAAAGAACAAAAGTGAGAATACAAAGTTTAGTCTAATAAATTATGAAGGCACTTAAGTCATCCTGAAAACAGATTTTGTCTTTCCAGCGAGAAGCAGACTTTGAGGTTTGAACAACTGGCATCAATTTTTTAATTACATCATCCTTGGAGAAAAATGATTCTTCATCAGTCAAGGAAAACATATTACTGCTGAGGGTTTTCTTGCAAAACAGTCCAACATAACCGTTATCTTGAAAGTCAGTGACTTTGGAGACATACATTCTAAATACATTTTTAGTTTTTCCATATACCTTCACGATTACAAAATCGTCAGGTTGGATTAATCTGTCAAGTTCTTTTGAAAGTTCGGCATTTGCAGAAGAATCGGATAATGTGAGATCTGAGTCACTGTCTTTCACAGAATAGTCCGAATCTTCTGGTGATGATTCTGAATCGAGTTTTTTATTTTTCTTTTTCCTGGCACTTACACTTTGTTTTCTGGTACCTGTGGAATTATCATTGTCAGTGCTTGTACCAGCAACAGATGTGCTAGGTCCAGCCTGATCTGGATCCGGTGGAAAATCTGCCACAGAAACACTTTTTCCTGGACCAACATCTACTTTCACTCGCTTTTTTCGAGCTGGAACTGTTTCTGTGTGTCTTAGAGCTGTTAATAGTTCCTTGAAGGAAGCATCAATAGCAGCAACAGGAGATAGTGCTGGTGTTGTGGCTCTTGAGGATTGGGTTGATTCAATAGACAAATCTGAGGAGGGTAGCATCTTTAGTACTTCCTTCCGATTTAGGGCACAATACCACATTTTCTAAAGCCAGAAATTACATTTTCCGATTTGCATGATTCACACAGTTTCTTTAGCAAACTAGGAAACTTGCTCTTTTGAATGGTAGCTTCATTCTTGCCGGGTCCTTTTTTCCAATCTAGAAGGATTGAACGCCATGCCATTTTGAGAGGCCGAAAGAATGCCACGTCTAATGGTTGAGTGAGGTGCGTGGAGTTTGCTGGTAAAAATATAAAGTGGACATCATTTTCTGCACATTTTTTAATGAGATCCAAGGACAAGTGGCTAGATAAGTTGTCTCCAATCATGTACTTTTTGCCAACTAAACGTCTAAGATAAGGAAGGGCTATGGTTTCAACATAATCAGAAAAACAAAAGTTGTCGAACCAACCACTTTTGGTCCTATTGTATCTGGACCCATCAGGGCCTCCTTCTCTCCAACTTTCATACAAGTGTAAAGATTTATAAACTACATATGGGGGTAAGAGGTGACCATCACCAGCAGCTGAAAACATGACAGAAATTGAGCATTTGGTTGAGTTCATCACCCTTTCTGGGTACTTACATCCACGCTTAGTTATTACTTTATGTTTTCCAGGATCATCAGAAAGGTTCGTTTCATCATAATTAATAATGTTTGATGAAGGAACGTCTCTGAGCTCTGCTTCTAGTCTGTCAAAGTACTCATTGATCGTTTCGGGGGAGACACCTGCTCTGACCCGTTTAATGTTTTGGCATAACCTTTGTGACAAGTCAGCCTTATGTCTATTCAAAAAAGAATAGACAAAATCACGGCCAGGAAAGTTGTCTTTGAATTTTTTTATGTTTCTACCTTGGCGGTTAAGCGATTCTTTGACCAAAATTCGCAGAGTCCACGAATCAATTGGGTAGCCCCAGTCAGCACAAATAATAAGTCTACTCGCCAAAGTTTTTTCCTCTTCTTCTGTTAAAGCGGTTTGCCCTCCTTTTTCTTAATTTGATTACCTTTTTAAATGTCTGTAGAGGACACTATAATGGATGTCATATTTTGCCGCTGCGTTTCGAAGGCTAAGGCCATTAGTTATGTCTTCAACAGCTGCCTTAATAACCTCTGGATCTTGTACTTTGTTCGGTTTTAATCTTTTGTAACTCCTTGGCATGCTGAAAGAAAACGGTTACATTATAGCGTGTGCCAGCTAATATTCCTCAATTGGATAACTATTGGTTGTATAAATATTATATATTTAATTGTCTTTCAGCTGTGACATTGGAAAATAAACACAAAATAAAAACTTTACGATTTGTGGGGTGAATAGAAACAGCAAAATAATATGTTTCTATTCACCCCACAGATTCAAAATATGGATCATAACCTAAAACAAAAATTGAAACAAAGAAATGGTTTTGTTTACACTATATTAAACAATGTGATATCTTCTACAGGTATACAAGGTATAAAAAATAGTACAATTCAAACATGTGAGGTGATGAGGTATGGTACTTACATGTAAAGTTTGGAAAACGATGAAAATCGGCTGAAACAGAAGTTGCTTTGTCACACCACTTAATCTGAATCTCAGTATTGCCAACCACACAAAATCACATTTCCTTAAATCTTACCTTATTTCCATCTCATAAAAAAATATCCCTGTCTGCTTTACTTTAACCCCTATTACATAATGTTGATTTTTTCAGAAGTTTCGTTTCTATTCACCCCACTGTTGCTATTCACCCCATTTTACGGTATTATATGAAGCGTTGATATGGAAATGTTAAAATAAATGAGAGTGATAAAATGAATGTTAAATGCACATAATAAACTGACTAGTGAGATTTTATTAAGTCATAAATTTAACGTTTTGCTACGAGGTTAATGGTTAATAATAGAATAGTCAATTATAACAACTAAGCTTTCGGGTGCCAGTTACAATTTAAAATTATTATATGCATTGCATCGATGTAAACTGCAAGAACCGAAGAAAATTGATTCAGATCTCAAGATGATCGTAAAGTAGCCATCCTTCAGACCGCTACATTGGTCTTGGCATGATCTAGCAACTTTAAACAAAATCGTCGTCGTATTTCCATAATAATTCTATTTATTAGACGCAATACGTGGATATAGCAAAAGCCCGCTTAACACGTTCAAATATAGATGAATCAAAGTTCTATCTTTCAGTATAATAAATACAAACGAACATTTTCAACTGAAGCCCTGTGAAATTTCTAAGTTTACTACTAATTTTGTTAATGTGATACAAAAACGAATCTCAAATGCAACATTGCCAGTCCGCCCCTGTGAATAGGTTTTCATTTTGTTATAATTTTTGTTGAATTTGAATGGCACAGTACTTTTTTTCAAACATACTAAATTAGTATTTTAGGTAAGAGGGTTTATAAAAACAAATCAATTTTGTTTACAAAAGAAACTCGAAATCGATGATCGAGTCACAAGAGCCGCGTTGTTGGTAGGTTAATGGGTCAGAAGGGTGCGAGTCCAAGTCGCAGATTGCCTTTACTATCAATTTAACTGGATCGTTTCGGAAAAACAATGTGCGTAAATTAGGAAGTACGAAAACGATTATTTTTTGTTTTTCTTTGTTTTATTTCGTTATCGTTAGTTCTGCAAGCAGCCGCTCGAGCAATTACGATTATTACACATTCAAACCTTCTTTACGATGGAAACGGAAAAAAGGATTGAAAATTTTTAAATACTTTTTAGTTCTCGCAGCACATGGTTTTTCAATTTCACTCAAAAGCTTAACACCTTTTGTTTATTTTTAACAAATAATAACGAGGTATTTTGTTATTTCTGCATGTCCTTTTCTTTTTATTTGTGTTAATTATAGCGCAGCTTACATTTGAGTTACATTAATGAAAATCGTAATTTTCTAAAGCTGAAATATGTTGTAAACGAATGAAGATAGAAATTTAATTTTTGCTAACAAAGGCTTAATTTCTCTCGGGAAAATTTTTCAATTTTGATGAGAAAATTAAAAAATTACAATGTTATAGGTGCTTGAGATTTTCTTTTCAGTTTTAATTTGTTACAACAAATTACGGTTTATTAAAATTCAATTTCTTACGTACGGCACGTTAAATAGAATTAATATTTTTATGAATAACCTGTAACTCGGTGAAGTATCTGTGCTCTAATTTCCTGGATTCCCCGAGGTATGCGTTTAATTCAGACATGTCGGGAAATGTATTTTACAGTTTCAGGGGATCCTGCTTACATTATACGTGTCGTGTAGCTTTTAACTGTTACATACAATTTTCACTGTTTTGAAATTTTGGTTTTTCACCGGAGAAAAAATTATTTAATTCTAATAGACTACAAAAAATCCTTTAAATAAAAAGTATACTAAATACTCCAACCATTTTTTGTGAAAGAGAAATTTAAATTAACCTTTGAAACTTCATTAATTTTGAAACCGAGTAATTTCACAACCAAATTTCTAGCATAGACATCCTTTTAAACAGTCATAAATGGAAAGTTTAGTCAATTTTTTGCTATTATAATTATTATTAATTTTTCTTGTAAATCTAGCGGTTTGAAAGTCTATTCCATGATAAATGGAACAAAAAATTTGAAATTACAGTGTAAACCTGCAGAGAATGAAAAGTTTGATGGATTTTGATGTAAACTTTTTTTTTGTAAAATGTAACCCTAGTTTAAGTCCTTGGAGAAAGTACCTGCAATAAAGGCCTCTACGACTTAATTTTTTGTATTAGTTATCGGCGATATTTTTCGTGGGAAAGGAGTCAAAAGCAGTTGAACACATTTCTTCCTTCCAGGAGTGGGGGAGAGGGATAAGCCTCCTGACACAGGATACCATACCGAAGAGAAATTTTAAAATCATAAAATACAGCTAATGACAAAATACGCAACTTTTGTTATGTGTATTTTTCTGTCAACTTTACGGTTTGAACATTACAAGCCTTTCAAAACTTCGCAAATTTTGGATTATTCAGTTTTTAAAATAAACTTTTTGCATATTTAATCGCAGGTTTTGATAAAGCTAAAATATTGAAACGTAAAACGTAGATAATCGAGAAGCTCATAATTTTTATTATATTTTTTCAGTAAACTTGAAGATTTGAACGTTATCGCTTTTTTAGTCACATGAATTTTACATCAGTCAATTTCTGAAACAAGCATTTTGCATATGACTCATAAACCTTGATAGATAAAACAAAAAGTTCAAAATAAGCAATGCAGGTAATCAAAACTCATGTAATTTTTGTTTCGTGTTTTTTTACTATGACGGACGGCCATTTATTTGTACTTTTTGGATATAACTCATAAACTGTGATACATCGAACAAAAAGTTTTAAATAAAAATAGTTGGAAATCAAAAAATACACAAGTTTGCTTTTAAGGTTGTTCTTGAGGTGTCTCCAGGGATGAGGGGAAAAAGCCTATTGGTGGAACCCGTCAAATACCAACCGCAGAAACTGAAATTTTGCGATCGAGACAATTAAGGTTAAAATTGTAAAAGTTAAAATTGTAACAAACGATGTTGTTTCGTCCAACTCTTAAGATTAGACTGACGGTTTGCACTTTCTGAAAATCTCGACACAACTTTTAAACTATGAAAATGTTCTATGCAGATTGTTGGCACATAACTCGTAAACTCCGCAAGATGGAAGAAAATGTTATTGATAAAAGAGTGTAGATAATAAAAAATTACACGTTTTATAATATTAAAAACATTTTTATATTAAAGTAATGGTTTGGAAGTTAGAAGCCCATGAAATTTGGATAGTATTAACGGGATGAGCGTCGTGGATTCATAAATTTTGCATCCGGAGATGACTACGAATTTTCAAGGTGCATTGCATTTAGCAATATTTCAATAAACGATTTCATTTTTTTTATCTCGTTTTGGGCAACGGTAATATAGAAGAATTTAATGTTTTCGATATTTCATTTTCAATATTAAGTGCACCAAGAGCGATGGTGTAAAAATGTTTGTATGCAATTTATAACACTAGTAGCAGTTTGGTTTATGACATTTATTACGAACAACACTCTTATTGCACTTTCAAAAGACTTATTTGGTGCCACTTGAAATAATTCACGTAAAGCTTGCTTTATTTTCACAACGTACTAAAATTTTTATCAAAACGCCATTATATTGAGGTTTCAAATAATAATGCACATAAAATTTCTCATCGATTTCTTTTATGTTTTTTTGGTGTGTTGACTTTTATTTGCGTTATTAGTACTACGTATGTTGCTTTTATGTGGTAAACATTTCGGAATTTTGTGAAACAGCCCGGAATAAACCCCCAGCACGGATTTACATGCAGACACAGAAACAAAACAGTTTATCAAAAGAAAGCACGCGAAGCATTTCCTCCTAAGATTTTTCTAATTATTTAAAAAATATGAGCTAATTTTTTGTTCTTTAAAATTTTTGAGAGTTTCCTTTGCAGTTATAATCACTTTAATAAATTTTAGTTTAAATTGGGGATTTAAGCGCGGTCCGTAAACTTAAAAAAGTTAGTGTAATTAGTTTTGTTTTCATCGTTTCAGACGTTTTAACTTGCGAATTATTACATGATATACCCCGTTATGTTTTACTTTTTTAGTACTTCCAACTTGGTCATAAAAATTTAGGTCGTTGGGGAACAACGCGTATTAAATTTTAATAGATTTATAAAATGGACATGTTTTCGGTTTTATTATGTTCGGAAAATTTTTTCGTGGTTGATTGATTCTGTCATAATATAAAAATGTTTGCGAATTCCATCTCGACTAAAAAAGGGTCAGAATCGCTGTTGTTCCGAGGCTTCATATTACGAAGAAGTTTATCCGGAAAATCGCGACTACGTAAGACAGATATTGTGGTAAACGTGTTCATCTCTATGGCTATCGCTAGCAGACAAGAATAAATTTGATATTTCATAAGAATGAAACTGAAAGGCCGTCCTAGATTACACGACTTGAGATTTTACAGTCGATAAGAAAATGCTTTCAAGTATTTGCAGTCATCCAGATTGAAATGAAAACTTCATGTTTAGGAGATCGTAAGACACTTTTCTGAATTTATTTTATAAAGTAAGAATTATTATTGAAAAGAAAACTTTTGCGCCACATCGTGCGGCCGCTCGAAAGACCAACTTTTGTTTAAAAAAAAGAAGAAGAGAATAACGCATTCGAAATTTAATTTTCTGCTAGGACCAATGATTGAAATTAACTCTCTGTTTGAGTTTAAGTAAAAATACAATAAATCTCGAGAGTCAATTGCGGTACAAATCATTCGGAAAGTACAGACAAAGCCGAAATGTTTGAAATGAACCAACGAGGGACGTTCTTTCTTATTCTCCTTATATTCTTAATTAGTGTTCATCGTACAGAAACTTTCATTTGAGTGCAAAGATAAACGAAGGTTTCAAAAGTTGAAAATCTAAAACAAAAATCGAGTCTTTGCTGAAACATCCGAAATTATTAAAATACTCGGAAAAACTTAAATTGGACAGAGAAGACGCGTAACCGTAATAAAAAGTCAGAAGCTGTAATTTTTAATCACAATTTTTTTTATAAATAATAAACTCCAAATTGTTCATAAACCGTAACATTAAAATTGGGACGCCAGAACACTGGTAGCTCCCGATTTATTTTAATTGATCATTAAAAAATTTTTAATGGTGTATTATAATTTTGAAAAATTTATCGCAATTGAATATATTCGATTAAATTTTTAAGTATGACCCTTAACGGGACACGCAATGTGTAAATAATTAAAATTTTATTTTATGCGACCTTTAATTTAATTTACAAAATTTTAGTGGAAAACGTTTCGAGTTATCTCGTGCAAAATATTAATCAACCAAATTTCCTCTTTCGTTTCGTAAAATAAAAACACTTGGACTAAGCTATTTGCATTTTATTAATTTAACTTAAAAAATATTAATTAAATCGAAGCCAACGCTGGCAGAAATATTTGCGTCCAGAAAAAAAGTATCTCTTTCCATTCAATTTTTTGAATAAACATTTACACAAAATTAAAAAACGATTATGTTCTGTTATTCTACTTTTAGTTGAATAAAAAGAAACTTAAGTGGGTGGAAATTTGATTTGAAAATCAAATATGAAAAAATTAATTTTCACTAATCAAGAGTTCTTGTAGCGAAAGTTATTTCGAGATTGCCAATTTAGTTCCAAATTAAAATTTTTGAATTGGACTCGACAAAAATTATGGTATCTTTTTGGTATCTCCAATAGATGTTTGGATTAAAAGTAGAACCTAAGCTTGATAAGTTGGGCTGACAAATTATAAGTCGAAATTTTCAGGTTTTGAGGTACGGACTAGAAGATTTTAGTGCAAAAGTATGATTTACTAGTTTTTAAAGATTTTTCAACTACTATTTTCCGAGTCATTTTGTTTTTTAGTCCAGTAAACTTGTACCATAAAACTTGAGCCTCAATTACAATTGTTTAAATTTAAAGTAACAAATCAAAACTCAACTTTTACAATTTTTTCAACTCAAACTCATTAAAAAAATTATATCAATGATAGTATATTATTGCTGATGTGGGTGCCAATGAAACCAAGTGTTTACTATCTATGGGTTTCGATAATTTTATTGATCATCTTCATGACACAGTGGGAATGACATTTGACGTTGTCATCTAATTGAAATACTGCTTCAAGAGGAAAAACTAGTGGGTAGTTTTTCAAAATTTAATATATTTTTAATTATTTAATAATTATTTAATCCTACTGCATTAATTATATTTGGCTGGAGGGTATTCCCTGTTTGAGGAGGGGGGTATGGATTCGCAGTATCGCGAGACAGAATATTAAATATTTAAAAATTATGCGGAAACTTGATGATACCGCTTTAGTCTTCTGCATGGGAATGGTCACATATGGTCACCATATTTCATTTTGTTATTGACAAATCCCTCAGTCATTTGAACTATTTTTGGAATACTCCCCAGCCGCTAATTATTCTATTTTTCAAAACCATGCAAGATTTACTTTCCGTCCTTCGTTGATGCTGGTGTCAAAATATTATACTAATTTTGCTTTATTATAATAAGTTCTTTCAGTGGTCACTTGATATCGAGATTGTAAGTTTGCAAATTCTTTTTTAACAATTTAAGTTTGGCTAGGGGGTTTTCTGGACCATTCATAATTTTTAATTTACTCTCTTCCGTTAGTGGTGTCACAATTTATGTTTTACGATGTTTGAAAAGTTCTATTATTATTGATCATTTTCCCCTTGCACTCCATATCTCACTCACATATACACAAAACTGTATTTTTTACCATTTATTATTTTGGGGCCAGGTTCGGAGCCCTAGCTGAATTTATTAGTACTACAATGATTTTGAGTGACTTAGATTCTGCATCTTCTTTCTGTCCTTTTACGTTAATATTTGTAACATTTACTTTTCTATAATTATATTTTCTAATTAAGTTTTTACCTACTTAAACTTCTCCTTAATTACTAGTTCTTACCTTGCTCGATAATTTAGTGTCGGGTCTTATTTGCATTGGAGGGGTGTTTGTTACTATATTGATTTTGTTTTGTGGCCGATATTGACTACATTGTATAATTAATTTAATTCAACATTTGAACGTGATACTATAATTTTGGACAGTCATTTGGCTATTGATTAACAATTTTATGTTCCATATTTAAAGCGAATTCGTGCACGGACGCGATTGGACAGACTGGCCGATATTTAATAAAAGTTTGGTTGCATAAAGCATATTAATAAAAATAATTCGCCGACTTAATTTGATTATATTATATTGATTTCGGAAGGTTTTGTAGAAATTCTACCCCCGAAGTGGTAGTAATATAAATGTCAGTTTCTTGAAGTTTAATAAAAATAGAACTGTCTAAGGATGTTGTCTACCTTTCCAAAGGGCAATTTTGAACTGAAGATATCCGAGATAAAGGATACTCCAACAATGGGATGTAAAATAACTGACAAGGTTTTTTATACTGGCTACTGTCAAATTTTATTTCTATAGCTTCGCTGCAATAATTATACTCGCTCGTCCAAGTTAAAAAGTCGCAATTTTATTGGTTTGGCGAGTGACGTGAAAAACGAAATTAGTTTTTAAAATTCAATTACTAATTGATTTTTTTTTTGTTTCAGGTATGGTTGGATTAGTTCAATTCACGAAGTGTGGTTCGTCTTGATCTCCTCGATTCTACATTAAGAAAATTCTAAAATTAAACGAGCAATGCTTTGTAAGAGGTAAACGAACTGTCAGTTCGGTCGTTTCATAGTTTTTATTACGCTATCACTAAATGTTTTATTTTATTAATTAAGAAAAATTCCTGGTTGGCCACACGAATTTCTACCAATTTAACTGTTTGCTTTTGTGATTGTTGAGTGGGAACAATGAGGTGTAAACATTTTGTATCAGATTTAGAAGCTTGAGTCTTAACATTTCTGTGCTTTAAATGAATGAAGTAGGCCATTAAAGCCTAAAGGGGTATTCATTAACTATAGTTTAGTAGCGAGGTCATAATATATTGCGTACTTTGCGTCCAAAGTGGAATAAGTAATTTTGGTGGTTATTAGAGAAATTCGTTACCGTAATATATTTTCATCCTTTCAGGAAGTTTGCAAAGGTATCGTCTCATAACTCTGATATAAACTTAATCGGTTAATCCTTATGCACTCCAAAAATTACAAACTAATTATCGTAATGTTTTAGTAACAAAATTAGAACTCTTGCGAGGACTTTATATTTAGTTTGTACATTCCACTTCCAAACACCTTCATATACTAAACTCGTGTTGATCGATGGTCCTCCAGAGTGATGCGTCGACCAGAAAAACACTTATGTAAAATTTATCAGAGCTTAAGATGTTAATTGTCACTTAGATTGTTTACTTTATTCTTTTGCAGATGCATAAAAGGTATCGAAAATTAAATAGGACGAACTAAAGTATTTCCATTAACTCGGGATGCCATTAATACCTATAAAAAAAACTTGTCAATTATTTTAGAGTAGAGAATCGGCAGGATTTATGTTTCGTGCCTAACCCGATCCCGTTTGCAAAAGCTTGTAACGCTTTATTTGAATTTTTAGGGATGGAGTACCGCAATTAGCACTAATACTCGAATTAGCTTACAGCTCCCCGACTTAAACTATTTCAAAATGTTCGCCCTGGACTTGCTTAATTAAATTTCGCTTCAAACATTTTTTTGTAACCTTAATTAAGTCTCGGGAAAGGTCTCATCCTTTATATTTATATTAATTTGAAAATCGTTTTTATACCTACTTCGCTTTTTGCATCTATTGTTTATAATTAATCAATTTTAGTTATGAAACAAAAAGGCGAAATTTTGTACACAAAGCAAAGCAATCAATATTTTTTGCTTGTGCTCTATAAATTTGATTGGTTCGTAATGACCCGATGCATACATTTTCCACAGTAATGAATATTACCATAATTTCTGTTTTCAAATAATTACAACATATTTTTGTAGTGTTTACAATAAAGCACTCGGTTTCTGGTTTTTTACACAAAAGCATCATCAATTATAATCGCGTTAACGTTTTTCATGTTTGATCTAGCGAATTTTTATTTATAACACAGTAACCAAACCCAGCTGCTTCTTAGCGGTTACGAGAATCGAAATAAATTCTGGCGTCTTAAAACAAGACTCCTAGGTTGGCACATGTGGATTTTTGATTCACCAGATATGCACCAAACACTTGTTAAAACTAAAATGCACAACATTTTGTAGAGAAACCGCCGCCGTAACGGCGCCTTCTACAAAGTTATCTAACTGTAAAGAGGCACACCCTCCTGGAACAGGTTTAAATTTTTTTACATCTCAGTGTGTTCTACCTTTCGGACAGGATGTTTAAAATGTGGCATCTGACGTCACAATGCCGGTAGCGGACACTTGAGAAATGGCAACCATTTCAAAATTGAAACTTCAAGTAGGACCAGCAAATAGATTTCCACGGAGAGGTGGATTGTTTGCGGATGTTTTTTATAGCAAACAAATACACCGAGAAACACAATCAACTTTAGCATAGTTTGTAACAAACCGAGAAAGGACTTTCCTGAACGATATCTCACCAGAGTAGTGCAAAGTAGAAACAAAACAGTGTAGTCTTGTAATTCGATACCTGCACAGGAAAAGGGGTTGTTGGCTGAACTAGCGGGAGGTTGTGGATTGTTAAAAACATCAATAGCACATTATTTTAGGTTGCAAGGCCTTCACAGAAGTTCCCGGGCCGAAATACTTTCTTATGCCATTCCGACTAACAAGTTCGGGACCGAAGCTGTTATGTAGCTCACACGTGGCAGCACAGTTCCCAGGGGGTGTATCTGACAGTTCGACAATTAGTCAGCATGGCTTTAACCACGCCATCACGAATCCGAGTTTGTTGTCTTTTAGACAGTTAGTTTCCTTGTCACAAGAATGGTCCCTCTAGAAAATTTCTATCTGTGAGGATATAAAACTGTCTATGAGGACATTCGACTTGTGAAAAAAATAGGAAAACGGTAGTTAGGTTCCAAAATGTATTTACATTTTTTTTTAAAACTTTCTTTAGTAAGAGCAAATGTTTTATATTAAAACACGGTTGTAAGCTAGCAGTTCAAATGTTGATTTATTATGCCGCAGTCGTGGGTTCGATCGCCGTGCAAATAGCAGTCTTCTGTGTTTGTAGATACATCCTCACTACGGACATAGTAGAACTCGATTATGAGTGAACATACTTAAACCGGCAATAATTAATACCAATGTGTTGTTACAAACTAAATTGATTGGAAGACCGCAGTTTTAATTAGTAATTAAATAGTTGTTATTGTAAATTTCACCTTTGCATAGTACAAAGAATACTAGCATTCGTGTAAATAAAAGTCGCGTAAATGGAGGGTTAGGTATATTTTAAATTATGAACTCCTAATGGACACGGCCGCCAGCAGTTTGGTTAAATAAATCTCGACTGGATCATTTGTTATACATAATTCAGTGGCACATAATCGGTGGTTAATAACTTCAACAAAACCGAACTTAGGCTTTTAGAAAGACAATCATTCCTTTAGGAGAGACAATTGTTGTGAAAATTGGGAAAATTCTCAAATTAAATGGACAAAATATCATAATTTATCGCTATTTAACCTAAAACTTGGCTGTATGAAAGGAGCAAGACAGTTATGGGTGGATAAGTTTTCCAACGCGGCTTCCTGTTCTGTAGCGTTTCTCAATTTATATCGTCTACGCCAACTTGTTTATTTACTTTTCCCTTTTCTTCTTTAGTTTCTATGTTTCGAAAATTGCAGCTAAAATCTGATTATAAATATAAATTTCACTTAAATGCAACTAACTCCATTAAAAACAAGAAAACGTGCAAAAATTTGTAATTCAAGTCGGTTAAAAGCATTAACTCAATATTATATCATACAAATTGTGTTATTCAGAAAACTAATTTCGAAATTTACATTAGCACTAATCTAACGTAACTTTGCAGGGTAGTAGTGCATCCAATGAAAACCATAAACTGATTTGTTATCAGTGCTCTGCAACAAACAATAACGTCGAGTACGTACAATGTACGTATGCCAAGCACATGCATGAAACAATTTATGCAACAGGAAGTTTGTTAATAAATAGAAAAAAATAATAATGACGAGATGGATGATTTAATTTTTTATTAAAAAACCACTTCTATGTAAATGTTGTTCCATATACATAAATAGTCTTATGTTTTATTTATAAACAAGTCCACAATACAACAAATGTCAAGATAAATTTCAAAGGTGAAGTTGAATAAACTTCTATTTTTAAAAATGGTGCGTCTATTTTAAATTATTATTATCATCGTGCAACCATCACAGTAATAATTAAGCTCGGTTTTAAAACGCAAAATTTCGATCCGTACGCCACCCACCCCTAAACAGACCGCGTTAAAAATATTTCGGGAGCACGTTGTTATTATCCAGTTAAGTAATTTGTCAAAAATCAATTTAAAAATGTTTTATCGTGTTTTATGCTAATTTGGGAAAGTTCATTTGCCAAGCTCGAGTTACAGGTTGATCGAGTGTTAGTTAGTGCGTAACGACAACGCATTCGAATTGTCACAAGTTGAAAGCGAATGAGTGTATAGTTTGTGGTGTTCATGCATCATTCTGTCCGGAAAAGCTTAAGCTTCACCTCATTTTTGGCAATAATGTACGTCTTGGGTGTAAATGACTTTAGAATTAATTAACTCTTGATGCGAGTAAAAAATTCCGAATAAGTTTTCCTTTGTAATTTTCTAGTATCGAGTTGTATTAAAGTTTTAAATGAAAAATTTTCTTCAAGTTTTTAGGTACCATGTGGGCGTGGAAGAGCTTTATTATTAAATCCAGAAAATAGAACTTTTCAAATAATAAGTTTTGAATCTACACGTACACTACATCATAAAATGTGGGGATGGGCTTGCTTGTTTGCATAAAAACTTTAATATTGCTACGTCAATTTTGGTCCTTTTCCAGTCAAAAATATGTATTACAATTAATTTTCTCCATTATGTAATAAGGATAACACGAAATGATAAATGAAAAAGCATTTAAATAACTGCGACGGCAAAAAATGAGCAAAATGCGAATTTTGTTCGACTAAAAGGAGTAAAACGGAAACGAGAAATCATCAGAATCTCGAGAATCTGTTGCTTTTCTATTTCCTCGTCCTTGATATTTAGCTGAAAGCCTTATAGATGATGTTTTCATGAAAAACATCAAAAAAGTTCAAGTGTAATTTTCGCGACGCCTATAATATATTAAATTATTTTATCTTAAAATTATAAAAAATAAAAATAACATGCATGGCCCAGATAAATTTATACCCTACGACGGACGTTTTCTAAATACATCGCATTTTATTGAAAATCTCTTCTAGGACGGAAACTTAACGAGATATTTAATGAATTTTATTATAAGGAATTTAATCATGGTTTATAGTTTCCTCGATATTCCTATTAGTTTCATTTTTCTTCGCCAACATTCAAGTTTTAGGTTTACTTTCGTTATTAAGACTGAGCGAAGCGTAGTCGCTTTTCTGTTGATTATAAATATGTACTTTGCGTAGCTACCTGATTTTTGCTTCTATAACATCAACCGATTTTGCACTAAAATAATGAATGATTATGTTTAGATTTGCTGGTATGAAAAAACAATAAAATCGGCCCTACAGTTTTACAACTTTATTTCTTCAATATTATGCTATTAAAAGAACTTCGCCTGAACATCTACGGCAGGTTTACGTATTTACGACGAATTTCTAGTAGTGTCTGTCTAAATTTGCATCGGAGCAAAGGGCTGCCATTCGCACTAACCGATAAATCAAGATCATACAAGTTGTACACACATCTACAGGCTTTCTATCTTGTTCTGTATTATTGATGATGACAATACTATCTAACAATTTATGATCTCTATGTAAACACATACGACATTCAACCAAAGAGAGCTTGAAACTACTGGTTTCGGGTCTCTGCAAATTATAACACAATCGGCAGCAGCAGTTCAAAAGATTTTAATTTCGACTTGTAGTTAAAACGCTATTCTGACCAAGTTTTATTAGCCTGACTGAAATACCATCGGGGAATTAATTAATCTGAAAATGTCAGGAATATTTATTTAAAATTAGATTGCCAAGGAAGGCCTGAAGGCCGCACTTGGAGAGTTAATTTTGAATTACACGAATATTCAGGGCTACGTTTGAGTTATTTTTGTTTATGGAATGTTTTTCCTGCTCTTCCTAATTGTAATTTTTATTTTACTACACAATAATCTGTATTACACTGGGTACAATCTAGCACTGGACGCTGCTCTTTGTCGCTACTACTTAATTCTTACGGCTAGTTTCCTCTACGCTGACATATTTTTATACGCTGAATCTTTGCTATTGCTCAAACAAATATAAACCTTCAAGGTTCAAATGCACCGAGTGGGGTGAATATGGCCAATTCCACAAATGCTCAAATTATGAATTTATTTCAAAAATTTAAAATATAACCAAAGCGACGTTTAACCGTTACGCTATCATTTGTTATTCTCCGTTACATTCAAACATATTTTTAGAAAGTACACGTGTGATGAACGTCTGAAGACCCTTTAATCCGTTAAAAATCGATAGCGACATCTGCGTTTCGGAACACGTACTAATATTAGTTACACCTCGGCAAATTTTGTATTTCTCTTTATTCTTCTTCGCGATGCATGTATTTACCGACCAATTACAAAATTTGTATAATTTTCGCATGTACGAAGGATTAATTTACCAATTTAAAAATTATTACTTCTAATTACAACATACCTACGTAATTTTCTCTATTTTTTAGGTCCAATTCGAATTATTTTGTTTATTTTTAGTTAATGCATTTTCACTAAGCTGTAAGCTCCGGGGCTATCATATTACATTCCGTTGGTAATCCTACAATAAATTTAATTTCAAGTAATCGTATTACATTTTTGGTTCATTAAAAAATAGAAGGCATTCGAATATTGCAGGAATCGCATTTATTTTAAATTTATACCCAAAATTATTTCATACTTACAAATGGTTTATTTAAAAAAATGCGAAAACCGGAGCAGAATTCTCAACGACGAAACCACATGTGTAGTACCATATAAGACGGTTATTTGATCACACTTTCAAATTTTAAACAAAAAAGAGAAACGCAATGGAACTTCGTTAAATATGCCTACGTTACATACGTATGGGTACTTACAGGGTGGAGTGCTTAATTAAACAGCCCCAAATATTTCGCTTATTTTTAACAACATTAAAGGAATTTTACAAGTATTTTTTTCAAGTTTTTGATTGGTACGTTCTTTTTGCGGTATCACGAAAACCATCGGCATGTCTAATTTCCCATCTTTTTTTTAATTTTAAATTTGGAAATTTTGTTATCCAATTATTTTTACTAGGGACTTACATATTATTATAAAAGTTTAGGTTGTGGAACGACATTGTTTCATATTGGACTTGCGTTTGGGTTTTGTTCTTTTTAGCAAAGTGCTTTACCTGCAAGCGTGCAGTGGTGAGGTAAATAAATATGGGAAAACGTCTACACAATTGCTTCGCGAGCAAAACTTTTTTCTGAGACCGTAAAAGCTTTGCAAGGATTTATAAAATTAATAGCTGCAGCAGTTTAGCATCTACAAACTTCGTTTAAAAGCGATTTTGTATAAAAGCTGTTTAAAATTTAAACGCCGTATTAAACTTTACCGAGCTTTCGCGTTAAAACTAGCACCCATCTATTACAAGTAGCAAGTAGTGTATTGTAGATGTTTATAAAAGCTCTATTAGTTGCTTTTGTGTAATTCTCGCTTGCAAAATTTTTTATTTTACTTTCAACGTGTTTTCCCAGTGAAGGGGTTGGAGTAGCTGTGCGGCGGAGATGCGGCTCAATCTCGAAAGTATTCAATTAGTGACATAGTACATGTTTTGTCAAAAAATTCGCAAATAAAATCAGCTGATAAACGTAGCTGTGAAGAGTAATGTTTAATTTAGTGTAGTGGCAAAACTAATTTACATCTAACAAGATGACGGCATTCATTGCGTCAGTGCGACCTTCAGGCCGCACACCCTTGATATTTTTATACTTCGTTCGTGTTAAGAATAAATCTTGACTTTTGAACTAAAATATAATCTTGAAACGTGATTGGTTGGTTTTCACAAATTTGTGACATTTGAACTAAAATATTAACAAATTTGTGAAAACCAACCAATTACATCAGTTACTGGTAATCGACTACGAGACTAAAGTTCGTTTCACCATGGCATAAATAATTTCAGCTTTGAGAATATGTACGTACTAGTTTGTCAAGGTTATGCGGCTTGAAGGCCGCACTATGAGGAGTAATTTTGAATTTACTCCACACTACAGGTATTTTCTGTGTGATTCTTACGATTATACTCAAGTATCTACGATTTGTGCAGCGTTCCCGTTCTTTCGCACCTATGATCATGGTAAGCTTATTCAAGTTACCTACAGATACAGGGGACTTACAGTTTACCACGGTAAACGTAAAATTACTCAAAAGTTACTTGGAATCTGCTTAGAAAACAAGCAAGGCTCTCTTGGCTATGATGGTAGCCACCCTAAGTTTCTTCCAACCTTAGGAAAAAATGCTAGATGGTGGTTATCCCAATTCTTCTCGGATGTGCTGTTGTCTGGGGATGTACAAGTCATACTCAAACGGGCCAAGATGACGCCAGCATTGCCGTCATCTACCGGAAGAGTATTGACACAACACTCGACACGAATTTAGAATGCCACATTGTTGTTGTACCAATCCAAACCAAGGATTCCATTTTAGTACCTACCGTCAGCGACATTATGACGAAAAATCTAGCGCGCAACCGACCCAACTGAAAATGTTGGCAACACTTCAAAAGTAAATGACAAAATATTATTGTCGTTTACCCTCAGACATTTTCCAAAAAATCTCCTGCGGAGCGGTGTTCTTTTAGTTCTTGATAATTTTTTTTTAATCTTTCAATTGGGTTCACTTGAACAACAAAATGGTTGTGTAATCAATTTATTTTTATCGAATCTAGTAATTCCGGTCAGTAGAAAATACTATTAATATTGGAACGAAACCGCAGGACATTATTAGCACCTAAATATTTTATGGTAAATATAATTGCGCTTCATAATAACATCCTAACTCTATTATTATTCTATTTCCTAGAGGTTGATTTGGCTTTTCCATTTTCATAAACCAACATGTTGGATTTGAAACGTAAAGGAAATGTTTGCTCTTCTTCCGCATTAAACTTAAATGTCAAAACCTTATTAGTGCTCCAATTTAAATTCAAATATGTACCAAACTTTCGCCTTTTTTTCTAAAAAATTCATAATATCTCTTGAACAGTTTTGAAAGCTTTATTAAAAATTCTATTTAAAAATAAGAATAGTCGAACTAAAAATTCGCCAATTTAAATTGTAGCAGACAGCCAGATGTAATATGTGACATTACTGGCACAAAAAGAATAAAGCAGATAAACGGAAGATTGATGTTGAGCAACGCATCCAACAACTCCGTAAAGTTGTCACTTAAATACCGGAATACTGGGGAACCTGAAAACGCAATTTTTCTCTTCATGTAAAATATTAATTGAGTTACAAGTTCGTATTTTAATTTTCAATTTTTTTTGTGCTGCTAAATTTTGATAAATTTACGCTTTTTCTTTGACAGCGACAAAACAAAAATTATGAATTAAATTTTTGTGATGTGGGTGTTATGGGGTTGAACTTTTTGTATTAATTATGAGTCGTGATAAATAAACATCACTTTCGGTTGGCTGTTTCTGGGTTTCGAGTGCTGTTAATCTGAGGTTTAATTTTCTCAAATATAAAAAGTTTTCATTGTGCTCTCATAACACTGAAAAATTACCCCACTTTATTGTTCATTACATTTTTTTCCGACATCCAATTGAAGATGGTCATAATAAATAAGTCGAAACCCGGCTGGTTTATTTACAATGCATAAACTTGTATGATACGTAAGTACAATAGCATCCGTGTAAACAGAGCGACGATTAAGCTGTGCGATTCAAATTTCAAGTACCACTAGAGAATTTGTTTTGTAAAACCCGAAAGGAAAATCGATAGGGATACCAGAAAATGTTTCGACGAAGCTTCTTTCTGTTGATTTTTAATATTTTGTTCCATTATCGAAATGGCGGATAAGTGTTGATGTTCCAGACGAGACGTTCTCTCTGCTGTAGTTATTAATGTTTTCTCAAATGCATCTATCGTCGTTGCGGATTCTTAATGGTGTTAACTTTACATTATAAATCGAAAACAACTAACAGATTTTAAAGGAAAACATTTATCACTTAAATAATTCAATAACGAAAAACAATCAATCCTTTTGACATGAACGTATGGATTATCCAAATATTGGCAACGTTTGAAATGTTTTTCTTGCCGCGAAGCAAGAGATTGATTATAAAGGGATTAAATGGGTTAAAGCTTTGAATATTAACAACATTTTAATGCAAGTTTTATATATTTTTATTGTTATCACTTTTTGAACAAACGACGCTGGCTTATGCAGGTATATATTATATGCATGGCGGAGCCCTACCACATTTTTGTCTCGCTTCATTTAGGTAGGTTGAATTAATTATAAACTTGCAAAGATTAATAGTTATTAGCGGCCAGCGGACCAGTGGCGTTACTAACCGATGGCAAGTGAGACCGTTGGCGAGACACTTTTACTAATAACAGTTGTTCGAGATACACTAGATCAGTCTACAAGTCGGTAGACTGTGATGTTTTACATTTTTAGTCATGACAATATAGAACACGTGTCTCTTGCTTTATCTGCAATCATCAGCGGCCCGTAGCCGATCTTGAAAAAAATAATATATGTTTGGCACGAATTGCCGCTGACAGACGAGTTACGTCAATTAAATAATGGGCTGTAAGCCAAAACACGTGCTGTGGATTGTCATAAATGAACGTAATTTTTACATTTGTTGAAAGTCAAATTGTATTCGACTTGAGGAAAACGAACGAACACTTATTAAGGCCATTTGAGTAATATTGGCGACCACTGCGGCAGCAGATGCCATTTATTATTTTATAAATGGTTAATTTAACCCCAACTACTGTTCATAAACAGTAAATACTTTATTCGGTTACATATATCATGACTTACGAAAGTTTTATTCAGGCCCAGCCAGATAATTTGCCGAAATTGGATGGCAGATGTGCTTTTATACATTGTAACAAAGCACCAACAATATATTTTAACAGCATCTTGAGATTGTTACCAAAACTGCACAGTTTTACAAATATAGCACGATTTATCCGATGAACCGTTTACATTTTTATGGCTGGCTCCTCCCATGTGAGTTTATTTACTAACCCGTGACGTAAAAGGATATTTCCGCTTAAATATTTTTAAATCCCTACTATTTCATAACATGTAAATGAGTCTCGCCAAAAAAGGTTAATATGTCACACGAGAAAGGACATAAAATTTTCTGTATAAGCGCTAAATATTGTGGTCTTAAGGTCAGTCTGGATTTGCGTAAATTGTATACTTCAGCATACGGAAATCAGTAATATCTACAGCATTTGATTATTAATATTATATTTAATTTTGTCTTCCGTAGTTTTCCTTTGGTTTAATCGAAATCATTTTCGTCGACCCACTCCGACGTAATTTTATCCTTGTTTTTCTAAATCTTTCGATGGTCTTACTTGTATTGTAGAGTGATTTTCCCTGTGTATGAAACGCGACTTTGCGAAAGATTCTATTTTCCAAAACTTTGTTCCATTCGAGTGTCTGATATTTCGTTTGTTAATATTTCACATTATCAATAACTGCAATAAATTACCTATGTAAAATAATACTGTAACGCTTTTTAATAATTTATTGAAGTTCTCGACTCGATGCATTGACAATGGTTGAAACGAATAATAATCTATTACAAATGCTGTGCTTAAACGTAAAATTTAGTAGGTATGCACCTAGTTAATTTTGAGGTTGTGGATCTCGGAGGTAGTTTAGTGGTGAAAAATTTTCGGCTAACATAATACGTAATTAATTACATTATCTTAGTGAAATCATCTTGGTTTCGTCGTAGAAGAGCGGAAGATAATGTAGGGATTAAGGATTTTTTTGTGGAAGCCCTAGAGAGTGGAGGAACACCACCGAATAAGTTAACTGGAACACCACGTCCACATAAAATTTGCCAAGAAACTAGAATCTTTTTTAAAGTAAATAAAGTGGAAAGTTCAACGTGAATATTTACAAAGGAAAGTTTGTTTTAATTATTTTAACATTTATTCACTACACTTAATTTAAAATTTGCTCAAAGTAATTTCCATATTTTTGTAGAATTTTACTTGCCAACACATAAACGTTTTCGCGTTATTTAAACTGGATTGTATTAGGTAGTAGGTACATTAGGGCATTAGACTATTTCAATATTTACCGTGGAAAGTTATAAAAGAATTTTAAATAACTTCATTTCATAAAATAAATTTTAGAGCATAGCTCTAGAACAATTTCGTTAGGAAATGGAAAAGCAAAATGATACTTGGCGTGAATGTAAGAAAAAAGTAAATTGTTTTGTATCGAAAATCGAAATTACGCGAATTGGAGCAACAGATTGAATTTACATATAAATAGAGTACGGAACTTTATTTTAGCGTGTAAAAGAAAATCCATACAAATAAACTATTTTACCTAGGTAATTTTTAACAAATAGCTCGACGGAGGTTTTCCTAATTGATTTTTTAGTTTTTCGTCTGAACCGCGAGAGACGAGACGAGACGGTTCGGTTGTGCAATAATTATGTCTGAGACTTTGTTTCGATATTCAATTAGCGCAATTAAATTGTACGTATCGTATATTTCACATTAATAGAGTACTTCGTCACCTGAAAGTTTTCCCTGCTAAATGAGCTTGTAAGTTTCCTCAAAGTGTGTAATATTCCAGTTTAATTAGAAAATTAACATACGTAATATATTTATTTTATTAGTCATTTGTATAACTACCAATTAATTACACGAAAGTTAGGGGAGTTTCCTATGAGCCAAGTGGGTGGAAAGACGGAATAATTTGTGCTTTACGTTAGTTTGAGCTTTGTTGGACTGTGCACCATTTGCGCTCACTAAGAGCAAGACGACCGCTTTCGTAAACTGATCTCTCTTACAAAGTGGAGTCCCACTTGAGCTAAATACCACGATTAGCGTCACTTAAAAGACATATTTTCCTCTATAGATGTTATATGAATGCTACCCTATTTTTCAAGTTTTGTCTAATAGGATAATGAAAGCTGAGCCTTCTTGCTTTATTTCCCTTTTAATTTTGCATTTTAAGTCGTTGAATAAAAAGCGCTTTCGTATATCGTTTACACTTACATTCAGTTACATAACACAATGTAGTTTTCCCTTGTTATCAGAATAGCAATTTCATCTTCAAACTTCACTTCTTAAATCATATAAGAATTTACGAGCGTAAAGTGCTACGCGATTTTAGATCTAAACTACCAACATGATCTTGTGTAAGTGGCTTGGATTTTCTTACGCTTTTACTACTAGTACAATTTTTACGACTCGAATAAACTGGATGATGTTTTTTGTAACAAAATGTTAATTTCCTAAATAACAAATTTACGGGAGTTAGTTGTTTTCATACAACATACACGAATCTGCAATAGAAAATTCCCATTTTCTATGTCAGCTTGAATGTTTTAAAGTGATCGTTAGTCCTCCGAGCACGTGTTATGTCTACAACTTTGTAAATCTCTTTTTCTGACCACAAGTTGTCAGCAAATAAAACATTTTCTCTTAGCAAATAAAGCAAATGTTAAAAAATTTGTATGTAAAACGTACCATCGTGAAAACGTTCCGCTTTTCACATTTTCTTACAATTGTTCCCAACTTAGAAATGTAATTTTTATTACTCTTGATCCGCCTATTAGTTTAGTCGTTAGGTAAAATTGCCTTGCAAAAAAAATCCAAATGGAAGATTTTTATGTATGGAACAAGATTTTACTGTTCTTCTCCCGGTTGGGAGGCCTCCGGGGTAGCATCAAGTGCAAAAATCGACTAAAAAGAATTGCAGATTACAGGGTGGTAAGATGGAAGTTACTATCAATTAAAAGTTCCATAAAACAGCTCGATATATTATTTTCTAAAATTATTTATATATAATTCATTTATAAACAACAAAAAATATTTGGTAGGAATTGCTTATGGCACTGCTATAGGACGCTTATCGTTATCCCTAAAAAAAGTAATTTTTTTTACTTGTGTAATCTCCGGTTAAATACAGCGATGGACTGTATACGTTTATCGCACAAATTATCTGAGCGTTTAAACGGACCAATTTTTTTCATTATTTACGGCTTAACAAGCCGGAACAGCTATCGGTCCTAAAAATTGCGATAAATGCAACATAATCTGATAATATTCACATTTAGTGCACTAGGGTTCGAATTTAGATCGGGTAACATTTTTCCATTTTCTTTAAAGATTTTTTTTGTTAGTAAATGGCTTTTAAGAGTAACTACTAACGTATTATATGTATTTCTATAATCTAACTTATGTGCTTACATCCTGTTCCGACTGCTATACATTCTCATGTTCTTAAATAAATAATTTTTGAGTAGTAATTCACTCAAAAGCACAAGTTGGCTAAGTAGTACGCCCTCTTTGTGTAATTATAATGTACATAAATTTTAATACATTTTCTCCAGTTAGAGCAAACTATAAATGTGTTATGTAGACAAACATTATTATTATATACACATAATATAAAATTCGTTAGTTTGAAAACGGTTTTCATTATTTGTGAACGCTTTATTTATGCTAATTTGGTTGTTATGTAGCAAGGCAGCCTTTGAAAATATTTATATACAATTTAATATGAACGTGTTAGATAGGTGGATAAAAGAAAATATTTTGCAGGAAAATGTTTTAATATCGGCAGCGTGTACAGGTGAATTATTTGTCGGTAATAAATTTAAATTTGACGTTCCTCGCAGAATATTTATTTGCTGTATTTTTGATAGCTGTTGAAAAAATGCCAAAGGAATATCGAGAAACTCCATTTCCCAATATGAAATTTACACCCTTTACATTTTTAGCTCGTTACAGTTTGGGTCTTTTTAAAATTCCGATTTCGTTTTTGTCACAAATATAAAAGTACCCAAGTTGAATTTCAAACTGTAATTTTTAATACATACACTTTTTTGTTTTGTTGTTAAAGTAATTCAATCACTTATCATTTATTGAAGCTTTTGTATTATATTTTATATTTTCTTGCCGAACTATCCATAAAACTTGAAATATTATTCCATCATTTTAGAGCCATTCCACGTAGCTCGTTTATTGTTCTCGTCCAATATAAACCTTATAGCTTTCGTCTATAGATTATAAATGAAAATTTATTATTTACCTAAATTGTATTGCCCCGTTTAATGTTACTAATTAAATTTGTATTGTTTTTGAATCAAAAATTAAATTTCAAACTTTCACATTAGGCTAACTGAATTTTCTTCCAGATCTACCATACATACCTGCCCACCTACCTAACCTATCTACCTGCCTGCTTTCACGTTTTGTGTTGAAATTCTGGAAACGGCACTAAAACTTTATATAAAGTCATTCAATACTGTAGTATTCTCTCTATTGCTGGGTTTCTAAATTATAGTTAAATAGAGTAAGTTTGGAAGTGTAATCTTACTTATAATCGCAGATAATGCATAAACTAAACTACTTCATTGGATTGTGCATTATTAAGTGTATTTTAATATTGGATTGTATTAAGGATGAGTTATCTGTTTTGCAAATGTTGAACTAGTTAACAATGTAATATCTTGCAAGAACACATTTTGTCCTTATTTGTAACCGTTCCACCTTGGTCAGCGATATAATAGCCTATACAGAGTCCACCAATCCAAGTGTTGTATTCAACTCGACCCTGTCAGTTTTCAGGTCGTCGAATAAAATATTTTTTCATTTATCAATTGCAACGAACACTCAAAATAAATATTGAAAATGCGATTCAAACTATTCCCGCAGAAATCCCTCGCAAAGTCACGAACAATTTCGAGCAGCATTTGAATAATGACCACGTTTCGATGCCACAGAAATAGGTCTAACGAAATCAACAAGGTTTTAAATTATTATCCCGCTGGTGGTATCGGCTGAGATTTTGTTTATTTTCACAATGCAGCTTGAGAGCAGTGACCATTCCAAAAATGGTAGATTCTTATAACATCGGATGCATATTCACAATTTCGACAACAATAACTAATGTGTCCGAATTTAATTAACGAAATCTACAGGATGACGACAAATTCAATATAATCGTGCGTTTTATCGCAAATCGGAAACCTCATCCCGCAGGAGTGAGCTGAGCTATATTATGCATGCCAAAGGAAATGGCATATAATTTTGTGGGTAGCTGAATATTTCTCGTTCATATGTGTACTATTATATTGGCAGTCGATTTCACATCAAAGTAAATATGATTTCCACGTAATGAAATTCAATAAATTTTAAATTTATTTAATTGCACTAATTTGGCGTTCCATTGAAAATTTTGAAATATCTCAAATTTCATCGCGGATATTCCGTAGCAGCACCACCTATAGTAGGCCGTGTTTCACGTGCTAATTTTGCTGTTGGCATATTTAATTAAGTCTTCATTAGTTTCACTTCATATGTGTGCTCATTAGATAATATAACTTAACAGCGTCGCGTGTGTATTTATGTAGCAGTAAAAGAATTTAATTATTTACAAACAAAATTTTGTCGTACATCACAGCAGCTCAGCAGTAGCGCGCCAAGGGTAAATAATATATACAATCAAATAAATAGTTTATTTAGCTTGATTAAATATTAATTTGTTTAGAATTTAAATTTTATCCCAGTTATTTCACAAGATTGTCATGAGGGTTGTTGCTATGTCAACACATCAGAGTTTACAATTAATGCCGATCTCATCAGAAGCGGGTTGGCGTAAATTGCACCAGTATATGGTAATTTGTGCACAATTAGCGGTCCCTTTTCCCGCTCGGGAATTACTAGAACATCATTCCGTTGTGCTTTCAGTTCTCCCAGTTATGATGACATTGCATTCCAGCTGTTTTCCAAAAATTTAGTTGCACTTACATTCATTTTCACCCAACAAATTCATAAAATCACAGATTAAATAATTTATTGTTGGGGGAACAAATTTCCTAATTTATTTTATTATTCACTCAACCGCTTAATTACTTTTAATGTGTCAACTAATCTCTTTGCTTATAAAAAAAAACTTTAAAGTTATGCTGCTTGGGGACCACTTGTTGCGATTCCTTGGATTTTATCCTACTTTTCAGGCCACATACGATTTTCTAAAAATTTTAACTTGTAACAAATTCAAAACTCGTTTCATCGAGTTTTTCAACAAGTTTCGAATCGGTTTATTTTTGAAATAATAATGCCAATTTTGTTTCTAACATTTTTTTGTAATAGCTGAACCGCTTTTTGCTGCCAATCTTTTTATTAACGTTCGCCAAAATAGAATTTGGGTAAGCTCACAATATTATTTGTTCCTACTAAATTATTAATTTTGCATTGGTGATAGTTTTCGGAAATGTCTTGTTAATGACCAAAAAATGACCATTCGATAGTCTTCTATCTGAATTTTGATGAAAATGTTTTCTAGCATTTACAAATCTTTCACCGATAAAATATGTACATTTTTGGTCACAAAAATTTTATTTTCCAAATACAATTTTTTATTTACGGCACATAGCAGCACAAATCGGACACATCTCAGCACAACTTTATTTATTTTTATTTTTGGACATAATCCATCGATAAGATACATTTTTGACCATAAAAATTTTATTTTTTAAAATACAATTTTTTTTATTTACGGCACAAGGCAGCACAAGTTGGCACAACTTTATTTTTGAAAATAATCCATCGATAAAATACAATTTTTACTACAAAAATTTTATTTTTCCAAATACACATTTTTTATTTTCGGCACAAAGCAGCATAAATCGGGCACAATTCATTACCATTTTAATTTTTTTATTTTTCAAAAATGGCGCAGCATAATACGCATTGATGCAACTGGCTCGCTGATGAGAAGTTTAAATTACCAAATGGCCGGGGCCAACTTCCATCGATAAAATACATTTTTGGCCATAAAAATTGTATTTTTCAACATACAATTTTTTTTATTTACGGCACAAGGCAGCACAAATTGAGCACAAGTTGGCACAACTTTATTTTTTTTATTTTTGAAAATAATCCATCGATAAAATACAATTTTTACTACAAAAATTTTATAGTACTCAGATTAAAAAGCGACAATTTTCAGTTAAAAAGAAGTTTCCAAATCGATCACCTACCAGGAGGTGTGTACGTATCAGGCCCCGACCTGATAGTTTTAAATATTTATATTAAACTCATACCTACTTCCTCGTATCCGGAAATTTATATTGATCGTTAAAATGAAGTAACTAAAGTAATTATATTTTGTAATTAAAATTTCAGTTTGCAAATAAAATTGTTTAGGTTTCTAATTTGTTTTAAATGATTCTTCTATATGTGCAGGCTAAATACATACATACACATTATCTAAACTCAATTATTCGAAAAAATTTGTTGGACTATGTGGCAAATCTTTAATAAAACTACAGTCGGGTCCGCTTATAACGAGTATAGCTTATAGCGAGCGTTCGGTTTTAGCGAGTAATTTTCAAGGTACCGAAAATAATCCATTACGCTCAATACATTTTGAGGTTGCTTACAACGAGCTTGGATATAACAAGCACATCTGTTTAAACGAGTACATTTGATTTGCAAAATTGATGAAATGCTTCACTTACAACGAGCAGTTTTCAATAGCGACGAACATTTTACTGCTGCGATTACAACGAGAACTCAATAACTCGCCAAAGGGTTAGCTTTGATTATAACGTGCAATAATGATAACAAACTTGCTGTGACATTTCTATTAAACAACTTACTAAGTGATTCTAAATATAATTTTGTATGACTGTATGTAATAGGTAGGTATTTTTTCGTATTCAGTCATCATTGTTCAAATTTATCGTTGTTATAAAGTGCCACTGAAATCATGTCTAACCTAAATAGTAGAAGGTCACCCCGGGCGCTACAAGCAGTTTTGACAAACGCAACAACATCAAGACTCGAATTCACACAAAAAGTGAATTTTTTCCGAAATTTGTTGACTAACCACAAATTTTATTTTTTTATTTGTTAATTACACCATTACGTTTCATAATTCGTTGTAAAAACCGAGCTTCTGGTATCTTTACTGTCGCCACAATCTATTTTAATTTCGATGGGCGGGGTTACAGTTCAAAAGAGTCAATAAGTAAATTGCATTGTAAAAAAATTTTTTAAAGCCGTTTTTTTCCAAAATGTGTGAACCGTCCGTAAATTTTATTCATTCTTCATCTTTTATAATCCACCAAATCCAGAAAATTTAATTTTAACTAAAACTGCAACCAAAAAAAGGTTTGAGACTATTACATACAAGTGATGTAGGTATGTACATTTTTAAATGTTTGTCTACACGCATTTTTCAATTTGTTTAATAATTTTGATGTTCTATGTTTTCTATATTGAATAAATCATAATATATTAAATATGTAGTATCAACCAAATCAACAATATTATTTCTTAGTATTAACGAGGTGAAAGTTTATTGTAATCGGTTTCATTTAAAATCGTTTACAGCGAGCGTTCGCATATAGCGAGTACATTTTGTTAGCACCGACGTGCTCGTTATAAGCGGACCCGACTGTACTTGACTCTAGTTTATGCAGAAGGTACAAATTCTATTTGTCATTAGTAGATAAGCGATTCCTCTTCTGATTTACTTGGTTCAATTTCTCGGCTTGATTCGTATAGTTATGGTTCCGCTAAAGGCAGGGGGGACAGTTAACCAACGGATCAGATGCATTAATTCATTATTCCTCTTGATGCAGAGTTTGATGTTCTTTGGGATTTCAGTCTTTCTGAATCTAAGACTGTCGGTTCACCTCAGTGCCACTTTATGGGGACTTTTTTGTTTTTGATGGTCATGTATGCATCCTGCACTTTGGGTGTTCATGACGATCACTTCTTTCAGCCAATTCTGATCGTTAAACGACATAACTGCCATAGAAATTTAAAAGTATATCAGTTTCAATTCCGAGAGGAATTGAACTTTTTTATGACCGTTTCCATGCTTTAGAAGGCGCATAAAACCGACGATCTCCTTATGTGGAGGATTGCCACCATTAGCAAAGAAAACGGGGTCACAGCTTGAGGTGAAACCCGAACCACGGCAGAAATAATCAAGTTCATCCATTTTAGGTGTTGGCGATAGTTTTATCCTCGAGAGTATATTCAATTACACATAAATATGTTTTGTATTCATGCAATGTACTCTATCCAAAAATAATTAACTTATTTTGCACTTGCTCTAAAATTTTCAAGTACATATGACTGTACGTGATTTTATAACTTCCGGATGTACAATAGTTGTAAAATATGTCAGTTTATTGTGAAACGTGTTTGTGGTCGGTTGTGCTCTTAAAAATTTAGTGTCAGGTTCGATGCAGTTTATCGATTTTTATGGAATGCAATGTTTTACTCCAAGCAGAGCGGTTCTGAAATCGACTTCGTTTTACGCTTTCAGGTAATTTTGAAATATGTAGCTAGTATGATTTCTGCAGGGTGGGAAGTATAATTTTTAATGTGAAATTTATTACGCACCTATGAACGTATAATAGAGATTTAAGAAATGATTCTTTTCGGGTACGATATCCTAAACAGCATCGAATCAATTTTTATCCCGTTCGATCACAAGGACAACCTCGATTTAAAGAGCTAATACTTTATAGATTTTCTTTGCCAGGGAAACTACTAACCTTGTTACGAGTTTTACTTTCCTTTGTCTTGCGTACGTGCATATGCATGTGTAGGGGAAGTTGGGGGAAATAACGATTCTTCTACAGGTGTTGCATAATTTAACTATTGCTATTGTTATTCAGTTAAGGTTGAACTTTTCTAATTTCCTTTGTTTTATTTTCCACGCAACGCCGATTTTACGTAACGAGGAAACTAATTACTTAATAATCATGTAAGACGACTACCTCGATGTGGAAATGCGTGTAATTGAACTCGTACGGTAATAAAAAATTAATTAGCCGACGATTTTTGTAATGGGAAACAGTAAATTATTTATTAATTACGCTATCGATTGAAATAATACGAAGCATAGTAAAAATGTATCTATTTAAAGCAATTTCTACATTGTACGTTTTATCAGCTTGTTTTGACACGTCCTTTCGATGTTTTGTTCATCACATTGTGTGCTTTGTTGGTCCGGATAGTAATTAAATGTAAAGCGAATTGTTTTCAGGGGGATTGCTTTAGTTTAAATTTAAACACAGTTTTACTTTGTCTTTGATAATAATTTTATGAATTCAAAATTTTTAATTAAACAGCAAATTATTTTATGTTCTCTTAAATGCACCATAAATCGTGCAGTACTTAAGCTGATATTTTAATTTCCGCAAAGAGTTTCCTATTTTCCTGCACTATGTAAATGACACGAGACGATAAAAATTAGCTTCGTTCGTGTAGGTTGAATAAGTTAAAAAGGAAGCCACTAATTGAGGTTTTTTGATTAAATCTACAGCATCTACAGGAAATTGTAAAATATTAAAAGTGATTTTAAGGTAAATAAACTTTCGGGGCACGGTTTCGACGTCGTCGTCGGGGGGGAGTGAAAGATTCATTTTTCCGATGGCAAGTCGAAACTTGTGATTTCAAACTTTAATTCGATAAATTTAGATTACCGCTGCCTTTGAACTTTGAGTGAAGAAAACTATAATCAATTTAATGGCCATCTAGGCTCTTTGATCTGTCTGATTTGTCTCTTTGGAGTTTGTTACAAAAATAAATGTAGCGTGTTTTAGAGAGAATTGATTTTTAAATTTTTTGATCGTAAAATACCAAGCGGTTAAGACGAAGACGAAATACGATCGTATTAAATTTGGGCAAAACAGTTGAAAAATGATAAGCAAACTTTTGCATAATAAATTCGTGATTTTTATTACGCACAAATTTTATTTTCCACGGTTTATTAAATTTTTCATTATTTTGTATCATTTACTAAATTCAATCCGTAATACCTTTTTACGCAGCCAATCTTCTTTTAAAAATAAAAGTAGAGATTACTTTCTATATTGTAGATCAAACGATTAGCTATTACTCGATATAATATACTTCATGGTCGTTGCTGAAAAATGTCAAAGGTATTCCGTATTTTCCTGACGGGCAAATTTTTTATTCTATCGAATTATCAAAATCAGCGAGGCAAAAATCAAATTTCTTTTAAAATTACTAGTTAATGAGAATAATGAGTGAGTGAGGAGTGTTAGGATAAATTGGCAATTGCATGCTCGAATTATTTTTAAAATGGTTAAAGTACCCGGTCTTAAAATTAGAAAGGTGTCGCGATGGAGAAGTGGAAGTTTATTTAAAGTGTTGGGGCAATAAACACATTTATAGCAGATAATCTAATAATTGTGATTCCGACAAGTGCTACAAAATATGGCTGGATCCCCGGTTTTTTGGGGATAAACGCTTTGACCAAGGCAAAGAAAAATCGAGACATTAAAAGACTTTTATTTTCCGTTTTACAGCGTCGTTCACCGAACTAGCAATACATCTTTTTTTTGCAACAACTGTGTTTTTGTCTTACTTCATCTTACGACACTCTGTATAATTTTCAGTATGGTAGGTTGGATATAACAAATTAAAGAAGTTTTTCCTTCTAAGCTGTTTCACGCAGCGCATGACGATAGCGTGATGGATCAAGGGACTACATTTATGTGATGTTCGACTATAGAAATTGTGATTTTATGTGCATTTATTTGCACTAACATATTTAATGTTTCGTTTAGGGTCCCATGCCAGAAATACAGTTTCCTTTCGAGACTTCATAAACATTTTATAACATTTCGATAGTTACATCCGCGATCGTTACATCACTTTTTTTCCGCCACGATAAAATCGACAATTAAAAATTAATAAAATATTATTTATTACCCAAAATATCCGCACCGAAGCATAAATCAAATCGATAGATTCCTGTGTTACGTACACATACATCAACTTTTGAGTTTGGTAAACGGAAGGTAATTGACCCACGATGTACAACCTGATTCATCTAAACTGACTCATTACTTTTTAATTACAACCTGTTCGAAACATATATGTAAGTGTAAATTGAAGCCAGAGTCGAGACGAGACGCCATTCCTTTTTCATTTATAATTATCCAATATCAATTTAACACCTGAAGGACGTCAGAGAAAAATTAATTTTATACGTGGCGTACATACTAGGGGCGACCAGTTTTAAGCGGAATGACAGTTATTTTTATGTTTCGTACTTTGAATTTCGATAGTGCAGGTTATAGAAGAGTCACCGGGACTCGCGATGTGTTAGCGACGTACGTTCGATATTCTGGTAGGTTACATTGGACCCACACATCTCCGATTGTAGTTTACTTATTAAGTTTAGGTCGACGGCGAGTAGTTCCTAGCCAGAAGCTTAAAAAGACGACATTCTTGATATATTTGATCGCTTTGCGAGTTATTATGGAAAATATGGTTTGGGTCATACTTGGGTTTCTGTAGTTTTACCACATTCGTTTTTGAGATAACCGTACAAAGATACTTCATTTCGAGAAAAATGCTAGAGAAATATATAGACGTGGTGTAGATTTCACGATACTGGCGCTGTGGAGCCAAAAAGGTTGAACTACATTTCAAAAGATGCTGCGAAGCCTTAAGCTGAGTTTACGCATATGCTGTAACATGACGTAACGCCACTCTTAACAATTCTGATTGGTTAGACAGCGAGTACGTTTCTTGTCAACCAAAACCACGCTTTCCAAAAAACGAACAAATCACCACTATGTTATTTGTTTAATTCAGCAATTTCTTGTAATAAATCCTTGGTTTCCCAAAAAGGAGTAGCGCCGTATAACGGGGGGGGTGATTTATCAACCTTTTTGCCGTTTTCGAAATATCTATATCCAGCTAACTGAATACACTTACCTTCTCGAATAGTTAAAAACGGTTTGAAGGATGTCAGATATGGTTGCCCTGAAAGGTTTCCGGAAGTCCCTTATAGTGCTGGTTCTGTCTGAATGCATGCATAGGATGTTATTACTCCTGATGGAATTAGAGATCATGGTGTGATATCCCTTTACGGGAATAGCATTATCATGATCGTTTATTGATAGTCTGTAGGCCGCCAGCCTCCGTCTCTACCACCAAGTGGAGTGGACGGAGTCTTAGAAGCGACTCCATTGCTGCGGTCCATTGCTGCGGTGGGCGTCGTTAACATTGCCCTCGTAGTTCCTAGACATGCAAGCTTTTGCAGCCTTATAAGTCTGTTAGTATCTCTTTTTTTCGTTTGAACAAATTAGAAATGAATACGTTACTATGGGTACAATTACTCTAGAGTAAAGTCAGAGCACCATTTTTGGTTTCAGTCCCCATGTTTTTTCAATCATGCTTCTACAGGCCCACATAGCCTGAGTTGATTTATTGGTTATATTGCGTACATGTGGCGTGAAGGTCAACCTGGAATCTAAGGTTAGACCCAGGTATTTGACCGCTTTCGCCATTTGTAGGTCCTTTTCCCATAGTTTGAGTACTTTAAGGTTTCCCCATCTTTAAGGTTTTTACGTTTTGTGAAGGCTACCACGGAGGTCTTGTCCGGGTTAACAGACAGTCTCTCCTCGGCTCACCATCTTTCAACGATTCGTAGGGCGTTCCCCCCCTTCCCCCAAATTTTCCTCCAACTAGGATTATCATATTATCCGCAAATCCTTGCGCATGAACACCACTCTGTTCGAGCTCCCATAGGAGTCCGTCCACCACCAGACACCACGGAAGGGGAGAAAGGACTCCCCCTGCGGGCATCCCCTTGCAGCAGACACCTCCACGGTCGATTGTCCTAGAGTGGCTTTGATTTTTCTATCTTTTAAAGTAGAGTTTATCCATCCCACAATGGACGGGTTTACCTCTCGTCCGTTGAGGTCGCTCTCTATTGATTCGAAGGACGTGTTGTCAAACGCCCCTTCTATGTCCAGAAAAGCTCCCAGGACAATTTCTTGGTTCTCTATTCTGTGAGTTAACTCGTGTATACTTAGTTCACACGATTTTCCTGACCGATACGCATATTGGTGTCGATGCAGAGGCAAGCGCGCCAAGACATCGTCCCTAATATGCCTATCAATCAGTTTCTCTAAGGTCTTAAGGAGAAATGAAATTAAACTGATTGGACGAAAGGATTTCGCCTGGGCATATGAAGTACGCCCCGGTTTGGGTATAAATACCACTTTGACCTTTCTCCAACTTTGTGGCACATATTTTAGGGGTATGCTCCGCCTTTAGGGAGCATAAAAAACTACTTAATATTTTTTAAAGAAATACCTGCGTATATTTTTTAGAAAATCTACTTTTGGGAAACATTTTAACCTAATACTTCTTCTACTTTGGGGTAGGGATCTATATGCCCAGATCTGTTTACTTGACTGTGGCATCGCCGATATTCCGATGTCACTGTCAGTACCGTGAGCATTAGTTACTTTACATCTGAAGTAGCTTGCTAGGCTTGCCTCAGATGTGCTTATTACCCCACTTTTTATTAATCATGCTGGCAATTCATTAACATAGTGTGCTTCTACCAGGATTCGAACCGGGGCGCTTTACAACAACCAGGCCGATGACCGTCTCTTGACTTAAATACAAATTTTGAGAATTAAATTTTTAAATTTTGAGAATTTGTGACAAAATAAATGAAGACAAACATATGTATTTCTGCCCCAATAATCTATGTTATCATTTTTAAAAATGCGATTGCTGATTATAAAAATGTTCTAAAATTGTCCTAAATTAAATAAACATTTTGTCTTGAAGTCCTAGCAGAAATTTTTTGACAAAACTGCTGGGATCCCCGAATCTTGCGTTCCTGAGTATTTACGCTTAACTTGCAGTTTTTGAACACTTACTTCTTGCATTTTCGAACACTCCTCGGATCTTTAAAATAGTTTATCTATATTATAAATGTCACATGTTTTGATCCTGGTACTTCATTATAGAGATTGCCCATTCGCAGTAGGGGGGTGTGTCAAGAATTAATGGACAGAATTTGATTTCATTTATTTTTTTGTTTGGTTGACATAATTTCTAAATTTAATTTTTTTTTTTTCTCCCATGCGAAAATTACGTTTGAGTTCCAGGGAAGAAAACTTCTTAAGATAATTTTACCTTCGTTTTACAGAAACCGACGACCTTTTTGTAACTTCTTGGGAAGAAACCCTTTTCTTTTTAACGAACATACTCCTGAAGGACGAAGTAATTCACCTGATTTACATCCCGTAGGCAAGAGTCATAAACTCAAAATCAAGCCTGGGTGGGGTGCAATCCCCCTTCTGCGTCAATCAAAATTTGATTGGAGATTACCGCCAGTTCACCTGAATACTAAGTTGACCTCATTACGTACACTATTTCCGATTCTCGTTTTAAAAAAATGTTAATTCCACGATCTCGCCTTGATTTCGACAATGTCTGTATGTCATGAAATAAATTTATACCAAGTCACCTTCTTATAATAAAGAAGGAAAGAGTTGTAATCCATCTTTAGAAGTATGATTTCTTATATAATCCCTGTTCGCAATTACCTTTTCTAGGAATAAAATTTGAAATTCTTGTCGTTAAAACAAATACACTAGAAATAAAACGTCAGTTAACCTTCAAATTAAAACTTACTCGAGTTACAATTTCTAACATACATATTTTAAAAATTGCTCTTGTTATCTGTTTAAAATATAGCAGAGACTCCAATTAGCAGAAAGATCGTGGATTAAATAAATTAATTGAACTAAAGAATAAATCAGTGCCGTAACCAGGTTTTTTCGAGAGGGCTCTCATACTCTGGATCTACTCTGTACAGTACACTGTTGGTTTGTAACTAGTCTGTAAGCAGTAGGTACTGGTTCCCAGTGCTAGAAGTACTTCATACCTCCTAATATTTCACCCTCCCACCCGATATGTATTTTCTTCAAATGAGTTCAAAGTGGGAATATTAATTAAAGAAAGCACTCTGCTGAAGCTTTTACAGATCCTGGATTCTAGGTGGGGGTCTATATACATCCTGACCTACACGTTGTGCTACCGCAAGGAGCATTATTTCATTACATTGTCTCCTCGTCCATTTTGTCTCGATGTTAAATACAAATAACGAAATGTTTGTAAAATAAAAAAATATGCCAATCGACAATTTCTTTAAAACAAACAGATTTGTTTTTCAATCAAGTTCCTATAATAAAGTTGTACCCCTTGAAATTTGTTCGGATTTTTAATCGCTCTAATCTATTTGAAATGCATGCTTTCACCTACCAAATAAACTCTTCGATTGTTTACTCGGTCGATTACGAAACTGCTAACCAAACGTGCAATACCTGGTAATCGTTGTTCGAATGCACAATGACAAAAGTATTGTAAAGCCGAACAGCTTAATACGCGGTGGTCATTATTTGAGTGGACGATGATAAAAGAGTGCGAAAATGCAAAACAGTTTTCATTAAAATAAGGAAAGTGTTCCTATTTTTCAACCGGTATCCAATTTTGGGCTTAGATTACATGCTTGACTGAGTTATTAAGTAAAATTTACTACTAAATCCTCCATATTGCTCTTTTTAATGGCATCATTGTATAAATTTTCCTCTTTATTAATATTTCCTTTTGTTCTAGGTAATAAATTTGAAATTCCATTTGGATCACTTGATGCTCGAGCAGTAGGTACTGGTAAAGTAAATTTTTATTATTTCGATATATAAGTAAAAACACGGCCAAGTAATTTGAAATGGTAGTTTTCGAGGTGAAGTTTGGCGTTCCTCGTGATTTCAATAATTCATATTAAATTTAAATTTAAAATTTTTTGAATTTAGTTTCCTTTTTGGAAATTAGAGCGCGGAATATTTTAATAATTATCCATTCCGATGTACCAGCCCTTTTAAAAGTTTGTTTAATTTAATTATGTCAGTAAGTTCGGGCAATCACTGGATCATTGTGCAAAATTGAATTATTAAACTCCATTTGGTTCGTTTTATATTTTGAATAAAACGACCTCATTTGTATATTACAACTTTTTAGCTGGGAGGCGATAAAATGAAATAATTGTGTTGCAATAATTGCTATCTATTAGTGGCGAACCTGATTGCAATTTAAGAACAACCAGGTTACAACAATTTGCTGCTGTTGACTCGCTTTATAATGTTTAATTAACTAGTCGACTTAAATTTATTGCGATCCGATCGATGCCTACAAAATACAAATTGCCAGACGAGTAAAAATCATTGTTAATTAACATAGATTGATTTAGAATAGGAACGGGGATGAAAATTGTCTAGAACCTATCGACAAAATCAAAGAAACGAAGAAAAATAAAAAAGTATACCTTATTCAGTTGGTTACGTTTCCACTCCTTTTCTCGCTTTGTTTACGCAGTTAATCGAATATAATGACGGCTTTTGCGGGATTAGCTTTTTGTTCGTAGGATTTGGTAAACGTATTTCAGGTACCTACGCTATAAGGTAGGACGTGATGTTTCTGTTTTTTGAATGAAAATAATGAGTTGCGCACTGCGGAAAAATTACTTGATACTTTTCACTGTCTCCAGTATTACATTTATTAAAATTTCTATTTTGGTTCGTTTCTTGGTACGATTTGCAGGAGAAAATTACATTTGAATTCCAAATTGATCGATCGTCTATTGGGTGGTAGAAGTTGACGATATCGCTGGAATATAGTGGAAAGTTTTCCCTAGCTATAACTCTGTTTTTGAATATCCCATGTAATTTATTGTACCATTGCTCTCGCGCATCGCACTCGTACAATTCTCGTCGGAAACGTTGCATACAATTTATAAAAGTAATAATCGAGAATTACTCGTAGCATGAAAATTTGTATACACGTTAGTTCGTTTTGGAATTTTGGACGAAAATTAAATCATTTCAAACTGGAACAAACATCCGTAAATCTAATTAATCTGGTTGGATTATGTATTCAGTAGTGAAAAGTAGGTACATTAAATTGCAACAAAATATTGTATCCAACTGCTTCATTCATGAAACGATTCGACAGCTATTATGTATGTTTAAATAGTGTAGGTTTTGCTAATTGCAACAGTCCGTGCATGAATTAGTTTTAACATTATACGCCACTCTACGAGAATATTTAGACTTTGGAATATGCACGTTATGTATTCCAATTTTAAGAGCACAAAGTTCTGCTATTTCAGTTTTTATTGAAACTAATTGAAATCCGCGGAAAACATAGAAGGTCGTGCTCAATATGGTACGGCCGATTCGGTGCAGAACAACTGGGTCGCTTCAGTTTCAATTTGAAGAACATTACTATTTTATTTTTATACTTGTTTAAATTTGTGCCATGTTGACCGGTTCCTCTTCAATGACAACCGGAACTCCCTTTTCGGGATTTGGATTAGGAAAAATGTTTTATCGCTTTCCGAAAATAAAATTATGCAACCCCATTGACACCTGTGTATAGACTTTGTTGCATTGTAGGAAATATTACTCATTTTAATTTTAAATATAAATAGTGAAGTTTCACTCATTTTATCCACTCCTGGATAAACTCACTAATGATCAGATTAATAATCTCGAAATTCGTCAATCATTTATAAAGTCTACCAATCCGAGGCCAATTTTCACCAACTACTTTTCGCATACATCTTGGCAATATTTTCTACTGAATTGTTTGCCAATCCTTGCTTTATTTTCCGGTCGACTCTTAAGTTTTTGGTTTTATTTTAATTATGACGAATATCATTTTGTGGTAATATTGCAAAATTTTAAATAAAAAAAATTATAAATTTATGCGAGGGGTCATAAGTATTTGTTCTATATTTTTCAATTATTTTGTCTACAGAAAATTGTTTCAGTGTTTAATCATTTTGAAACGTATTTTATGAATAATTCAACCTTGCATACTAAGAAATTGGGAAAATTTTTGAAAATAATAAAATTATAATCCTTTCCTTTGTAAGACTAATACAACAGGCAGCGATCGGTCGGGGTACACGTAAGGATTTAATAAGGTGTATTTTCCTAAACAAATTTTATGGATTTTTTATTACTTTCGTATTTACTATTAACCATACTTGCTTTTAAGAAATGCATTTATATTTTAATTCATTTTCATTTTAATAACTTGTGCAATTTGTGAGGTGAACTTCGTATTTTGATTTTTGAATTGAAGTAGTGATTATGGCTAAATCAAAGGAACTATCGATGGAAACACGATCTTTGATTGTTGCTTACCATAAAACAGGTAAAAGCAATCGAGAAATTTCAAGATTATTGAAAATTTCACGACGAACAATCGATTACAACATTAAAAATTTAAGGAAAGTGGTTCTATTACCAATAAATTACGATCCGGACGGCAAAGGATGACGACTACAGCTGAAGATAGGAAGACAGTAAGGTCCAGCAAAAAGGCTTCTTGTAACAGCAGAATTAAACCTGTAAGTGTAACAACTGGGCAACAACGACTCCGAGAAGCAGAAGGTAGGATAGCCGCAAGGAAACCACTTCTACGCCCAATAAATAAAACGAAAAGGTTAACATGGGCCATAAAACATCAAAATTGGACAATAGAAGATTGGAAAAACGTATTATGGAGTGACGAGTCTAAATTTGAGCTTTTGGCTCAAAAGAAGAGTTTTGTTCGCAGAACAGCAGGAGAACGATCATTGGAACAATGCTTGGTGCCTTCAGTAAAACATGGCGGAGGTTCTGTGATGATTTGGGGTGTTTTGGTGGCAATAAAGTTGGAAACATTTGTCGAATTCAGGGTATAATGAGGAAAGAAGATTATAAGAATATCCTGGAAAATGAAATGTTGCTTTCTGGAAGACAAATTTTAGGTAAATTTTCACCTTCCAACATGATAACGACCCAAAGCATACCTCAAAGCTATGCAAAGATTATTTAAGTAAGCTTAAAAGCGAGGAATTGTAAAATTATGGACTGGCTACCTAAAAAGTCCAGATCTCAATCCTATTGAGTTATTATGGGAGGAATTGGACAGACAAGTTCGAAAATCTTGTCCTTCCACTACAGAAAATTTATTTAATGTTTTACAGTCGGAATGGAAAAAATTTACAGCTGAAACTTTATTAAAATTAATTAATAGAATGCCAAAACTTGAGGAGGGCACATAGATGAAACAAAAATTTAAGAAAAATGATATTTCTAAACCTAATTGTTAACTTTTCTTAAAACTTAGTTAGTAACCCCTTATTTCTAAAAAAAAATACAATCAAATTCAAATAGTTTTTTGGGTGGGCAAATCAAGGAAAGTCAAGGAAGGATTTTCAAAAAATTATTTAAAATTGATACGTAAAAAGTATAGCTGGTGTAATAAACTCCCAAATTATTGAAATTTAGACCATATCATCTAGTCCGAGGGCAAGTGTCGAAAAAGTCTTCCGTGACAATTTTAATGATAAAAATATTTACCAGGCCTACAAAGGTATCAGAATATCGTAAAGCCATTTTGACCAATGTGCAATAACAGTACTAGTGAAGAAAGCACGTGTTTTGCTCACGCATGGGCCAGTTTACACACGAGGCGCTAGCCGAGGTGGAATGCTCATAAGTGAGCGAATTCGTTTCTTCACGAGTGCTGTATAGCGTTTGTTTGATCCTGCGATTGAAACGTTAGGTTTGGTTTAAATAACCCTACTTTCAATAATTGTACTGTTAATTTTCATGTTAATAAATAAATGTGTTATGTAGATTACATCGTAATTTGTTTATTTTCCTACTTTCAGCGAAAAAAAGAACAGGCATCATTTTCATGCAGCGAGTGGACGAAAGTAAATTACACTCACTACTTTCGCCCACTCGTCATGGAAATAATTGTGTGAGCAAAACAAATACTTTCAAGCAGCGTAACTAAGCAAGAAACAACATGTTTCTATAGCAGGATTAAACAAAATATTTTTGCATAGGGTATTCTATAAAACCATCAAGAATAATAATTTTGGTGAACTAGGGGTATATTAAGTAATGGAGAGGGGCGTGGCTAAAGGGGCGTGTCAATGGGGCGTGGTTAGTAAATTACAGGCAACGATATAGATCAAGCTGAAATATGATCTGTTTTATTGAATTATATGGAATTGACTATCAGAAGATTCGTTGTTCTATCAGAAAAATACCATTTGGTTTAACAATTAATTAATAAATTAACAATTAGTACATAGTCGAGCGACACAGCTATCGTTCGTGAATGAACTAACAAGGGAGACCGGCAACTTCCCTCACTGAATTGATCCATTTTCATTGTGCGTGTAGGTCTTGAATTGGACAAGAGTGCAAAATTGAATTATTAAACTCCATTTGGTTCGTTTTATATTTTGAATAAAACGACCTCATTTGTATATTACAACTTTTTAGCTGGGAGGCGATAAAATGAAATAATTGTGTTGCAGTAATTGCTATCTATTAGTGGCGAACCTGATTGCAATTTAAGAACAACCAGGTTACAACAATTTGCTGCTGTTGACTCGCTTTATAATGTTTAATTAACTAGTCGACTTAAATTTATTGCGATCCAATCGATGCCTACAAAATACAAATTGCCAGACGAGTAAAAATCATTGTTAATTAACATAGATTGATTTAGAATAGGGAACGGGGATGAAAATTGTCTAGAACCTATCGACAAAATCAAAGAAACGAAGAAAAATATAAAAGTATACCTTATTCAGTTGGTTACGTTTCCACTCCTTTTCTCGCTTTGTTTACGCAGTTAATCGAATATAATGACGGCTTTTGCGGGATTAGCTTTTTGTTCGTAGGATTTGGTAAACGTATTTCAGGTACCTACGCTATAAGGTAGGACGTGATGTTTCTGTTTTTTGAATGAAAATAATGAGTTGCGCACTGCGGAAAAATTACTTGATACTTTTCACTGTCTCCAGTATTATATTTATTAAAATTTCTATTTTGGTTCGTTTCTTGGTACGATTTGCAAGAGAAAATTACATTTGAATTCCAAATTGATCGATCGTCCATTGGGTGGTAAGAAGTTGACGATATCGCTGGAATATAGTGGAAAGTTTTCTCTAGCTATAACTCTGTTTTTGAATATCCCATGTTATTTATTGTAGCATTGCTCTCGCGCATCGCACTCGTACAATTCTCGTCGGAAACGTTGCATACAATTTATAAAAGTAATAATCGGGAATTACTCGTAGCATGAAAATTTGTATACACGTTAGTTCGTTTTGGAATTTTGGACGAAAATTAAATCATTTCAAACTGGAACAAACATCCGTAAATCTAATTAATCTGGTTGGATTATGTATTCAGTAGTGAAAAGTAGGTACATTAAATTGCAACAAAATATTGTATCCAACTGCTTCATTCATGAAACGATTCGACAGCTATTATGTATGTTTAAATAGTGTAGGTTTTGCTAATTGCAACAGTCCGTGCATGAATTAGTATTAACATTATACGCCACTCTACGAGAATATTTAGACTTTGGAATATGCACGTTATGTATTCCAATTTTAAGAGCACAAAGTTCTGCTATTTCAGTTTTTATTGAAACTAATTGAAATCCGCGGAAAACATAGAAGGTCGTGCTCAATATGGTACGGCCGATTCGGTGCAGAACAACTGGGGCGCTTCAGTTTCAATTTTAAGAACATTACTATTGTATTTTTATACTTGTTTAAATTTGTGCCATGTTGACCGGTTCCTCTTTTCGGAATTTGGATTAGGAAAAAATGTTTTATCGCTTTCCGAAAATAGAATTATGCAACCCCATTGACACCTGTGTATAGACTTTGTTGCATTGTAGGAAATATTACTCATTTTAATTTTAAATATAAATAGTGAAGTTTCACTCATTTTATCCACTCCTGGATAAACTCACTAATGATCAGATTAATAATCTCGAAATTCGTCAATCATTTATAAAGTCTACCAATCCGAGGCCAATTTTCACCAACTACTTTTCGCATACATCTTGGCAATATTTTCTACTGAATTGTTTGCCAATCCTTGCTTTATTTTCCGGTCGACTCTTAAGTTTTTGGTTTTATTTTAATTATGACGAATATCATTTTGTGGTAATATTGCAAAATTTTAAATAAAAAAAAAAATGACAAATTTATGCGAGGGGGTCATAAGTATTTGTCCTATATTTTTTCAATTATTTTGTCTACAAAAAATTGTTTCAATGTTTAATAATTTTTGAAACGTATATTTATGAATAATTCAACCATGCATACTAAGAAATTGGTTGAAAATTTTTGAAAATAATAAAATTATAATCCTTTCCTTTGTAAGACCTAATACAACAGGCAGCGATCGGTCGGGGTACACGTAAGGATTTAATAAGGTGTATTTTCCAAACAAATTTTATGGATTTTTTATTACTTCCGTATTTACTATTAACCATATTTGCTTTTAAGAAATGCATTTATATTTCAGTTCATTTTATTTTCGTTTTAACAACTTGTGCAATTTGTGAGGTGAACTTCGTATTTTGATTTTTGAATTGAAGTAGTGATTATGGCTAAATCAAAGGAACTATCGATTGAAACACGATCTTTGATTGTTGCTTACCATAAAACAGGTAAAAGCAATCGAGAAATTTCAAGATTATTGAAAATTTCACGACGAACAATCGATTACAACATTAAAAAATTTAAGGAAAGTGGTTCTATTACCAATAAATTACGATCCGGACGGCAAAAGGATGACGACTACAGCTGAAGATAGGAAGACAGTAAGGTCCAGCAAAAAAGGCTTCTTGTAACAGCAGAATTAAACCTGTAAGTGTAACAACTGGGCAACAACGACTCCGAGAAGCAGAAGGTAGGATAGCCGCAAGGAAACCACTTCTACGCCCAATAAATAAAAAGAAAAAGTTAGCATGGGCAATAAAACATCAAAATTGGACAATTGAAGATTGAAAAAACATATTATGGAGTGACTAGTCTAAATTTGAGCTATTTAGCTCAAATAGAAGAGTTTTCGTTCGTAGAACAGCAGGAGAACGATCATTGAAAAAATGCTTGGTGCTTTCAATAAAACATGGTGGAGGTTCTGTGATGATTTTGGGGTGTTTTGGTGGCAATAAAGTTGGAAACATTTGTCGAATTCAGGGTATAATGAGGAAAAAAGATTATAAGACTATCCTGGAAAATGACATGTTGCTTTCTGAAAGATAAACTTTTGGGAAAATTTTCACTTTTCAACATGATAACGACCCAAAGCATACCTCAAAGCAATGCAAAGTTTATTTAAGTAAGCTTAAAAGCGAGGGAATTGTAAAAATTATGGACTGACCACCTCAAAGTCCAGATCTCAAACCTATTGAGTTATTATGGGAGGAATTGGACAGATAAGTTCGAAAATCTTGTCTTTCCACTACAGAAAATTTATTTAATATTTTACATTCGGAATGGAAAAAATTTACAGCTGAAACTTTATTAAAATTAATTAATAGAATGCCAAAACTTGAGGAGGGCACATAGATGAAACAAAAATTTAAGAAAAATGATATTTCTAAACCTAATTGTTAACTTTTCTTAAAACTTAGTTAGTAACCCCTTATTTCTAAAAAAAAATACAATCAAATTCAAATAGTTTATTGGGTGGGCAAATCAAGGAAAGTCAAGGAAGGATTTTCAAAAAATTATTTAAAATTGATACGTAAAAAGTATAGCTGGTGTAATAAACTCCCAAATTATTGAAATTTAGACCATATCATCTAGTCCGAGGGCAAGTGTCGAAAAAGTCTTCCGTGACAATTTTAATGATAAAAATATTTACCAGGCCTACAAAGGTATCAGAATATCGTAAAGCCATTTTGACCAATGTGCAATAACAGTACTAGTGAAGAAAGCACGTGTTTTGCTCACGCATGGGCCAGTTTACACACGAGGCGCTAGCCGGGGGTGGAATGCTCATAAGTGAGCGAATTCTTTTCTTCACGAGTGCTGTATAGCGTTTGTTTGATCCTGCGATTGAAACGTTAGGTTTGGTTTAAATAACCCTACTTTCAATAATTGTACTGTTAATTTTCATGTTAATAAATAAATGTGTTATGTAGATTACATCGTAATTTGTTTATTTTTCCTACTTTCAGCGAAAAAAAGAACAGGCATCATTTTCATGCAGCGAGTGGACGAAAGTAAATTACACTCACTACTTTCGCCCACTCGTCATGGAAATAATTTGTGTGAGCAAAACAAATACTTTCAAGCAGCGTAACTAAGCAAGAAACAACATGTTTCTATAGCAGGATTAAACAAAATATTTTTGCATAGGGTATTCTATAAAACCATCAAGAATAATGATTTTGGTGAACTAGGGGGGTAGATTAAGTAATGGAGAGGGGGCGTGGCTAAAAAAGGGGCGTGTCAATGGGGCGTGGTTAGTAAATTACAGGCAAGGCTATAGATCAAGTTGAAATATGATCTGTTTTATTGAATTATATGGATCGCTATTGACTATCAGAAGATTCGTTGTTCTATCAGAAAAATACCAGTTGGTTTAACAATTAATTAATAAATTAACAATTAGTACATAGTCGAGCGACACAGCTATCGTCCGTGAATGAACTAACAAGGGGAGACCGGCAACTTCCCCTCACTGAATTGATCCATTTTCATTGTGCGTGTAGGTCTTGTATTGGACTTCAACAGATATAAGGTATAACAGGTATAAGGCAAGTATAAGGGCACGCTTCTTTGCTAATTTCGAGAAAATTGAATTTGAATAATTATATATTACTGATGAACTGCATAAAAATTAACATAAATTAGGTAAGTTGTTAATGGAATTGCGTAAGGTTGCAAAAAATTAAAACATATGCAAAGGGTACTGGAATCGCATCCAGCTTCTGCCAATTTTACTTTCCATTTACGTAGTAAAGGAAAGTATTGTATTTTCATTTATTTGATTATTAATTTCTCCCAGTATAATATGTCATCGTTCTCAAGAAACCCAAAGCGCTATAATAAACCCTACTCATAATCTGTAAACATTGAATGTTTTGCCTTTCAGTAGTGAGGCATTGGAGGGTGTTCCACACCCCTCGGTTTGTGCAGTTTACTTTCTATTAGTAATAAATTGAAGATATCAGCATAACCGATCTAGAAAAATTTCTAGAAAAACTAATTAATCCTAACTTTAACAAGTCACACCCAAGTAAGTAATATCCCAATTATCCCAAAATATAAGCCAAAGTTGTAGAGACTGGGGGTCTGGGGTGTGGAGCACCCCAGGAACACTCAAACTGCGATAGATAAATTTGTAAACTTATGGTTATCATATTAAGCGATAATAGTGAAAGTTTTAGCACAAAAATATAAAGCAGTGACCAAGAATCGGGGACAAAGAAGGGGGATTATGAATTTCTCTCAGAATAATATACAGTCAAACCTGGTTAAGAGAGAATTCAAGGGACCGTCATTTTTTTCGCTTATAGAGGTTTCTCACTAATCCGAGTTTCTAGCTTGTAGAGGTACAAGAGAAGTCTCTCACTTACAGAGGTTATTTAATAATATGCAAAATATGCAAAAAAAAAGTGCAAGTAATATTTATCAACTGTACTTAGCATTACAAATTAGTGAGGATAGTTGATTATATTCTTCGAACTACATATAATAACTGTATAAGAAAACAAAAACACACACAGTTCCTGAAAAATAAAGAATGAGTCATACATTGCTAGTATTAAATTGTCGCTTATAGAGGTTCAGGCACGAGAGACTCTCAGTTATAGAGGTCAGGGCGAGAAAAAAGACTGTCGCTTATACAGGTTTTTACTTCTCACTTATAGAGGTTTTTGGGGGGTCAAAGTTCGGGACCTGAGAATTATTCTCACTTATAGAGTTTTCTCGCTTACCCAGTTCTCTCTTACTCAGGTTTGACTGTATCATCGTTCTCAAGAAAACCAAAGCGCTATAATAAATCCTACTCATAATCTCTAAACATTGAATGTTTTGCCTTTCAGTAGTGAGGCACTGGAGGGTGTTCCACACCCCCCAGACCCCACGGTCTAGACAACTTTGCTTTATATTTTGGGCTAATTGGGATATTAGTTACTTGAGTGTGACTTATTAAAGTAAGAATTAATTAGCTTTTCTAGAGATTCTTTCTAGATCGGTTACGCTGATATTTTTAATTCATTTCTGATAAAAAATAAACTGCACAAACCGAGGGTCTGGCGGGGGGGGGGAGCACCCTCCAGTGCCTCACTGCTGAAAGGTAAAACATTCACTATTTACAGATTATGAGTAGTGTTTATTATAGCGCTTTGGTTTTCTTGATTTTATTCTTGGGGGAATTAATAATCAAATAAATAAAAATAAATTGGCAGGTGCTGGATGCGATCCTAGTACCCTTCGCATATGTTTTTATTTTTTTTGCAATCTTACGCAATTCCATTAACAACTTACCAAATTTATGTTAATTTTTATGTAGTAGTTAATATATAATTATTCAAATTCAATTTTCTCGAAATTGGCAAAGAAGCGTGCCCTTATACTTGCACCTGTTGAAGTCCAATACAAGACCTACACGCACAATGAAAATGATCAATTCAGTGAGAGGAAGTTGCCGGTCTTCTCTTGTAAGACTAGTAACTTACTGCTCGCAACTAAACGAACTTTTCATAGTACTAACATTTATCGACGTCAACCAAAAATAACATGATCAGCGTTTTTTCACCAAAATATATTGGGTACAGTTCAATCTTAAAGCACGTTCCACACTTAACGTATTACGTGTTATATTAAAATATAATTTATTGTATTAATTACAAAGTTACGAAGAGGGGGCGTGGTGTTAGGATGGTTTATAGCCTAGGTAGAGTTTCATTCAGAGCCAGCATTGCAGCATGGGTTTGCAGTAATGATCAGATCAAAAACAGCTCGGAAACAAATATTTGTATAAATACGTATTTTTTAAAATTCAAAAATATGGAAGACCTTATAGTGCTCCCCAATGTGTTTTATACAAGGTAGCGAATCGATTCGAGCACCATAGAATTTCCAATATTAAATTTTTAATGTTGAATTAATATCTCCCCTAGTTATTTTGGAGAAAAACTGCAAATCAGTTTCTTGTACAGAAAAAATACTGCATCTGTACAATGTTATTGCATTTAATTTTCCATAAAGGTAGAAACGGCAAACTTCAACTTTCTATTTAACAAATAATCAGCTTTGCTTTGAAATTTTTAAATCAAAAACAATTATATTAGATCTGTCAATTACATACACAAATCGAATTCAATTTAAATTAACATGTCAAATAATAATTATTGTATTTGATTTCAGAAGTTGCAAGGCAAGCTGATTATTTTTTTGTATAATAGCAATTTTAGTTTCTCATTTTTGCTTTTGCATAAAAAGGAAAATTAAAAGGAATAACATGTTCGGATGCAGTATTTTTTATAAAAAAACGATTCGCATTTTTTCTCTAAAATAAAATAACTCAACATTAAAAATTCTTCAAAATTCCATGGTGCGTGAATCGATTCATCACCCTGCAATATTACCTGAGCCGTTTTTGAGATGAGTTTAAATGGTGGGAGTAGTAAGGGGGCGTGTCGATGAGAATTATTTTGATAACTCATTTCAGTTTAAATACATGCAGTAGTAATCATCCTGACATCGTGCGGCAGAAGACCGCACAACTATCTTAAGCGCAGACTAGAGCGATGTGTCTTTTATAAGTCTTTCCTGATGTAGGCAAGTTTTAAAACTTGATAATAAGGGAATTGTTTGTTATTTTTAGATTTAAAAAGATACTTGGGCGCAAAGTTAGGACTTATGGTGAAGAACCATAAATACTTTTTAACAAAAGATTTAGGAATGTCAAGTTAAAGTGCTATGGTGTTTTGAGCCAAATAATTATTAATAGTTGACAATTAATTGCAAGAAAATATGATTGCATTGATCGTTAATTATTTTAAGTACTTTACTTGCCAAGCTAATCGTATTTATTGGTAGTAATAAATTTGGATAGGCATGTAGTATATAGGAAAAATTATGAATATTTAAAAATCGGCGACGATGATAACAATTAAATGTTTGAATATTTAGGGTGTAGGTTTATACTGCAATGACAGTCAACGCAACATTAGAATTAAAGTTAGCTCGATATGGGTTGCGTGTTTAATATTAAATTCGATGTCTAAACGGTTGAACCTCCATCACCTTTATACCCTTTCGTAAATATGGTAGTACAATATTTAGCCAAGTTTGGTGTCCTTAATTAATGTGTTTTAACAAGATATGAGTGCACTTGTGTGTTTCCAGTGTTTCAAGTTTTTGATATGGGTATCTATCAAATTAATCTCATCTTAATTATATAACTGTCCATCAAGGAGCAGCCATTGCAGCTTAGTGATAGAATTAGTTAGAGATTTGCTCTTTGCAATGCAAATGTCATATCAAGACTTTAGCAGTAGCTGACATGATGAATCTCGTCCTTTGTAAACTAAATACAGTCACAACCCATTACCCCATTTGTTATACACGAGAATTTATGCACGACCACTATCTTCTGGTTTTGGTTATAATAATTCAATTACAATTGCGATAATTATTGAATTATACGACCTGCGCGTATGGTTGATGAGTTATGCATGAATTATTGTCTCTCGAATGGAATTCAAGTGAAACCGAACCCAACGTTTGGAATTCACTTCAAGATTCAAATATTAACACTTTCTCCCCGCATTATTATTAAATTAATTGAAATTGAAATTAAGTTGAAAATTTAATTTATAAACTTTCAATTCGATACTTTGTTGTAGTCTATTTTTGAATCGTCCACCATTTCTTGTGTATTTAATTAGATTTTCTCACACAATGCAACCACCATTCTTCTCCATTATAGTAAACTCTTGTGCTAATTGATTTGTGTCACAGATGCACGATATGGAATGAATGCAAACAAATCATTAGATGAAGGGTTTTCCATTAAGGGGGGATGACTCCGTGTGGTCACAACTGGAAACAGTTTTTGTTCAACACGAGATAAAATTAATAGGTAACGCTAAAAACCACGTACGTGGAATGTCCTTAATTAACACGTATCGACGAAATCTGCGTTACGCAAAATGTCATGTCGACACACGAGCTAATTTCATTATTTTGATTAAATTTTTTTTCATGCCCCAAAATGTAATTTATCTAATAATTAACACGATTGATCGCTTTACGCAACGTTCGTCTCCAAGCAACATAGCAAACCGACAACCTTATAAATTATTATTCGCCACTTTAAAATAAAAATAAATATCTACCTACAAAAAATTTATTATTTTTAGAAATCCCACATACACAGATACTGTCATCTGTTAACATTTCTTCCCACTGCGTAATAAAAATAATTTCATTCCTGTTTTCAAGCGAGGGTGCAATGCTAATTATTTATGATTCTGGCGAAGAATTTCTAAATAAATTAATTTAAATTTTGCAACAAAAGCAACGCTTTATTAGGTTCACAATTTCTGTGCCGGGATGCAATTAGTGCGGATTGTATATCCATTTTAAGTGCACAGAGTACAAAAACCAAATACTAAAGGTATAAATCTTACATTTCAAATCTTTATAAACTAGACCACCGATTTTATTCCCTAAATCAGTAAATTTACATTTACATACAAAGTGTAAGAAGCCAAGTAGACTGTCGCCTTCGTTAACGCTCTGTTGTTTTAATTTTCTACATACTTAGGTACTGTTCTGACGCCGACGCCGGAATTATACCACAACATTTAAGAATCGAATCAAGGTTGCTAATAGAGCTTTTAGTGGTCTATCTTTTGAAAATATTACTATTTGTTTTTTTTTCGAAAAGTGTTAAGTGAGGTTACAATTTGAGTTTTAAGAATTGGGCGAGGCCGACCTAGATAATTCGGTAGTCAAAGGACGACACATACTTACTGTAAAGGTGAAAATAAGCAGACCGTAAGCGGTCAGCACTATCGAGTTGAAATTTGTTACCTACCACTTTGCATCCGGGCTTGCTTCTAACATAGAAACCCTAGAATGCTGACATACTCACTAGTATGTGTTCTGTTTATTTCTTAAGCTTATATGCATATCAGATCTCTGAAAATAAACGTCACATCATTGCAATTGGCGAGTGGTCAGCCGGGAGATCTCTTTGTAATGTTTTAAATAAATGTTACGCGAATGAAACAAATAGAAACTTAGAGCTTTTGTAATTTAAGTAAAACGAATGTTAATTTCTTCCCAACAATTTTGTTCGACGATTTCGAGATATAAGTGTAACTGCGCTGCTAGCTTCCCCGGGGTCTGAAAGAGTTAAAATTACGGAACATTTCTTTCGAAAGCCCTTTATCTGTTAGAAATCCGTTGAAAAAGAAGAAAAATTTATCATATTTGCATCATTTAAAACAAAGTATAAGTTTTGTGAAAGTTATCCCGAAGAATAAATTTGAAAGATGTTTTCAACAATATGAGCATACCCAAAGGGTGTACTTTGAAGGTCATAAAATGGAATAAATTTGAAATTCAACGATAAAGAGTGAAATATTTTCAGGAATTTACAGTCGCATCCTCATAAATCAAGTTTTATAATAATAAATTCTGTTGGTACTTATTTTCAATATTTATTTGTTTGACGAAGCTAACAGCAGAAAGAAAATCGTTTTGGAAGGATCAAATGAAAAGCATTTTCAAGTTGTAATACTTTGTTAAACAATAATCTTTGTTTCAAGCGAAGCAGTTTTACGTGAATATTTAAAGGTTTTAATGAATCCATTTTCGATGTAGTACATAAAATTGGAGCCTCCGAAGAAGGGTAATTAATTTCAAGAAGAAAATAGGAAACGTCTTTAGTTTTCTCATCAAATGCTCCTTAAGTGTAAACTATTGTATGGTTTAATCTAGCCCATAAAAGCTAAGTGCCGTAAAAGGTATAGAAAATTTCTCAGACAATTTAATTATAAGAGAAAATCGAGTTAATGGACGTCAATTAGAATTTTTACGTGCATGATTTCGTAATTTAGCTTACGTGACAATTTGAACAAAATTATTGAAAAGAAATATGACGGCTCATTTGTGAAATACCAAATTGGAATTACTAGTTGAAATTCCGTGTGTCAGTAGATTAAATTGAACCAGAGCAATGGCTGTATTACCTACATGCCCTGATTACAAATTCACGTGTAAGTTACCTTTCTGTATCTTCACCTCTCACACATACGAAATATTGAATATTCATTCGCTTTCCACAGCATACAAATTTAACAAGCAACTGCTGTTTCAAATTCGGCTCTCTTTGTCGGGGGGCGTACCAATTGTAATTTATTTATGTGTACATGCATAATTTTTATTTTTTAATTTATACTTCGAATTTTTTTAATTCCTCGACTGGTCATTCAATAGAAATTGCAAATTATCCTCTCGGATCGGTTTAGATTTTTCGCGCAGAATCTTAACAAAAGGAAACATAATATCTTCTGCCCCCCCCCTCCTTACAGGTCGATTCAAAACGTAAGTTCGCACGTAAGCAGACAAAAAATAATTTTGGTAAATTATGAAATTTTATTATGAGGCTTCATTATTCGCGTTTTATCGATGTAGCAGAATCTCGGAGGGTTAAAATAATCAAAGGACTTTAAGTAAGAACAACAGGAGACTGGAGGCAAGTAAATAAAAAATTCAATTATAACAAAAAAGTTATTTTATTAGTCTATTATACATTTTACAACATGGTAGTTCTCGAATAATAATGAAATGAAAAAAAAGGTATTAGACAAATTTAAATAAGTTTTATTTTATTTTCGCTTTCAGCCATTTTACTACCGCTAACTTCCATTAAAATTTAAGTAAAAAAATTTGTATTACAAACACGTCTAATGGTAACACATAAAACGTTAAACATACGACAGGCAACTTACCAAAATAAGAACTGTTTATGAGCTACAAAAAACATACTAAACGTCAAAAAAAAGCTTTTGAAAATAAAGATCAACTTTTATCATACATAAAATTTTCACTTCATTTAGCACTAAATTTAAAGAGATCAAAAGTTGGATATTGCTGTTACGTTTGTACGAGAACGCAGCTAATTAAAAAGAAAAAAAAATTTGTTTTTCATATTCATGAAATCTTTTTACTTCTACTTTTGTTCCCATTGGAAGGAGGGTTAATTGAATAACCATTAGGTGACCGTGGAATATGCTAAATTTGTGTTTACCCTTTTCACGCTAATCTGGGATCGAGACAGCTTTTTAATAGTTTTATTCGTCATTTTTTATTTTTCTTGGGTTTTTTTGGAATTCGGATGGATGTTTATTAAACAAGGATTATTCAAATCTAGTAATTTTGACTCCATTAACGCAGTCATTATCGCGGATGTTTATAGCTGCAAGTTGCAGGGTAAATGGCGTGGAAGCTATTGTCGGATTGGAATTTAATCCATTTCGAAACAACTAAATTCCAAAAGTAATCCGCAAGAAAGATTACATACTTGGCATTTATTGACGACCGCTGTTAAAATTTGCATTTTAATTGAGTCGCACGTTAGCTTAATCCTTCGTGAAGATATTGTTTATTCATACTCCCAGTTTTATGTGACCAATACTCTGGTCGATGTGGAAAACAAACGTAACTTGAGTTATTTACAAATTTTTTTGCTGATAATAGAGTTTTTCACACCCTCTTGAGCTCTTCACTACGGTTTTATTCATGATGGTAAACTCGAGACACTATCCTAAAATGTATCTTCTCCTACAAAGATAATGTTGGTTGATCCTTGAATTTCCAGGGATAACAATACCGAAAACCTTTACAATTTTTAAATTTCAAAGTAGTCCCTTCTCATTTTTTTGAATTTCGAAACAAAATCAAAAACTAAAGAGTTAGGTTAGAATAACTTTTAAACGCTATATTTTTGCATTTGAAATTTCTCTCTTACACCGTAAGATAGACCAGGATCGTTCTTACAGTTAGTTATTAGATGAAAAGAAAAATTTGTGCGGAAAACTACATTTGGTCCAAAATACAAATTTAAAAATGCATTTTCTTTGCAGTCTGCATCGTTTTTTCGAAACAATACAGAACTTGTAAACTTATTGGTGTCAATTATTGCATATGAAGCCATACGAATGTGATTATTTAATAATTATTTCAGCAATGTACATAAAATATTTTATATAATATTATTTTTTGAAGTTAATTTAATGTAAAACATTGAACGAAAAATAAATTAATATATAACAAATAACATTGCTGAAATTATTGATGTTCGTAAAAATATGAGAAATATAATAAAATTTTCATTTGTAATGGAATGTCGAAAATAAAGTTGGATGAAAAGGTTCTTTTTAGAAAATTGTAATAGAATATGAAAATAAAAAGTTATATTAATAAATGTACCTAGCTATTTTAGAATTAATATAAAGCGAACAAACCTTTTTATGAACTAAAATGTAGAAAATTTTACATATGAAATATACTTAAAGGGTAGCTGTTAACGTTTTCTCTTATACCATCAGGCAATTAATTCTGTGAATTAATTTTAAAAGTCACATGTTTTTGGATTTTATGACCAATGTACTTTTTTAGATATCTAGACAGTGAAGTAGCCATGGAAGGAGATGCGGTTGAATTTTGTTTGTTGGTGAATGTCCATTAATTAATTAATACATAAAGATTTTTAAATTTTTTTGACCCCCCCCCCTTCGGTATGTTTAGGTAAAATATTCAAAAGATTACTTCCATCTTCCGTAATAATTATTCTTGGAAATTTCCTTCCTCCCCAATCTATGCTTTAAAAGTAATGAGTCCCCATCAGAAATGAGTGCTAGGAAGCTTATAATGACTTAAAAAGAACAAAACTATTATTTTATTAAGAAATATTTAACAAAAATGTCTAAAAAAGGTACCTCCGTCCCTTTACCTTTGTTTGCACAAGCCATAGTAATACTAATTTAGGTACCTTACTTTTCCCTTTTTTTTCAGCAACAATTGTGTAACAAAATAGTTTTTATAAGTACTACAGCCCGACTTGCCTAACCTCAACATTATTATTTGCCATTTGAATGTCTCATTTTGTCAGGTTTAAAGGAAGTTCGTAGATGTGTCTGCAATTTTGTTTTGCCACAATATTTATACTGAATTATAGTAACGACTATGTGTGGTTCTCCAGAGATATTATAAAAATTTAAATCATCTCTGTATTCGTTAAACATTATTTTGTTTATCTAAAAATGAAGAAGAATTATTTCATCGGGGATTCCCAAATCGTAAATATCTTTTGACACGGTGTTCCTGTGAGTAAACTTCTAACCAAATGTTTCAAGGATGACGCCGCCACACAGCGATTATTATCCTAATTTTTGTAAATAAATGACATAAAACACGAATTACTTAATACAGCAGGTTTGAGGATTATTTAATTTTATTGCAGTGGCTGTCAAACAAAGTTGAGATTAATCATAAGTTTCTTTAGTGCCAAACTTGATATTCAATAAGTTTCATGCATGGGTAACGAAGTTGCACCATAAACTTGAAGTTGGGTTAATGTTTGTATTCCGTAGCTATGTACCTAACTAAGTTAAGAGAATTATTAATAAGTTTCGTTGTAATTAATAATTAAAAGCAATTTTGCTTAATACGTTATACAAATAACGTAAATGGGAGAGTTGAAATGGTAAGTAAAGAACATGCACGGTGCATCAAGTTGTCTTGATGCGTATAGTTTTTAGTTTACACATGGGAGATCCCAATCCACTTTATCCTTTCCGTCACTTCTCAATGAACATGCTTTGTTTTAGCTAAAATAAGCGAAAACGTTATTTGCTAGCAAAACACTTTGAAACATTCTCTAAAACAAATAGCATTGTCGGTGAAACAACTTCTAGAAACAAGTCCAACTGTATTTAATGAGTACGTTAAAGTTACACGTTCTGGAAATGCGCATTAACTCGAAAATGTGCAATTTGAGCTAAATTTTAACTTTTATTAGATAATTTTTTAATGCTTCCAAACTTATGGTCATTATAATAAAATTTTCTCGTTTGTATCTACCAACGCTACTATTTTCTTCCTAATTATCCACTTTGGGATTTATTAACGCCGTATTTTATCTTCTCCATAGTTAAACCGCCAACTTTTCTATTTAGAATTTTCATACGGAGTGCACCTTTTGCACTCGGTGCATCTTTTAGAGCACGATTCAAAAAATTAATATTCAACGAAACCTGTCTATGTTGACCATCTAGGAATCGGGCTGTTGCAGATTTTTCTATTGACTGTTGCGAAACAAAATGATATTTTTCCGAGCACCAGCCGAAATTAACAAAACAAAGGCAGCCTGTGGCTTTATTAAGTTTAGTTAAACACGACAGTTGTAATGTTACATAAATCTTTGAAGCCTTGCCTACAAACTTTGTACACTGTTAAAATAAAAGAGTGACATTTTCGGCTCGAAAAAGTTTAAATCTCGTCGAACCGAATTTATTTAAATACGGAAAATAGAAAATATCATCACTTTTTTCAATTTATCGAATCAACATTTCCGCATTGTTCTTTCAAGGATGCAAGTTAACTATAATTTTATTCGACGGCACTTCTGCGAAAGGCCCTGTACATTATGCATGCTAGAAATTTTATTATTTTTTGCTTCAAACCGAAAAGCTGTCTAAATTTTCTTAAAGCGAATGGAATAACAAACAAAACGGTTATGAATATTAAATAGTCCTGTTTCCATTGACATTTATAACTTTAGTACATGAAGGTTCGGGATGTGTTGAGATTAAAATTATTATTTGTGAAACTCCACACCTTTTGGGTCTCACAGGAAAGTGCAAAGCACCTCTAAAGGCGTATTTGCATAAGTCAAACGTCGTCAGGTACAAACGAGGTCAGTGTTTCAAGACGACATGTTTTGCCACAGAGGCTTTGTCAAACGTCTGCCGTGGGTTTCCAACAATGAATTTGTTAGTCGCAAATTGTAATTAATGCAATTTAATTTTTAATTTGAAAACTTCCCTACCGTTTATTTGTTTATACAAGTACTAAAGCACAAGCACCTAAGTAAGTAAATCTCAGGGAACCGGCGAACACATTTTCGCATATATTTCAGAACAGACCTTTGGACATATTATGTGAATTATTAGTTTCGGGGGTGGTCGAGCGGTTTCGAATTTCATCAAACTAAGGTTATTATAGAAATAATCGCTCGAACGATCTTTTGATTTTTCCTTAATATCCTGTTTGGTGTTTGTTTATCGTGCGCCACAACTTTCTTCCAATTTTCAACCTTCCATTAATATTATTTTCCGTTCTGGGTGTTTTGTATTCCATTCTCACCACCTAATTAACCAAACCCGTTACGTGAATTTATTTTTTACAATAAAATTGTTTTATGCTGAAGCGAACGTGGTTTTTGGCTAAATAAATACTGAGATTGTTTATCTCCCGATTCATAATGGAGTCTGTATTAAAAATTTAACTAAATTTTAAGTGGAAACGGATCACGAAAATAACATACATTAAACCGTTCCTTTCAATTTTGAATGAAGGCAAGACTACTATGTTGAAAATCTGGCTTGGATAAACACGATATTGTAACAAATTCTCCTATTCATCTTTTTCATCAAGCTACTGCCCCTTTGTTAACCTCATAATACACATTATCTTTTTATCTTTCTTTTTAACTGTTTGTATTTTATTTCTATTTCAACAAGTGTTAAGATTCTTTCATTTTCTAGGGCATAATTCAATTTTGTCTGGATCTGATTGTTGAGGACGTGCGATACAACAAAACAATTAGGCATCTTTGATTGTAACGTACAGGATTTACTTGAATTTTCAGAAAACATTTTTTTTATTTTTATGTGCCAGTCATTTTCGAAATAACGCGGATTATTATTCACCAGATTAAATAATAATGTTTTCGAGTTTTAAATTATGAATGTTTGCATTTTTTGCAATTCCCTGCAATTCCCTGTTTTACGTATTTTACCCTCTAGGAGAAAAATTGACCAAGTTATAGCTACTCGTTAAGAAAGTGTGTTTTTATTGAAATCGAAATTATTAATTTTGTTAAATTGCATTTTGACAGAACATAAACCATTTTTATAGTCTTTGAGGAAATACATTATGAAGTGTTGTTTATTTTTTTATTAGAAAAGAGTTTATAACCTAAGAAATGTAAGATCCGTTTTTTCTCGAATATGTTACGAAGAATGATCTTTAAACAAATAAAATTCATTAAACTTTTTATGCTAGACTTCTTCTTCTATGGCTTGACAACCCATTGTGGGTCTTGATCGTTCTTAGGAACCTTTAAAATTCTTTTTCGGGGTGGATTAATCCTGGTTTGCAACTGTTTGCTTTCCTATATTAATTCGTGTGTTTGTCTCTACTATCCTTCTCCACTTTTCCCTATTGCACGTAGTCTTCTTCCATTCTTTTGCGCCCATAGTTCTCAGGTCTATGTATACATCCTCGGCCAATGTTGTTCTAGGTCTTCTCCTTTCTCTCTTGCCCATTGGTCTCCCATCCATCGTCAACTTAATTGCTCTTGTTTTTGGACTTCGAATTACGTGCCCCATCCATGAAATTCTCTGCGCCTTAACGTGTTTCACGATGTCTTTGCCATTCATCCTATTCAGAAGCTCAAAATTCATCAGCCGTCTATATTCACTTGTTTCTATCTCCACGGCCCCAGATTCCTCTCAATATTCGGCTTTCAAATATGCGCAATTGCTCCCCATCACTTGTTCGCAAACTACTGATTTCCAGTCACATTATGTTGTCCCACGTCTTCGGAGTTTCGTACATTCAAACTTCTGTCTTCTTGCGCGTATTCTGATTTTTATTTCTTTTTCGCTGTTTTCCTATTTGCTTCCTTTCAGAATCTTTCTACTTCATCATAGCTTTGTTCATCTACCTGTAGTCCTTGATTGGTGTTCTTGGTACGTTTTACATATTTCATCTATTTTGTCTTTTTCTCGTTAACCTGCAGTCTTACTTCTTCAGCTGCTTCTCGCATCTCTCTTGTTGCCTTTATGAAATCTTTCCTTGTTCTGCAAATGATTGCTATGTCATCTGCGTAGGCTATACTTTGAATTGATCTTGTGTTTATATGCCTTGTTCTTTTATATTTCTGATCACTGTTTCCAAATCCAGATTGAATAGTACAGCTGATAAGGCATCTCCCTGTCGTACACCTCTATCTATATCAAAGTACTTTGTTTGTCCTTCCGTAGTCTGTACCCTCGCGCTTGTGTTTTTGAGTGTCATTACTATCAATCTGATCAATTTTCTTGGTATTTTTAACTTTTCTAACCTTTCATACATGTTTTGGTATGAGTTCGAATTTAGGGGTTCGTAAATACACTTTTTCCTATAGAAATGGCTATACCAAACGAAAGAACACAAAAATACAAGCTCTTTAAGGTGAGGATCAATCTTGTCGGAGTTGTAATAAGGCCACAATTTAATTTTGAAAATTGCAATTTTCCCATAAGAAATACATGTAAGTCCCTATAAAATGTAAAGAAATTTATTTTTTACTGTAAATATTTATATTCCAGAGCAACCAACAGAAAAAAATTTGGGACATATTAGATGCAACATTTGTATTCTTCTTAATGTAAAGCAGTGTAGTTTTAACATTTTTTGCCAGTGACCCAAAATGTCAAAACGGATTTAATTTAGTATTTTTATTTTTGAACGTTAATAAAATAATTAACTGTCTCAAATACTTTTCTGCTACAATATTCTCATTTAGATAATATTTTATTTAAATAATTAGTAATTTAAATAACAAAATTAACAATTTTAATTTGAATAAAAGTACATTTTTTAACAGCAAATAATCATAACTAGGTCAATTTATCTCTTAGAGGGTAAAATAAAACACGAAATTACAGGTAATTAAAATGCCTTACAATTTTGTTTTTCACATTTTTTTAGGACCTTTTCCTTTCGAGTAAATCGCGAAAAACGCGTTGAAATGTGACTTTTACACGGAAGTTGAAAAAAGAAACTTTTAAAAAATCATAAGTTGGTATATTTTTATCGTACTAAAAAAACCTACAAGAAACGAATTATAAGATAATTTAATTATCTACAAAAAATCTCTAGTAATCTTTCGATAAAATTAGTCGTTCTGTATTTATACATAAGAAAATAATTTTTCCCCTTTAACAACTCCTAAAGCAATAAGTGCCTTAAGCAATAAGAGTAAGTATTCGACTGCATCTATGTCAAGTTTCGTTGAACCCCTAATTATTTCTTCTCAATTATCTATTTTTACTGTATTATAAAAGTGTTAACATAACTTGACAATCATATTCTAGCTAACCCAAAATTATGATTTGTTTGTTAAATAATAACCTCACCAGGGACGCCGATTCCCGGATGCTGGGGTACTCGAGATAATAGAAAAAAATGTGGAAAATTTCATTTGTGGTGACATTGCTGTACAAACGTTTCTGTAAATTTTGTGTTTTCATAATATTTTGTGTAAAAGTTAACAATAAGCGCCAAATTGAAGGAATTTTACCTTTTTTACTGTCAGTTTGGCATGATTCTAATAGAAAACTAAACTGTTATGTTTTTTTCTTAAGATTTTAGAGATTTTGTTTTTTAACTTCTAGCATTTTCATGAGGGTTAAATTTTGAAATTTTCCAGGAGATTCCTTTCAGGCTTTAATACACAGTATACGAAGAAGCCTTATGATCTGGTTCCGTATATTGTGTAAATTATACTTGGGGTTAGTAGTTAGGGGGGTTTAAAAGGCAGGATATTTGATTGGGGGTGGTAATTACAAATTTGCTTCATTTCTAGCGGATGGAATAGCCTCTTATAGAAAATGGTTCATATTTTACATCATGTTTGTTTAAAACATATTTTGATAACTTGAACAATTATTACGAACTGTTGTTATTATATTATAAAATGTTATTATTAATAATTATTGGAAAAATGATGTGTTTCGCAATAATTTGAAATGTTGTTTTTCAATCAATGCCTGCATCCCACGATGAAAATGTAAAACAACCGTCTCGTAGAACCTAATATTTCGTTTAAAACTTTTTTTGATAAATAAAATTTTTTAGAGGATGTTTTTAATTGAAAAAATAATATACGTTTTTTAACAATTTTATGAAATTGCCCCGAAGCGGTTACGATAAATATATGTACTATATAAAAGCGAAATTGTACACATCAAAAATGTTTCATAATTTTTGTTCGAAAGGTTCTTTGATAAAATTGACAGTTCAACAGTGATTATGTTTAGTTTTTTGCTTCCTTTGTAGTTGGCTTATATTACAACAGATTTAAAAATTAAAAAGATGATTTTGTTTGAAATATTAAACTCGACAAAAAATCGTTTCAAATATTTTTGATCAAATTAATAACAACGAAGCTATTTGAAAATGTGCAATTTTATTTTGCAGATGTAATTTGTTGTGTTTAAATTGAACCTTTGTGTCATTTCGTGTGTGTTTTCCTTTCAGTTTTAATTATTTTCTTAAATATGAAAATTTGTAGAAGTATAAATTACACTTTCCGCAAAATATTTCATAAAGAGACATTCTCGACGTCAAATAAATTTTAAAAAAGCTCCGAAAGAGAAATTTACAAATTCTTGCGTTATTACATTTTGCTTTAATTGAATTTTTCTATGCAGTTCTTTTAACAATAACATGAATAACAACAAAAATAATCCGCTTTGTTTCATTAAACCTTGTCAAAATTTGATACATTTTATGTCAATCTCAAATTGACGCACGAATTATACAGTTTATGTGCTTATACAATGGATTTCGTATAATTCTACATTAGGGATGAACAAAGCCAGATTGGGGGTCATTTCTGGTTTGCCAATTGATTGGATTTTGCTAGCGGTGTGAATCGGATCAACAATTTTTTTTAAAAAGCAACACAATTAGAGTTTTAATCGAAAAACGTTCAAAGCTATTTTCTTAAAATCCACAATAAATAACTTTGGATTTTCTTCTACGATTGCAAATAATTCGCATAAACCGGGTCGGTCGGTGGACCGATTAGTAAAAATTAATTTTTGTAAAGAAAAGTGATGATTTTTTCGTTAACGTTTATAAATGATTTTTTGGTAATTTTGAAACGAGTAATAATGAAAACGAAAATTAATGGACAGTTTAATCTGATACAAACTCTCTCTGTTAACGAGTAATGATAGCGATTGTAAGAGATTCAAGAGCGAAAATTGATTATCCTTCTTTTGCAACCCTTTTATGGCTTATAAATTTTCAAAATTAGTATTAATAAAAATTTTAATAATTCAATTTGCGGTTTCGTTTAAAATTCAAGTGTTAAATCACAATTTTTACAAATTTTATTACTTGAGAACTTGCAAACTCGTGCTACAAATTTTATAATTAATTATTCAATTTGTTACTTTTACAAATAAAAACAAAAATGTGGAAAATTTGTTTTATTATTAATGCTGCATTGCTTTTAAACATTCGTATGCAAATTTTCTTGAAAAACATTTTTTTTTCTTCAAATCTGCTAAAATCGTTTGTATTATATTTACCTTTATCGGTTTAATGGATTTTGTAAAACCGTAGAAGTGCTTAGGGAATAAATCCCGTTACGGAATTTATGTATTCCCTATTGGCACTTAAATATTAGTGCATGCAATTTTATTACCATTACAAATTGATTAAATTTAACGAGAGAGATGGGAACGGACACCTACACAGGATGGTTTACAAGTTCAACCGCATAACACAGAAAAATAATTTTCCTTTCTTTTACCAGAATCCAGACGAAAAACCAAAAAAAAAAAATCCTTTTTCCTCAAAAAAGTACCAGAGTCGTTTTTATATGTATTTAAACTTCTTCATATCCTGCAATATATTTTTTTAATTGTTTATAATGTACAAGTTTGTTTGTTAAAAAATTTTGTTAATGCAATTACATAAATACGACATAACTTAACGCATAGAACGATGCAAAAATTGCAACATTTAGGTAAAGACAAATTTTAGGTATTAAATTTTCTAAAAAAAAAGGAGGAATCTAGCTACGGCATGTTGCTTTCTAAACTTGTTACGTAAACTACTATTGTTGTAACCATTACATTTTCCGTCAAATTTGCTGTTTGTCGGAACAACAATTTTATTTTTCTGACTGCAACTAATTAATGTACTAAAAATATTTTAAAATTTCAACAGGCCCGGACTAGCAATTTATTTAAAAAGGTACACGCGAGAACACTTCAGAATAAAATCATTATTATTGCATTACCAAAATTTAATTTAAAGTTTTCTCTCTCTTATTTAATTTAGGATTTTTTCTGGCACTTGATGCTTATGAAGATATCACACATTAAGCGTGGGGGAGTTTCGGACCCTCACATTTAAAAACCGTTTTATCGAAATACTCGTAGTTATTTATCGTGTTTTCGTAAAAGTAACAAGGCCTGATTTAGGACTTTTTCGAATATTTTTAGGGTAAAATGTATAAATATATCCATGCCACACTGATTGAGATTAATTTGTCTTGGCTTAATTGACTGCTGCCGAGTTTTCCGAGTTTGTTTTCGAGAGAACAACGAACGATTTTCGCAAAAACTTGAAGTAATTTTCACTTTCCTACATATTTTTTATAAAAGTGCGCGGATATCAAATTTTCCGAGTAGAAAAATTCGCATTTTGATAAACTAAGAAAATATTCGTTCAACAGGTAAAAAATTTAATATATGGGGGCGCATTTAAATTTCAATTTGCAGGTCTTAACTCAATTTTATATCGAAATAGACTGAATGGTAGGCGTAATGATGTGCTATTTAATATAGTTGGAGTTTTTTTTTTCTGCAAAACGTTGTAGATAGCACTTAAAAGGATTTTAGTGAATAAAATATATACGTCGAATATGCAAACTCATTAGTAAGGGATTACGGTTTATAATTTGTCTGTATTTTAATGCAACATTTTGCCGGGCGTGTTTATTTCATTCCAGGGATTTTTAAATCTTCAAGTTTTTTCATTAATCGATCACATTGTTTTTCTTTCGATAGAAAGCTTTTATTTCAAATAGTCGCAATCGTTTATACCTATTTGTAATTCGTTTAGTTCGTGACATGCGGACGCGCAAGAGCAGATTAACCAGATTAACACTTTCTAGTTCGAAATAAAATAATGTTTATTTATAGAAATTAAAACGTTTCGTAATAATTAAATTTACGGGTGTTATACGGGGTGGTCTGCTCAGAGGCTATAGAAATATGTAGTACATCTAACTAATAGTTACCCTGTGTATTCATTTTGAAACGAACGTTGTGCAAACAATTTAGATTGTAATGCGAAACTTACGGTATGTTACGTAATACATATTTTATATTATGCAGCATAGTATTTGAAGTTATTTTACATTTACGTCGATAGATGGCGCAGTAGCGAATACGGTAAAAAAAGCGCGATATTTTGTATTGCGCGAATGTAACAATAGAAAACGTTGGAAAATAGAAAAAGTTTCCATATATTAATGAAAAATTTGAGTTGACACATTTAAAAGACAAGCAAAAAAGTGAGAGGCATCTTGAAATTAATGTTTGCTTCTTATCAGCTCAACCTCGACTGTGATTTCACGTTATGAATAATGTATTTCTCTTTTACCTCCGGATGCTATAAAACTATTAATGTATGCTGTCTGCTACGGAGCAAGAGAGATGAGAAGGAACCATTGTTATATGCAGTATAATAGAGCAATTCGTTTCATGATAATGGTTATTAGTTACCTTACTTTTATTTCAATATACGAATATTATCTGCTATAGAATTTTCAATTTTTTGCCCGGAAAAATAAAACAACGGATAACTTTGCAATATGAATTACTTTGGGGATTTTATTAAAAAGTTTTGCAAGAACGTTATTTATTTATTTATTTTTTCGATTTTCCAATCCTATGAGATCTCTGTAATTGTTAAGCTTAATGGTGATTCAAATGCATTGCCACTTGTTAACCAAACTTTTCAAATTTATTTATTATTCATTACTTTTCAAGTAAAAGCACATTATCTGCTTACGAAGTTGTTTAATCTTTGTTACAACTTTTAATTACAATTTAAACTTGCTAATCTCGAGTTATTTTATTCCGCACTTTAATACATACATAATTTTAACGTTTCCCCCGCCCGGCCGCCGCATTTATTATCGCTTATAGTGCCGCTCGCGGTGGCCGGCCCAAGAAAGTTTATCTTTTGTTCGGGCTAGTTTTGTTGATATTTCAGTCAAAAATATGACACTACATAAAAATGTAGCCAAGAATATTTACTTTGGCCGTAAGGGTGTTATGAGTTATGCATTGTGTCCCAACAGTATTACATTAAGGTTAAACCTTGGGAAGGATTTTTCCTGATAACGCAAATGGTTGTGATTATTTTTCTTTCCAAATAACACTTCTTTTTCCATTTTATCACCACATAGTATGTAAACCTCAAATTTTCTAATACTAATTATTGTTTTTCTTTGTTTCAGGTATGAAAACTCGTTCGCGTCTCGTCGATGAAACTCCCAAGTACCATTAAATATGAGGTAAACCTTTTTGGAATTTTTCTACCGTCCATTTTTCAAATTTTCGGAAAGTTATTTTTCTTGTCAAAATTTTCGTCGCTTTACCCGGCATTGTTTTTCTTTTGAATTTATTATCGTCAAATTTAGCTGAATGTCATGGCAAACGTTGTAAATTAGGTTTAGTTTCCGTAAACTTCTGACGATGTTTACCGCAGATGTAAGTAATATATTAAGTGCTATTCTACTTCGTGGCTTACAGAAGGAAATTTTTCAACGAACAAAGAAGTACGTCGTTAGAAGAGCATACATGAGATGGAAAATTTTGTTAAAATCACGAAAAGTGTCGGCTGCTTATGAAAATTAACTTTAGAGTAACTTACCAGGGTGGTTCAGTGGAATACTGCATTCCGGATTTGTTAATTTTAGTTTTACAATCACAAAAATGTTTTTTAAAATACACAACATAATATCATTCAATTGATTTTTTTTTAAATTTTAATTGGTTCAAAATATTGAAATTTAAGAATTAATAAAATTCAAATTATCGGCAATTGATTATTGCTTTCTTCAGATGTTTAGCTTTTGAGAACTTTCTGAAATTATGAGATAATATGAATTTTACTGCATTATCCTAGCTTGTTAATTTTTAAATTTTGAAGACATATTTACTTACCGGATCTAACAAACTTCGATTTTGACGAACTAAAATTGACCGAATAATTTTTATAAATAAAGGTACGGAACCAATTATTTCTCAACGAAGTAACAAGTAAAACGGATTCACAAATTACATTGTTTCATTGTCTTTCGAAACATCTACTCAAATTAGAGTTTTTTCTAAATTTAGACCATTTTGTGGATAGCTCTCCTTAGGCGGGCTTTTGTGGTATTTTACTAGAAAATACATAATAATTATAGTACTCATCTTAAAAGTGCCTCTTCAATTTGGAGGACATATGCACATTAATAATTTGAATGCAAAAAATACGTATTTACGTCGAAATATCTTGATTGTAGAAATTTTAAATTAAAAATTTAATCATTAAATTGTTCAAAAACCTACCTTGGCTGTGTTTCGTAGAAAATATTCATCTAAAGAACGGCTGGACGGATCGGCTTAAAATTTTGGGAGAATATATAAAACAGCAAAAATCTGAAATAGCTTTTGTTGTGTTCCATAATGTGTTTTATACATGATCTGAAAATTTTAAGTTAATCTGTCAAGTCGTTTTTGAGATGGGTATTTTCTAGAGAAACAGCAAAATCCCACCCACCTTTAAGGCAATTTTTTATTTATAATTTCAACTGGCCAAAGCATCGAAACCATTGTCTTTTTAGGTGTACATGATTCAGTACTTGGTTAAAGAGCCTGAAATTATCTACAAAACTAGATTTTACTCCTTATTGTCTAAAATCAACGGTTTTTGAGTTATGGATTAAATTGAGTACAAAAATGTTGAAAATTCAAAGTGCTTTTAGGATAAAACATTTTACACAGAAATTAATACCTCTTTATGAATAACAAATTAATGGCGTACAACTTTTTAATCGAAAAAATTATTAATATCTATTTTTGCAATTTTTGACTAAAATGTCAACTTTTTAATCGACAATTTTACTTGTAAAGAAATTGTTTTTGTTTTGCCATTTTTAAAATTTAATATTTTATTTTGTAATTTTACATAAAAATTTCGAAAAATCTGCCTGTAACATTCTAATAAATCAAGACGGTGCAATCGATCCTAAATCTTATTAGTAATTTTATTTAATAAAGTGATTCTTTTTCAATTTTGTACCTTATTGTTGATTATTTTCGGATTTTGAAAGCAGTTCACTAGACTAAAGTTGCAGTCTGTTACAGATATTCGGGTAAAGACGTTTATTTTTATGTAAGATGTTTCGTTCAAAAGTTCAAAAAAATTTAAAGAATAAGTTGAAAGTAATTGATTTTAGACAATCGAGGGTTATATTATAGTCTAGTTTGTAGATAACCTGACCCTCTTCTAAAATATTAACATTAAAAAATTAATAATTTTGGTGCTATGCCCATTCGAAGGTAGATAAGATCTGAAGTTGTTAATTTAGAAATGCTGATTATATCTTGATAAGACGAAACCACTTATGCGCAACGGGGTCTTAGACTAAAATGTAAGTTAGAAGATTTTCAAATTTTATTAAACTTGTAATTTTTAAAATATTTTATTCAACATATAATTTCACAAGTTAATAAAAATTTACAATTGTCAATTTAGAAATCATAACTGCAAGTTTTGAATTTGAAGTTGACAATTTTAAAATCTGAAGTTGATAATTTGGAAATCATAACTTCAAGTTCAAATCAGAGAATGAAAAATTTGTCTTGAAATTTTAGTGTACATTGGTCGCGGGGATACCCTGCATGTAATATCTTTTTATTTATCTTTCCGCCTATTCCTTAAGCTCTTGCAATAGGGTGCCGTGCATCTCTAACACCGCCATTTACAGTAGCGTAACCAGAACTATAGGGGTATAAACGTATAAAAGATATGAATGTGGGGTTACTACCCCATTACCAGCTTGGCGGGGTTCTAGTCAAAATAGCTTTGCCTTTGAGTAGCACAAATAAAATATGAAAATGAGTGTATCGAGAGAAGGTGAGAGAGATTTATAGAATTCCACTGCTAGTTTACTGCGCATCTCAAACTCTCCTGAGATATCGGTAGTATCTAACTTGATTCCAAACGACTTGTGAGCACTGGCGGCTTTCTATGTGTGCTAGATATGACAGTTGCACACAAATTGATATTTGAAAGCTGAAATTACGCTCAAACTAGAAAACATAATTTTACAAACCGGAATCTGGGGGATATTCGGCAGCCACACTCAAATATGTATATTATAATTTTTTTTATATCTTTTAATATATTATATTATCATTTTTAAACTATTAATGTTTTCCTTCTTGATATTAGACACTGGGGAATATTTTATATTTCGCGATTGCTTACCGGATATAGGAATTCTGTACGGTTGCAGCATTACTTTTAGTTTTGCTACATAATTTACGTGGAATCGAACCTGGTACTTTTAACTCATCAGCCCAACACTGTCCTGCTCTTGGCTAAGGTTAAAACATCAATCGAATCCATTGGTTGGATTGGAATCCAAGTTTTATTCATAACAGTTTTGCATCACTGAAGAGTTTGTAGTTTGAGAATCCCTGCTCTAGAATGAACTTGTAAATAAAACCACACCGTTTTTATGCGAAACTCGATCGACGAGGTATTATATTCAAGGATACAAAATTGTTGCTATTACATAGAATTTTTTAAAACTAAAATTATCTCTGAATTGCGTGAATTGTTAACTTGAATGAGATGCTTTAAAATAAACTTTTTAGCATAACAAAACAAGCTAAATTAAAAATTGGTGGAACCCATAGGCTTTTCAGATAACTCGACTGCTAATTTTTAGTTTCTAATATATTAATTTAACTTTTTCTATTATATTATTAAAAAGTTTATTTTAAAGTAAAATGATGTCGTTTTATTCAAAAAGTTGTTGATTCGTCCCCTACTCGGATCATTAAAGCGCCGAAATACATATTATACTAGGCATAAAAGTAAGTGCAGCATAAAATTTCAACCCATTTTTAATTAACGTTTTACCGACAACATTGTTGCATGGCGAATGAATTTTATTAAATTTTTTATTCATTGCAATATTACACGAAGAAGAAAAAAAGTATGGTGGAGCGTTTTGTGCAGTAGATAAATAAAACATCCAGCAGAGTGGATTGCACGTCCTGACAAGACGACAGATGCAGGATCGATCCCACACCACCTGGTTATTGCAGGCTGCATCCGTTGTTTGTCACTTTCCATCTACCCGTATTATCGTGTTATAAATTCCAAACAACAATTGATATGACCCATTATGTACTAGTTTGTATCATGAAATATCAATAGGCAAACTTCGGATTATATTAATGAAAAGCAATGCCACACACGTAGTTACTTGTTCCACTCACAAGCTTAATTAACGACAACATTTCAATTTGGTTTGTAATTTAGACGTTTTCGCCGAGGCCACATCGAATAATATCGAAATGGCGGCAAGGGGGATGCGGGAGGGTGGGTAAATTAAGAATAAACGCAAAAATAAAATATACCGCGAGGTTAGTGCAAATGGCGAAGGGAACCTGTCAATATATAATAAAAGATTAGCACTTTTGATGGAGTTAAACCTTGACAAAATCATGAGGGATGTGAAAATAGGGAAATAAACATTTCAATTGAAAGTGTGCCGACTTTAATAACTTGGAAAATGAATAAAAAGCTTTCCTATATACGTCAATTCCTTTTGGTGTCGAAAATCAAATTTGAATAAACGGATTTAATATTTTATTTACGTACATGATTAGTTTGAAGTTGTACCACGTTTTGACCGTGTTCACAAATGTTGGAATAGAAATGAAATATAGAACGAACCAAAAGCTCGTATTCAAAATGTACTGTCGTCTATGCAGAATAATAATGAAGCGGATAGCTTAGGAAGATATAGCTTTTGTATCTTTGTGTTACCTTTCAAAACAATTTCTGACAACGCTTTTTGCTATCCCCAGAGCTTTAAAATTGCAATACTAAAACTATGGTTTGCAGTTATAACCGGAATTTTAAATAACTTTTTATTTTGTTCATTAGAAAATTAAAGTTGTTCGAAATTCTTCAAATGGCTTGTTTAATTTATAATTTAAAATTGCCTGAGAGATTGTTGAAATTTTGCAAAATTTCCGAATCTACATTACAATCGGTTCGGTATAGGTATTTAAGTGAAAGGCCTACATCAATATTTGCATTTCATCACACGCTCGATTTGTTCTCCCTAAAGGTGTTAAGTCCTTTACGAGTCCTCATTGTCGGCTAAAATATTCATCAGCTTTTAGAATATTCCACCCATTCAACTACCAGATCACATATCCAAGCTTAAACTGTTTTTTTGTTTAACTTGCCAATAATTTAACGACATCTTTTTTAGTTTTACTCCCTATCGAGTAAAAAACTAAATTGCTTATTGCGATCACAATTTACTATTCACTCTTTTAATGGAATTAAAGCAAAAAATTTGAAATTACAAATCGTGACGGGAATTTTTCTCACAATTTTACTTATTCCTTCCTTTCTTACTTACTTGTAAATGTATCGTTAGTGTAAAACCACAATTATTATTACTATTGTGTAATTAAGAATCGACTTGCACATATGCAAGCAATGTGTAGGACGTATCATGTGTTGCCAAAAAAATTGTACATCAAAATTCTTAACTGATGAAACTTTACTTGGCTTTGTATGCTTCTATAATTAAAATGAGAATTAAAGGTCAAAACATTTGTATTTGCGCGCGATTTGCAATTTTCTAATACAAAACTATTTTCTACAGTTGCACGGTTTTAGAGATATTACACATCATAGCGAAGTACATTTTTGAAAGAGATGTTAACTGATATTTCGAAAAATCGCAGTTGTAAAGTTACACTGTTTTCCGCATATTGCACAGTATGTGATTTGTTACGTTTAAAATTTTCACATCTTGACCCATACATAAATCTACAAACCTTCCCTGCCGGACAATACACCTTTTACATTATGATGAGGAATTCGCTTTTAATTAATTTTAATTAACAAACTGAAAATTCAACATTATGGTTATGCGATAGTTGAGAGCAGAACCTAAAGACAACAATACCGTTAAATTAAGTAAACCCAAGTACACCTAAAATAATACCAGCATTTAAAGGAAAATATGGCTGTATCTAGAAAAATAATGTTTTATCCTAAATTTTCACCGGGGAATTAAAAATCTGTTATTATTCCTACAGGGTATGTTTGGTAGATTTCTCGGTAAATTCTGATGTTTATTTACAACAATGTATCAATTATGAAACGTTGACTCTTAAACGTTAACCGCCAAGGGTTTTTTTTAAATATCCTACCAGACCAAAAAAGATGTTTTAATTTTTGTTAAATTTACGATAGTAGAATATGATTTGAATTAATATGTTATACAGTTTTATTTTCAATAACTTTTCTAAAATTACGAAAAAACGACAATGGGCATATTTAAAGCGGTCTTGAGGGACCGCCATGGCGGTTAACGTATTAAGACTGTAAATTTCAAGAAGCAATTATTTTGGGAATAAATTCAAAAAACCAGGTTTGGGCCAATCATTACACTTCGTTTGCTTATAATATAATAATGTATTCTGCCGGTATATATTCATAAATAAATAAGGATTAGTTAACTATAAACCAATCAACGAGCTTCAATGCCTAAGTAGTATCAGTCACTCATCAAAAACGTAGTTCTAAATATACATCATCTCAAGTAAGTTTAATATTAATTATCAAATTCGATTTAGCCCTAGTCATCCCACGCCATGTACTTTCCACATCGTTCATGAACTAGGTTAAAGAGGGAGAAAGTCACCTGACCAGCAAGTCAATTCGTTGCCATTTGCCGTTTTTTATGAGGGACAGGGACTAACCTGTTAACCTGAAATGTTAGAAAACTGCCACTATTAACAATAATAACAGGGTTACATGCACATTTTGGAAGCCGGGGGGATTAATACTATCGCAAAGAGGCTGATTGCCACCAATGGAAAAAAAACCGAAGATAATAATGATTGTAGTCGACGTAACCAAGACTTTTGGACTTCCGTTACAATTTCGCTGATGGGGTTAAAAAATACGACTTAGTCAAAATCGCACTTTGAACAAACTCTTGGTAAAGAAATTGGTCTTCTACATCCTCGGCACTGACACACCTTTACTAAATCCTCTGCTGAAGGACCATCAGGAAAATGGAAAAACACCAAGCGCTCACTCAAAATGTACTCTTTTGACTTGACCCCTTTTTTGCCATTAGTAGATTGTTTCTCAGCTTTTACCACTCAGATGTATGTTTTAGGCACACTGCTAGTTTTGTCAAAGCCAATTGTCTTCAAATAATATTCTTTCCATCTTTGTTTTTTTTCCATTAATCCTCTCTTCTGAAGAAAGGGGAAGAACCTTTATCGCGATACTTGCATCGCCACAAGCAGTGCCGGATTTAGAGGTGTGGAGGTCCTGGGGCAACAATAAAGTGGAGGTCCTTAATTATTTTTCAAATAGGTTAAACAATTTTTTTAAATTATTAGAAAATTTTATTCCTATTGTGGAGGCCCCTCTCTTGTGGAAGCTCGGGGATCCCTGCCTGCCCTCCCTTTAATCCGGCACTGTCCACAGGAAAAACTTACGCGGTGTGAAATCTGGAGACCGTGATAGCCAATCGTGATCATCATTATTTTGGATGTTCAAAGTTAAATACTATCTTCGTCGGGGGGTTGACCACTGACCAAAAATGTGTACACCAAATTTGCATTTACAATAATTTGCAAAAAATTGCAAAAATTAGCAAATAATTTAAAAAATTCCAAATAATATCAAAATTTGCAAACATTTGCAAAAATTTACACAGATATTTGCAAACAATTTCAGACATTTACAGAAATTTGCAAAGATTTACAGTCATTTGGAAAGATTTACAGGCATTTGCAAAAATTTACATACATTTGCAAACTTTTCAAACAATTGCAAATCATTTACAAAATTATGTACTCCAAATATTCCAGGGGGTTAACCCCCTCGATCTCCACACTTTCTTTTGGTGTGTAGTCCTCTATGGTAAAATTTGTACTAAAAGACGAGCTGTCAGAAGTCGATTTGACACCGCTTGTCATTTTTATTCAATTTTAATTCAGGTACTACGAGCAAAAGCACCCTGTATACAATTAAAATGAATCAAGCCCATTAATGATTGGTAATCTAAGCCTATCATCGGAGGTCACATTTTCTCTTCTAAAATTAAATTAAAATAATATAAAGTTTAATTGAGCATCTCTCCATCCGCCCTTAGTCAGATCATTTTTAAAACTCGTGCAATACAAATACATAATTTCTCATCATGGCATTGTGAAATAGCAGCACTGCATGGGATTTATTTAATTCTTAATGAAAGCTCAGAGGCTGAATTTTTCAACTAAACTGATAACAATCAAAATAGCTATTTATACAACAAGCTTCGATGTAAAGGTTTTTTACACACGAAACTGTTTGTTTGTTGAACATGAAAATTGTTTCAAACTTATTCCTTTAGTGCTGCCTTCAGGCTGCGCAATCTTGCCAGTCTAATTTGCTAATAAAATTATCGGAGTGTTTCCAGCAAACTGCTACTTAAATTATGTAATGTACCACTAAACAAATTATAGTTATTCCTTTAGTTAGCGATCGAATTATCAACCACGATCTAACTTTCTAGAATTTAATATATTCAAGTCCCTGACCAGGGTACTTACGGCTGTGCATTGGAGATTTCGACGAAAGGATGAAAGATTTCCATAGACGAAACAGTAACCTTTGATTGTCGGTTTTAACGATGACGGTTCTTGTCAATTTGAAGTCACATTTGGCTTTGCTAGAAATCAAAGTAAGGTGTAATACCAGCAAAAGCGTCGCTTTTGTACTCACATGTAAAATATAATATTTTGTTTCGCGTAAAAAATGAGCTTTTAATACGACAAATTTTTAAACGCGCTATCTTTTGCATACTCTCGGCTATGCTACGCTACGTCTCACAAATGAAAAAATTTCGTGGCAAGAAAGATCCGGATTAAATCCGAATGAATATTGTTATTTAGTTGTTGGTCTCGACGATAAAAAAACTCGATACGTCATATCACTCAGCCTGTAAATTTCAAGTAATTAAAATTTTTTACATAGTAATACAGGGCGAGCTGACATAAATTATGCGTTGGAAATTGATTTGTCTACTGTAATTTTATGCATATAAAGTCTAAATTTGGGAAGTGATAAATTAATTTTAGTCTCCTTGTAATTAATTAAATTTAACACCGGTTACTGACATGGTACAATTTTCGATGTTAGTATGCCACTCAAAACACAAAATTTATAAACTTGACTTATTTTACTCATTTTCAACTTTTCGACTATAAGCCCAATTTAATATTTTCTTAATAATAATTGTCTGCATTAAATTTAATTATATTTTTGATAATCGGGAATTACAAATGTCATACTCGGAATTTAATTAACCTCGGATGTTGTTTAATATACTTTCCCGAATCAAATTTTTGAAATTTTCATGACAGAAAACGGAATTGGTAGCTCTTCCGGCGCGAGAACTTGATCTGTTAAAGTAAAGCGAATTTCAAATTTTTAATGACGTTAAATTCACTGAATGTTTTACGTTCACTCGCTGGGGACGTTGAGCACACGCTTTTGGCAGCAGATAATTATATCTATGAAATTTTAATATTCAAGTAATAAAGAACCTTGTTCGTTATCGTCTTGAGCGTTTTTAATTTATATTTTACAAACTTTTCAAAAAAGTGTGCGATAAGCTCATTATTTTCCAATTAAATAAAAGTTTTTGCACTTGCAAAATTCCTTTAGGTATTTCTGGGTTAAAAATTGCCCGATGGTTGCAAAACTTTTTTTTTGCCAACAATACGGAGAGCTTCGCCTACAACACATCACGACAACTTGTTGCGGTGAAAAGTTCCACGAGTGTGTTTAAAGCGCCAACCACCGCGCACATCCCATTTTTCATTCAAGTTTTTCAATTTCGCATCCTAACAAACTTCCTAAATCGATTCAAATTTTTCATTTGGGCTTGAATGAAATCGTAATTTTCTTGATTTAAAACAAATTGGTAACAGAATTGCTGTGGTTGTGAAGAAACTTTTGCGAAATTAAGATTTAAACCGAGTAGGCGAGGTGTCGATAAATTAAAAGGAGTTAAAGTTGGCGGCGGGCGGTGGGTCTATCCAAAAATTATTTGATAATTCAATTTGTAGTCCAGTTAACGGGGGCGCAGTTACTTTCGCCCTAATTGTAGTAAATAATATATGGTGGCAAGTAAATTCTTGGAGGATTGGAGAGGATCTTTGCGAACATTTGCCACGTGTAGCCGCGGGGATGACGGGTTAATTCAGGCGAGCAACCTGAGCCACAGCGTTATTGATTTAAACCGCCCCCAGCCGCGCGCATTGCAGCTTCTCTGACAGCTTCATCCATCCCCTATTTGTTCCCCAGTGGCCCCCCAACTGATGGTCATTTCGTTATGTCTGATTCCGATTCAATTGCCACTTTTAGCGAATTTTGTCCATTTAGATTGTTATTGAATTTTATGAAGTTATTTAAGCTAGTTTTGTTGATTTATTGAAAGCGAGATTCGATGTTTTCCTCAACAGGTGCCGGCATTGTTTCATAATTTTGTTAAATTTTCTTGCTTAGATCTGAATTCATTTAATTAACGTTTAATTTAACTACTTGTAACTTGTAGGGATTAAACTAATTGTTTCCAAGTTTCTATTGCTCAAGTCATATTTTCACAAATAAATTAATTTAAATGTATTCAATTATATATGGGGAAGCGCGGTTGTGTCACGTTTTGGGTTAATTGACAACTGACAACTTCTCGATCGTCACGTACATATTTCTAGCACGTGGAATTTTCAGTTTCACGTGTTTATAACAACACCGCTTTACATAATAATTCGACAACTTATTTTTTTTAATGCCGATTTTATCGCGCACTCTTGTGCAAACAAAAACATGGGCGGACTGGCGAAATATTCCCTCGTTCCCTGCAAGTTCTTATTAGCTCTACCCAACTTTGGGCAGGTAACGTGCGCCAGATGGCTTGAATAAAACACGAGGAAACAGGCTCGACATTCATTTGGGTTCAAAGGAACTCAAAACCTTTAGGAGCTAAAATTAACCTTTATCAAAACAACATTTTTTGATATAGTTGCCGTCAAAAATAAGGTAAAGCAAAATCCGACACATTTTCAATAATATTCGTTTATTAAATCACTTGCGAGGCAATCCGATACTGATTAACGTGGAATCCAATTCAAGGCTCAAATAATTTGAGAGTAGTCGAGAATTGAACCGGTTGTCCAAGCTTGTTTTTATTCCAACCAAATTTCCCGCTTTTTTCGTAATTAACTGCACTGAATCTAACCTAATAATTTATTTCCAAGTGCAAAATAATTAGTGGCCCATCAATGAAAACCGCACAGTCAGTCAGTTGTATCGCGTAGTTAGGATACGCTACGTTGTTATTCTAAAACTCTAACCTAACTTTGCAATAATAAACCAAATTTGGTCGGTGGTTTTCATACAGAAGAAGTGAACATCAAAGCCGCTGATGAGTCAATAATACAGGACGAAGTGATGTTATATTATAATAAATTAAATACATGATAATTTTATATTATACAATGTAATTAGTCTCAACACAAACAGTTTGCCGTAATATTACATACGTGCGGTCAAAATGTAGATTAACATTTTGCATACAAAGTAAATAATCATAATTAATTAACTTTTTAACATATCATTAATTATGTAGCATTTCAATGTTTTGTTTTTCAATAATTTCAAAATTCTAGATCATAAAATTTCAAGTTCTTATCGATAAGGGTCGGGTAGAAAACCCTTCATTAATAAAGTTTTCAAATATTAACAAATCAATTTTCGACTCGGCAAGTTTTATCACATTCTAGGTTCTATAAAAATACTAAGTACTACTAAATTTACGTCAACAAATTTAATCCCCCCTCCTTCGTGCATCTCAATTGCGTTTTCAACTCAGGGTTATTTAGGAAAGGACCATAAAGGAGCAATGCTCTATCGAGCAAAAGTTTATCTTCCGGTATTGGACACCTAGAACTTTTGAGGTAATCCTATAAAATTCGGGTAAAATCCTCTCAAAATAATTTAATATTAAAGGGATCTGTAGAAAGATGTCCATGATTATGTTGCTAAAAGGTTTTAATTTAAATACCTGCGTGGGTAAGGTAATTCAAAGTTGTGTAGTATATCTATTTTAATTTAAATCGGACATCGTTTTGATACAGAAGTCAGCCATATTGGATCCGCCATTTTGTTTATAAAAATTTCGGCTTTGGATTTATAATCATCCACTCGAAATACGCCTTCATATCTATTTTTATTAAAATCCAACGTTGTTTTGACACAAAATTCGGCCATATTGCATTCGCCATTTTATTCATACAAAATTTTAACTTTTCATTCGCAATCAGTAACTCAAAAAACCTTTGAATACCACTTTTGAGCGCATTCCGAGAACATTTTCATATATAAGTCGACCATATTGGGTCCGCCATTTTGTTTATCGACATTTTGAGTTTGAATTCAATATCAGCAAATTCAAAAACCTTAATATACTCATTTTTGTGTAACTTAAATCAGAATTTGTGTGATGATTATTATGATGGTATTAAAATGATTTGCTATCCTAAATTTAACAGAGAGAAACCCGCGTTTGGCGGGAATATCTTAGAAAGTTTATAAATTTTCTCTTATTTATGTAAACTAAAAACAAAAAATTAGTAGGCTCAACATTTTGGGCCTCCTCAAAAATTCCGGGTTCGGGGAGCATGCCTAAATTGTAATAACTAGAGAAATTTCACCCGACCCCTTCTCCGGCCGGCCTGTACAGTTTATTTTGGCCGTTGTTATGGTAACGTGATATTTTTAGTTCCTATTGCGATACAGTCACTGAATAATACGAAATCTTTCATAAGTTCACCGACTTTTCACCAAGTTACAACAACAGTTATATAACTTCGGATTTCACGTTAAACTATAGGCGATGAAAGACGTATAGAACTATGCTCTTGTAACCTAATAGTGTCATGAAAACAACACAAAGCATTGTCTTACATTCAGTGACGGATCTATGAGGATGCATAGCTTAGAAATAAAGAAAATTAAATTCACTTGCGCGGATACTTCCAAATATTTAATGATTTTGGATTGAATTTGTAATATTACAGAACCTAGTTCTAATTTAAGAGGAAGAAGAGTATCGAATTTGTAACTGTTACCCCCCCCCCCCACACACACATTAAATATGATCGATTTAACATTCTAATTTCAAACTGTGAATTTATAATTTTGTCGGGAGGAGGGGGGGGGGGGGTTGATCCTAGATCCACTGTCTGCATTGTAATTAAATTTATACATCTGTTTATGCCGGTGATAGCCGCCAGCGCTTTCACATGCATAAAATTATTATGAATACTAATTCGCCAAATGTCAAATGTACACGAGTTCGAAAGTAGTCAGGGCCGGGATTTATATAACTACCCCTACAAATAATTTGTGTACTCTTTCCCCTATTTTTTTTATTCTTCTTGGCGAATTTGTTTTTTTCGTCCAATTGTGACAATCTGATTAAGACTAACTGTATAAATTTCGATGTATTTATTGTTATTGTGCTGTTTTGTAACTTTTTTGCACCAAAATACTGGGGCCAGTCCGCCCCTGAACATAAAATCAATATAGAAGTGGGATCAGCCCGAACTCATAACTAACTCGTGCATTTGTTTAATTTATTGTTAACTTTTGCATTTTTATAGAATTTACAAGCTCAATATGTCAAACTTAGGATCAGGCTTCTGCTTGTTAGTTAAAATATTTGGTTAAACAATTTGATAGCGTAGATGTACGAAATCATAATTAATTTGTAAAAGTTAAGCAAACATTTGCTTTAATTTAACATAATAAAAAATTAAATTAAGTTTTTCCGCTGGGTAATTGGCGAGCCGAGTCGTTGAGCTTTGTTTTGTTGACTGAATCACTTTATAAACAATATGTTTTTTGTAATTTAAAAATTTAAACTGTTTTTAATTTTGACTTTAGTTAAAGGAAAGCGACTTTATATTTTTTGCGCTCGTCTATTCCATTTTTTCCAATTTTCTTTAGAATTGTGAATGCAGTGAGTGTACAAACAAATTTCTTTTGTGTGGAAAACTGTCATTCTATTGGTAGAATTGTTAAATTTTACAAATATTTGTACAATTTCACAATATGTCAAAAATTGAGCATTTTAAATTATTTATTTGAAATTCTATTTTCAACATTTTTAATATAAAACTTTTGCGGTCAAAATAATGCCTTCAGATTTCTATTTAAATAATAACAAAAATTAATTTTCACTTTTCCTTTAGCGGGATAAAATAATTTTGCCGGGGTGGAGGATCGAAGCCGTAATTTTATAATGCGATTTCTGTTTGGTTCGTTTTGTTGATTTTAACGACGTAATTATTAGGCACATTCCGTTTATACTTTTTTGTTTTCCAATTTAGATTTCCCCATTATAATTAGTTTACCTTTTTTTCAGAATAAAGGAATGTTTGAGATTACGCAAACATTCGGCTATACCTACAATGGAAATTCATTAAAGTTGTAGAAAAATTCTCCCCAACTGCTATCATGGAAAGTAAACAACATTTATCCTACGAGCCAAATGATAATTTTATGAAATTTAAATTATTTGTGCTGAATAGTCCGTTAAATTTACGAATTTAGCAAAACAAACTTTTTTATTATTCAAATTTTTTGAATTACTTCCAGCGGAAATCTCGCCTGGTTTGTACGATTTTCTACATGGAAAGTCAAAATTTTGGGCTTGAAGAAAAAATTATATTTTTACAAATTATTCTTTGGTGATCGGATATCTACTATTTTATCTACCAGCTGAGAATCTATAGATCTGTGTGATCTCAAAATAAATCCCTACGAAGACTACAGTCGTCAAAATTATATAAACGGCATTGAGAAATTAATATTTATGGAAATAAGGAAACAAATCCCCATTGATAACTTGAGCAGTCTGATTTTTTTCTCGTTGTCTGATATGTCTTTATTTGAAGTAGAAGTTTACTCTTGAGAGTTTTGCGTAAATAGCAGTTTTTGAGATATATTCCCCATTGATCGGAAAAAAGTTTTGTTTCTACACAGGTAGAAAGTATTTTCTACACAAATAATTTGAATTTAAAAATTATTTCAATTGCAATTTAGTTCAGCATCTTCAGTCGTTTCCGAAACTCGGTTTAGTTCTGGCGAATCTTTTCATATTATTTTGATGTGGGATGAGCTATGAGGAGAGCTGGGAATCGCTAAAGGTCTGCCATTTATATCGTATCGCGATTGTAATCGATTTAATGCCAATTCGTTACAATTTACTGCGTATTTACCGTTAAATACTGTCGCGGTAGGACTAATGCCGCTAATTGCAAAGATTAATTGTTTATTGTATTTTATGGAATGCGGAAACGATCATAGTTTTCATGTTTAATTTTACGATAAAATGTTATGAATTTAATAAAGGGAGTTCTACTGCATTAGTATACTTTCGTAGAAGCTTTGAATGGCGCTCAACGTGGGGCCGTAGTACCATTTCAAGATTTTCAACGGAGATTTATGTTATAATATTTTAATCAAGGGCCTCCATGAGCTAGTAGTTAGAGCGTTGTCATTGTGGGACATGTATCCAAGAGGAGATAAACACGAGCTGATAAAGAAACTATGTTTATGCGATAAAAGTAGCTTGTATTTTCAAATAGGAGCTTGCCCAGCAATGCTATACTTGATTTCGGTACTATGGGATTGAAAGGAAGGTAATTTACAACAAAAAAATGGGAAGTTTACCTTGCTGTGAGTACTATGCGATTTTTATTAAAAGTAGGTGGGGATAGTATGAATCTCGTTACTCTCTTCATGAGTTCCCGGTCCTCTTTTAAACGGAGTAATTTTTGCAAAATTTGATTTAGATCGCTCGAAAGGTGGCATTATAAAATACTGTTGAGAATGAAAAACTAAACAAAGTAAAAATAGAAATTTCAAGATTTAAACCAGCTACCTCAAACTTATATTAATAATCGTATTACTGTATGTTGTATCCTTATAAGGATAAAATCATACGTTTTAACACTTACAGAAATATTCCTGTTTTGTGGACTGCAAATAAAAAATTATCGATTGAATCGGTGCCGGGCACGTTTAACCTTCCCGTGTAAGTGCAAATAGTGATTTGTTCTCTTGGTACAATGACAGCGCAAGAGTGAAACGTAAAAATTTATATTTAACATTAAATATTGTGCAAGGATTATTTAAAATTTTTTTACAACAACATGAAAAGCAATCAAAATAAAGCGAGAGATTAAAAGTGTCTGCTTGTCGCGCAATTTTGCCAAACGTTTTAGTGCCGTGACATTTTTAAATAATTAGTAAAGATGACATTTTTTAATTCGTCGTTTTTGCGTTTAATTGGGGCAGGGTGAGGTAAGCAATCCCTGCTCTTTTTGACGCCTTTTCGAACCCCTTTGCTTACTAGCCAGTTTATTTATTGTTAATGTTATTTAAGGAGTTTTTTCAACCTACTCTGTTGCAATGTAATAAACTAGCAAAAATCTCAGTTATTTTTTTTTCAAAACTATTTTGCCCCTCTCTATCAACATTTCTTATACAAGTTCTCCGTTGAACGAAGCAGCACTGAATAACACCAAAATTATTGTTTTTAAGTTATCCGGTGGAAATTGTATTTAAAAAAATAGAGCATAAGATCGAGTTAATAATATTAACGTTTCTGAAAAAAAAGCACAATTTTATCCTTTTGATTGATATTTTGCTATAGTTTAGGATACAAGCAAACGGAAGCGGCCTTGCCGTGTTAAAATTAATTATTTTAAACCGAAATTTAAAAAAATGAGCCCTTGGGATAAAATTAGAACACAACAAATTTCCTGCTAATACTAATACAACGTTGCTAATCTTCCTATTTCGAATGCAAGATTACTTTAACAAAGTCCAACAATAAAAGTTCCCTAATTTAAGTTTTAATCCCAATTTATAGCGAATACCAAACGAAGAAGTAAGGGATATTAAATGCTTCGACGCCCACTGTGATAAATCAACTTAAATAAATTTCGGTTTCTTAATTTTTTTGTGCTTTTGGTCGTCTGGAAAATTATGTTGTTGGGACAATCGAAAAAAAGCGCTAAGTGCCGTAACTTAAGTTGAACTTAATTAAGTAAAAAAAGTGTCTTGATTAATCGATCGGACAGTTGGTTGTGGTAATAAAAATGAAAAAAGTGTTGCCGTTACAAAGTAATTTGTAAAAAAGGTTGAGTGATTACTTAGAGCTTAATGTAGAAAATACTCGAGACTTAAGAACAGTACTTAGCTACTGGTCGTCCACATAAATCATAAGATAAGCGTTTCTGCTTCCGTACTTCCTCCAAAGTTTGCGTTGTTAATTAAATTACTACGATACTTAATTAGTACCAGCTCTTGATTGCACAACGTTTTATATCTAATAGCAGACGAAAAGGTGTGTAATCGGATTTCAACCGTATTAATTCATCTTGTATTAATCTATTTTACCGAGATTTCTTTGTCTCTTGCTCATTTTGCCATTTTGAGTGTCACTCCTTCATATTTACATTGCCAACATTTTATTTGTTTAACGTTATGTAATCTAATATACATTTAAGCGCTTATTTTATTCTCTTGACATAAAGCAATCCTTTAAATTGGATTTCCGGATTAAGCTGCTTTTTTTACTTCGCTACCTGTTGAGCACCGCGACAAACCCGATTTCGTTCAAATTCAATCCTTTGTTGAATTTATTTATTTATTTATTTAGTATTTTCCGGTTATTTGTGAGGCTTGGCTCTCGTGTCCAAGTTGTCGAATGAATTTTTTCCGAAAGCACCTCGTAGACATAATTACTTGACAACTTTTAACGTTTTCGCGAAGGCACCTTTCGTGTGTTATTTCGTCGATGGAACACAATTTTTTGTATGTAATTTTCTCCTTTATCGCTCTCAAGGACCCTCCGTGTACAAAAAATTCGCTCCTCGCCATTGTTAACATCTTTGCTTGAAAAAATCTTCCAATAACGCTTTTTTTCCTTTTGATTTTTCATACATCAAAGAATTTGTTATCAAAAGATGAACGTGTATTTATTCTGGCAAACAGGAAATTATATTTTTTGTGCGTTATAAAGCTAAAGGGAGCCGAACAATTTCGTAAAAAAATAATTTGCGCAGTTAATTTTTTACGCAGTTAATATTTTATGTTTACTTTCAGGAGAACGGCCATTTCCCTGCAGTTGGGATGGATGCGGAAAAAGATTTGCCAGATCAGACGAACTCGCCAGGCATACGCGCACCCACACGGGAGAGAAAAACTTCGCGTGTCCTGTTTGCAACAAGAAGTTCATGAGAAGTGACCATCTCAGGTAACTTATTAACGACTTTCTACTTTTCTCCTGATGCTTTCCTTAATGAATATCTGCACCACGCAAAGTTACGAGTCATCTCAAGTTTTCGGGACGTGCTTAGATGATTAAGATGTTCTTCGTCGGACTTTTATGGCGGCCCAGTATTAATACTTAGCAAGTTGAGAGCAAATTTAGTTAATTTTTTGCTTGCTGCTGGAATTGTAACAAAAACTTTTCTCTCCTAACTACAATAAAAATTTAACTTTTTAAATATCATCTACACTTCAATCTAATTACTAAGATTGTACCAATTTTTAGTAAAAAAACTTTTCTCGAGTTTTAAAATTTTAATTTAAAATTTTTCTGCCAAGAAATTAAAACTTAATTAAAAATCTTCGTGATTGTAATTTTTAAAATTGTTTAATTGGTTAAATCGTCACGAATTTGCTGTGTGAATGAATTAAAAACGGAATAACTACGCCAAAGAATTTTATTAATTTTTTACCCCAAAACTAGACAAATAGACATTCTAATTAATTAAAACTTTTAATTTTGTACTTTGGCGCGTCGTTTTTTCTCATTTTATTTTAATTAGAATAATTTGTATGTTTAACTTTTTCGATCTTGGGTGCTGTTTTATAAAAAAAATTCGGCCGGGACCATCTCGCCCTAGACGAGTTCACAAGAAATTCTACCACTTTCCTATCCGGCAGCTTGTTTATTTTAAAGCCATTACTATTTTTCTCCAAGCGCTGGAAATTTATTTTGCTATCTATGGGAATCTAAGTCGAAGAATAGCAGAGATGCGACTACACTACTTGTCGAAGTCTGAACTAATCTAATCTATCGTAACATCTCTTTTTTTACTTTGTTAAAAAATTACCTTGAGAAGGCTTTCAACAATGACATTGGACTAGAAGAAATTCTGCCACTACTTGTACAATCCCACGAGCCCTCAAGAAATATAAACCCTTGACGAAACAAGCAATGCAACCTTTTTACACGAATGTCGGTTAATATTTATTAAATTATTTTTAAAAAAGAAAATTTGATTGAGTTTGTAGTGGTGAAAGATTTACTTGCCAGCCATGTTTTTGTGATTTTTGAAGTAAACGTTTTTCTATCCAGAAAATCTTGAAATTCATTAAATTGATTCCGGCGCCCGAGCAGGGACTGTTTGACAAATTACAGCACTTGGGTTTCAGATTTTGCCGAGAATCAACATTTTTTGATTTGAACATTTTCAGTGAATGAAAAATTTCATCTTTGAGAGATAATCAAACCCATCAAGGGCTGTTATCTCAAAAAATAACAACTAGCTCGTATTCGAGTAATCGACAGTTACACTTCCGCTGACTTCGAACAAGACTTTCGCAAAACTCTAATAAGTAGTACTCAACCCGAGGTCACATTGCAGAATGTTTATCTGGAAGATAATAGGTAGATAGCTCTTAGGTAACCCGCTAGGTACGTTTCTGTCACATGCATTTTTTTAGAAGCAAGTAGAAATCTGCCATCAAACACCGTCCGTATGAGGTTGCTGTGGTGTAAACCAACTACTCACTAAAACCTCTTTCTTAGGTGTTCCTCGGCTTCACAGTTTCATTTCTATTATCTAGTGACGACCGCATGCCGGCCTTTTTAGGAATTTATCTTGGACTTATTATTATGCAAGAGTGTAACACTTACATTGTTAAAAATACAAAAAACAGAGTCAGCTGTGTACATAATGTATAATTAATACATTAAGCGTAGAATTTGGGACATACCCAAACACCTGTTAGGTCAATCCGCCCCTGTGTAACATTGTTGCCAAATGAATGTAGGACTACAGTGACCAATTAAAATTAACCAACAAGCAATTTAATTAATTTAACATGATTACATAGACACGGTCCTAGTAACCATCAATTACATTGTAACAAAAAATCTACAAATAGTAATTATTATGATTAACCTGTTTGTCGACGAAATCGGGAGGAATATTTTGAGATTGAAACTTTTGGAAAATTTTTATTTAAAAAGCAAGAGTTTGGTAGAAAAATATCCATTCAAAAACGGGAGGGTGACACTCATATACTCTAGCCTTAACAAAAAAAATTGATAATTGCTTTAGATTTTCCGTCCGCATATTTGTTAAAATAGCCTGGAGACGCCCCTCTTAATCCGATAGAAAATTTTTAAGTTTTAGACCGTGGATGGGTAATATTAACTGGAGGATTAGATTCTGAATTCTGTTCAATAGTAGGTATTAACGCAAATTTCATTGTGAAATTTGATATTCCGCAAGAGTTACCGTGTGCTAATTGAATGTTAACATTTATGCCTGTAGTTGTTTTTCCCAAAAAATCTCGCCGCCGTCGTCTTGCATAATAGAAAAGCTCGGATTCGGAAAAACCTATTACGTTTAATGAAATTTTAAAAAATTACCTTGTCGAAGAAAAAGTAAATTGAATCAATTGCACCACTGCAACAAATGGTTGCAGCCGACATACATAATGCATCGCCATGAAACTGAATTCACGTTAATTTATTTTAATGCTCCACGAGAAAAGGTGCGGATTTCTTTCGATTTATCTCCTGATTATCAATTTTAAAGGGGTGAAACATTTATCACCCCTGATAAATATTTACATCGGAATTTGGACGCGCCGCGTCGATTGAAATATTGGCATCGACTGCAAAATATCTCGACCAATTAAACGAGGCTGTTTTTTCTTTCCAACGTACTAGAATCGTTTCAACTTTTGAGTTGTCATTTGTGACATTTGTGTATTCGAGACAAGGTACCTAATTAGGACACCCCACTTGTAAAATTTGCAAATGAGCTGACAAGGAAATATAATAACGGTTTTGCTTTTAGATTCTTACTTAACACTTTAGAATAATGAAGTTTGTAATTATAAAGTGTAGAATTTAACATAAAAGAATTATCGGGGCAGGAAAAAGTCTAAAGATGGACTCGAATTAACAAAAGTTTTGGTGCTTAACTCTTTCTCGTGCATCTGTTAGTTCGATAACTTTTTACAAGGCATTAGAGTCTTGTGACCCGTATTTCAGTAGTCGACGATCCGAGCAGAAAATTTCACCTTTCGGTAAATCGGCTGGAAACTAAATTACAAGTAGATGTTGGCTATATATTTTTCTTATCTTTGAAACTTGATTTTGGTATGCATCTCGGCGACAATTTTCCCTGCAAATGCAATATGTAGTATGTATATGCAATTCCGCGGCGGGAAATTGTGTTACAGACATTGCAATTTTTTTCCGTGCAAGTCGCGAATGAGGTACAACTCGATAAGTTTGATTTGAAATAATAAGAAATTATGTATAGAGGTACCTTGGATAAATCGATGAGCATGTCGTATACTATTTCAATAATATATGCAGTTATTCAGATTCATTCCTCCCCCATTTTATCAAGAAGGCCATTAGTAACTCAGAAGCAGCCGGATGTGGGGATGTTTTTCAATTTTATTATAATGAGTCCTCATTTAACGCTAACGGTTGCCATTATGATAAGAGATTCAATAAACCAAGGATGTCACCCTTATAGAATAACTTGGCTAAATGCGACAATCGTTTACTTTCCAAAACTTTTCCTTTTATTTATGTGAAACTTTGTTTTTGTTCTACGGCCAACTAACTACTATAAAGAATTTAAACTTATTCACTATAAGCTCGCTCTTCGAGCATGCCAACCTGAGTACTTAGTTTTGCAAATAATACTTGAAATAGATGTCTTTTCCTTGGTACTTACTACGTATTGCGGTTGCCGGGCATTTCATATTCATATATTCTCTACTATACTTGCAGGAAACTTACTAAATGAAATTTTATATTAAAAGGTATTCCTCTAAGCATTTTGTTTTACATTTCTCTATTTCAACTTATTCGTTTTCAACATTTCGTAAAATTATGTGCCGTAATGTAGGAGTTAATTAGTCAAGCCCTCAGGTTTTCCATTAAAATATACGCTTGGGTAATCACTCATCTGGCTAACCAGTAATCACTCAAAATTCTTTCTTACTGTGCGATTATCAAAATTTTAAAGCAACCATTTTGCACAGCCCAAAATTCAGAAAAAATTGATGTTTTTATTTTCAAAATGTGATTGAAAATTGAGCATAAAATAAAAAAGAAAACATTTGAAATTGTAATGTCGGTGAAGAAATAGTGCCCAAAATTAGTTTTTTGATAATACCTTCTTTCTGGTATCTGATAGATCAAAAATACTTATTATAAAATTGTAGAGGATCACATTCCGAACAAGTTTTGTCTGAAACATTTTTTTGTTAGGTAATTAGTTGTCGAGTTATTTTCCTGTGAAGTGCATTTTGAGTATTGCAGGAAATGCCCCCGAATGTACGACGAAATGGAGTAAAGAGCGCGTTTTTCTTATTGTGGCTTTCCCGGAGACCTAATTATCTGTGGATTTTGTGTATTTTTATACTTTCCTTTGTTTTGATGTTCTGGATGGGTTGCTCATGCCTGTCCAAAGCTGCCGTCATCCAACCAACAATGAACATTTGAAAACTTTTCTTCAATCCTTAAAAGAGAACAAGAAAACCGATGTTTTTCTCGCAATACAAGGAATCAAAATTAAACGATGAGGATATATTGATTGATCAGTTGTCCTTACCATCAACATTAGTTGAATCTACCTATCCTGTTTTTTGTTTTCAATGCTTCAAACTAAGTGAATAATTAATCAATGTGTAAAATTTCGTATTTTTTTATGTAATTTTAAAACATCCACGCCGTATTTAAATAACTCGAAAACTGTCGACTTTATAAAAAATTGTTTTAAATAAAACTTGTAGAGAATTTGATCTTTTATATTTTTCATAATATGTATTTTTTCTCTAGGGGATACTGTAAATGAGATATTGTCGAGAAACTCATTTTGGGTGCTGTTTTTTAATATTACGACGACAAAGCCAGCGGCAGCGCGCTTGGGTCAAATTTAATATTTTATTTTTCCGTTGTTTGGTCTAATTTTCGTTTTCATACCGTTACTGCGGATATTAAAAAAATTACCGATTGTAATGGGAATATTTTTATTTATCGTCTTATTATAACAATCCCCTCCCTAATGGCCAGTGATTACCGAATGTCCGTATGATTTTACGATTATTTTAATTTGGATTTTTCAAATTTTAACCTTAAGAATTTTATTGCCCTTCCCCGAGTTTGTCCTAGATCCGTCTCTACTAGAAATTCCAATTGCTTTTGAAACATAATCAAACAAAAACTAAAGGAGATATAGTGGTTACTGTCCTTTCTCAAACGAGCAGGAACGGAATCAAGCTCTACTTTTCTTCTGTCAAATATTGATTTATCAACTAACTATGATATCCAATATCACGTAGCGAATTTTTTCGCTTTCTTACCAAACTGTCGAGGTTAAAATAAAAATTTACTTTGTTAAATTTAAAATCAACAATGATAGCAATTGGATAATCAAGAAACAATTGAACGGAGCCAACCAACATTTTTGTGTCGACGTCAGATATACAAAATTCGCTATTGTTCTGTATTGCCTATTGTGTGGAATTATGCACAAGACAAAACTCTTCTTTCTATGTTTAAAATTATTTTCCTGTGTTCGGCTTGCAGGCCGCACAACCTTGGAAATCATAATGCTCTTATGTTGCACTTTTGCGATTGGTTAATCCTACCGATTCAGTGTGTACTATTATGTTGGTTCTAATTTTTTTCTGTAATTAAACCAATCAAATGTGCGTTACAGAATGACATATTTTACGTCATATATGAATAAAGTTTGAATATGCCATATACAGTAAATCGTTTTACGCCGGTTCTTTTACGCCGATTCACAATTACGCCGGTTGGTGCCAGCGTGATTCCCCGGTTGGTCGACACCAACGATAGTAGGCGCCGCGATTCAATACAACACACTTTACACGTTTTTATTCTATTACCGTGTACGCGAGCAGCTTATTGTGTGTGTAAAATTGTTTCGATTAGTTTTGTTTTGTTTAAAAAAAATAAAACGGTATGATTATATTTTTATTTTATTATTATTAAAATTAAAAGAATATTCAAATATTTGTAGTTTCATTATGGGCAAAAAGTGTGAAAATTTAATTCATCATATTCATTATTTATATGAAGAGATTATTATTTATTTTGTAAACGAATTTAAACTGTATTTATTAAATACATTTATAATTTATTTTGAATATAGTATTGGATATAATGTATTAAATTAACATGTTAGATTGGTCTTAGAATTTTGACACGGAACTAATTCATAAATCGTCATTATTTTATGTTCATTTACGCCGATTTTTTTTACCCGGTTCTTCGAACGAGATTACCCGCGATTTAAAACACATTTTACACTTTATTTATGTAAAGTATTGGATAAAAATTTTTAATTAAATTGTAATTGGTTTAAATACAAAATATACGGCCATGGAGGGGTTCATGTTTCCCGATTTTACCTGGTTGTCATTAAAGATCCACCTGAGTGAGGTCGTGCGATTATAAGGTATAAATAAACAATTTAATTAAATCTATTAATCAATAAATATTTATCGTAGAATCTTAGGTTTTTATACTATATTTTGCTAGTTATGACGACTTATTAACTAGTTCATGACGAACCACTTAGTTGGCCATTACGTTAATGTCCATAACGTTATAATGACCAAGCATTTTGGGCAATGATGACATTTAAAATTTCATATGTAGTTTTTACATCATTGTCCGGGCAATGACGTCATTGCCCAATACAGAGTGGGCAATGATGATATTACTATTATACGGTGAGGAATGTTGTATAACAAAACTAGGGTGAGAGTTCGATTTTCCGGGTTCGAAAACACACTTTTTCCTATAAAAATGGCTATACCAAACGAAAGAACACAAAAATACAAGCTCTTTAAGGTGAGGATCAATCTTGTCGGAGTTGTAATAAGGACACAATTTAATTTTGAAAATTGCAATTTTCCCATAAGAAATACATGTAAGTGTATTATTGTGTAATATTGCCCAATCTTTTTATGCATTTTGATGACCGTCCGTGCTGATTTATTCTAGCGGTTTACCTTGGGGCGGGCCAACTAGAGCAGTGTTAGAAACGTCAGTCGCCCCTGAGATCTGCCGCGTCAACTTTCAAACTTTTCGAGTTGGAGCCGCTTAAGGGATGTTTTAATGAGTTTAGCGCGTGTCAAAACCGCTCGAAGCCCGTCAAGCCCCGGAGGGCGAGGCGGTGCGGAGATAGGTTTTGACAGCGCAACCACCTCGAAACGAATTCACACAAAAGTGATTTTTTCGGAAATTTGTTGTCCGATCACAAATTTAATTCTTTTTATTAGCTAATTACACCATTATCTTTCATAATTCGTTGTAAAAAACGAGATTCTGGTATATTTACAGTCGCCACATCTTCTTTCAATTTTGGGGGCGGGGTTACAGTTCAAAAGAGCCAATGATAAAATTGCATTCTAAATTAACTTTAAAGCCGTTTTTTTTCAAAATTGTGTGAATATTCCCCAAATTTTATTTTTTTTATACGCTAATTAGACCCTCATCTTTCATAATCCACTTCAAAAATGGTAAAAATCCCGACCCGGGATTTCGAACCGTCACCCAAAACTAGTATCATTTTAGTTGGCGATTTTTTTATAGAGATTAAGTATTATTAAGTAATTACCAACTTAAAAATATATCTAATAAGTTAAATAAAGAAGTTACGAAAAACAATTAAAACGAAAAACGATTAAAACGAAAAGTTTAAGTTCCTTATAGCATTCATTCTATGATATCATCATTGTCCAATCCTTTTTGGCCATTAACGTTATTGACCGGCCAAAGACGTAAATATTACAATCAGATGAAAATATTTACATCATTGGCCAACGTCAATGGGCATTGACGTTAATGGCCGGTCAATGACGTTAATGGCCAGCATAATTGGACATTGACGTCATTGGCCGGCCATTGACGTCAATGCCCAATTTACATCATTGACCGTAACATCTACATTCTGATCTATCGTAACACTTGGATAGATAGTTCGATGTAAAGATAAAAGTTCTGGATGTTAGATTGGGTTTGGGTTCATGGTGCTGAATACCTGGTTAGACTCCGGGCGAAGTAAGAACTTTATTCTGACCATCTCTTTTCAGACGGCAATTGCAAACCACCGGGATGCAATTTACTGGCAAGGCAACCGAAAAAAAAGAAGAAATTCTTAAATGATACATTTATAATCTGAAAAACCCGAGAAACACCTTACTCTAAAATTTCGGCGTTTCGGCAGCTTGGAGACACAGAGTATAGATGGCATATAATGCCATTTCATTAAAATGAAGTAAATGTGTTTCTAATGAGCGTAAAACTGATTTTTTAGAATTAAATCGACAACGAAAGTTTGAAGAATTGTGATTGTGCCGAACATTACAGCTTGCACTAATCAGAAAATAAATTTAAAATCCAATTATATCCTTAATTAGCGACGGTAGCGAATCTTAGTGCATATTGTTCTGAATGGCTTTATAACTTTTTTATTTTTAAGAAGATTTCAAACAATAACGCCGAGTTTTGTTCAAGTTTAAGCTAAAATACCTAGCAAAGAAATTAATCGGAAAACTCTAAAAATGTAAAATCGGATTTTATTGAAGGGGGGAGGCATCACTACGCAATTTCCACATACATTCGACTGCTGGGAATAATTTCGCCGAGATAGAAATCGATATTTTAGAGGAATTTTGTCTTTTCAGAATTTTCTCTACACGGCGATGCTAATTAAATTTTACCATTATACCATCAATGCTACGCAGATTTGATTCAAACTTACAAAATAACCCTCGTTGTCTGGTATTTAATATCTTTATGCTTTAATCCTTTAAATTTATTAAGCGCATTTGAAAGCGGCTCGAGTTATTCAACAAAGCTTTACCGAATGAAATTCTTTGTTTTATGCTTTGCGTTTCTAAATTACACAATTTTAAGTAAGATTAATTGACGTCTTAACAGCAAACAATTTTAAAGATTACTTAAAATGTTTAATTTTATTTAATATTGCTAAAAAGTAATTTGCAATTATTTATCATTTCGTTTGTTTCAGCAAACACGCGAGAAGGCATCCAAATTTTGATCCATCTGTTCTCAGACAAAGGAGGGCTCCCAACAGAGCTTTTTCCATTAACTCAAGTGATGGAACACCATCTGACGTGTTATCCGACTCCATGCCCAGTCCTTAAAAGTGAAAAAAAAATGTACTAGAGACTTATGTGTTGCACGACGACATATTAAAAAAATTGATTTTTGGACAAACATTTTATATTCGTTTTTTAACTTTTTATTTTAGTTTTAGGAAGCAAAATTGTGTTATAGGAAGGTAGCCTTGCTCTTCCTTCATCTACGATACTATTTTTATGTACTTATTTTAGAGAGTAACTCTTACCTAGGCCAAATGATTTTCTGGCTGCGTACAGCCCGAAATATATTGTCAAACCTGAAAAATATTGCAACTCTTCTGGGAGAAAGAGCACACACGAGCTAACCACAAAAATTAAAAAAGAATACAACTACGGTTCTGTCTTATTTTTTTTTACTATAACAAAATCGTGTTTTTTAAAGACTGAATTCTTTTTATGAAAACAAAATTTTTAATCATGTAAGTTGGGATGACTTAATTAAAGTAAATTTGCAAAAATAATTAATTAAAAAAATGACTACGTAAAATCATATTTTGTAAATAAAATTCGTTAATTTGTGTGATATAGTCAATTTAGTTATACTTTGCACTTTGTTAATTTTTAGCAAATCATTGTGCATTATTCTCCTTAATTTTTGTATGAGTAACTCGTATTTATTGCCCATGGGGTCGTCTTTTAGTGTTCTCGAGGAGGTCTAACTAAAATCATTCGTTCAGCTCGACCTAGCTTGCAAAATTAAGAAGGACGTTTTCTGATTGATCGTCTGCGAATTATGATTTTTACCTAAAGACGGCCCTGCTTACCTATCATACTTTGTGTTCTGTATTTAGCATGTGTTTACGCTTAATTTCTTTTCTCTATAATATGAATAATGCAAGTTCGTTTTAGTAAAAGTATTGTTACGCCACTTGTAACAAAAAACGAGCATTACTCAAATTTTAATTGTGTGTACCTGTACTATTTTTATCTTATTCGTTGGGCAAAATCCCATTACTATTATTATTTTACCCATTAGTCGTTTTTGTTTGTTATTATTATTATTTTATGTAGTACTAAATATACGTACATAATTATTTCTATTTATTTTCTTTCATTTGTTTTCCTCTATTTTTCTTGCATTTTAGATGTACAGGGTGAAGCAATAACGCACTTTTCCACTTAAGACGCAAAAAATAAAATTATTTTCGACAAGCAGGGAGTTTTGTTTTGGATCATTAATTTTTTAAAATAGAACATTCTGTATTATTTCCAAAATGGTTTAGCAAAGTACAGAGTGAGCTATGGCATACTAAAGTCCTTATTTTAAAAATAATATTACAAAAATTTTGAAAGAATAATAATATGTATTTGGAAACAGTAAACGGCTATGGAGAAAGTCATAGTATTGATTCACCCTGTATACAACTCGGAAATTACGAAAAGCAAAATAAATTTTGTATAATCGACAATCACGACATTTAGTCTAAAAAGAAACCTAATCGGGCGTAATTAAAGAAAAAGTGATCGAAAATAATTTAGTGATCATTTTAGGTATTGTTAGCATAATAGCAAAAAATTAGAAGTTAATTCAAAATTTATCAAATTAATGTCATCGCGTCGAAAGTATGCTTTTCCGACCCCGCTCACCTTAATTTTAAGGTGCACGGTGATTAGTAAACTCAACTATTTTGTGTTACACTAGCAATTAGTAGCCACTAAAGGTAAATATTACTATATCGGTCTGATTATCAGAAATCAAAGGAGACTAGATCAATTTTTAATTAACTCTTAAGCAGAGAACTTAAGACCATTAATACTTTTTTGTGTTAAAAGTAGCAACAATATATCAAATGTGTAGTATTTGAAGTTGAAGAAGACAATATGTATGAACGGGTGATTAATGAAAGCTCTCGCTATCAGCACGAGAAGCACAGTCAAAATCTAACACATTTTGCCATAACTTAGGTCGTTTGCTTAATTAATACCATTAGCGAAGCAAACGTAGTAATTAAAAGAAAAACTAAAAATAATTATTAATATTTGCAGTAGTAGGTAATTGTAAAGACTGAACGATTTATTCTGGTATTGAAAAAATGCGTATTATCCTTGCCTACAAAATACATGTCCTTAACCTAATTACCCTGATGAATATTTAGATAAAAAAATACCAAAGTAGAGAAAGCAATATTTTTTTTTAATATTACACTTTGATCGTACCTAAAACTAAATTATTCAGAAGATGAAAATCAAATTTTATTGTTTGTAAAAAATACTTAAAATTAAAAGTGTACAATCTTGACCAAAGTAGTAAGCAGTGAATCTTAGAGTATTTTTATATTTTCAAAAGCTTTCACCTGTATGTACTAACGTGAAATTGTAAATGTGTTTATATTATTGATGCATAGTGCATAGTGCATTCTCAAAAAACTATTTGTAAATTTTGTACATAACTCTTCGTAACTGTTACTGGGTACGCGAAAGAACAAACCCTCCCCCTCTGCGTTTATTATTATCATCTATTTTTCCAAATTTTAAAATGGCACCCCGAGTACCTTTAATTAAAAATTACTTTATTTTGTATAATTAGACAAATGCATCACCTGCATCTACAGAAACAAAAATAATATGATTTATATCTGTAATGTACTTGTGGTTAGAGGTATGTAAATATAAAAGACAAATCATATTATATCTATACACATACAGATTAATAACATAATAATACTACTAATAGAATATTTGTATATATTTAATGATGTACATTAGAATATTATTTATGTATATACAGCGGCATTCTGAAACACGACTAATTTCGGTATTTACTAAATTGGCTAATATATATTTTACTGGATTAATTCGTTTAGTATTTTTAACGTGATTCCTTCCAACAATTTTAATCCACTAGATTAATCCTGTAAATGTCTGAATTTTAATAGTTGGATTATCCGTTTGACGTATGCATCATTTGGCAAATTGAAATTTAGATTTGCCCCCTGTGAAAATTAAAAAGTCTGAATGTGTGACTGATTGCAATCTCTTCGGAGTGTTTCCGAATGCCGCTGATAAACTATAATGTGGCACAACAGAGATGTATTACGATTGTACATGAAAAATAAATAAATATAATAGTTACATACAATAAATATAATATAGAAAGAGTTATTTATAACATGTCGTCGTCGAGGACTTCCGATATCCTACGAGAAAATTGTGAACACTTTTTAAAAGGCGACTTGACATCCTTAACGGCGGTTAATCCACGAATTGATTTTTCACCTCTTGGTTGATTATCTATCAGAAATTTATGACATGTTGTTGGCTGGGTCGTATACAACGGCCACTTCCTATATAACTGAAAAGAAGTTGGCATTTACATATAACAAATCATTAAGAATTAGAATCATTTCGTTGGAGAGTCAAGATTGGTTGGAGATGGTAGGTGTAAGGCAGTGACGTCAGTTTGGTTTTCCTCTAGAGGAAGGGGGTTATAACGGTTTATGAAGCACTTTATCACCACTCTCTTGGAATATAAAAATACCCAATATTCCACGAGTTTATTTCAAAACAATTAATTTCAGGTAAAACCAGAGCCGCACCAACATAATTAGCGTACAAAGAAGTTGAGTAAGTATATTATAGTAATTTATAGTGTTTAATCAGAAAAGCTTAAGCTATAAGATATCTGATAATTAATAAGTTGCACCTAGGCTCTTTTTAGTATTCCTGTTAGCAAATTAAAGTTCCGAATGTAAAATTTAGCAGCATAACTTAATTTTTATAAAAGTTTGTAATTTATTTAAAGTTGCAGTTGAAAAAATTATTTGGGCATATATTGAGGCTAAGGTGCAAATTTTCAATTTAATTGTAGATTAGTCATTCCAATGTTATTCGATGTTAATACTGCATTGGCTCAAAACGAATAAACTTCTGATTTCACTCCTGAAAGACTATAAAGCGACTTTTGGCCGACTTTGCTCTTTTGAAATTTTTATGCATTTTTGTAGTCCAAAAAAAGGTGAAAACTGGCTACTTTTTTTTTATTCCTGCTAATGTATTTCGATGATATAAGTGCAATCGCATAGAAAGAATTCACTATTTTATGGTTTACCATGCTTTAAAGTGAAACTGTTAGATTTTTCTCCCGAAAGACTTTGAAGCGAGTTTTGGACGAATTTCTGACGATTTGCCAGCGCCGGAGCACTATCTAAACTCGACACGGCCCAATGCGTCGATATATGTAATAAAACAACCAACAAAGATTTAACGATTTTGAAAAAAACGTTAGGTTAACCTTTGAAATTTTCATGCTTTTTGTAGCCGAAAAAAGTTGAAAATACCAACTTTTTATTGCTGCTAATATATTTCGATGATATAAGAATTATAAAACAATTCACGGTACTAAGCTTAAAATAAAACTTTTCAATTTTCTTCCCGAAAGACTTTGAAGGGAGTTTTGGACGAATTTCCGACGATTTGCCAGTCCCAGGCGCCTTTTTCTGTACTCTACCCGGCTCAATGCGTTGATATATGTAAGAAAACGGCCAACAAAAATTTGAAGATTTTGGAAAAAACGTAAGGTATTTAAATTTGAAATGTTTTATTGTTCATGGTTCAATGTTCATGGTTTATTGTAGTCCAAAACAAAAGTTGAAAAATCCGTTAGTGGTATGATTGGTGATCCGTTCAGTGACAGTTTCCAACTATAATAATTATTCAACACGAATACTCAAAAACCAACTATGTAGAACACCTAATGTCAAACAATATGTCAATCAATTAAATTAAATCAATAAATTGCAATGTTGTCTTTTGAGCCTTCTTTTGGGTTGGTAATGGTGAAGAATAAGATTTGGGCCAGATTGTTTGGACAATCTGTGGTAGACTGTGCTGGGCTTGTATTTCTTTTAAACCGTTTTACCTGAGTATTATGAATGGCCTTGTTTGTGATATACCATGGGGGTTAAGATTTTCCTAACGTTTTAGATTTGAAATCGTTGTAATATATCGATGTTGGAATTATGGACTGTGTCCCAAAGTTGGAATGCCATAAGTCAGATTGGGATTTGATGATGGCTTTAATAAAGAATTTATTTTCCATTCTTAACTGAGAATATCTGGCCAATTGGTCAGTTTGAATTTGTGATGGCTGAATGCAAGTATGTTGACGATTTGCTCCTATAATAGTGTATTCTTTTATAAGTCTACGAGTTTAGATGCATCCCGTATTGATACTTATTGATCTTCAAGCTTATGGGAGAATCGTTTTATTCAGGGATTACAGTCAGGCAAGTTTCTACTACGCAGATGTTGATAATGTGATATGAAAGAATTTATCTTTACGAAATTCGCCTAATTCTCACTTACATTTTGCTGAATCCAGTTTATTTGGATGCTCTAAATTTGATTGTAGCATATCGGAGGCAATGATGGGTCTTATGTGATCATCAGCAGCACGTGTTCATCGGTTAAGGTGGCCATTCCAAGGCATTTGAAGTGAGATGCAGAATATTCTTCGGCCTAAATAAAATATTTACATCAATTTGATTGACTTCAGCAGCGCACCAGTTTGGGACACCAGAATTGTTGGAGTAAGTGCAAAGTCATTCGTTCTGGATTTTGACCTGAACAAATCTTTCTGTTAGGTAAGATTTGATTATGTGGTAGTAGGTTGACGGCAATTGTCGCTTTATTTTGTACAGGAGACCAACGTGCCAAACCTTGTTGAATGCCTGGGTAACGTCGATGAAGGCGGCTGAACAAAACTTTTTCTTCCAAATTCTCTCTTATAGGTTTGCGACTCAGTGAATTTATTCGATGGTGGCATGTCGATGACGAAAATCAAACTGATGGTCCGGGATGAGGTGTCTTTCCAGCAGAATGGGCTGGAGTCGTTTGAGCACCAATCTTGAGCATTGTATTCATTTATGACTTTCATAATTATTTTTTCCAGACTTATATTGTGATCTTGGTCTCTATTAAGGATACCGTGCAGAGTGAAACTGTTCGATTTTCCTCCCGAAAGACTTTGTAGCGAGTTTTAGAGGAATTGCCGACGATTTGCCAGCCCCAGGAGCTTTTTCCGAACTCTACACGGTCCAATGCGTCGATATATGTAAGAAAACGATCAACAAAGATTTGAAGATTTTTGAAAACCCTTTGAATTTTTTTTTATAGTCTAAAAAAAGTTGCAAAATACCAATTTTTTTAATGCTGCTAATGTAATTCGATGGTGTTAGTGCAATTATTAGTCAAATTACTTAAAGTACTTCAATTACCCAAAGTATTTCAAGTACTCCAAAGTACTTGAAATACTTTTAAAGGACTTCAGACTACTTCAAGTACTTAGTACTACTTAAAATACTTGAAGCACTTGAAATAGTACTTTAATAGTATTTCAAGTACTCAAATTTTTTAAAACCCAATTATCAAATACACAAATTCTTCAATAAAATACTATTTCAAATACTTATATTTTTATATCTATTTTTTATTTATTTATATAAAAACAAAATACCAATTTTTTTCTTTCATCCTAGCCAGCCTAGCAAGCTACTTCAGATGTAAAACTAATAATATGCTGAAAGTACTAACAGTGGCTTCGGAACTTCGCCGATGTTACTGTTGGATATTAAAGGACCTAGTCCTAAATTAAGAAGAAAAAATTTGATAGTCAATGATAATCGTATATTTTAAATTTGAAATTTTTTTCAAATTTAACTGTCGTAATTTATTGTTATTTATATTCTCGGCTTGTAGGTCAACCCTGCTTATCCAGTTTTACTTAAAACTCATGGAATTAATAACAAAAACCATGTAACGGTAAACATAACAGCTGTTAAGAACAAAGTGTAAATTTTATTTATGAAATCTCCCATTTCTTTTGTAATTATTTGGTTAGTATTTGTTCTATAACATTATTATAATTATAAGGTAGAGCTATTTTAACCAAGTTTGACCAATTTAATTTTCAAAATTAAGGTGTGTGTGAAGTGAAGGAAAATAAGCTTATTATATTGAATTAAAGGATTGTCTATGGATTTGAATTCCAAAAAAAATTAGTTCAAATACCGAAAATGTAATTTAATTGCTAAAAAACACTTCAATTAGATTAAAAGTACTCAAATTATTTAAAAGTACTTCAAGTACTTTAAAAGCAATTCAAGTACTACAAAAATAATTCAAAGATTTACTTAAAAAGTATTTCAAGTATTTAAAAGTAATTCAAGTAATTTAAAAAGTACTTGAAGTACTCAAATTTTTTTAAAACCCAAGTACCAAATACTATATAACATTTTATTTTGAAGAAAAGATAGGATAGGGAGATAGGTGAGAAAAGTTGAGGTTGGAGAGAATTGTAGAATTTTGATTTTCGAGTGAAAGGAAATTTATATAGAATTCCCATAAATGTTTAGTGGTTGAAATCAATTGCGATTTGGGGTTTTTGTACAATATTTTGAAGAGCTTTCCTTTTGCAGGAGAAGGTATGATATTCTTTTAGTAATTGTCACTTATTTATTTCCTTGGTGTTTGAAGGCTCATAAGTTTAGATTTTAACTACACACCTATTCAAATTTGGAATTAGTTAATTCATTAATCAAGGAAAATATTGTTGCGGTTTGTGGTAAGTCTTCACGTCTTTGATTATGAGAAATTGTATGATGTATGATGCATTTTTCGAAATAGAGTCCACCACGTGCTGAACCACGAAAAAATGAATAAAAACAGTAAGCGTTGCGTAATTATTAATGTTTGCAGGCCTGGGTTACCGGACATAATTTATGTTATTCTGTTTTTTATGTACATGGTAGGTTTGAGTGATTGAGCACGTGCATTATATTTTCCCGTTTTTTTATTTAATAATAGCGGGTGGCACCCAGTAATTTTGCGCATTATTTCCCTTGCCCATACCCAGCTATTTTGAGTTGGCGGTGCTGTGATCTTAATAACTAAAGAAGAGGTTACAACTAAATACTTCATAGAAGTATTTCAAATACCAAGTACTTTACAGTAGTTTCAAAAGTACTTCAAATACTTTTGAGTATTTGAAGTACTTCGTCCAATTACTTTAAATACTTTCACCTCTGGCTTTACCTGAGTGTATACATGAAAGGACTAGCTTACTCTCTTATCTATGCTAACCAGGTCGAACCGAGTTAGTCGAACTAACGGCTGCATGTAAATGAGGTAATAGAAAGGATTTAAGGTACTAAGCTATTTTTGAAAAAACGTAAGGTTTGAAATTTCAATCTTCTTGAAAAATAGAAACCGACGCGACAGTACATAATGTATATTTTTACTAAAACCTATGTGAACTTGAACACAAGTTTCTCATGTACATTATTCGAAATGGTTTGTCACATTTCTGGGCGGAATTTGTTCGTTAATCTAGTACCAAGCTTTAGCAAAAAATTTTTATTCTTGCGATTCTGATTGTTACATAAATTGAAAATCTTTTGAAAAATTACGTTTTTAATTATTAGGCGAATAGCTAACGATGGATGTAAACAAAATTTGGAAGGACCGCTTTTAATAACAATATTGCAAGGACCATAATGGAATGTGTTTGCTACTATTCCAAAATACTGCGATAAACTTTAATACCGTGCGAAAGTGGTTCATTTAGTGCTTTTCAAATTGTTTGTTTTGCATATTTAAGCTGGAAGTGCAAGTGAATTAGTAGGCAGAATTGTTAAGCGAAAACTTTGACAGACAAAATAAAATTTAATGAGAAAGATTGTTCATCGAGTAAAATTTAATTGAATTAAAGTTATTCTGTGCCGTTTCAGCCAGGATGCTACTATCATATAAATTGGACTCCTAGTATTAAAATATATTATAAATTCAAAACAAAATTTTCTTAGGAACGGAACAAACATCCCGATTCGGTTCGTAGCAAAAACAGAAAATTTGTAAATCGATTCGATAGCTTTCGATCAAAGATCTTAATTCGACACCGAATAAAATCTCCTGCGGATTACGGTTACTCCCCTGCTATTAGAAACGGGAACAAATTATTTTTCTGAGTGTAGAACTTTCGGGTTTTAGACAGATAACATTGATTGAATTTCTATACCATTTAATTATTTTTCATCATATACCCTTGTCGAATGCTCTAATTGACTACTTATTCAAATTTCATCAAATAAATCAAGTTATGAAAATGTGGTTATCAGAGATTCATTGGTTTTTGTCGATGTTGCAAAAATAGTCTATAAATATTTACAAACCCTTATACTATAAATTTATAAGAAATAGAATAATTAAATTTAATCCAAAGACGGTGGTACTCTTCCGACATCGATAATATTTTTACTCGAAAAATTAATCCACATCTTTATTTACCTCCGTGTCTCTTTCGACCTCCTTATCTGGATCATAACCGGGATAATGAAAATTTCCATCGTATTCTGTGCAATATTCTTCAACCGGTGGTGGCTCATTATTTTCCTGGATAATCTTTTGGGCAACCTCTTCGGTCATTCTTTCCTTGAAAAGCAATCGTCGTCTGCCTTAAACTAAATAATTCAAGGTTTTAATTTAAAATTTAATATTATATTATGTATAGTACCCACAAAATTTGTTTGATACCAAGCTGGACTATTGTGTTTGCACATTAAAATTTCATAGTTAGGTAAGAAAATAATCGACAAAGATAAACATTTTCTCTAACTTTTGCAAGGAATATTGATAAGTTAATAAAAATATGTAGGTGAGGAGGTAGGTAGGTAGGTACTTGAAATTTCCCGGCAATAAAAACTTTCGTCTCTATTGCTACTCTGTTAAGGTATTTCGATGATTTATTGAAGCAAAAGTTGGCAGTTTGTCAGATAACAACATAAAAAGTTTACTCAGCTTACCTTTGGAATATTAAATTAATGCATCTAATAACTTTTAATGAAAAATAAACTTGGCATTGTTTTACCATTAAGTAGGCCCTTATTATTTTAAAAGGAAAATCAAGTTAAATCGACAAACGAAAGCTGTTTAAAGTGTAACCAAAGAAAAAGTATAATTCGAGATGTTTGGAGAAATATTGACTTTTCCAACTTACTTTATTATTTTTAAGAGGAAACTTTTTAAATGAATGGACATGGTTTGATAACCTCCTTGGGGATCTTGCGAGTAATTTAAAAAAATTCCTACGTCACGTCCAGATTAAATTACAAAATTGTAATTTAATATTTTAATCGTTAATTTTCCAAAGAGTTACAATGTAAAATGGGCCGAAATTACTAATAGAAACAAAAGTTGTAAGTAGTAAACAGGTCACTGATTTCGTAACGTTCAATTTTGTACAAGAGTCGTGATTACGCCAACTTATAATTAAACCAACAACAAAGGCGTAGAGCTACCGTTCGCAAAACACTTTCCACCAAATGAACACATTCTCTCAAGTTAGTTGCGATAGAATTCATGTACTTGCAGTTATCTTCAAAATACCAATAAAAGGATAATTGGAAAAAGTTTACAAGTTTTAATGTCTCGTTGCTGTTTTGGCAGGTTGATTTATTTTGCAGCGATTCTAATTCATTACTGCACCCTTGTCGCTAAGTAAAAGTTTATACATTTGCGTGCATTATTTAAGGCTTCACATTTGAAAATCTCGTACAATTCAATTTTGTAATAAATTAAAGTTGGGCGATGAAGCAACTATCTTTAATCACAAATGCCAGATGGCGTGGCGAAACAAAACATTCTAATTTAATCAATCGTCTTATCTTTCTTCTTTTACCACACAACTAAAATTCGTTTATCGGAGAGCAAACTTTCCATTTTATTCGTGACTATGATGACAAAAACAAGAAATAACAATATCGAAAGAGCAGTCCTACCTTACAATTTTTTTAGATCCGTTCCTGAATTTGTACTTCTTAAATCTTCTTTTTAACAACGGTTTCTGATATTTAATTTTTTTATTACGGAAATCAATAAGGAAATGCGAATTTTAGTATGTAAAAAATTGTCTTCTTTTCATCTCGAAATTCTTGACGAGAGATCGCAAACGCCAAGAACAATAACCCGTAATCCAGTGCTTAAATGAAGGAGCTGTTCAAATGTTTACATAACAAAAACTGTAATACTTTATTCTCTTCTTGAGAAGAGATTAATCTTTCTGTTGTCCCTTTTATATTTACCTGAAAGTCGACAGTAAAATCCTTGTATGTAATGGAGAAATCTTAAAATACGAGTGTGAGGGTGATTGTTATTGATTTGCTTTTTTCGAGGTAATTTTCACGGAAAACAGGGGGGTTTGCTTGTCACGTGTAAACTTCTAGCGGGTTTAATTTGTCGCTGCGGTTTATACTCAGCGAGGCTCTCAGCCTCACACTTAGCAAATATTTGATCTGAAAAGCAACATTTGTTTGTCTGTGGTTTCCTACTTAGTGAATAATGCGGATATTTATGCGATTTGACCTCCTGCTTCGTAATTCGCGGTGGCAAAGAAAATCTATTTTACCAAAGAAATCAAACGCGGATTAGACATTTCAATCCATGGAAGAAATAATAATTTAATTATTAGTTTCGACATATAAAAAACAAAAATTATTACTAATTAATAGGTCGATACCACCGAATCTCGTCAGGCGTTTTTATATACTTTGCTTCGTTGTAGCCGTCTTACTTTGAAAAACCTTATTCCTTACCTTGATATAAAAACGCCTGACCAAATTGGGTGTTGTAGAGCTCTTAAGCATGCACGTTTCTCTTGTTCAGCGTTTCCTCTTTGGATAGATGATACATTAAATTTTAAATTAAATTCCCTTTATTATTTTTTTTAGATTATCAAAAATTGCCCAGCAGAAAATGTGAGATTACAGTGACAATTTTGAAATCGTGCAGGAACTTAAGGGTGGCTTTGTCACAAATTAGTTGTATCTACATGGGGGAAAAACATCCCTACAAATTAACTCAGCCTTTAAGCTCATTATCCGTTTTATTCCTTACTAATAACACTGGCCTGCTTCAATTTCCATGTTCATGAATTAGCGATAATTGACATATTCATTTATTCTTAGGGGTGGGATATTCGGTACGTTTGAAATCATGCTCCTTTCAAAAACTGCTGAATGGATTTACTTTCAATTCCAAAACTACGATGATAATAATAATGCAAAACACTGTATATTTTTTAAAAGAAGTAAAAATATAAGTTTTACAGCGTTCTTTTTACGTTTAAAAAAACAATAATTTTATCAGATTTCTAATTTTTCCCATCACGTCTTGGTAATTTTTCTTTTCTAATTTTTTACTTATTTAGATTTAAAGGCTAGTACGCAAACAACTACAACCTTGAGCTGTCGATAATTTAATAATAAGTTAGTATACAGTGATAATCACAACTAATTTATCATGGGTCATACCTATTAGTCATATCCTGTTGCATTTAAAACTTTCGTTTTCGTTAATTAAACAACTACATCATATCCTATTACCCTTAGTAAAATTTTCACAACATATAGAAAAATTCAACAATATATAGACAAATTCCCAAGTTTTTTCAATTTGGTGATTTTCAAAGATAATTTATTTATGTAATATGAATAACCCATATTATCTTTAATTACGTAGTATCTGATACATCAACCATATGGAGCTTCAAGTTAATTTAACACCAATACCAGGCAAAATTAGAATGTTTAAGACTGCCATTACGCTTTCCGATTTAAAAGCTTTCACAGTGAATAATGTTTTAAAGTGCATCGAGGGTTTCAAAATGCGATAAGGTTGACTTATCAAATTATTAAAATAAATTTCAAGGTTAAATTTCTTCCTCTTAAAGAATATTTAAATAATTACCGACTAGTGGACGTTCATCGTGTTCCGGAACCAAGTAGGATTCTTTCATGCTGGAACAAATCATCCCACGGGCTTCTTCATTAGAACCATCTCTTATGAGCCAATATTTACTGTGACCTTTAAACTTTTCTTTCCAACATGTTTCCGGAATTCGATCATCTTTTTCTTCGTTCATGTTTGAAATAATTTTTATAAAAACTACCAAATTTGACGTAGATGTATTAAACTGTCAGTAACATAAAAATTGAATAAACAAATTTGCGTTGCCGAGCAACGACTCTAACCATTTTATTGCTTGTAATCAGGCATAGGCGTCGACGAGTATTTTCTGAGGCAAATTGAATTTTAGTATTAGAAATTTTTATTTTAGTTTGCAGTACGATTACTGATCAAAGTGCCAGATACTCTGAAATTATGTTTTGCAACTACCATAAGAATGAATAAAAGGGTTTAAGGGATCATCTCTATATATTCCAAAATTTACCCAGAATAAATAATGGAATATTGACAGTGACAGACTGCAGACAGTGTGTTCAGATCGAGTTGTAAGAGCTTGCAAGAACAAATCAAATTAAAGTATGTACAGTGGTACCTAAAGGTAAACGAATACCTCTAGTCACTAACAATTATTCACAATCAAAATTTTTGAACAAATTTTGATTACATTCTTTATTTTAATTAGTTCTTTTATTTTATTTTATTTACGCAAATATACGGATAAACCATTTAAATTATACAATTAGTAGCAAAAAGAAAAGTAACAAATGTTGAAACTAGGCTTTCAGGATTGAAGTGCGTTTATTCTCCACATAAGGCAATCTTTGAAGCTACGATATGAGCTGTAGATGATGTCGAAACACGGAAACTTATTCAACTTGTTAGCTGATCGACACATTCTGGTGATGGGGCTTCTTGTCTTGAGAGAACCATCACAGTTGTTACGGCAGAATGAAGTTGAGCGATCTTGTAGAACACTGCACTGATTTAGCCTGAATACGGCGATGCAAAACTCAATACGCTTGAATCAAGATTTGGTCCTGCATTGAACAGGCTTTTTCTTGAGAGAACTCGTTTGTCCAGATTGAATAGTGCACTATTTTAGGAATTACTTCTCGTTTAGCTAAGATGTTGCCTGCATAGTGGGGAATCAAACGCTTAGAAGCAATTCTAGTTGCCTAATTGAAATATAGATAGTTTTACTGTGTTAGCAGGAAAATCTACTTTGTCGACGTACAAAGCCTAATGTGCGAAGAGCCTTATGCGAAGTGCGAAGTCCAATTGTAGTAATGTACAGTCTTCAGCGGACTCGATAGTTTTGAAGATTTTAGGTCATCGGCAAATAATAAATATGAACAATACTTAATATAACGACGTAATATAACGACGATTGATAAACAGTGAAAACAAAATAGGTCCACAGTGGAACCTTGGAACACGAATGTACCAAAATATCCGACGAGAGGAAATTCTGAATTCGCACATTTTGAATCCTGTTTAGTAAGTAGTTTCTAGCCAATTAATAACCTTAGGTCCAAATCCTAGAGAAGTTAATTTGGCTAGAAGGGCAAAATGGAGACACGATCGAAGGCCTTAGCAAAATCCGTATACACAGCATCTACATGTTTATGATCTTCAAAGGCATCAAAATTTGAGTTACAAATGATAATAAGTTGGTGGTTGTTGAACGGCCGGAAAGAACCCGTGTTGATTTTGCACTATGTAAGTTTTGCTAGCTTTCATTAGTTGTTTGGCTACTAGTTGGTAAATGCAACTCTATCTGAATGAGGCTTTAGATGAAATTTTCTAAAAAATTTCAACAGTTAATGAATCAAATCAAAAATAATTCGTTATAATTGAAATTCTAAAATTACATTGAAGGGTACAGAATAAAACAAGGTAAGTCCATTTTTTGCAAAATGAAACTGTTAATCCCATTTCTTGCCTCTATGTGGCTCTTTCTACATGTAAAATATCAAAAAATAAAACTAAGGATGTCCACAAAATTTAACGTTGAAAATATAGTATACCGGAATAAAACTAGGTATGTCCATGCGTAACTGGAATAAAACAAGGCAAGTCCACTGTTTGTATTATATCGTCAGAGTAGTTTCAATACAAAGTTAGAGTAACTACCTTAATTTTGGAAATTAACTATCTAAAATTGTTTGGATACTATATTAAAGCAAAAGAAAATTTTTGCTAAAACACCAAATTTTGAAAATAAACTTTTAAAATTAAGGGTGTTACTACCCAGGGTGGTTATAACGTTTATATATTTTCCCAAATTTGCTAAAATGAAAAAAACATTCGCATTAATTTAATCAATTTAAGTAAATTTTTCGGTGAACACCGCCTAGACTATGGATGGACATACCTTGCTTTATTCCTGTAATATATAACTTAACTATCGTTTTAATTATTTTAATAAAATATACAAGTATTTTTAGTTTATCATCACGTATTTTTGTTAAAAGTCTTTTCTCAAACGTTCTTTTAAAATAAATTTAATAAAATGTATAACCTTTGTTTACTATCAAAGAATTAACATTAAAATTAAGATTTATCATATTCTACTTTTGTGACATACCCTGTTTTATTCTGTACTTCACTTTGTCTCTAGTAAAACATGGAACGGCGTATTTTGTATGGTTTACTACATAGAGAGAATTCAAGGTAAAGCTTTTTGATTATTAGGACCATTTAAAGTGACAACATTCGATTTCACCCCTAAACACTTTGAAGCAACGTTTGAGCTACTTTCTGACGTTTGCCCCACCTCAGGAGCATTTTCTGAACTCTCCACGTTCCCCTGCGTCGATTTTACTAATAAAACGGCCATCAAAATTTTGAGATTTTGAAAAAAATCAAAGGTTAACCCTTTGAAATTTTCGTGCTTTTTGTAGTCGAAAAAAGTTGAATTAAACTCGCTTTCTCGTTTGCTGTTAATCTACTTCGATGTTATAAGCGCATTCGCATAGAAAGAATTCACGGTAAAAGCTATTTTGCTTATTAGAGCCTTTAAAGTGAAACATTCGATTTCACCCCTGAAACACTTTGAAGCAACTTTGAGCTACTTCTGACGTTTGCCCCACCTCAGGAGCATTTTCTGAACTCTCCACGTTCCCCTGCGTCGATTTTACTAATAAAAGCCATCAAAATTTTGAGATTTTGAAAAAAATCAAAGGTTAACCCTTTGAAATTTTCGTGCTTTTTTGTAGTCGAAAAAAAGTTGAGTTAAACTCGCTTTCTCGATTGCTGTTAATCTACTTCGATGTTATAATCGCATTCGCATAGAAAGAATTCACGGTAAAAAGCTATTTTTTATATTAGGAGCCTTTAAAGTGACAACATTCGATTTAACCCCGAAACACTTTGAAACAACTTTGAGCTACTTTCCGATGTTTGCCCCACCTCAGGGAGCATTTTCTGAACTCACGCGTTCCCCTGCGTCGATTTTACTAATAATGCGGCCTACGAAAAATATGAGAGTTTTGAAAAAAAATCAAAGGTGAACCCCTTTAAAATTTTCGTGCTTTTTGTAGTCGAAAAAAAGTTAAAATAAACTCGCTTTCTCGATTGCTGCTAATCTATTTCGATGTTATAAGTGCATTCGCATAGAAAGAATTCACGGTAAAAGCTATTTTGCTTATTAGAGCCTTTAAAGTGACAACATTCGATTTCACCCCGAAACACTTTGAAGCAACGTTTGAGCTACTTCTGACGTTTGCCCCACCTCAGGAGCATTTTCTGAACTCTCCACGTTCCCCTGCGTCGATTTTACTAATAAAACGGCCATCAAAATTTTGAGATTTTGAAAAAAATCAAAGGTTAACCCCTTTGAAATTTTCGTGCTTTTTTGTAGTCGAAAAAAAGTTGAATTAAACTCGCTTTCTCGATTGCTGTTAATCTACTTCGATGTTATAAGCGCATTCGCATAGAAAGAATTCACGGTAAAAAGCTATTTTTCTTATTAGGAGCCTTTAAAGTGACAACATTCGATTTCACCCCCAAACTACTTTGAAGCAACATTTGAGCTACTTTCTGACGTTTGCCCCACCTCAGGGAGCATTTTCTGAACTCTCCACGTTCCCCTGCGTCGATTTTACTAATAAAATAGCCATCAAAAATTTTGAGATTTTTGAAAAAAAATCAAAGGTTAACCCCTTTGAAATTTTCGTGCTTTTTTGTAGTCGAAAAAAAAAGTTGAATAAACTCGTTTTCTCGATTGCTGTTAATCTACTTCGATGTTATAAGCGCATTCGCATAGAAAGAATTCACGGTAAAAAGCTATTTTTCTTATTAGGAGCCTTTAAAGTGACAACATTCGATTTCACCCCCAAACTACTTTGAAGCAACGTTTGAGCTACTTTCCGACGTTTGCCCCACCTCAGGGAGCATTTTCTGAACTCTCCACGTTCCCCTGCGTCGATTTTACTAATAAAATAGCCATCAAAAATTTTGAGATTTTTGAAAAAAAATCAAAGGTTAACCCCTTTGAAATTTTCGTGCTTTTTTGTAGTCGAAAAAAAGTTGAATTAAACTCGCTTTCTCGATTGCTGTTAATCTACTTCGATGATATAAGTGCATTCGCATAGAAAGAATTCACGGTAAAAAGCTATTTTGCTTATTGGGAGCCTTTAAAGTGAAACATTCGATTTCACCCCGAAACACTTTGAAGCAACTTTGAGCTACTTCTGACGTTTGCCCCACCTCAGGAGCATTTTCTGAACTCTCCACGTTCCCCTGCGTCGATTTTACTAATAAAATAGCCATCAAAATTTTGAGATTTTTGAAAAAAATCAAAGGTTAACCCTTTGAAATTTTCGTGCTTTTTGTAGTCGAAAAAAAGTTGAAATAAACTCGCTTTCTCGATTGCTGCTAATCTATTTCGATGATATAAGGCATTCGCATAGAAAGAATTCACGGTAAAAAGCTATTTTTCTTATTAGGAGCCTTTAAAGTGACAACATTCGATTTCACCCCCAAACTACTTTGAAGCAACGTTTGAGCTACTTCTGACGTTTGCCCCACCTCAGGAGCATTTTCTGAACTCTCCACGTTCCCCTGCGTCGATTTTACTAATAAAATAGCCATCAAAATTTTGAGATTTTTGAAAAAAAATCAAAGGTTAACCCTTTGAAATTTTCGTGCTTTTTTGTAGTCGAAAAAAAGTTGAATTAAACTCGCTTTCTCGATTGCTGTTAATCTACTTCGATGTTATAAGCGCATTCGCATAGAAAGAATTCACGGTAAAAGCTATTTTGCTTATTGGGAGCCTTTAAAGTGACAACATTCGATTTCACCCCGAAACACTTTGAAGCAACTTTGAGCTACTTCTGACGTTTGCCCCACCTCAGGAGCATTTTCTGAACTCTCACGTTCCCCTGCGTCGATTTTACTAATAAAATAGCCATCAAAAATTTTGAGATTTTTGAAAAAAAATCAAAGGTTAACCCTTTGAAATTTTCGTGCTTTTTTGTAGTCGAAAAAAAGTTAAAATAAACTCGCTTTCTCGATTGCTGCTAATCTATTTCGATGTTATAAGCGCATTCGCATAGAAAGAATTCACGGTAAAAAGCTATTTTGCTTATTAGGAGCCTTTAAAGTGAAACATTCGATTTCACCCCGAAACACTTTGAAGCAACTTTGAGCTACTTCTGACGTTTGCCCCACCTCAGGAGCATTTTCTGAACTCTCCACGTTCCCCTGCGTCGATTTTACTAATAAAATAGCCATCAAAAATTTTGAGATTTTGGAAAAAAAATCAAAGGTTAACCCCTTTGAAATTTTCGTGCTTTTTTGTAGTCGAAAAAAAGTTGAATTAAACTCGCTTTCTCGATTGCTGTTAATCTACTTCGATGTTATAAGCGCATTCGCATAGAAAGAATTCACGGTAAAAAGCTATTTTTCTTATTAGGAGCCTTTAAAGTGACAACATTCGATTTCACCCCCAAAAACTTTGAAGCAACTTTGAGCTACTTCTGACGTTTGCCCCACCTCAGGAGCATTTTCTGAACTCTCACGTTCCCCTGCGTCGATTTTACTAATAAAATAGCCATCAAAATTTTGAGATTTTTGAAAAAAAATCAAAGGTTAACCCTTTGAAATTTTCGTGCTTTTTTGTAGTCGAAAAAAGTTGAATTAAACTCGCTTTCTCGATTGCTGTTAATCTACTTCGATGTTATAAGCGCATTCGCATAGAAAGAATTCACGGTAAAAGCTATTTTGCTTATTAGAGCCTTTAAAGTGACAACATTCGATTTCACCCCGAAACACTTTGAAGCAACTTTGAGCTACTTCTGACGTTTGCCCCACCTCAGGAGCATTTTCTGAACTCTCCACGTTCCCCTGCGTCGATTTTACTAATAAAACGGCCATCAAAATTTTGAGATTTTTGAAAAAAATCAAAGGTTAACCCTTTGAAATTTTCGTGCTTTTTGTAGTCGAAAAAAAGTTAAAATAAACTCGCTTTCTCGATTGCTGCTAATCTATTTCGATGTTATAAGCGCATTCGCATAGAAAGAATTCACGGTAAAAGCTATTTTGCTTATTAGAGCCTTTAAAGTGACAACATTCGATTTCACCCCGAAACACTTTGAAGCAACGTTTGAGCTACTTTCTGACGTTTGCCCCACCTCAGGAGCATTTTCTGAACTCTCACGTTCCCCTGCGTCGATTTTACTAATAAAACGGCCATCAAAATTTTGAGATTTTTGAAAAAAATCAAAGGTTAACCCTTTGAAATTTTCGTGTTTTTTTGTAGTCGAAAAAAAAAAGTTGAGTTAAACTCGCTTTCTCGATTGCTGTTAATCTACTTCGATGATATAAGTGCATTCGCATAGAAAGAATTCACGGTAAAAAGCTATTTTTCTTATTAGGAGCCTTTAAAGTGAAACATTCGATTTCACCCCGAAACACTTTGAAGCAACTTTGAGCTACTTCTGACGTTTGCCCCACCTCAGGGAGCATTTTCTGAACTCTCCACGTTCCCCTGCGTCGATTTTACTAATAAAACGGCCATCAAAATTTTGAGATTTTGAAAAAAATCAAAGGTTAACCCTTTGAAATTTTCGTGCTTTTTGTAGTCGAAAAAAAGTTGAAATAAACTCGCTTTCTCGATTGCTGCTAATCTATTTCGATGTTATAAGCGCATTCGCATAGAAAGAATTCACGGTAAAAGCTATTTTGCTTATTAGAGCCTTTAAAGTGACAACATTCGATTTCACCCCGAAACACTTTGAAGCAACTTTGAGCTACTTTCTGACGTTTGCCCCACCTCAGGAGCATTTTCTGAACTCTCCACGTTCCCCTGCGTCGATTTTACTAATAAAACGGCCATCAAAATTTTGAGATTTTGAAAAAAATCAAAGGTTAACCCTTTGAAATTTTCGTGCTTTTTGTAGTCGAAAAAAAGTTGAAATAAACTCGCTTTCTCGATTGCTGCTAATCTATTTCGATGTTATAAGCGCATTCGCATAGAAAGAATTCACGGTAAAAGCTATTTTGCTTATTAGGAGCCTTTAAAGTGACAACATTCGATTTCACCCCGAAACACTTTGAAGCAACTTTGAGCTACTTCCTGACGTTTGCCCCACCTCAGGAGCATTTTCTGAACTCTCCACGTTCCCCTGCGTCGATTTTACTAATAAAACGGCCATCAAAATTTTGAGATTTTGAAAAAAATCAAAGGTTAACCCTTTGAAATTTTCGTGCTTTTTGTAGTCGAAAAAAAGTTGAAATAAACTCGCTTTCTCGATTGCTGCTAATCTATTTCGATGTTATAAGCGCATTCGCATAGAAAGAATTCACGGTAAAAGCTATTTTGCTTATTAGGAGCCTTTAAAGTGAAACATTCGATTTCACCCCGAAACACTTTGAAGCAACTTTGAGCTACTTTCTGACGTTTGCCCCACCTCAGGAGCATTTTCTGAACTCTCACGTTCCCCTGCGTCGATTTTACTAATAAAACGGCCATCAAAATTTTGAGATTTTTGAAAAAAATCAAAGGTTAACCCTTTGAAATTTTCGTGCTTTTTGTAGTCGAAAAAAAGTTGAAATAAACTCGCTTTCTCGATTGCTGCTAATCTATTTCGATGTTATAAGCGCATTCGCATAGAAAGAATTCACGGTAAAAGCTATTTTGCTTATTGGGAGCCTTTAAAGTGAAACATTCGATTTCACCCCTGAAACACTTTGAAGCAACTTTGAGCTACTTCTGACGTTTGCCCCACCTCAGGGAGCATTTTCTGAACTCTCCACGTTCCCCTGCGTCGATTTTACTAATAAAACGGCCATCAAAATTTTGAGATTTTGAAAAAAATCAAAGGTTAACCCTTTGAAATTTTCGTGCTTTTTGTAGTCGAAAAAAAGTTGAATAAACTCGCTTTCTCGATTGCTGCTAATCTATTTCGATGTTATAAGCGCATTCGCATAGAAAGAATTCACGGTAAAAGCTATTTTGCTTATTAGAGCCTTTAAAGTGACAACATTCGATTTCACCCCGAAACACTTTGAAGCAACTTTGAGCTACTTCTGACGTTTGCCCCACCTCAGGAGCATTTTCTGAACTCTCACGTTCCCCTGCGTCGATTTTACTAATAAAACGGCCATCAAAATTTTGAGTTTTTTGAAAAAAATCAAAGGTTAACCCTTTGAAATTTTCGTGCTTTTTGTAGTCGAAAAAAAGTTGAAATAAACTCGCTTTCTCGATTGCTGCTAATCTATTTCGATGTTATAAGCGCATTCGCATAGAAAGAATTCACGGTAAAAGCTATTTTGCTTATTAGAGCCTTTAAAGTGACAACATTCGATTTCACCCCCAAACTACTTTGAAGCAACATTTGAGCTACTTTCTGACGTTTGCCCCACCTCAGGGAGCATTTTCTGAATTCTCCACGTTCCCCTGCGTCGATTTTACTAATAAAACGGCCATCAAAATTTTGAGTTTTTTGAAAAAAATCAAAGGTTAACCCCTTTGAAATTTTCGTGCTTTTTTGTAGTCGAAAAAAAAAGTTGAATAAACTCGTTTTCTCGATTGCTGTTAATCTACTTCGATGTTATAAGCGCATTCGCATAGAAAGAATTCACGGTAAAAAGCTATTTTTCTTATTAGGAGCCTTTAAAGTGACAACATTCGATTTCACCCCGAAACACTTTGAAGCAACTTTGAGCTACTTTCTGACGTTTGCCCCACCTCAGGAGCATTTTCTGAACTCCCCACGTTCCCCTGCGTCGATTTTACTAATAAAACGGCCATCAAAATTTTGAGATTTTGAAAAAAATCAAAGGTTAACCCTTTGAAATTTTCGTGCTTTTTGTAGTCGAAAAAAAGTTGAATAAACTCGCTTTCTCGATTGCTGCTAATCTATTTCGATGTTATAAGCGCATTCGCATAGAAAGAATTCACGGTAAAAGCTATTTTGCTTATTAGAGCCTTTAAAGTGAAACATTCGATTTCACCCCGAAACACTTTGAAGCAACTTTGAGCTACTTTCTGACGTTTGCCCCACCTCAGGGAGCATTTTCTGAACTCTCACGTTCCCCTGCGTCGATTTTACTAATAAAACGGCCATCAAAATTTTGAGATTTTGAAAAAAATCAAAGGTTAACCCTTTGAAATTTTCGTGCTTTTTGTAGTCGAAAAAAAGTTGAATAAACTCGCTTTCTCGATTGCTGCTAATCTATTTCGATGTTATAAGGCATTCGCATAGAAAGAATTCACGGTAAAAGCTATTTTGCTTATTAGGAGCCTTTAAAGTGAAACATTCGATTTCACCCCGAAACACTTTGAAGCAACTTTGAGCTACTTCTGACGTTTGCCCCACCTCAGGGAGCATTTTCTGAACTCTCACGTTCCCCTGCGTCGATTTTACTAATAAAACGGCCATCAAAATTTTGAGATTTTTGAAAAAAATCAAAGGTTAACCCCTTTGAAATTTTCGTGCTTTTTTGTAGTCGAAAAAAAAAGTTGAATAAACTCGTTTTCTCGATTGCTGTTAATCTACTTCGATGTTATAAGCGCATTCGCATAGAAAGAATTCACGGTAAAAAGCTATTTTTCTTATTAGGAGCCTTTAAAGTGAAACATTCGATTTCACCCCGAAACACTTTGAAGCAACTTTGAGCTACTTCCGACGTTTGCCCCACCTCAGGGAGCATTTTCTGAACTCTCCACGTTCCCCTGCGTCGATTTTACTAATAAAATAGCCATCAAAAATTTTGAGATTTTTGAAAAAAAATCAAAGGTTAACCCCTTTGAAATTTTCGTGCTTTTTTGTAGTCGAAAAAAAGTTGAATAAACTCGCTTTCTCGATTGCTGCTAATCTATTTCGATGTTATAAGCGCATTCGCATAGAAAGAATTCACGGTAAAAGCTATTTTGCTTATTAGAGCCTTTAAAGTGACAACATTCGATTTCACCCCGAAACACTTTGAAGCAACTTTGAGCTACTTCTGACGTTTGCCCCACCTCAGGAGCATTTTCTGAACTCTCACGTTCCCCTGCGTCGATTTTACTAATAAAACGGCCATCAAAATTTTGAGATTTTTGAAAAAAAATCAAAGGTTAACCCCTTTGAAATTTTCGTGCTTTTTTGTAGTCGAAAAAAAAAAGTTGAATTAAACTCGCCTTTTCGATTGCTGCTAATCTATTTCGATGATATAAGTGCATTCGCATAGAAAGAATTCACGGTAAAAAGCTATTTTTCTTATTAGGAGCCTTTAAAGTGACAACATTCGATTTCACCCCCAAACTACTTTGAAGCAACGTTTGAGCTACTTTCCGACGTTTGCCCCACCTCAGGGAGCATTTTCTGAACTCTCCACGTTCCCCTGCGTCGATTTTACTAATAAAATAGCCATCAAAAATTTTGAGATTTTTGAAAAAAAATCAAAGGTTAACCCCTTTGAAATTTTCGTGCTTTTTTGTAGTCGAAAAAAAGTTGAGTTAAACTCGCTTTCTCGTTTGCTGTTAATCTACTTCGATGTTATAAGCGCATTCGCATAGAAAGAATTCACGGTAAAAAGCTATTTTTCTTATTAGGAGCCTTTAAAGTGAAACATTCGATTTCACCCCGAAACACTTTGAAGCAACTTTGAGCTACTTCCTGACGTTTGCCCCACCTCAGGAGCATTTTCTGAACTCTCCACGTTCCCCTGCGTCGATTTTACTAATAAAAGGCCATCAAAATTTTGAGATTTTTGAAAAAAATCAAAGGTTAACCCTTTGAAATTTTCGTGCTTTTTGTAGTCGAAAAAAAGTTGAATTAAACTCGCCTTTTCGATTGCTGCTAATCTATTTCGATGATATAAGTGCATTCGCATAGAAAGAATTCACGGTAAAAAGCTATTTTTCTTATTAGGAGCCTTTAAAGTGACAACATTCGATTTCACCCCCAAACTACTTTGAAGCAACGTTTGAGCTACTTTCCGACGTTTGCCCCACCTCAGGGAGCATTTTCTGAACTCTCACGTTCCCCTGCGTCGATTTTACTAATAAAATAGCCATCAAAAATTTTGAGATTTTTGAAAAAAAATCAAAGGTTAACCCCTTTGAAATTTTCGTGCTTTTTTGTAGTCGAAAAAAAGTTGAATTAAACTCGCTTTCTCGATTGCTGTTAATCTACTTCGATGTTATAAGCGCATTCGCATAGAAAGAATTCACGGTAAAAAGCTATTTTTCTTATTAGGAGCCTTTAAAGTGACAACATTCGATTTCACCCCCAAACACTTTGAAGCAACTTTGAGCTACTTCTGACGTTTGCCCCACCTCAGGAGCATTTTCTGAACTCTCACGTTCCCCTGCGTCGATTTTACTAATAAAACGGCCATCAAAAATTTTGAGATTTTTGAAAAAAAATCAAAGGTTAACCCTTTGAAATTTTCGTGCTTTTTTGTAGTCAAAAAAAAAGTTAAAATAAACTCGCTTTCTCGATTGCTGTTAATCTACTTCGATGTTATAAGCGCATTCGCATAGAAAGAATTCACGGTAAAAAGCTATTTTTCTTATTAGGAGCCTTTAAAGTGACAACATTCGATTTCACCCCCAAACTACTTTGAAGCAACGTTTGAGCTACTTCTGACGTTTGCCCCACCTCAGGAGCATTTTCTGAACTCTCCACGTTCCCCTGCGTCGATTTTACTAATAAAACGGCCATCAAAATTTTGAGATTTTGAAAAAAATCAAAGGTTAACCCCTTTGAAATTTTCGTGCTTTTTTGTAGTCGAAAAAAAGTTGAGTTAAACTCGCTTTCTCGTTTGCTGTTAATCTACTTCGATGTTATAAGCGCATTCGCATAGAAAGAATTCACGGTAAAAGCTATTTTGCTTATTAGAGCCTTTAAAGTGACAACATTCGATTTCACCCCGAAACACTTTGAAGCAACTTTGAGCTACTTCTGACGTTTGCCCCACCTCAGGAGCATTTTCTGAACTCTCCACGTTCCCCTGCGTCGATTTTACTAATAAAACGGCCATCAAAATTTTGAGATTTTGAAAAAAATCAAAGGTTAACCCTTTGAAATTTTCGTGCTTTTTGTAGTCGAAAAAAAGTTGAATAAACTCGCCTTTTCGATTGCTGCTAATCTATTTCGATGATATAAGTGCATTCGCATAGAAAGAATTCACGGTAAAAAGCTATTTTTCTTATTAGGAGCCTTTAAAGTGACAACATTCGATTTCACCCCCAAAATACTTTGAAGCAACTTTGAGCTACTTCTGACGTTTGCCCCACCTCAGGAGCATTTTCTGAACTCTCACGTTCCCCTGCGTCGATTTTACTAATAAAATAGCCATCAAAATTTTGAGATTTTTGAAAAAAAATCAAAGGTTAACCCCTTTGAAATTTTCGTGCTTTTTTGTAGTCGAAAAAAAGTTGAGTTAAACTCGCTTTCTCGTTTGCTGTTAATCTACTTCGATGTTATAAGCGCATTCGCATAGAAAGAATTCACGGTAAAAAGCTATTTTTCTTATTAGGAGCCTTTAAAGTGACAACATTCGATTTCACCCCCAAACTACTTTGAAGCAACTTTGAGCTACTTCCTGACGTTTGCCCCACCTCAGGAGCATTTTCTGAACTCTCACGTTCCCCTGCGTCGATTTTACTAATAAAACGGCCATCAAAATTTTGAGATTTTGAAAAAAATCAAAGGTTAACCCTTTGAAATTTTCGTGCTTTTTGTAGTCGAAAAAAAGTTGAATAAACTCGCTTTCTCGATTGCTGCTAATCTATTTCGATGTTATAAGCGCATTCGCATAGAAAGAATTCACGGTAAAAGCTATTTTGCTTATTAGAGCCTTTAAAGTGACAACATTCGATTTCACCCCGAAACACTTTGAAGCAACTTTGAGCTATTTTCTGACGTTTGCCCCACCTCAGGGAGCATTTTCTGAACTCACGCGTTCCCCTGCGTCGATTTTACTAATAAAACGGCCATCAAAATTTTGAGTTTTTTGAAAAAAATCAAAGGTTAACCCCTTTAAAATTTTCGTGCTTTTTTGTAGTCGAAAAAAAAAGTTGAATAAACTCGTTTTCTCGATTGCTGTTAATCTACTTCGATGTTATAAGCGCATTCGCATAGAAAGAATTCACGGTAAAAAGCTATTTTTCTTATTAGGAGCCTTTAAAGTGACAACATTCGATTTCACCCCCAAAAACTTTGAAGCAACGTTTGAGCTACTTTCCGACGTTTGCCCCACCTCAGGAGCATTTTCTGAACTCTCACGTTCCCCTGCGTCGATTTTACTAATAAAACGGCCATCAAAATTTTGAGATTTTGAAAAAAATCAAAGGTTAACCCCTTTGAAATTTTCGTGCTTTTTTGTAGTCGGAAAAAAAAAGTTAAGTTAAACTCGCTTTCTCGTTTGCTGTTAATCTACTTCGATGTTATAAGCGCATTCGCATAGAAAGAATTCACGGTAAAAAGCTATTTTTCTTATTAGGAGCCTTTAAAGTGAAACATTCGATTTCACCCCGAAACACTTTGAAGCAACGTTTGAGCTATTTTCTGACGTTTGCCCCACCTCAGGAGCATTTTCTGAACTCCCCACGTTCCCCTGCGTCGATTTTACTAATAAAACGGCCATCAAAATTTTGAGATTTTGAAAAAAATCAAAGGTTAACCCTTTGAAATTTTCGTGCTTTTTGTAGTCGAAAAAAAGTTGAAATAAACTCGCTTTCTCGATTGCTGCTAATCTATTTCGATGTTATAAGCGCATTCGCATAGAAAGAATTCACGGTAAAAAGCTATTTTTCTTATTAGGAGCCTTTAAAGTGACAACATTCGATTTCACCCCGAAACACTTTGAAGCAACTTTGAGCTACTTCTGACGTTTGCCCCACCTCAGGAGCATTTTCTGAACTCTCACGTTCCCCTGCGTCGATTTTACTAATAAAACGGCCATCAAAATTTTGAGATTTTTGAAAAAAAATCAAAGGTTAACCCCTTTGAAATTTTCGTGCTTTTTTGTAGTCGAAAAAAAGTTGAGTTAAACTCGCTTTCTCGATTGCTGTTAATCTACTTCGATGTTATAAGCGCATTCGCATTGATAGAATTCACGGTAAAAGCTATTTTGCTTATTAGAGCCTTTAAAGTGAAACATTCGATTTCACCCCCAAACTACTTTGAAGCAACGTTTGAGCTACTTTCTGACGTTTGCCCCACCTCAGGGAGCATTTTCTGAACTCTCCACGTTCCCCTGCGTCGATTTTACTAATAAAATAGCCATCAAAAATTTTGAGATTTTTGAAAAAAATCAAAGGTTAACCCCTTTGAAATTTTCGTGCTTTTTTGTAGTCGAAAAAAAAAGTTGAATTAAACTCGTTTTCTCGATTGCTGTTAATCTACTTCGATGTTATAAGCGCATTCGCATAGAAAGAATTCACGGTAAAAAGCTATTTTTCTTATTAGGAGCCTTTAAAGTGAAACATTCGATTTCACCCCGAAACACTTTGAAGCAACTTTGAGCTACTTCTGACGTTTGCCCCACCTCAGGGAGCATTTTCTGAACTCCCCACGTTCCCCTGCGTCGATTTTACTAATAAAATAGCCATCAAAATTTTGAGATTTTTGAAAAAAAATCAAAGGTTAACCCCTTTGAAATTTTCGTGCTTTTTTGTAGTCGAAAAAAAGTTGAATTAAACTCGCTTTCTCGATTGCTGTTAATCTACTTCGATGTTATAAGCGCATTCGCATAGAAAGAATTCACGGTAAAAAGCTATTTTTCTTATTAGGAGCCTTTAAAGTGACAACATTCGATTTCACCCCCAAACTACTTTGAAGCAACGTTTGAGCTACTTTCCGACGTTTGCCCCACCTCAGGGAGCATTTTCTGAACTCTCCACGTTCCCCTGCGTCGATTTTACTAATAAAATAGCCATCAAAAATTTTGAGATTTTGGAAAAAAAATCAAAGGTTAACCCCTTTGAAATTTTCGTGCTTTTTTGTAGTCGAAAAAAAAAAGTTGAATTAAACTCGCTTTCTCGATTGCTGTTAATCTACTTCGATGATATAAGCGCATTCGCATAGAAAGAATTCACGGTAAAAAGCTATTTTTCTTATTAGGAGCCTTTAAAGTGACAACATTCGATTTCACCCCCAAACTACTTTGAAGCAACGTTTGAGCTACTTTCCGACGTTTGCCCCACCTCAGGGAGCATTTTCTGAACTCTCACGTTCCCCTGCGTCGATTTTACTAATAAAACGGCCATCAAAATTTTGAGATTTTTGAAAAAAAATAAAAGGTTAAACCCCTTTGAAATTTTCAAAAAGTAATTTAGTAATAACTTTTTGTATCAAAATATAAAATTAAATAAACTCGTTTATCGATTTGCTAATCTATTTCATTTATAATCATTGCTTGAATAATTACGGTAAAGCTAATTTGTATTAGAGCTTTTAAAGTGAAAACATTCGATTTCACCTAAATTTGAAAAATTTAAACTTTCCGACGTTTCCCACCTCAACCCTTTTAACCCCACGCCCCCTGCTCTATTTACTAATAAAATGCCATCAAAATTTTGAGATTTTGAAAAAAATCAAAGGTTAACCCTTTGAAATTTTCGTGCTTTTTGTAGTCGAAAAAAAGTTGAATAAACTCGCTTTCTCGATTGCTGCTAATCTATTTCGATGTTATAAGCGCATTCGCATAGAAAGAATTCACGGTAAAAGCTATTTTGCTTATTAGAGCCTTTAAAGTGACAACATTCGATTTCACCCCTGAAACACTTTGAAGCAACTTTGAGCTACTTCTGACGTTTGCCCCACCTCAGGAGCATTTTCTGAACTCTCACGTTCCCCTGCGTCGATTTTACTAATAAAATAGCCATCAAAAATTTTGAGATTTTGGAAAAAAAATCAAAGGTTAACCCCTTTGAAATTTTCGTGCTTTTTTGTAGTCGAAAAAAAAAAGTTGAATTAAACTCGCTTTCTCGATTGCTGTTAATCTACTTCGATGTTATAAGCGCATTCGCATAGAAAGAATTCACGGTAAAAAGCTATTTTTCTTATTAGGAGCCTTTAAAGTGACAACATTCGATTTCACCCCCAAACTACTTTGAAGCAACGTTTGAGCTACTTTCCGACGTTTGCCCCACCTCAGGGAGCATTTTCTGAACTCTCCACGTTCCCCTGCGTCGATTTTACTAATAAAATAGCCATCAAAAATTTTGAGATTTTTGAAAAAAAATCAAAGGTTAACCCTTTGAAATTTTCATTTTTTAGCTAAAAAAAGTTGAACATTATGCTTTCGATTGCTTAATCTAAGTTTAGCGAATTTTAATTGCACAAAAATCACGGTAAAGCTATTTCTAGATCTTTATCATTTCAATCAACACTTTACGAACTTTGAGATTTGATCATCAGCTTTACCTGACTTGTCATGAGATTTTGATAAAATACCTTTAGATTTTACTTAACATAAAATTTACATCGAATTTTGAGCAATAAGTCAAAATTAATACGTTTTTCCTCAAATTATTACTAATCATTTCTCCATTTTAACTAATAACTGTATTCATGAAATTTATAAAATTCATGTTCCTTCGACTTTTACTAAATTAGAGCATTAATCACGTTGATACCAACTTTAGCACTTTTCATTTTGCTATCAAACATCATGAAATTCCTGATGCATTTATATGATACATTATAAACGAACAATTTAGAATCAAATGATTACTTTAAATTTTACGAGTTTGTCAGTGAATACGTTAATGTCAAATCGTTTACTATTCTAGTAACATTTGCTTATAACTTAAGATCAATAGAATTTCTGAAAACTTTAGCTATTTGAGCTTTCAAATTACAATAGCATTTTCGAAACTCTAACTCATTTCGAGTTACTTAATTCCACTCATTTGAGTTTAAATGAATCAAGTTACTCTAATTTTTTGTATATAAATAAAACGTTGAAAATTTTGATAACTATATTAACCTTATTTCGTGCTTACTTTAGTGAAAAAAAGTTGCTAACACCTTCTATTATTCTTTCATTAATCGATTCGAAAATTTGACATAAAAGTTTACACTTCATAGCATTTTCTATAGTGCATAATAATTCAACGTTTACACTAAGCTAACTTTGACTTTTAGTATTCCATAGAAGATTTTCGAATAATAGCTAACTTTGCACTATCGTCGATTCGATTTATAACAATGCATAAACATGTTATATTTGAAAATATTTTGCATAAGTTAATGAACTTCGTAACTTTGACGTTCAAACGTGAAAAATTTGACTAAGCTTTATCACTTCGAGTTTACCATCAGAACATTTAACGTAAATTTCTACTTGCTTTCAGTACTTTAAAGTACATTTAGAATTAGAATTACTTCGATTTGCTAACACATTTGAAGTCTCAACTTTGAGTAGCTAATTCAATAAACTTTTGAATTTACGTCCTTCGATTTAATAAAGCTTAATTCGAAAGATTTGCAATCAAGCTACTTTTGATTCATCTTACCTAATGAAATTGATTTTGACAAAAAATTCCTGAATTGATCTTTCTTAGATGTGACATCAATTACGATTAACTCTTCACTTCAGCTAACTTTTGTAACTTTAGACATTGCAAAATTCAGAAACATTCTCAATTAACTTTAAAGCTCAATGTTTATAAACCTCAAATTGACTTGAATCTCGACATTGTATCATCTTCTAATATCGCATTTAATGAATTCTAATATCCTATTAACTTAAATTATACTATTTTGAGTTGACAAAATTAAAAACGCTTTCTAATTGCTGCTAACATTTGCATTTACAGATCGCACATCAAATTCAGCAACTATTTACTTAACTTAGAGCTAAATTTCTGAATTTAAACTCGAAACTTTTATTGAAACTTAACGTTGACTCTTTGATTTCACTCGAATACTTAAAATCTCCTTTATTTTTTTAAAAATTTTTTAATTTAAAAAAAAAAATTAAAAAAAAATTTTTTTTTTAAAAAAAATTTGGAAAAATTTTTCCCCCTTTAACACTTTTTTTTTTTTTCCCCCTTTTTTTTTTTCCCCTTTTAAAATTCCCCTTTTTCCCCAAAAAAAAGGGTTTTTAAAATTTTGGTTTTGAAAAAAAATTTAAAAATTTTTTTTTTTTTAAAAAAAAAAAAAATTTCCTTTTAAATTGCTGCTAATCTATTTCGATTTATAAGGGATTATGAAAAAATTTCAGGGAAAAACTAATTTTGCTTTTTAAAGGGCTTTAAATAAAAACACGATTTCCCCCCAAAACTTTAAAATTTTTGGCAAATTTTCCTGGTTTGCCCCATCAGGTTTTGAACTCTCAGCCCCCGCTTTTTTATTTTAAAAAAAGGGCCTTTCAAAAATTTTGAGATTTTTAAAAAAATGGTTAAACCCTTTTAAAAATTTTCTGTTTTTTTCAAAAAAAAGGGAAAAAAACCCTTTTAAAATTGCTGCTAATTATTTCGATTTAAAGGGGTTTCGCTAGAAAATTAGGGTAAAATATTTTCCTTTTTTTGGGCTTTAAAGTAAAAACATTGTTTTCCCCCCAAATTTTTAAAAATTTTTTAGCTTTTCCCTGACTTTTCCCCCACCTCAGGCACAATTTCGAACTCTTAATTCCCCTGCTCGATTTTATAATTTAAAAGGATCAAAATTTTGAATTTTGAAAAAAAATAAGGTTTCCCCTTTAAAATTTGGTTTTTTTTAGTAAAAAAAAATTTTGAAAAAAACCGTTTTTGATTCTGCTAACTTTTTTCGTTTTATAAGGGGTTTCCCAAAAAATTCCCCTGCTATTTTTCCTTTTTGGGGCTTTAAAATCTTGATTTCCCCCTGGTTTTTTTAAAAGCAACTTTTAGCTTTTAAACTTTCCCCCCTCAAGCCTTTCGAATTCCCCATTCCCCTGGTCGATTTTAAATAAAAGGCCATCGAAAATTTTAAATTTAAAAAATAAGGTTAAACCTTTAAAAATTTCTTTTTTGTAGAAAAAAATTGGGAATAAACTGGGTTTACCCGATTCCCCGCAATTTTTTCATTTAAAGGCATTCGTTAAAAAAATTCCTAAAAGCTATTTTTTAAGGAATTTAAAATAAAAAATTATTTCCCCCTAAACATTTGAAGAACTTTTAGCAACTTCCCTGATTTCCCCCCCTCAAATTTTCTAATTTTTCCACTTTTCCCCTTCGTTTTTACAAAAAAAGGCCATCAAAATTTTAGTTTTTTGAAAAAAAAAAAGGGTTAAACCCCTTTAAAATTTTCGGGAAAAAAATTAAAATAAATTGAATCGTTTGCTCTTTCTTTTCAAATTTTAAAGTCATTCGCAAAAAAGTTTCCCGGAAAAAGATTTTTTTAAATTGGGAATTTAAAATAAAAACATTGGAAAACCCCAACCCCCTTTGAAAACTTTTAGTATTTTGATTTTTGAAAAAATTCGGGCAATTTTTGAATTTTCCCTTTTTCCCCGGGTCGTTTTAAAATAAAAGGCCATAAAATTTTTAATTTTTGAAAAAAATAAGGTTAACCTTTGAAATTTTCGTTATGAAATGACTTCTCAAGCTATAACTTTCGATTAGTCCTTTGCAAAGCAATTTCTACTTTAAACATTTCATCAACTTTCGAGATTTACTGAATTACAACGTTCGATTCTATTTCAGTTATAAAAGTTGAACTTTCTGAGAATTCCTAAAGCTCTTCTGCTTTTCCTTATGAGCATATGAAAACTCAACTTTCTAGATTACTTTCATTTCATTAAAAATTCAAGTAATCCTATAAATTCTGCTTTGCTTATTGAGCTTAAACGTTATGCATCCATTCGAAACATTTAAAACATCGTTCTCGATTAAACTCATTAACTATTTCGAATTTTAGGTTCGCTCAAGTACGATAAAGTAAAACTTTGCATTCTTTGAGCTTATTTGAGTCAACATTCGAATACAATTCTGTTCACATTTATACTTCTGCTTTAATCTAAAAATTTAATTTAATCCTGATTTTCTAATTAAAATATATTTCCCACTCAAATTCTATTCGTCCAAGATTTTATAAAACGTTCCTAAATTTGATTTTAATAATCAAGGTTAATTTAAAGTTTTGTAAAAAAAAAAAAGTTGAATTAAACTTGCTTTCTCGATTGCTGCTAATCTATTTCGATGTTATAAGCGCATTCGCATAGAAAGAATTCACGGTAAAAGCTATATTGCTTATTAAGAGCCTTTAAAGTTTATAAATTCATATGAATTCTATATCTGCAAAAATTGTTTTCTATAGTCGTGCCACCTGTTGACATTTTTCTAGTTTGAAAAATCCACCTCTTAACTGCAGTCTTCAATTTTAATCTGGCACAATTGATAAAAGGCGTAATTACTAAATTTGGCAAAGACATTAATTGTTACAGATTTTTCAAAATTATTCTTAGATATAGGAAATCATCACAAAAACTAAAATCAAAAATTTTATTTAATTAAATTTAGTTTACAATTCAAGGAAAATATTCCTTCACATAGCGTCCCTTATGTCTTGGCAAATCAGGTCTCAAAGCACGGGGAATATATTTAGGCAAACGATTATCATACGTTCGCTTCCATGGATTAACATTTGTTTCAAAAGGTCTTCGTTTAGCATCCCTGGGTCGGGTCTTATGATCCACTTTATAGATTTTCTCCCAATGGAAAATTTCATACATGGGTAAATGAACTGGCTTATTTGTGGCTATCTGTTGCTTAAATTCGTTTTCTAACCACCCACGTTTGTCATCATCTTCATAATCGGCTACAACTTTCTCTCTCTTACTCAAATAAGGCCTCAGTTCAACTCCGATTTTTCTGATGGTGGATTTGCATAAAACTTGGCCACATTTTTTACAATATCTAAGTTAAAACCAACAAGTTTTCCATTTTCAACACCATCAAACAACTTCAGTTCTCGAGTCGCCCAACAATAATTTTGTTTTGGGTTTTCTACACCCTCTTTTGAATGCGTCAGCATTGTATTTAGCTGGTAGACAAAGAACGACCAAAGTTTTCCATTGGTGATGATGCATTGGTTAACTAATGGGTAAGTAATGTCGTTTATTGTTGTAAATCCCAGCATATTTGCTTGACCTGCAAGCCAACCAAACGAGGCCAGAATTCCTTGTCTGCAAAGAGCTTCTTGGTTGTCATTGTAAGTTCGGCCTATCAAGTGAGCCCTGTTGTGGTAGGAAATTAAACCAAAACAGTACGGGTCCCCAGGCCAGTACCCTAAAACAAATTTTATTAATGAGACAGAGAGAAATCTAAAAGTAGTGCAAAAAACTACAAGCCATCTTGTTAAGACTACCAATGTTCGTTCTTGGGCCCAGTTATTCAGTTACAGTTTGATCCAAAAATAATTTTTTCCGTTTAACTGTATGGGTAAATCTAATTTTTTACTTCTTAGAAAGTTGTTTTTCAGTGCAACTTTTAGGCGTATTTACAACAAAGTGACCAGACCAGACAGACCAGAAACTAACTTTTCGAGAAAGTAATTTACAAAATTAGCAATTTTGTGATATTCTCACACAAAAATTTATAAAAGCAAATGGGCAATCAATAAGTAAGCAAAAAATGCGTTAAAAAGCTGATAAATGCACACAGTTTGTTTTCTATGGAAATATGTCGCGTTATTTTGTAGAAAATTTGTGCTGGTAAGATCTACGTTTAAATTGCAATATTTAGGTTGAATTTAAAGCGGTGTGACCTTGAAAATTTCGGCTACAACTCATTTTATATTTTCTTTTTTTAGGGCGCGGTCCACAGTCGCAAGTGCAGACTTCTTCCATGTAATATGTTCGTAAGAGCGTCCGCTTCGTGTAAAAAATTATTTCTTTAGTGTAGTCTCAGGCTCCACAACCTTGATAAGCTAGTTATAAGCTATTAAATACTACCAATACCTAATTTTACATATTTATATCCAAATATGTGCTATAAATACGATCAAATTTTGTAATGGTCGTAACTGTTTTCAACTATTCGAAAAAATAAAGGCAAAAATATGCCTAAACAAGATGGCCCATGTTAACTTTCTCCCTTTCTTTAATCAGTGACTATTTTGCAATCTAAGAAAATGATAACATAAAAGGTTTTAGAATTCAACCAGAGTCTAATTCAACCCTATAGGTGCTTGAGAGAGAGAAATATTAAAATAAACAAAAATTATATAAGTCTACAAACCTGGTGTGTTAATCGCTCGCCTTCGTAGTTTCATTATTCCCACAGTTTCTGGACAATACTTAAAAGTGGGAACTTTTATTTCCCCTAAATCTTCATAGGGTATCACGAAACGTAAAGGTAACTTTGACCTCAAAGTAAGACTTGGTTTTCCAACATATTGCAGAGGCCTATCAACAGGGTCGTCCATAGCTTCCTTCAATCTCGGATTATTTTTACGCATATTTACTACACTTATAGGTGGATTCATCCCACCTGCAAACCAAAACGCTTCTACTCGTGAATCTTGATCTTCGTGTGCTTCACTCAAATGTGAACAGTGATCTTGAAATTTATTAACAAAAAGTCGGTTTATCACATTCGTAATAGAAGAAGTCATTAAGTTTTCTTCGTCCTTTTTATCCAAATCTTCACTGGCCAAGTCATGCGTTTGTCGAAACAATTCGTACTCGAGTAGAACTACCTCTTTTAATTGGTTTAAAAAATCATCATTAAGTATGTCATCCACTTTGATGTCGTCGTAAAAACTAGGAAGAGAATCCTGCTGGATTAGATGAGTACGAGTTACGTGTTGAACAAGCTCGAGATTGCTGTACGGTATATTGTCCTCCTCGAACATGTAGCACTTATATCCGTAATATTTTGGCATATTTAATTTGATTTGTTTCTCCTCGACAGTTCTCACAGCTTCCATTTGCTCTCGACTTTCTTTTCTTATTCGTTGAAACTTACTTTCTCGAGATAAATCCAATATTTCAGGATATTGTGGTGTTTCGGTGTACTCACTAGGAATTGTTACAGTTGTTTGAGTTCCATAAAATCGCTTCAATTTTACCAATTTGTCCAGCCTACGGTGGACTGCTCGCAAAAGCGACATTTTAAAAGTCACACAATTTCTAAAACACCTCTGTAATGATTAAAAGTTGATACGAATTTACAACATAACCTGTAAAATTCGGCAAGGTAAACAACAAATATTTGACGATTTTAAGTTTGTTTGTAAACCAACAGAGGACGCATCAAAGAAAATATAAAAAGGACGGACATTTCTCCTAAAGTCGAATCTCCATGTCAAATTTTGCTCAGGATCCACAAGCTTGGGTGAGAAATTGTAGAGTTGGGTCAAAAGTTTATCAAATACTAAAAATCCAGATTATGCTTAAAATTTATTGTACAGCAATTAATATGTTACAGGCAGAAACATAAATAACCTCTAAATCGTATTTAAAAATTCCTTAAATGTTCTAATTCACGTTCCTTAAACTTTTTAACTTTTCTTTCAAATACTTGACACGTTCGACTAATCTATCTGCAGAATTGTACTCCGTATAGGGGACTGTCAACACCTTATAATTTTGTGCTTTAAGTAGTGACACGAAGAGGGTGCTCATTCCAGTTGGTTCAACGCAACCACTACACATGTCATGATAATTTTGGACTAAAACTGCGACTCTACAAAAATTTATTAAAACAATTTCTTTTTCGATGCAATCTTTAAAACTCACTTGGTTTTATCTTTTTGAGGACTGCTTAAGGGTACGGGGTTGTAATTTCGATCCAACGCCAATTCAACATCTAAAAATGCAAAATTAGTACAAAAATTTAATTGAAGCATTTTTTATTACCAATTAAGAAGCCCATGTTGGTGTTGATGTTAGTCTTCATATGAATATTAGGGCTAAGAAAACCACTGAAGGTATCCTGTACTGAACTAACAAGCAGTTCTTTATCCTTCGATCTCTGAACTGCAATATTTTTATATTCTTGAATTGCCGGAACTTCGGGACCTTCATAATCTTTTAATAATAACCTACTGACGCTCTCGACGTTGAGAAGCTTTAATTTTGTTGCAGGTATTAGCTGCGAGTTTTCTGTTAAAAAATCGTTTCATTATGCAATGTTGTTAAAAAAGTATTTCCTTACTTTCAAGTGATGACAGAAAGAGTTCTGATAAAACAGACGACAGGTGTTTCTGCTGGGCCTGCCCTATAAGCGTTAAAGCCCAAATCACATCCAACCACGTCGATGGCTTCTTAGTTTCCGAAATATTCAATTGGGGCATCAACATCTAAAAACCAAAATTTTCAAATTCAACCAAAGCAGTAAAATTAAAAATTAACCTGGTACAACTTTTCGGCATCAGAAGGTTGATAATTAAGAACGCCCAAAGTTACAATCAGAGCATGCAAGTCGTGGATCCTACATTTTGCTGAATTTTTCAATATCCAATGACACAAACAGTCCAACGTTTCTTTGTTTTTGTATTTTAAAACCCCAAAACTTGTCAAAATCGAACCAACAGCTGCCGATCCTCTAATTTCGCTTTGCAAATTCTTGCAAATATCGTTACAAATTTTTTCGAAAAGATTTTCGTCTAGGAAATTTAAAACCGCCGAACTGTACAACAAATCGGCACAATGTTTTAAATTCAACGTCTCCATGTTGTTAATAATGTTAAAAGCTATGGATCGCAGTAACGGTGTCGATCTTCGCTTTTTGTTTCGCAGCACCGACATAACCTGGCAAAATACATAAATTAAAATGCAGAATAAAGAAATCTTGGGCAAATACCTTAATCATTTGTGGTACACTAAGTGTGGAAATTAACCTGACAGCTTCGTCATCGACGGTGACATTGATGATGGTATTCAAATCGTCATTTTTTATAACTGGTTGGTGATTCTTGCCACCTCCTTTGATTAAAACTTTGCACAGTCGGATAAACCGCGAATCTGAGTCAAACTGTGACAATTCTGCCTTTCCAGAATTAGACCAATCGGCCAAAACTGACACCACCCGTAAGGCATACTTCCTCGAAACTCCGCTACCTTGAGAAATCGATAACAGTTCGTCGACATTTGACGCTTTAGATATTCGATCGTTGGTAACGGGAGTTAAATCAGCCAAAGGCTCGTTCTTCAACGATGCAAAAGCAGCAGCCACTAAATTATTTGGAGCTTTGCTCGCACTCGGTTTCTTGACAAATGGAATCGTTTCGCTTCCTTCACTCTCGACACTTTTTATGGCAAGACCCGTAGGTGCCGACGAAAATTTATTTACCAACACATTATTTTGTAGTATTTGACCAAAACGGTTCAAATAAAATCGATTAATTTTGAACATGGCTAGATAACCTAAAAAATTTATAATACAAAATTAACTATTGAAAGTCCCAACGTTGTAACTAATAATCACGGCTAATTAAATTTACGAACGTGCTCAAAATATCTGTAAATTCTTTATTACATTTACAGACATTTTAGCAAAATTCACATTTAGTTTAGTTACGAAAGAAGTGTAATGTTTACAGATTCCTGTAATTTTTAGTGTCGGAAAAATTTGTTTTAGCGGTAAGTTTAGGATGCTAATTTGCTAATTAGTAATTACATATTAATAAGTTAAATTGATAACGATATTAATAATTAATATTGTGTTAATGAGTGACGTTTATAAATTTTTTTCCGGATGGAGACGAGGGTTAAATGTTTTTTAATTTTAATTAATGCAGCAATGGAAAAACACGAAGAAAATATATTACGATTTACGAGATAATTTATAAATTAAAAGAGGGATTATTTTTCAAAGAGAAAAAATGTCGTTCATCAACAATAGGAAAACAAAAAACTATAAGGAAACCAAAATATTGTTGCTATAATCCTGGAATTCTAGAATTAAACTTTGTACTTAGAAACCAGGGAATAACATAATACAGTGCATCAACGATAGCCACCTCGTCAAAACTGGTTTAAAATATAAAAGTTAACGGCTCCAGCACTTGCAAAATAAATTGTTACACTCACCAATGCTTCTGAGGCTCCTACAAATTAATTAAAAAAAGAAAATTGTAGGAGAAGTTAGGCAAATTATTCTACTTTATAACTGCTATATAAACTGATAATTACGTACGGCTTTCAGGGGGCAGTATTGCTAAACCTTACGAATCCTTACGGAAGGGGTGCTAAGTCCTGGGTGTGGTAGAGGAAGAGGGGTTACAAATTCCAATTCTTACGTAAGGACAGAGGGTAACTACCAAAATCTTGTGAGCCCTTTCATGCGGAGTGGAGAGAATTGATAATTTCAAAAGTCCTTCTTAATGACACAAAAACTTAATGGCAAGAGAGAGGAGTTGGGAGAACAGCATGCAAAAATTTTAATTTTATTTACTCTTTTAATTGCCAAAAAAATTTATATATCAAAGAACATTTTTATCAACACATTAGCGTTAATTACAAGAGTGATTGAGAACTACCGGCTCCATAAAAACAAAACAGTGTTTTCCCATCTTTATCTGACACGCTAACTTTAATCCGTAATTTTCCATAAAAAATTGATTTAATATCAAAGTCTTTGGTCTCTGCTTGAAATTTATCCAACTTGTAAATTCCTAAAGAAAAGATAATTAAAATTTTGAATTCAGGTAAGTCGTTACCACTTACTGGTGGTATCGGACATGAATTGCTAAGTGTTGGTACGAATGCTGCTGAAAATTTACCCCATATTTTTTTGAGATACCTATTCAAATCTTGACAAGGTTTTCCTTTAACATTGTAAAATTTTCTCCAATTTCCATTTTCAAATTTTTCAAGTTCGAGAATATGCTAAAAATTTTCAATTGCATTAAAAGAAATTCCAAATAATTATTAAAACTTACATTCATAGTATCATCGATAGCAACTTTATTTTCAATAATTACATTAACGGCTGTATCTCCTTCATCGTTCATAACTAACTTCGCTTGAAGATTTACGTCATCTCCTGTGGGTTTATCAGCATCATAGCATTCGTATACAGATTCTATGATTATGTGACCCAATGGTCCCATCTGTAAGAAATTTCAGAATAGGAATGTTGCATGGTATCGAATTTAGTGATAACTCCTATTAATTCTTGAAAATAATATCAAACGAAATTTATCACAAAAATAAACAATTTTGAAATACGGTCTGCGCTGAAAAAATTAAATTCGAAATTCAAAAATGAATCGGTCAGCCGATTACACCTCTGAGACGTCAGACGCGTGATCCCGAACGTTTTTATGGAAATTTTACAACGTCGCAAGGACCTGACAGTTAAATATTTGACTTATATTTGACAGTTGTAAACAATGTAACGTTTACGATTTAAATTGTATTTTTTATTAATATATATTTATTTTAATACAAACTATAGTCACAATCAATTATAAGAAAAATGGTTAATTCCAAATTTTCTGTGTTTTTATTAAAATTCATTTTTCAATTTTGACACAAACTATTTATAGGTTACATTATCAACATAAACTGCGTTTGCTGTGTTGCCAGTTGCTAAAAAAAATAATTTGTGACGTCATTCGCGCTAAAAACACGGTTTCAAAAATCATTTTTTATAAATTTTTTTTGAGAAAACTGAAGGTCTCCTGTACTTTTTATCTATGCATATCTGTTTACCAACACCTAAAGTTTATAAAAAAAAAGATACTTCAAAAATCATGCAATATCCCTATTAAATTTTAATAAAAATAAAACTTACAGTGCCAATGGCCCCAATTTCTCTCAACAGTGCAAGGAACACAAAATAAGAATTAGATTTTTCAATTCCATGATTTAGATTTCAACTAAATAATGTGGAAATTTTTAAATTATACCTACCTATTATATATTAGCTTTTATCCTTGAATTTTCAATGATTAAATCCTGTAATTAATTTTTGGAATATTGCGGAAATTGTAACTATTTTATTCAATACAACCAGTGCAATGTTTTGAAAAAACCTGTTGTAATCTTCCAACAAAGGATCATCTAGCTTTTATTTTCAAAATTTTACATGTCATGCAATGTTTTTATTATTCCTTCACCATAATACATATAATCTGTATTGCCTACATACTACGTACCGTACACTACAATAATACATGGAATTATATAATATAAAATAATAAAAACACAATATCGTTTTCGTTAACACATCTTTCGAATTATGAAAAATTTACGTGTAACCCAAAATGTTCAAAACCAATAATCAGTTTGTTTAAATCGTCAAAAACCGTGTCTGCTTTACCAGCAAAGGTCCTCCTCAAAACCCTAAACTCTGACGATAATCATTTGATTACTATGTCGATCGATAAGATCGGTCCCAAACAGTCGCCTTCTTGAACCACTACTTAAGAAGAAATTGATGTTTCTTTTTAGAATAGAGTTGACGGTTCAGAAAATGCTCGCCAAAGGCAAGGATACACAGGGTGACCGAGGAGAACCTTTGATGTGGTGATAAAAGACACTTTTTTAAGACAAATTTTCAAATAACATTTTTGTCCAAGTCGAAACCCTTGAGGGGTAAAGCAATTTTTAAATTTTGCTTTCATACGGCCATATCACCGTAACTATTGATTGTATGGTATTAATACATTAGAGATTTGTTAAAGACAATTTACTTATCTACAAATTAGTTTATAACCTCCAATTGTCTAGGATAAATGGATTTTGAGTTATGAATTAAATTAAGAGAAGAAATGTCGAAAAAATTCCAAGTTTTATTGTTTTTGTTGCAAACCCTGTATCTTTTAAACTAAATTACTTACAAAACAACTAATGGCTCAATTCGTGTAAAAAATTTAACGGGCTATAACTTTAGTCTACTAACATTTTTTGGAAAACCAATCCATTTTACAGAAAATTCCAAAATAATGAATAAGGTCGGTACAAAAAATATAGTAATCATACAGGGTGTCTCCGTGTATATGGTAAACCTTTGAGTTTGTGATAGAAGACACTTTTCTAAGATATACATATTTTTAAATAAAATGTTTGTCCTAGTTCAAACCCTTGGGAGGTATCCCTCTTTAAAGCAATTTTTTGACCATGTTCATTATTTTGGGACATTTTGAAAATGGGTTGATTTTCCAAAAAATTGTTACTAGATTAAAATTATATTCTGTTAAATTTGCTATCCAAATTAGTTTTTTGTAAATAGTTTCGTTTAAAAGTTACAGGATTCGCAAGAAAACGAAAAAATAAAACTTGCAATTCTTTAACATTTCATCTCCTAATTTAATTCATAACTCAAAATCCGTTAATTCTAGAGGATAAAAATTACATATAAGTTTGTAGATAAATAAACGGTCTTTCAAAAATTACTAACTTATTAATACTATAAAATCAATGGTTACGGTGTTATGGCCGTTTGAAGGCAGAAATTCAAAAAATTTCTTTAATGAGGGGTTTGGAGTTGGACAAAAATTTTATTTGAAAATTTGTCTTTGTGAAGTGTCCTTTATTACAACCTTAAAGATTTAGCGTAGGCACGGAAACACCCTGTATGACTATTAAATTTTTTGTACCGACTTTGTTGATTATTTTGGAATTTTCTGTGAAATGGGTTAGTTTTTCAAACAATGTTAGTAGACTAAAGTTATAGCTCGTTAAGTTTTCTATCCAAATTGGGCCGTTAGTTTTTTGTCACGTTTTGGAGACGGTCACTGGCCTAGTAGTTAGAGCGATCGACTATTGATGCTAAGGCACCCGATTCGAACCCGGGAGAAGTATAAAAAGGAAAATTTTCTTTCTGACTCTCTTTCTATCTATGACCGTTTCCGTGCTTCGGAAGGCACGTAAAGCCGGTGGTCCTCCTATGTTAATGAATTGCCATCATTAACGATAATATAGGTAACAGGCACATCTGAAGCAAGTCTAGCAAACTATTTCAGATGTAAAACAAATAATATGCTCAAAGTACAAGCAGTACCTTCGGATCTTTGTCGAAGTTACTGTTGGATATAACAGGACCTAGTCCTAATTTGAGGAAGAAGAAGAAGTTTTTGTAAGTAGTTTAGTTTAAAAGATACAGGGTTAGTAAGAAAAATAAAACAATAAATCTTGCAATTTTTTGACATTTCTTCTGTTAATTTAATTCATAATTCGAAATCTTTTCATCCTAGACAATAAGAGGTTATAATCTAATTTGTAGATAAGCGAGTGATATTTAAAAAAATTCTAATTCATTAAGTCTAAAAAATCAATAATATCTTTAAAATTGCTTTAAAGGGAGGTACCCCCCAAAGGTTTAGCCTGGGCACAAATTTTATTTGAAAATTTGTCTTAGAAAAGTGTCCTTTACCACCGCCTCAAAGGTTCTCTACAGTCACGGGGACACCCTGTATGTATAAGTGGGATTTCTGTTTTTACCTCTGATAACATGACGTCCTTTTCGAAGCTGTTGTTGAGGTTATAGCTGAAAAACCTAAGAACGTGGTTTGTAATAACAACAACAACGGGACAGAAAACTTGAAATTGAAAGGTTTTGGGCCAGCAACGTTTATCCTGCAAATGCTGGTGAGTGGAGCTCGAAACAATAAAAATAAACGATCAACAGTAACCGAAAATTCAAACAAAAAAAAACAAGCACGGTAAAATTTTTAAAACCTTAACTAAAAAATGTATTGACAACAAAAATTTTAAAAACAATGGTAACAAAATTCAACATTTATTTTATTTCAAAAACAATTATTATACATTTGAGGGTAGGATTGGTAAAATTTATTTTACTAGAAAATCTAAGATTTTTTGTCTGATTTTACTTTATCTAAGAACCTAAGACATAAACTAGTACGGTGTCAATTTGAAAATTAAATTTTCTACGTTGTGTGCCTAAACTGCAATAAAAAAGTAAAACCGTAAATCAGCTTTAAAAAGAATTAAGTTTAGCGCAAGCTTGTGGTACATGGTGCCAGGGGAAATACAAAATACAACATTTAAAATATAAAATTCAAGATAAATTTAAAATACAAAATAAATATAAAAAATCAAGTATTATAAATAAAAGCCATTCAACAGTTTGTTATACAATTTAATTTTTAAATAAGAGATTTAATTTCAAAAATAGAAGCGATTCAATTGTCGTTCGATGTTCTTCTAGTTGGAGAATGAATTAACCCAGAAAAGAAAATAACCTTCTACAGGTGCAGAAGAACACAAACTTGTATTAAATTTAATAAAAGTTTTTTTAACATTTGGGTAATTGTCAAAAATTGAGAAGCATCGACTTTGGTCGTTCAAAAATGTTACTACTCCCAATTCTGGATTAGAGTAAGTTGCATTGGTTTCCTCTAAAATGTATTTTGTATTTATGTATTTGAAATACATAATAAAAATACAGTACAAAACACATTTCAATTTGTATTTGAAATACAAAGTACAAAATGTATTTTAATTCTGCCCACCTTTGCTTGGCGCCCAATTTCACATCAAGAACAAAAACATTAAAATGTATAAGTGTAAAATAAATTGGACCATAGCAATATATATAAAATAACGGCCCCAACATTTGCAAAATAAATTACAGCGCTCAGTCATTTGGTTTCTTGTGAAATTGATTGAGCTTTGCTTTATTTCATAACTCAACAAAGAAGTTTCCAATTTTTGGCTTCTGTACCAAAGCTTTCAACCTAATAAAAAAGATGTTAGGCTATTTTTTGCAACATCTTTCCGAATTGCAGTACATATGTTTCTGTTTATCTTTTTATTCAAGAGTTGCTAGTAATAGTAACGCAGTGACCGAGTTTAATCGTTACTGACAAAGAAATCTGATCGAGAAAGTAATCCAAATCACTGTGCCGTAGCTAGGATTTATGAGCCTGATACCAAACATAGAAAAAAGAACTTAATTACATTTTACGTAAGACTTTTAGGGGGAGGTATTGGTAAACCTTACGAATAGTTACGGGAGGACCTTTAAACATCTATAATTTTTATATTTATGTTAAATTAATATTTAGTTTTTATTCTTTTTTTAATTACAAAAAAAATTAATTTTAACTTTAAAAAAATTTAATGAAAACTTGTTTTAATAAATTTCAAATCCTGGCGGAGGTAGGAAGAGGGGTTACAAATCTCAACTTTTACGTAAGGACAGAGGAGATGGAGAGAGTTGAAAATTTCAAAAATCGTCCTTAGGTAATTAATGAACGTTCCTTAACTTAATGACAAGAAGGAAAACAGCATGTAAACAATTTTCATTTTATTTAGTTTTTTAATTGCCAAAAAGTCAACAAATTAGCGTTCCTTACATGAGTGATTGAGAAGCGCCTACTCCCTTATAGCAAAAAAGTGTTTTCCCATCTTTATCTTTCAAAATAAGTGTAATCCGTAATTTTCCATAAAAAGTTGACTTAATATCCAAGTCTTTGGTGTCTGCTTGAAATTTGTCTAACTTGTAAATTCCCTAAAGAAAAGACAATTAAAAGTTTAAATCCACACAGGTTGTTACCACTTACTGGTGGTATTGGACATAAACTGTTCATTTCTGGTACGAATGCTGCTGAAATTTTACCCCATAGTGTTTTATAAACTTATTGAAATCTCGACAAGGTTTTCCTTTATAATCGTAAAATTTTCTCCAACTTCCACTTTCAAATTTTCAACATCGACGACATGCTAAAAATTTTCAAATCCGTTAAAAGAAATTTCGAATAATTATTAAAACTTGCACTGATAGTATCATCAATAGGAACTTTATTTTCAAAAACTGCATTAAAGGCTTTATCTTCTTTATCGTTAATAAACATTAATGCCGCTTGAAATTTTATGTCATCTCCTGTGGGTTTATCAGCACCACTGCATTCGTATACAGATTCTACGATTATATGACCCAATGGTCCCATCTGTAAGAATATTCAGAATTTTATTAAACTGATAATATCATAAGTCTAGTGAAAATTTTAATTAAATTAGTAAATTTTCATTTTTTTTGTATTTTTAAATTTAATTCACAAATCGTATGTATAGTGGAATGGGTGGATTTTATTTTTTTTTTAACTGCTTTGTGCAATTTCAAGAAAATAATTTAAATATTCCTTGACTATTTACAAAACAATATCGGGCGTATGGTAGAATTTTACTTTAAAGTCAAAAAACTTGGCTCATTTATATCTTTTCAAGATTTTTGAGAAAACAAAATGTACCTACACGTTCCATTAGGCCCACAACCCGTGTGGGCAATGGAATTGAAAATTTTAATCGTTTTTAAAAATAAACTTCTTGGTTCACAAACTATTTCTTGACATTAAATAATAAGATATCAAGTAGGTCAGTAAAAAGTTTTATAAAAAAAGTCAAATAATTAATTCATTTATATCTCAGTTAATAAATTATTAGTTTTTTCTTAATACATATTTTGGTTTCGGGCGTGAAAAAAATAGTATATACACTACAGGAGAGAATGCCATTATTCCCTGAGTGCATTTGAACTCCAAACTTGCACCTTGTGCATAATATTGCATTTCATATGAATAATTTTGATAGAACAAAATATATATTATAATAAGATCATAACTCTTATAGACTAATTAAGTAAATGTGAAAAAAATTCACTAATTCAATTAAAATTTTCATTAAACTTGTAATATTATTATCAAATTAATCCTTAAAATTAAATTTAAAAAATCAAAAAACTTACAGTGCCAACGGCTCCAATTTCTCTCAACGGTGCAAGAGAGCATAAAACAAGAATTAGGTTTTCCAATTCCATGACTTAGATTTCAACTAACTAATGCGGAAATTTTTAAATTATACTTATCTACTACCTATTATCCTTGAAATTCGCAATGATTCAATCCTGTGATTAATTTTTTGAAATATTACTGAAATCTCCCAACAAAGGATCACCTGATGTTATTTTCAAAATTTTATATATCATGCAATGTTTTCATTATTCCTTACAGCACAATAATATAATAATGTACATTATATTATTATGTGTTATATTAATGTATTTCCGTACGCTACAATAATAATTATATAAAATTATATAATATAAAATTTCGTTAACTTGCAATTCCTGAATAAATGAAATTCAAAATGTTCAAAGCTATTAATTAGTTTGTTTAAATCGTCAAAATCGTCGATTTGAAAGGGAAAGATGTGGTTAAATCGGTTATGCTATTTTTGATTTGACCGGCCAGTAATTTTTTTCTTTCCGTTGGCATTATCTGGAACATGTACATATAATGGTATCTTATAAGAAAAGGTAAAAGCAACCTCCCATGCCTGCTGGTTTTTTTCTATAACACATCTTTTTAAATTTTCAGTTAAGTTTTGGGCGACAGGAATTCGTGCACTGCGAGAAATTTTCTTTATCACAGTAAAGTTGACCTTAGAATATCTGAATCGTTCATTAAAGTCATTAATAAGCAACTAGGGTTTGTTGAGAAGGTTTCCGAAGAACAACATTTTTATGGTACTTTGAGATGTAAATGTTCAAACCATGATTGCTTTTTAGAAATTTGGTAACATTACAATGGGGACATCGAATAGCGGTGGGACCAGTTACTTGCTGAGAATGATTCATTTATTCTTAAAAACTCACCACAGGAAATCACAAGTTGAAATTTACAATGACTTAACAGCCAAATCCCCAAAAAGAGCCAGTTCCATGATAACCATCAATAAATTACGTGAATGGCTAAAAACGTGGAAGTTAGAAGTAATAAACCGGAACTTAAATGTACACTTTTTCCTATAAAAATCGCATTACCAAACTAAAGATCATAAAGATACGAATCATTTAAAGTGAGGATGAATTTGGTAGGACTTCTAATAAGACCACAATTCAAATTTTAAAATCACAATAATCCCATAAGAAACACATGTAAGTGTATTATTGCGTAATATTACGTCATAATTGAACGCATTCTATCACCAATCCGTGCGCTGTAGGTGGGTCGACATTTGCAAACGGGAAAGAGCTACCAGTCGCTCCCTGCTATCTGTCTTGTTAACATCCCCAACTTTTCGAGTAGGACCGGTCTAGGGGGACATATTTAGTTAGTAAAGGATTTTCCCAATTTGAGGATTGACCCAAGAGACGGTCATTGGCATGGTTGTTAGCGCGATGAACTGCTAAGGTAGAACTCCCGGTTCGCATCCGGGTGGAGTTCGCTTTGTAATGCCGTCTCCGTGCTTCGGAAGGCACGTAAAGACGGTGGTCCTCTCACAAGATGCTTGCAACATCTTTGAGATATTAATTGCTGGAGTACCCTCTTGAGGGGGACGGGTAAACGACCTTGGTTGTATCCTTACATAAGGAAGCCCGAAATATATATATATAAAAGGATTTTCCAAAACGGGTTGGAGCAGCCGAAGCAAAGGGGACCAAAGCGGAGGTTGCGGAAAGTTGGTTTTAACTAACGCAACCACGGTCAATCTCGGATTCACCCTAAAAGTATGCCCTAGATTACATTTTTGCTCAGAACGGGGTTTACAATTTTTTTGTCGTTTAATATAATATTACAAATATAAAAAAGATTATTTTCAATTAGTTTTAGCGCTAAAAACTTATTTTAATTGTCGATGGGCGGGGTTACAGTTCAAAAGAGCCAATGAGATATTGCAAACGGCATTGTAAATAAATTTTTAAAGCCGGTTTTTTCTAAAATCTGTGGACCGAGCGCAAATTGTATTTTTTTATGCTTTAATAATCCACTTTAAAGATGGTTAAAATCGGAGTTCGGCAACGGTTATTTTGCAAATGCTAGCGAGTGAAACTCGAAACAACAAAAATGGACGATCAACAGTAACCGGAAATTCAAACAAAAAAACAAAGCGGCAAAAATTTTAAAAAAGTTTAAAAAAAAGTTATAACAAATTTCAACATTTATTTTATTTTATAAGCAGTTATTGTACATTTGGGAATAGAATTTATTTTACTAGAAAATCTAAGACTTTTTTGTCATCGAAAGCGACGTATCACATTTAAAAACAATAAAACAGTGTTCGTGAGACTGAAAGAGCTATGTAGAAGTCAAGAAAATTCACCATCAGCATCATAAGAATTAAGGTAAGCGCAAGTTTGTGGTACATGACGCCCAATTTCACATAAAAAACAACAGAATTAAAATAAATTGGACCACAGCAATATATAAAAGGTAACGGACTCAGTATTTGTAACATAAATTACAGCGGTCAGTCATTTGGTTTCTTGCAGAATTGATTAAGCATCGCTTTCTCCCATAACTCAACAAAGAAACATTTAATTTTTTGACTTCTGCAGCTAACCTTTCAACCTCATAAAAAAGTACGCCAGATGACAGTGGCATAGGTAGGATTTATGGACCTGCTAACAAAAATAGAAAAAAAAAATATTTTATAAATTTATTTTACTTTTAAAGATTTTCTATTTAATTAAATAATTAATTAATTACAATCAACAGTTACATTTTTATTAATTACAATCAACAACAATCACATATTCTTCTTCTATCTTTTATCTCCGATCTATCTTCCGACTAGGAAGACAGATACCACGGTTCAAGTCGTTGCATCATATAGTTGCATCGTATATACTGCTGTGATCAAAGATCTAATATCATTCTATGAACTATGGAGAAAACAACTGGAAACTACCATATTAATTATATTCCCCTAGTAAAGTCACTTTGGCTTCGGTTAAGTTGATCACCTACGCATTATAGAAGTGTATAGCACTCAAAGAAGAAGATTGAATTAATTACGCAAGACTTCTTTAGTTTAGAAGAATTCTTACGGGGGGGGGGGGTAAGTCTTTCGTACCTAAAGTTTAACTTTTCTCCGTTTTTGTTTTCCTTACATAATCTCGATATCGGAATGGCTAACTCCCACATAGTTAAATTAATATTTAGTTTTTATTATTTTTTTTTATTCTTCTTCCTCTGCACGTCTTAGGTTTAGTTTATTTTTTATAAAATAATTTAATTTTTATTTTATTAAAAAAATTAATTTTAACTTTTAAAAAAAATATTTAATAAAAAGTTTTTTTTAATAAATTTCAAATCCTGGCCAAGGTTATAAATTATCCACTCACACAAACTTCATCACCAACACCGTTGCCAACACATTAGTCCTGAGAAGGTCGCCGTATTGGTAAACATTTTAACCTTCCTTATCACAAGGTAAAATTCAAGCGGTAGTCGTCTGAATAATGAGCAATGTTGTTCAAGATCTGACGGCTTTCGGGTACCTGCCGCTTGCCTTTACTCGAAAACAATGCACTTTTTGTTCGAGCACCAATGTATGGCCACCTTAAATTATGAATTTAATCTACTAATAAGGAGGTCGTTAAAATGTTTGCCAACACCTTTTCCAAAGTTAATGTGTTGGCGACGCCGTTGGTGATGAAGTTTATCCAAGTAGCGAAGCTTTTACGTATGGGGAGTGGAGATCTAGCAAACCTTTAGGAACCCAGTATAGGAGTAGGATAAGTGAAAAATTTCAAAATCGTCCTTATGTAATTAATGAACGCTCCCTAACTTAATGGCAAGGAAGAGAACAGCATGCAAACAATTTTCGTTTTATTTTGCTTTCTAATTGTCAAAAATCTACAAATTAGCGTTCCTTACAAGAGTGATTGAGAATTACATACTCCCATATAACAAAAGAGAATTTTCCCATTTTTATCTCGCAAAGTAAGTGTTATCCGTAATTTTCCATAAAAAATTGTTTTAATGTCAAAATCTTCGGTGGCTGCTTGAAATTTGTTTAGCTTGTAAATTCCCTAAAGAAATGACAAAATTAAAAGTTTAAATCCAGACAGGTTGTTACCACTTACTGGTGGTATTGGACATAAACCGTTCATTTCTGGTACGAATGCTGCTGAAATTTTACCCCACAGTGTTTTTATAAATTTATTGAAATCTCGACAAGGTTTTCCTTTATAATCGTAAAATTTTTTCCAACTTCCACTTTCAAATTTTTCAACATCGACGACATGCTAAAAAATTTTCAAATCCGTTAAAAGAAATTTCGAATAATTATTAAAACTTGCACTGATAGTATCATCGATAGGAACTTTATTTTCAAAAACCGCATTAAAGGCTTTATCTTCTTTATCGTTAATAAACATTAACGCCGCTTGAAATTTTATGTCATCTCCTGTGGGTTTATTAGCACCACTGCATTCGTATACAGATTCTAGAACTATGTGACCCAATGGTCCCATCTGCAAGAATATTTAGAATTACATTTTAATGTATAATAGTTTATTAACTCGTAAAAATATACTTTAAGTATTACTAATATTACAATATTTGATTTAATATCACAAGTCTAGTGAAAATTTGAATTGAATTAGAGAATTTTTCATTTATTTTTTATATTTTAAATTTAATTCACGAATCGTATTTGTGCGATTTCAAGAAAATAATTTAAATATTTCTTGACAATTTATAAAACAATATCGGGCGTATGGTAGAATTTTGCTTTAAAGTCAAAAAAATTGGCTCAGTTACATCTTTTCAAGATTTTTGAAAACAAAATCTACCATAGACGTTCCATTCGGTCCACAACCTGTGTGGGCAATGGAATTAGACAATTTTATCTTTCTTAAAAATAAACTCCTTGGTTCATAAACTATTTCTTGACATTAAATAATAAGATATCAAGTAGGTCAGTAAAAAGTTTTGTAAAATAAAATAATAATTCATTCATTCAGATGTCAGTTAATAAATTAGATTTTTTTATTTCCTGATTTCGGGTGAGTAAAAAATAGTATATACACTGCAGGAGAGAATACCATTATTTCCTCAATGCACTATAACTCTCGGGCTTTTTATGAATTTTTCACTAAACTTGTAATATTATCAAATTAATACTTAAAATTAAATTTTAATAAAAATCAAAAAGCTTACATAACCAATGGCCCCAATTTCTCTCAACAGTGCAAGAGAGCATAAAACAAGAATTAGGTTTTCCAATTCCATGACTTATATTTCAACTAACTAATGTGAAAATTTTTAAATTATTATACTTACCTGTTACCTATTATCCTTGAAATTTGCAATGATTAAATCCTGTGATTCATTTTTGAAACATTGCGGAAATTGTAACTTTTTTATTTAATACTAATGTGTAATATTTGGAAAAAATGTGTTAGAATCTTCCAACAAAGGATCACCTAACGATTTTTTTCAATATTTTATATAATATCATGTAATGTTTTCCTTACACCATAATATAACACATAATGTACCTAGCTATGTACTATTATGCATTATATTAATGTGTTTCCGTACACTACAATAATAAAATAATGTATAATATAAAATAATAAAAACATTAAAAAAACACTATATTGTTGATTCACACTGGCACATCTCGAAAAAAAAAAATCGGATGTGGCGATCAGCATGACTTGATCATATTTTTATTAAATATTAAAAATAATTCTGACCTAAAATCAGATCAGCTCTAAGTCTCAATACAAAGATACAAAATACCAAATTTAATTTTAAAATTCTTATTAGTTTTTGAAATATTTTGTAAAAACTAATATTAAATAAATAGATTAAAAAGTTGTTTCCATCAACCAATTTTAACCAAAATTTAATTAGCTCTAACTCCTACGTTGACGATACAAAATCTCAAATTTGGTTTTGAAACTCTTTTTAAAATATTAAATAAAGACTAATATTAAATAATAAAATTTTATAAAATAGAAAAACAATAGTTTTCATAAACTAATTTTAACTAAAATTTAATCTGTGTATTAAATCTCGGTAGTATAAGTTTGTAAAATCTTTAATTTGGTTTAGAAATTCCTATTAGTTTTTGAAATATTAATTAAAAACTAATATTAAATAATAAAATTTAAAAAATAAAATATAATAATTCCCATGAACCAATTTTAACCAAAACCTAATCAGCTCTAAGTCTGAATATGAAAAATCCCACATTTGGTCTCAAAATTCTCAAAAAATTTGACCACACACAGACACTTTTTGGAAATCGTCTTATTTTACTCAGGCGACCTCAAAAAGTTTATCAATCAATCAAAATCTCAAATTTTTTTTCTGCACGAAAACAATACTTTCTCATATTACATATGATAAAGTAAAAATTGCCATGTTGATCACCAACTGGGGTCTGGGGATATGAAATCGTATCCTCAGTATCAAAAGGCAGAACAGAAGCGCTATATGAAACGGCCTTATGGTAAACTTTTTGATAAGATGAACTTTTTCTGCCAATTTCATACCCTCCCGACGTCCGGTCACTATCTTTTTCTTATTATGTCCTGATGATGAGTTTCATCAGCACTGCAACTTGCTTGTCCGTTTAGAACATCGGCGACGAGAGCTGGATTGTTCGAAACCACTTGGATTATGAAAAATGAAATTCTTATTACACTCAAATGTAGTTTATCATATGAATATGTATAACCTGGTACACTATATCCCCATATAATTGTAGTATGGAACAGAAACTCTTCCATAGAAAAACTATACATACATTCATTCATCCTCCTCAAACGAAAGGCGATAACAGGTAGCGGTATGGCTAGCCATACCGCTACATACCCTACAGGAATCTACAGGGCCCACTTAATCTTTTTATTTATATACGGGTCTTTGGATGAATCTTATATCTTTCAAAATATACTTCTTGGAAACGTTAACAGCATTCCCAACGGCATTGTTCCGTTAGGCTGTTCAACAGTTTAAATATCAGTCCATACGACTTCTTCTCTTTCTCTGAAGATGACACACTAGTCAAAACATTCCCTGCTCCCATGCCTTTATGTTATAACATAACAAACTATCAATAGTAATGTATTAAGTGCATAGCAAGTTGCCGATAATTCTGGCTAAAATGCGACAGCTTATTACGACGAAAATTTGCACGACGCGAAGCGGAGGGCAAATTTTCTCAAGAAATAAGCTGGAGTGCATATTTAAACAGTTATCGATACAACTGCTATGCACTATACATTTTGTCAACTATTGCATAAGTAATAAGAAAATTCAAAATTTGCAAAAAGCTGCGATTTTGATAATACGAAATCGATAAGTGCACTTGTGCAAGCTTATCGCTTAATTGCCATGGAATTGGTTCTAATTTTGACATTTGAGTTATTCCGAATTTTTCTATTGGTTTATAGGTAACTATGTACATACGCGTGCAATAGTCAAAAAAGGCCCTCTAAAAGAAAAACTAATTTAACAACGTTAAAAAAATTCCTGTAAATATGCACAAAGGCATTTAGCAAATCCTCTACCTACGTTCTCGATGTGTCCCTTGATTCTCAACGGTAATCGTAATAGACTGCAGCCAAGGGTCAACCGCTAGAGGAAATCGTGTACAATTAACTTCACACTTCACGTACTTCATCATAATTCTCCATACTTCTTTGTCCTTCATAGAATTCAGCAGTAATTAATCGATACTTTCAGTATCAGAGACTTTAATTTCTGAGACTTACAGAAATACCAAGATTTGAGCACTGGAGGGTGTTCCACACCCCAGACCCCCGGATTAAGTAGATTATTTTTATCAAGTAAACTAAAGATCTCTCGTTGCAGAGGCACTAGAGGGTGTTTCACTCCCCAGCCCCCGGATCAAGTAGTTTATTTTTATCAGAAGTAAACTGAACTCTCCTGTTGCAGAGATCTACCTCCCAGGAGTACGGAATTTATAATTACGCAGTTTATAATTAATTGTCAGATTACGAATTAAACACATTTACTTGGCCATAGCTAATTTTAATAAACTTGAGATATGCTTAAATATTTAATTCACTTTTAATAAAAATAAATTATTTAAACCGGGGGGTCTGGGGGTGTGGAACACCCTCCAGTGCCTCTGCAACGGAGATCTTCAGTTTACTTCTGATAAAAAGTAAACTACTCGGTCTGGGGTTCTGCATGTTCTGCAATGTTCTTCATTCCAAAATTTGTGCACTGGAAGGTGTTCTACACCCCCGTTACTTCATGTACTTCATTAGATGTGTACAAAAAACTTCACCAGCGGTTAACCCCTCGACTGCAGCTAAAGACTATGAGAAAAAGACCTAACAAAAAGTACTAATCCTCCAGGTTAGAGGATCTTCATCTCGTCATAAATAAAAAATGTAAAATTTAAAATCCGAACACCAGGTCGCCGATACTAAACGAATTTAACCATGAAGGATTTATTTAAAAAATAGATATGAAAGGTACATGGAACCTTCAACGCATCGATGAAGAAAGAGAAATTTAGAGCCGATAGATAAACTAAGCATGGTCGTAGTATACCTCGCAGAAATTAATTTACTGGACTGGGGTTTTCAGACAATAATAAACATCAAACTCGATATTATAAGATACAATTTACTCCTTTAATTTACAATGTACTATTCATTTCGCTGTTTTTATTGCGACAGAAATTGTACTTGAATAACTAAAATCACTTATCAAAATTTTTACATTCCTTACGGTGGTTTAGAATCGATTTCTGCTGTTACGCAAGAAACTATTTTCCCAATTTTATCTCTTATACTTATTTTTGTCAACAATTTTCCATAAAAAATATTATTACCCTCGATATCTTTGACGGTGGCTTGAAATTTGTCTAGCTTGTAAGATCCCTAGAACAAACGCAATTAGAATTTTAAATTAGTCAAATTATTCGAATTCTAGCTTCTATGATAGAACAGCAGACACGAAACTACAGTCCAAAATTGTTTTGGGTCTTCCTACCCTAGTGAGGTTGTATCTGACCCACCGTATTTTCGTGCCCGAGAACCAGAAAGTAAAATAAACCTACTGGCGGTACTGGACATGGTTTGTCAAGTTTTGGTGTAAGTGCTGCTGAAATTTTACCCCATAACTTCTTCATATGGCGATCAAAATCTCGACAAGGTTTTCCTTTAAAATTCTGAAAATTTACCCAAATTCCATTTTTTGGTTTTTTTATATCGACTTCGACCTAAAATTTGTTGGAATAATATTGTAACAAAAATTTCAAATGATTATTCAAATTTACGTTCAGGTCATCATTTAAAGCAATTTTGTTATCAAAAGTTGCATCAAGAGCGTTATCATGTAAATCTACTTTTAATATCATTTCATCTCCTTTTGGTTTATCTTCACCACTGCATTCGTACATAGAAGTTACGTCTACGCTACCCACTGGTCCCACCTAAGAAATAATTGAAAATTAAATATTTAAAACAAAATTTAAATCTTACATCGTTCGAGACGGCTTCAATTTTGCTCAAAAAGGCAAAGCAGCACAGAGTAAAAATTATATGTTTTAATTTCATGATTATTAATTTCAACTAAATAATATGAAAAATTTTCGAATATATATCATAAATATCAGCGTTTATCCTTGAAATTAACAATAATTAATTCCTGCAATGTACTTTTTTTTTATTTTCTATACAATTTTTTGAAAATAATGTAATTTTTCAGCAAATAATAATTATTGCATAACTAAGCATTATTTTCAAAATTCTACGCTTGAAATACGCCAACACGCAAAGTTTTTAAGTTATTTCAATTGCATAAGGCAAATCATACAAATGCAACAATAAAACAGGTATAAAGTTGGTAAAATTAGCAATGGTAAATTTTTACCATTCTCTTCTCTTATTCCTTTTATTGATGGCATTGTTCATTTTCTACCCCCTGGTGGAATAGACAAAACTACAAATATTAATTTAACACGGAAAAATAAAACATTATGTAATGGTACTGAAAGTTAGTGATAACTTAGTGATTATGTAAGATAAGTAAGATTAGATAAGATTAGTGATAACTTTCGCTAAAGAGTGTACTGTGGACGCCATTGAAAAACGGGGCAAAATTAAGGTTTTAAGAAATGTAATTAGTGATTAATTTTGGTTTACAAAAAAGCATAAAAATTAACCTTTGGTTTTTTCCAAAAATCCTGAAAATTTTATTGCCCCTTTTTAAAGTTGATTAAAAAGTCTTTCGCTTATGGGGTCGAATAATCTTATTTAAAGCCTGATTTTTATCACAATGGTACTGTACTATACTGTACAGTTCTACTGTTCTTAGAACAATATTGTAATAGTACATACTGTACTGTATTGCACTGTAGTGTACTTTCGGTACTGTACCATTACTGTCTCAGTACAGTCTAAGGTAATGGTTAAATTTGAATAATTACTCTTCAGGACAGTTCTATTGTACTCAGTGCTGTAAAAGCACATACTGTACTGTGCTCAGTACACCCCAAAGTAGTTGTTATGTTTGAATAAATATTGTACTCAGTAGTGTAATAGTACTACTGTAATCAGTACAGTGTGTAATTACTGAGTACTGCTATAGTGAGTACTGAGTACAGTATATATTAGAACTATAGTTGCCATACTATACACTGTACAGTAAGTAGTACTATAGCGTAATGGTACATACTGTACTGTACTTAGTACAGTAGTGCAATAGTACAGTCAAAAACCAAAAAAAGAGTTATAAGTTTTAGGCTTAGGTTCTATCTTCTAAGTGTCAAATTATAACAGCCAAAATTTATATTTATACAGGACAAAATATATACAGGCCTAAACTTACAATAAACAAAATTTATAACGGTCAAATTTCATACACATTAAAATTCATAAAGAGCAAGATGTTTACTGGACAAAATTTCTAAAATTTATAAAGGATAATATTTATAATTGTTAAAATTTATTCCAAATTTACGATGGATAAACTTTATACTGACCAAAATTTTAACCGCTCAAAATTAAAAAAATAATTTCAATAAATTTAATAATGGTTTCAATAAATTTTAATTTTTAATATAAAAATGCTCAAAATTCATACAGGTCAAACGTTATAATAGTTAAAATATGAATTTTATTGAAAAGAAAATATAGTTGAGGTGATAGGCCGATGGAAACTTAACAAGTAGACACCTTTTTCACAACACACCACTAACGAAACATTCAAAAAAGCAAAGTCGCATTCAGCAATATCGTCGAATGAAAAAAATAGCAAACAAATAGTAAAAATTTCCAAAATTATTTTAAAATTTTTGTATTAATTGATTTTTATAATTTCACCGTGAAATGGAAGCTTGGGATAATTTAAAAATTATCTTCGCTCCCAAAAACACAAATTTATTTAAACGTGTTTGCCCTTGATCTTCGTTTTCAACCAGCTTGATATTAGCGGAAGCCAGGAGTCTAGGTTCGAAGCGCTTACGTTGTCTTTTCGTTATTTTTGAAATTAAAGAGTAAATCAAACTCGGAGTATGAAAACAACTACGTTTATTAAACAAAATAGAATTTATCGTAGCTCTGCAGGTACGTACAATAGTTTGCAAAATTATTTTAGGCAGCAACCTCAATGAAACAAAGTAATTGACCCAGTGCGTATTAATCACCAATGTGTGATGTAATGAAATGAAATGCAAAACTGCCAACGCAACTGGTCGTTTAAGTAATAAAAATAGAGACTCACCAGCTGATAAGTATCTTAACAAACTAATTAAGGTGACAATGGTAGGACTCGTAGAACAGTTGATGTTGGCGTTCACTCGATAATCTTGCAGTTGAAACAACACTAGACACACCAGGTCACTGTATTCACTTGATTGGTGCCTTCTGAAGGTAGCTGCTATTCCAGGGCTGAAGGTAATACTCGAGGGGCTGGACGGAAACGCACTCCAAATGGTAGTTGAAGCGGTCGAAGCACTCAGGAGAAGATTGATATGAAGTACCGAATCGTACTTATCGCGCTTCAAACTAATTAAACGCAAATGCTTGAATCGCAAAATAAAGGCTCGCTCGACGTAGTTATTATTGCTCGACATATGCAAGCCGTTGAAATTAATTAGCGATCGTCGATGTGGAAATGTAAAAATTGTTGGAAAGTAATTTTCCAAACACCGCGTAAATTTTCGACCTTCAAAAATTATGGCGCTTACGTGATCGGCGCGCAACTCCGTCGAATACCCAATATGGAATCGAAGAAAAATACGGTCGGCAGATGACGAAATTTCGGTGAATTATTAACTTCTAAACGCCCGAATTTATTACACATTCAGATCCGCAAAAAGCGTCTTTGCAGGTGACTCGCTGACTAATTAAACAGAATTATCAAATAATTCCACCAACTTTGGTAGACAATTCAAAATCGGCAATTATAAACCGCACTCACAAGAACCACGCCTTTCAACGGTTCGGTCACCACTCCTGTCCCTTTGCGCGCTTCGTACCCCTTTCCTCTCGCCTTCCACGTGACTTGATAAAACCCAAGGGGGTCATAAGAAAGATGCGACAGAGTACCTTTCATAACAGGAATTGTTAATGTCACAATTTCCTGTTATAACCGAATTCAAATTTTGGCGCTGCTATCTATGAATTTTATGTATAAAAATTTTAACAGACCAAAATTTATGATGAATAAAAGTTATACTGAGCGTTACAGAAGTTGAATTATAAATGTTATAAAATTCATACAAGTCAAAATTTGTAATGGATAAAGTTTACACCGGGCATTATTTATAATGGTTAAAATTTATAATTAAAATTTTTAGAGCAAAACTTTAAACGGGGCACAATTTATAATGAATAGAAGTTCAAGTTAAAACTATCCTGTTTTCTTTACTTTTTAAAAATCATTAATTTTTTTAAAGTCATTTTTATGCAAAATGCTAATTTAAAATATTTAATTCGCTTTTAGTTTGATTGGGTCGGCTAGCTACCGGGCTATTTATTTTTATAAAGCTGTTAGGTCTCACTGACTCATTCACAGTCCAAATCGTTGAAGCTAGGAAACTGAAATTTTGGGTGTACCCAAAATGGCCCTAAAAATTCGAAAAACTTTAAAAAAAGCCCCGTTTTTAGTGTGGGTCTAATGTTTTTGACTCTTGTATGTACTGGACGATTTTCGATTTCGTTTTGTTCTCTTCTCCTTTCTTTGTATTTCACGAAAAGAAACGCAGTGCCGTCGTTCACTATCAATAAGGTTTTTTCTTTAAAAGTACACTTTAAAACATAAAATGTGTGACCAAACGGTAGGCGCTAGAAAGCCAAAATTTTGCACACACGAGACTATAGACCGAGCACAGTTGACTTAGCCAGAAAAATTTACCTTAAAAAGCTTGGGACACATTTACTTCAAATTTTTCAGATTACATCTGTTTCCCTAAAGAGGTTCTTCTTTGAATTATAGTGCCATTTTACTTTGTACAGAGAGCCGCACCAAGCGGAGATGCTAGGCACTGCGCCAAGAGAACTTCAGAGGCTGCAAAAATCCTAAACAAACATTGGATCAGTGTTGAAAATAAAATGCTTATTGGCATTAGTCTCTTCCCTTCTTGGAATGTTTCTTGAGAGTAAGACCGTAACCTTAAAGGTTTTCTAGGCGAATTGCCTCTGTGTTTATCATTGCCTTCCGAGAGAAGATGGTAAGAATAAAATTGTACTTGTATATTTAGTGCCGGGAAAGTCGGCACTTAATTCTGCACTTAAGAATCGGGTCAAGTTGTGGCGGCTCGTACTTGGGTGTACCATACCATACTGCACTGGGCAGCGTAGTTGGCTAAAAACCAACTCTAATAAGAAAAAGCAGAGGCAGTGTATGTCCATGCTATGCGACTATGTAATGTGACGTTTTGGATAGCCTTTACAGCAAGATTCTTTAATGAGTAAAGAGGTCCGCTTGTCAAAGACTCAAACCAAAGCAAATGGCTAAGAGTGCGAGCTAGACCGACGACTGTACCGCCTGCGTCTTACCGTTACTGAGAGGACTTGCAAGGTTCTGTGGAGTCATGGATTGGAAACCTTTCATTTCCTTCATGAACCTTTCATTTCATTTTCGTTCCAACAGTGCTTTGCTAATAGCATGGAGGCTTAGCAATTTTGACGCCTGTTTCTGTTTGTTGCGAAATTTACATTAAAAGTAAAATCAACTTAAAAATAGACCACGCTACGTCACTGTGTCATAGTCTGGTCGTATACTACTTCCTTCACTTTTTTAATCGTAAAAAGGCTCTCATTATTTTGCTCAGACAATCTAAATTGTACCTACTTTACTGGGCGAGGGATAAAAATCAGTCACCTTCCCACTATAATGCTAAAATACTACAACCTATTATTTTGGATTTTCATTATCTTTTTCAATTGTTCCTACGCTCTATCCAGCGCATACATTACGCCTTCCTGCAAGTTATATTGTTGGTGGCTGGTAATACATATTAATTTATTGATTGATATGACAACCTACTGATAACTAATATTGGTCCGCCTGAAACATAATTGGTTTCCAATGCCTTTTTCCAGTTGATGTTTTCCAAAGCATAAAAAAACGTGGTAAATGATCTTATTAATTTTTAATGTCAACCCTAGGTTCACGATGGAAGAATTTAAACCTCTTGAAAAACCTCACCTAATTCTGGAACAATCTTGAAAGCTCAACTGCTTTTAAGTGTTTTCTAAACAAAGATAACAAAAGTTTAGAAAGAAATTTCAAAATTTGTTCCACCTTGCGCCAATGTAACATTTTTAACGGGAGAAAACGCATGAAAATGGCTGTAAAAGAAAGCAAATTTTATTCTAATTAAACATAAGGTACACTATATACAAATACACAAGAAAACACCATAAATAATAAATAGTCGAATGAAAAACATAATTTTCGATCGAGTTACGTACAATTAATTTTTTTTACTAATTTATTTAGGTACATAATCAACAAATTAGTTGGGAATAGAGCATAAAAAACTTTACTCCAATAGTTTGATGAAATAAATAATTATAAACTGGAAAATGATTAATTCAAGGCCACACAAAGGTGTGACAATCGATGTCCACTTAGATCACTTTGATAATAATATAATCGAAATATTGAGAAAAGACAGACTTGTTGCAATATTTTTGGCAGTAAATTTGAATAGTTAAATAAATCAGCATTGTCGCGATCCCGCATCTGATTTTGACCATTAAATGGTGGCAATCCTGTATAAAAATTCTGTAGTCAAATTTGCGCACTAATAACAATTTTTTTTAATAAAAAAATAACAAATAACGTAATAATTAGCCCCTTGTTATTATTACAATAAATTACTTAGAATTATTTTTTGAGAAATGCACATGACAAAATACATTAAACTATCAGTACTGGCTCTGACTGTTGGCATTCGAAAAATGAAATGTTAACACTTTACCTAGCTGAAAAAATAGAATAAATTATCACTTTCACTGCTAGATATAGAAATTGTTCAACACACTGTTGTAAAAGATCACGTTTTTCAGGTCACATCACATTTTAGTTTAAAAATTTTTTAAAAAGCATAACTACAAATTTGAATTAATTGTTTAATAATTTGATTGTAAATTTAATTACTCCGAAATATCGTCTCCGCCTTGGTCGAAACCCGAAAGGTCTGCAGATTGTAGGTGCCCCTTCATTAATGCGTATTCGATAAGAGCTAAATGGCAAAAGACGTATTGATCTGGCATTTGGATGGAATATGCTCTTTGTGACCTAATTTTTTCTACAGTTCCTCTAACATCCACCGTTCCAACATCTTCCAAGCGTGATATGCATATGTCCAATGTACAAAAAGTACCTAAAATTTCATTTGTCAATATTTTGCTTTTAGAACTATTTTTATGCAGGGCATGCAAGGGTAGAAATAAGCAGACTGAAGGAAAGAAAGATTCACAGGTACAGGTTTTAGTATCATATTCATCAACCTCGTGGGAGGTTAAACAAGGCGTAATCAATTACTTTATTATTGTCAATGTTTATGCTGTTAGGCAATAACACAAAGTAAGATTTACAATAATACGGCAATTTAATAACGCCTTCTGGGAAAATTTTGAATTAAATTAACTGTTTTCAATACTCCCATAAGGTTCATGAATCTGATACTATAAGTATATACAGTAGAACCTCGATTATCCGTGCGCGCATTATCCGTGAAGCGGTTAATCCATGGGCGCATTACACATCGATTACCGTGCGCAGATTATCCGTGTGGCGGCGGTTTATCCGTGGGCGTTTGCAACTTCGGTAGTGTACTATGTAAAATCAAATATATAAAATTTATGCTTAGTTCGGAGCTGCACTTGGATTACATACAAAGCTGTTTAGTGTATTTTTTTGCATTGTACGTATTAATAATATGAAATTTTGCTGAATTTATTGTTATGTACAAATGATTTTCGGTAAATAAAAGTGCTAAATCTACAATATAATAAGTATGTATTAAACATATTTTATAATTTAACAAAAAACGTCAATTATTATTATCCGTGCTTTCCAATTATCCGTGCTCAGCACGGTCCCAGTCAGCCCGGATAATCGAGGTTTTACTGTATGATCAAAAGTACAAATGGGGAAAGTGAAACAAACTCCCCGTGTCAGATCAAATATATAATTTGAACAGGTTGAGGATTAACGCTACTGCAAAATTGGATCTGGAATTACCAAGATAAAGGGTGAACAAATTTCGTATTTTTTCATTAGTAAGCAACTTTAAAAAAAAGATCAAGTTGTGCCTGCACACTGAAATGTAAATAAATTAACCAACCACATTTTTGTTTCAACAAAACCCAAAACTTATATTTTTTTAATGGAACCTGTATCTACCCCCAAGGCATCTAACAAAATAGAGGCTTAAAATTTCTGTTCATTATTTTTAACAGTTTTATATTAACTTGCATAAATAATGACGATTTTTAACCCATTTTCTATCACAGAATCAGTTCAAAACATTTTAATCTATCAAATTTTAGGGTTGATCCGACCATCCAATTAAATTTGGGCTTCACGAAAACAGGGGAAACCAAGATTTTAATTTGAATTCACAATTTAATTTATTGAGTGACTGTTCCGCCACTGTTCAGTAATCTTATTAGATTTTAATGTGATGTACAGAGGCCGATCTAGGACCAACTCAAGGAAGGTCTAGATCATAGAGGTGTTATTTAAATAAATTAAAATAAAATACTCATAGTATACAATTGCCAACGTTTTAATCATATTATGACATCTTCAAGCGATTCATTCAATAATCTCTTATTAGATTATTATTTAAATTGATGACGTCATAAAACGACAAAAACGTCGGAAGCATACATCATCAATTTAATTAATAATTTAATAAACAACTAATTGAATTAATCACTTGATGATGCTATAGTATGACGGAAACGTTGAAGAATATAACTGTTGTTATCTTCAAACCTTAAGGCTCGACCAAACATGTAACAGTCGTGTAACGTCACCAACGTTACGCAACTTTGTTACATACTGACGATTATGAGCAATGACATAAGTTTCTAGTTTGAAGATTACAACTAAATACCTACACTAATCATTTCTATTTATAAAACTTGGTGTATTTAAGTTTTGAAAGAAAAACTAAAAGAAGAATTTTTTGACAAGACGCATTTTTTGACCTAGAAGAATTATTTTGAGAAAAATGCGTACCTTTCCTTTGTAATCGTAAAAGGGTAAAAATTGAAAACTTCCGTAAGGTTTGCATAATACGAACGAATTAGTTCAGAGAATCACTTTGTATATTTAAAAAGGTAAAAATTGCAAATTTAAAGTAATATCTCAGGACAGTGGTTCCCTAAGTTTCACAGGGGGCGGAGTAAAATATTGCAAAAGCTTCAAAAAGAAAATTAAATTGGTCATGTCCAGTTTGATTCCAAGATGTAAGAAAATGTGCCGTGATCCGCAGACTCATCCATTCCATTAATTTAATGATAATGAATGAAAGAACACATTTGTTTAATAATGCAGTTGTTCATTGCATGTTTAGTCATAGTTTAAGTTAAGGTAGAGCACCTTACTTCCAAAAAGGCGCCACGAGTCGAAAAAGTTTGAAAACCACTTGGTAAAGTAATGCAGGTGAGCCCACAAATATTTGTAAACCATTAACGTTATTATATTCATAAACGATTCAAAAATTACCTATTCAATAATTATTTTGTAATAAAAAATTTCTAAAATTGGAGCACAACTTGATAACATACAATGATGACCCAAATATATTTATATCTACCAAATTTGCGAGAGAAAAAACTATAAATTATTACCTGTTCGTCCAATTCCAGCACTACAGTGAACCGCAATTGGAGGTCCCCTGGGATGCCCGGCCCAAGTATCACCTAGAGCCGTGACCATGTTAGCCTGTTGCGTCCTAACTTTTTCTAAAAACTCCAAAGTCGCCCTTGCGGAATGTGGAACTCCGTAATCCGGCCAAGAAGTGAACTGCCAATGTGACACCTCCTACTTTCCTCTGTCTGAAATTAAAATCTTTAACATTCCCGCAAACTAATAATTCGAAACTCACTTTAGTATTAGTAAGTTGAAGCATGGAAATAGTGTAGTCTGGATCTGTCTCAATCGAGATAGTTTTAACGGTAAAATGCCCGTACGTCACTTCGCCATCGGCATCCGGTTCAAAGTATTGATGACATTTCGGCCTCCCTCTTTCCATAACCCTAGTGGTCATTACTATTACTAAACAGTGTTGTTCCCATATCATTCGCCAAAAATCTACTGTTGTTTTCATCAAAGGACCTAAATTTTAAAAACATAATCAATGTGTGCGAGCGTTTTCCCACTCGTAATAATCCGCACGTACACGTTGTTACGATAATCCGCACACATTTGATACGAAAACTCACCTTGTGTATTAATAAAGGCATTTTTTTGTTTATAACCATCCACAAAATTGGCATGAATATAATCACTGTCTTTATCACCATCTAATTCAGAAAGTATAACTCTACTATGATCATAACACAACACATCCGTATATCTGTTCTTAGGTAAATTATTTTTTGACTTAGCCACGTTGAACACACCATCCGGAGGTCGAGAACGAATTTCGGCGTATTCTTGCACAAGTCCCGAACGCCCCCTTTCGCGTACATAATCTACTAATTGAAGCATAGTAAGTGCGGTACCGTCGCCATGGAGGGAATCATCATCAGAAAAACCACTAGAAGCACTGCTAGGTGGATTTAAATTGGCTTCTTCTGCCCAACTGTCACTTATGTTATTGGTCGATGACGAAATCTTGAGATCCTCATTTGTTCCAATACGTTTTTGTGGTGATGGTGTTTTACCATCTAAAATTTGAAATTTTTTAAAATTCTCAATCGGCAAATAACACAATTTTATCTACTCACCATATTGTGGCTGAGGTGAATCGGGACGGGCTGTCATAGACTCATAACAGTGCAACAGCCAAGCATCATGGTCCAGTTTGTGGCTTCCCCCTAACTGTATTGGAAGGGAATCCCTAGGGATGTGACTGCTTAGTTGTGCTACGGATACAGTGTACACTCTCTCTCGAAGTTTCTCCCTAACAAAAAGTCTGAGTATTTTAAAAGGCGCTTTGAACCACAGGGGGGCCGTCACTATCAAAACTTTTTTTAATTTTGCCGGATATCCACCCTGTAACAAAAATAAAATAAATTTGTCAAGTTTATATTATATTCATAGGCGCAAAAGCGCGCTATTTGTGTGGCATTAATACTTTAGATTTTTAATCAAAAGCCTGTGAAACGTAAAACGACTTTTAAATTTCAATGAAGCGTTGCGTTATTATTCATATGCGCACTGATAGTTGCGCTATCTTTTTTAAAACGAGGGTAACCAACCGATTTAACAAAATTTTAACATCGAATCAGCAAAACTTGTTTGCCGCGGAATCCAATTGGGAACACGGGAAACGTGGAAGCAATAAGTCAGTTTCAAAATTGATTTAAGCAAAATGCAACCACCTCTCCTGCGAGTTCAAAATTATGGATTCGGAAGCAATAACAAATGACGTTGCGCAAATAAAATTAGACATAATTAGACCAAAAACGTTTAACAATATTTACAAATTATAAAAATATATATTCAAATTCAATTAACCTTGAAGGTCGTTTAAAAATGGAGGACTAAAATTAGCAATTTTTCTTGAATTGAAAATATTAAAAATAGCAAGATTTGTTATTATAGAAGCGCTTTCAAATTGAAAGAAAATACAGACGTAGTAATCTTAATAATGCATCATCTCATTCATGAGGACGAAGGACAAGCTTTAAAAATTGATGAAGCAATCAAATATTCATAATATGCTTACGGAATTGTGGACGCTATCAAAGCGCGCTATAGCTGCATTCAACAAAAAAGTTATTAAAATTACGACTTTCTTAAAGTTAGATGTGTACACATTATAAAAGTTTGAACAAACGGGAAAATGGCCATTCATCTAGTTTTTATTTTGTTTGTTGTAGTTTGAGAATTTATTATGAATTATAATATATTGTTACTACGCATCGTATCATTATCGACACGTGTGAAATTATATTGTTATTAGCAATGGATTATTACGCACCAAGGCCGCCCTGTACTGAATAATATAAGTTCTTGAAGTTCGTACCTTTGATAGACAGGCAAACTTTATGGGAGTTTTGAAAACATTACAATTCGAAAAATTATCAACAGATGGCGCTAGGGCATAAAACTTCAAATTCGAGTGGGCTAGAACAAAGTCAATTTTTATTGAGTCTGCCTAGAAAATCCATTCGGTATTGCTTAATACCGAATCAAAGTTTCACTTGCAATTTTTAGTCGATTTCGGACAATGCAAACCCCAATTAGGGGAATAATTTTAAATTCGCCCTATATTATGTGAATTACAGACACATAAATAGACAGAGAATCCTATGTTTATATTCTAATTTTTAGAATATTAATTTATAATATTAGCTTATTTTAATTCTTTCACTAAACTCGACGAGATCAAGAAATTTATTTAGTTTTTAATTTAATTATTGCAGATAGATCGCTTGAAGATATCCCGATGGGCTGGATTAGGTAAATCCGACCCTGAGCACACTAAGAAGCGGAACTCTGTGGTCGCGCTAGATATACTGCCGTGATCCACAAATTGGATAATAGGAAAAGCAACGGTATATTTACTATTTCTGTATAAGAAAAGATCTCGGTAGATATTCCTCTAAAGAAAATCAACTTGGGGAAGGTAAAGTGTAGAAATTTTGTTTTTAGTTAATTTATAGTACGTAAAGATTATATCTGAGCATTAATTTAGCAAAGTAGTAGAGCGCGATATTCGACCAATTTCGAGAAAATCGAGTTTGAAAATTGCCCAGAGTCCATTTTGAACATACTACCACACTCTTGCGAAGTAAAACTTGTAAGTATTTATTTAAAAGTAGAAAATGCACAGGACACAGACATTTTCTGCTTTTTGGAGTTCTACTGCCCGGGTGTGGTCACCCCTTGCATCCCTACTTGCATGTTTGACAAGTTAAACATCTGCAGAAGGGTTAATGCTTAATGAGCGGGATTGTACTATCGTCCTGGTTCACGTACGCTCATTGGTCGCGATAATTTTCGACATCGGCCCCCGCAATTGTAATGATACCTAAGCCACTACTTACTTTTTTATTACTGACCTTTCTCTACTCGTCAAATAAAAGTATCGGATCTCTTTTAATCCAAATGCCTCGTATGCGATCGCAACGAAAACATCGTCTGCCCACTACCAGAGAGACAATAGATTTTTTTATTCTACATTTGAATAATAAAAATATCGAGTTTCATTTTGCTCGATTTTCAACAGTCGTCTACAAATTGTATTCATTCGACTTTCTTTTTTAAACCACGTCGCCAAGTTCCCGTTCAGACGAACCTTTATGATTTTCAATACAATTAGAAGTCTTTTCATTCTAATGATGTTTTGTGAAATCCAAAATTATACCGCATTATAGGTTTATCCTCCAAGTTAAAAACTTTTGGTAACCACTTGGGAAAATTTTTGGAAGCCATCAATTTGTAATTATATTTTTATTACAAAAACTGAAAAGCCATTTCTTGTTCAACAGTAGTACAGCATAAAAATTTCAAAGAAAAATAAAACTAGAAAGAAGCGAAATCCCCAGAGGGCACGTAGGCTGCGTGTCGCTTGCAGGTACTATGTAGTATGGTAACATTTTTATGATCCTCCTCAAATTTTCTAATGTAATTTAACCTATTTTTAACTAGAAATTAATTTGGTAATTACGGTAATTAATTTAAAGAAAAGAGACAATGAGATAATTAAATTCAAGGTAAGAACTGGTAGTCGATAAGCTGTTGGGAAAGTCGCGGATCTACGTTTTTTGTGGGTGGAAATGCATGCTTATTATAAAGGGTAAGTGGCGTGGAAAGACAAAAAGGTGAATCTTGATTGAGCAGTGTGGAGGGGATAGAATATGGAATGAGTGAGTCACGCTTGTTATGCGATTGCAATATGTACACCGAGTGTGTAGGATTGCGAAAGATATAATAATAGGGGCCCCCTACGAGATAGCTGCCAATTGCAATTCCATCACTTGTACGTTCGTACAAGCGGTTTACTCGTGTTGGGAAGAATACAAAATTGTGTAATTTGTCTAAAATGTTTATGTATTGCACGAGAAATATGAAAATTGCACAGCACAGTCAAGGAACGTAAAAAGAAGGAACTAAGAAAATCGATACTTCAACACGAATGGGCTTCTTTACGAAACTGTACACAACACTAGAGGAGATGGAGAACTCCGGCAGATGGAAAACAAAGAAATCCCTTGAATCGGCCAAACAAAATTAATAAAAAGTGAAATAAAAAGAATTGGATGTCTTTTTCATGATTGTACCAGCGAGACGATACAAAATCAAATATTTACAAAGACTCGCAATAGTATTTGGTTTCTGCAAAACAAATATAAAAACTACTTTGACCAAAATGGTACGAAGAGATAAAACAAAATCTTTATTGTTAAATGCAAATCGACGACTAGAGGGGGTCGAACAAAAAAAATTGTTTTTCTTGGTGCTCATCGGATTGAACCATGAGTTTTTAAAAAAAATCGTAGTTTTTTCATTAGAAAGTGAGCGAAACCGCGATCACCCTGTATCAAACAAACAAAATTGGATGCAAACCAACCGAGAAGAACTGAGAAATTCCAAAAATAAAATTTATTCCAAGTCGAACGTAAACACCTTCAATTGTCGAGATTAAAGATAACTTTTGTATTTTTATAATTTGCTTGAATTATTTTGTGCAATTTTTATAACTTCGTAATATCCTAATTAGGACAGAAAAAGTTGTGGTTTTACAATTTATGGTAAAGTTTACAATGGAACTCTTGTGAATTGATGAACTTGTAGAATGAAGTAGTAGGTGTTTGGAAAAGCACATGTCAAGGTTTCGTGTCTAATTAACGAAAACATGAATTAAACCATTCACAATAAATTTTGAAGTGGTCTGTACGTAAACTGCGGAGTTTCCAAAATTGTTTCATCGACAAACTGCGTGCTTTCAAAAATCCAATCTCCAATTAATAAAACATTTATAGAAACAACGATGACTGTATCATTCGTTACACGCACTTTGAATTGAAAACAAACTTACGCATTAAAGAATAACTACACAGAATGACGTGTTATTGTTTACATTGAATTAGTTCTAATAAAAAAAAGAGTGAAAACAACAGTGGTCTGCAACCAACATTCTTCAAACATGATTCACCGTGTTTTGCGAGTGTTAAATCATTTTGCTTATAATGCAATATCACTTGGACGAGCACCAACTTGGATAACGAAAGCTCATTTTGGGACACAAATTCACCTGGCAAAAGAAACTTTTGCTGTATTTAAAATTACTTTCTACACCTACCCCGTACACGACACGGTCCTGCCAGACAAGCATTCTATCAATTGCCAAGTGGACGTCCCCCCCCTCTCAACTACGTTGCATCGCAAAGTCATAAATAAAGATCGTCCAAAAATACTATGGCGATCCTCTCTAAAACCAGAAATGCATTCCCTAATCGATTAAGTGAATACGATCGAGGGGGATTTTATTTTGGTGGGCAATTAAGAAACATCAGGTTGTTTTGTCACCGAGATATTTTAGACAGCTTGACGCAAAATCCAATTTGGCAGCGATGCTTCATTTGTGTCAGTGACCAAACTTTTGGCTATCGTATCGGGGATACAAGAGTGCGAATAAAACGCTAATTAGACTCGAAGATTCTTGAAATAGTTCCTGTTATTCTAAAAATACACAATTTCAACATTTTTTCCAAAGCAAGAACAAGCTATGGAATTTGCCAAATTTAAACTTAGCCGAATAGGTGGACGACAGTTTTTTGAAGGATTATCAATCGCTAACCAAAAAAGCTTTGTCTTTCACCCCTCCCCCTTTTTTTTTCTCAATAAAAATTGGGAAATGCAATTTGATTCGGAAGTGGTTGTATTTCAAGGTTGCATAAGAAAACAATAAATTGGCCATTTCGATTCCAAACGACCTTGAAACCAGCAGAAGCAGTTCAATTAAAGAAAATACACGATCCTCCCTAAAGATTTAATTGACCTATTTAGTTTCTAAATTTACCTCGTACTAAGAAATAAGAATCAATAAGTAGCTGATTAAAGCCAACAGAATACCAAATATCATTGTCATAACCAATATATCATAATTATCTGGCTACTATCGATTTCAATTGAATCGACATGCCAAATATCAGAATATCTAAATCTCACTTAAACGATAGACGGGTAGGTACATTAAAAAATTACGAAAATGTCGGAAGTACCAGGTCAAAGGGTTAAAACGTTTAGTTACATCACTCTAATTTATTGGTTATTTATTAAATATTCGAAACACTGGTTGGCATTGAAAAATATCGACGAATTATAGAATATCGGATTTAATTATATATTTTAGAAAATGGGGAAAGAAGTTTTTAGGAAAAAAAATACAGTGGACTCGATTACTTACTTGGTTCAAGGCCTTATTATTTAAAGCAATCAATTAAAAAAATAATAAAATACGTCGCTGCTGTCAATTTGTAAAATGGAAATTTTACAAGAAAATTACACTGATAATAATAATAATAATAAAATAGACAACATAAAGTGTGGATAACTTACGTAATTATTCCGGTAAAAAAAATGGTACGACGTAAATTTACAAAATTTTCGTATCGAACTGTAGATATTAAATTTTCTAAACTACAAACAAAATCGAAGGAGTTGTTTATTAATTATTATTAAGAGCAACAGATAATAAAACCACTACGTTGAGAAACGATGAAGTAACTAAATCGATGCTCTGACCGCGTCGCGACGCCACACGGCGCAAGTCTTGCGCAATAACACGACGTCCCGACGTTTATACACAAAGTGAACGAAAATATTTTTTCAAATTTTCGAACAGAATCGGGCACACAACAACGGAAGGAAAACGCACTTCGAAACGGTAGTCACACACTCAACGCCAAGTGAATACTAAACCAACTTTATCTATTAAAACATCAACAATTATTATGATTTCATGGTTGTTAGTGGGTCACGCCAGGCGCTTCCACATACACCTTGAAATTACTTATGGTGTAATCATGGTCATTCACTAAATTTATTGTTTTTTAAGTAAACTTGCAAGTGGATGCGTGTAAGGAGCGCGATAAAAAAATTTGCGCAACCAAGTATTATGGACCGCGACGCATCTACAAGTGCCCCCCCCCCCCCATTTTATCAGCAAGTTGTATGGGAAACTAAATCCGACGCAAAACATCGGCGTCCCTGTTGGTACCAATTCGGATTGTAATAATAATTATTTATAAAAACATAAAAAATAAAAATGATATATTGCATCGAATGACGTCGTTGGTACAAAATAAAGAAACTTTTGCAATTTTAATTAAGCAGAGATGTTTTTTTAAACTTGTAATTTATGGAAATTGTTACGGGCTTCAAGTTTATAACAAAACTTGAGCTCATTTAAACTTTTTCAATAATTTTGGCAGTACTTTCCCTAACCACCCCATTTAAAATCGATTTGGAAGCCAACAAATAAAGTCACTCACGAAAACTTTCACAAAATTGTTTTTCCTAAGAGAAAATTGTATTCGTGCGGACATAATGGGACCAACTTTCCCTGAAATCAAAAAAAAAGTAAAGTCAACATTTTTTTAAATTTAATTATAGGGCAAGAACCTTGCGTTCCCACCCTTTTCCGGAAAAACTTGAAAAGAGTTTCTTACTATTAACTAACGTTAAGCATGTTCAGTTTTCTTCGGCAAGGGGTATTTAACTCCTGCCACTATAAATTTAACCGAGAACCGGTACAAGTGTCGACATCTAGTTAGCACTTGCATTATTTACAATTTTTGTTTCCGTTTCGTTTTTGTTTGCAATAATTGTTTTGATTGGAGTATTCGGTTCAATTTTTTGTTTGGCCTTGAAGAGCGTTTTAAGAAATGACGGTCTTGCAATTCGAATATTCGTTGACCTATTTCGTAATCCCTATCGATTATTTTCGTTGAGGTAAAGGTCACGCAAAATACAAATTTAATTATACCTTCTTAGGTGATTAAAGCTGTACTGTTTAGTTTACCATTTTGTCACAAAAACCAGCACGTGCATACAAAACATGAACTTTTAAAATTAAACTTTCAATATCAATAAGCAATAACTTCCGCTTGAACTGAAATAAAATAAACGGCCCGGTTCCAGGATCTTGATTTACGTATAATAAAACTAAAAATAAAACTGCATAGGAAAATTTCGCATTTTCTGATGAAAAATTAATCTGGAGAGAATTAAAATTAAATTTGGCAAAAAGTTTCGTGCCGATTTAAGGTGGAAAGGGGGGATCGACCGAATTCCGATTTTAGTGACGTCACCTGGTACATGAAAATATTTACATATGGGAAAACAATCCAATTTTTAAATACGGATCAACTATTGTATTATTGCGGTGAGAACTGGGTTAGAAAACTTGTAAATTGGATTAATTAAAATTGAATATTAAACAAAATTAATTACCGCAAATAATAAATCGCTTTTTGTTCACTTTGGGAAAAATTTAGTTCCACTTGTAAATAATGAATAAACATGCAACTACCAAAAGTAACAGTAATTTTGCGATAAACATTATCACTGGTGATAAAAGTAGACGGTGAGTAATGGAATCACCCTTTGTAACTTTTAAAATGCAAATACAATTCCAATACAACGCATTTTCATAAATAATAAAAAGAATTATGGCGCCTGTGCAATAAATTACTAAAATGATAAATTACCGGGGCACCAAAATGGGCAATAAATTCTGCGTCAGGTCGGGGAAAAATTTCAGAATAATTAAAAATAAGCTTTTAGGCGACTCGCACATCAAAACGTCGAGTAAAAATAAAACTTCGATTACCTTCAATAAAGTCAGTATCTTCTGCGATAAGTCGTAATCAAAATTTGAATATTTTGAGTTGGACATGTCGTAGATGAAAACTATACCAGCTCTCTGGGTGAGAGGATCTTGAAGAGCTGCATCCAATTGATAAACGACCCCCTGCAGAGTTGTTTGGTGAGTGCTGGTCGTTGGTAAGTGTCGATGAGCTGTAAATACGGCAATGGACGCACCGGTTGCATCACGTGTAGGCTGAAAATATATTAAAATTAATCGAGTCGTACACAAATTAAAATTTTGACAAGCAATCATAAATTAACAGGATTGGCGATAAAATTTTGGGTAAGCGCCCTAGGAGATTTTTTCAAACAAGAATAAAATGTTAAGGCATACAACAATAAGGTAAATAATATATTAATTATTTAACGTAATAATGTATTACGTTTAATTAGCTTGGACGGATTTTAAGTTGAAATAAAAATATGGTTTCGGTTGTTTACCCATCAGCTTTATTCAAAATACTGAATGAAATTTGAAGCACACCCGTATTTTGAAAGTCGTGGTCAACTAAAAACATGAACAATGTGTGTGAAACCTGCATAATATAATAATAGTCAAACTAAATTAATAATTAAACAAATTTTCCACTTGCATTTTCGAAAAAATTTACAAGTTTATGTAAGAAATGGCAACACCCTTTAATTTAAATTTGAACTACGTAAACAATTTATACTGCACACGTTAATTGAAGGTTAGGTGAAATTGTTAATTTCAAGGCTAAGCTTCGTATATCAAATTCAAATTTTAAACCAATAAAACCAGAACCGTCGAGATAGCAGCAAAAATTGGTGGGCCAAAAAATGGTAATTCCCGAGCAGGATCTATTTTAAACCACCTCTACCTTTCAAATACAGGAATTGAATTTTCAATAGGGATGTTGCATGTTATCGAATTTATTGATAAATCCTATTAATTCTTGAAAATGATATCAAATGAAATTTATAACCGAAATAAAAATTTTTGAAATGCGGTCTTCCTGAGAAAATAAAATTTTAAATTCAAAAATAAATCGGTCAGCCGATTACGCCTCTGACGTCAGACGCGTGATCCCGAACGTTTTTATGGAAATTTTACAACGTCGCAAGGACCTGACAGTTAAATATTTGACTTGTATTTGACAGTTGTAAACAATGTATTTTAATACAAACTGTAGTGCCAAGTAATTATAAGAAAAATGGTTTATTCCGAGTTTTCTGTGTTTTTATTAAAATTCATTTTCAATTTTACACAAACTATTTATAGGTTACATTATCAACACAAACTGCATTTGCTGTGTTGCCAGTTTTTAAAAAAAATAGTCTGTAACGTCATTCGCGCTAAAAGCACGATTTCAAAATCATTTTTATAAATTTTTTTGAGAAAACTGAAGGTTTCCTGAAGTTTTTATATATGCAGTGCTGTTTACCAGCACCTAAAGTTTATAAAAAAAAACTTTAAAAATCATGCAACATTCCTATTGAAAATCCACTTCTTAAGAATTTTAATTTTCTAATCTTCAAAATCTTGTTGCGACCCACAGTTTGGGAAGCGCTGGTCCAGTGTAATGGTAACTGACGAAATAAATTCCAGAAAATATTCTACAACACCACGACAGTTGTAGTGATTTTTCAACTTTGACTCTATAGTTCTAAAAATCAAGTAACCCATTTAAATAGTATATTGTACAACAAGAGAGTAAAGTTCCATTTTTCTTCACCAAGGTAAGTTTATTTGCACAAAGAGCAGCCAATTGCAAAAATATTTAAATTGAAAGCAAAAATGGGGATAGTTAGTATGCCGTTTTTCCCATTTGCATTAAAGTGTAAACCAAATATTATGTAACTTGATCTTAAATTTCTGTGCCGTTGCCGATATGCAAATAAATTAATTTTAAAATCGAACCTAGATGTTTCAGGTATGAACAGTAATAATTACAATTTTTTTTCGAAATTAAAAAGTTAAAAAACGAAATTTGCAGTTTCGTAACTATACCGGGACGGACTGGCAATGTCGACATGGGCTGGACATATCGAGGGCCACTTTAATCGGTTATTTATTTAATTTATTATCTACGGCAACAATGCGGAACCCAAGGCCCTCGTAGACGTTTTGTGCTACCAACCTTGGTCAATACTTTTAGTGACAATTTAAAAATATGTTTTAAGATTGAATTTATAGTAATAATCAAGTCAAATTAACAATTAAACAAATTATTTCCCATTTACATTTAAAAAAAATGATTTGTTTAGTTGTTATAAAATTATAATTTAACTTTATTACTATTACAAAATCAAACATTATTATTATAATAGAAATTTAATTGTAAAATGATTTTTAAATTACTTTTTGGAGGAAATAAATCGTACGAATCTACTCTGTCAGTATTTGTAAGAAAAACTAGAAATTTTAGATGGTTCTGTTTTCTAAGCGGGAAATGTGATATGTTTCGATCGGCTATTTTTAGTTAGCAATTTTATGCGATTAATATTATTTAACGAAGTAGTAAAATTATATAAAAAACTAGTAGTAAATGTATTTAACAAACTAGTTATAATCACTCAACGGCTATCTTAGGTTATCTGCAATATAATTGTCAAGTTTAGTGAGGTTATGTAATTTGTAATGTATGAACTACATTTTTTGTTAATGAGCATTTACTTAAAATGGCCATTAAAATTAATGGCTGCCATCTTTCTTCCATCAACCTATACGCCAATTCCTTCTATCTACGACATCTTCTCGACTTAACTACATACTTTATACGCCTTCTCTGACACCTCTTTTTTGTCCTTCAGTAGAAGTTCATTCTCAAACCTTTCTCGACCATCTCTCTTCCTCCATACGACTTATACCCGATTTCTTCACCAAAAGATATCTAATATGTAGATAGCTATCTATTGGATAAATTAACGATGTAACCAATCATATTTTTGATTTTTTTGTTTTGTTGCTCTCTGATTGGTTACTTCGTTAATTTATCTACTAGATACAATCTGGCATGGGCAACAGAAAAATATTATTGCCCTCGGTCCAGGGTCCCACAAAATCTCAGAGCCGACGCTGATTAACATTTCAAGAAATAAACTCACTTCTTCCAGATTATTCTTCTTGCAGCACAATTTTTATCTCAAAACGGCACCAACCTGACTACATTTGGAATTACCAAATAGAATTTTTATTACAAATTACATTTCTTCCTAAGAGCGTCGTTATAACGGACCGAGATGCCTTAAATTTTTCCGCACCAAAACTTTAGTGGCAGTCCGACCGTGTATAACTACACCGAAGTACGCTACTTTCACTTGCAAATTATCTAAATTACCAGCAACTTTATGGTTAACATGCAAAATTTTTTTTTAATTTGAATCATCAATTTATTCTCAATTGAAGTTTACTATAGCAAGTCACTGCCCTACAATGGTGGTTAAATTGTTAGGTGTGTCATTAATTATGCACTTGGTTTGTGGTGTCGTCAATTTATTCTTTTTGTGGTCCATCATTCTGCGAACGTTGGAGGAAGTTACGTTAATTCAAACAAGAATGACTTTAATTACTGCATTGCTGAATGAGATACATCTAATTCGCCGATAAGAGAAAGCATCCACCCCAAATGGTTTGGAACCACTGGCATTTACAAAAAAGTCATTTTGTAGACGAACCTTGGGACGTTAATTGATTATCGATTTAACAGTAATTCATCATTGCTTTGATTATGATACGGTTTTATGATTGGTTCTCCGAGATTTATGTACTTGGTTTGTTTTGGTTATCAGGCACGGCTTGATGAATTTCGTGGCTACATTGAAAGTAGCCATCACTACGAAATTAATCAAAAACTTATTTTGTGCTAAAAATATAACCAAGTCGGTTTTTTTTAAATCCACAACGAAATTACTCATTCCTGTGTACATTTCTCACATGTTTACGACTCCTATGCCGCATAACTGCGAACATACTTTACATTGGAAAAAATGTAAAAATTTTGCGTACTTGCAGAAATTGCATGGTTTATTTTTATTCAAGTAGGTCACTTCGATAAAATCCGACCACTTTTCTTGTATTATTTATCAAGACCGATTTAGAAAAAAATACCAACGAAAATTATGAATTTGCAAGTCTGAAATTGAAAATTTAATTTTATAGATCTTGTGGTCCTCCAATGCGGCAGTGAAAGGAATGCAATATAAAAACTATTCGGGAAGCGCCTGCGGCGCACCCATTGCCACTTCGCCAATGGCGTAGGATTGCTATTCACTTATAACCACCAAATTCAGTTTAAAAATGGTGTTTCCTGAGATTATGTAATTTAAAATTCTTTCTAGAAATTAGTTTGGTCAATATGGAGGAGGCCTTGATAGAAACCACAGATCGCAAGGAAAAAAGAAACCAATTAAGTAAAAAATTTCCTATAATATATTTTTTACCACCGCTTTCTTAGAAATCAAATCAGATGAATCACGAAACAAATACGCGACAATTTTATAATCGACAATAGATTGGTACACGTTCCATTTCAAAACAAATTAATTACTCACCAATACGGTAAATTTCCCTGTAAGTAATTCGGATTTGAGTGGATCTCCCGAAGGATTAAAGTTAATTAGGCCTTCTCTCTGTCTGGTAAGCTCATTTTGTTCGAACAGGGCTATGGCACGACCAACGTCGAATTTTCGGGCGATCAAAAACCTTACGGCCGTTGACCAGCTCACTGGTCCCAATTTGCGTCGAAAACGGACTTTATTCACTGTTTCTATAAACGTTTTGGTTGCCTAAAATTAAAAAAAAGAGTTATTAGAAATATTCGCTAAAATTATAGCTTCACTTATCTCTCGTTAATTATTTGGACAGATAATTTCCGAGTTATTTACCACGAGATAAGCGTAATTACTTGTACTATGTATTTCCCAACACAATTATCAATTAAATGATGAAAATTCATATTTATGGTGGGTAATTCTAAAAAATTAGTGTAAATATTGTGTAACCCCCATATTGTACACGTTTGGGTGAGCGTTCCGTCCAAATCGCCCCGATCTCCTTGTTGAGACATTGAAAGAGGGCTAATGCGGCAAACAAAAAAGCTTCAATTGCACTTAAATAGTTTTACCACGACACATAAGTGTACTTAGAATTAATGAATTTTTAGTAGAGTTGTAGCGGGGAGAACCGAATGTATGAACTTCAAGGGCCCTTGAAACCGCTCGCCGAAAGAAATAGTAGTAAAAACCTGATGCGAATTTTTGAAAATGTGGTAATACAACAAAAATTCTATTTATGTACATCGCACGTGAACCAGGTAATATTTTTAGAATTCTCCCAAAGCCAAATTTAATTGTACGCAGTTAAATACAATTAGAGAAGGAAAGTCGTTCCACCACCGGAAGTTGTGATTAAGACCACCCCGTATTATTGTGTTTGTGCGCTAAAAAATAATTAGCGATAGTTGCGGAGATAGCAAATTGGAATGATTAAAAATTGATAACTGGAAAACAATAAAGCGCACTTGAAAACGCCCAAGTAATAAACGGGACTTGTTATAATCCTAAAACACGTCAGCCCTACGGATATCCGGTGTCATCAGCTAAATAGAGGCGCAATCTAACAGCTGTTTTAAATGACGTCCCGTCTGAAGTTTAAAAAATGTAAAATCTTAATACATTATGTAGAACACGAATAAATAAATTTTATCACCCAAAGTTTCAAAAAAGGTGTCGTCGATTCAAAAGTCCACCCATTATCTCTGTGCAGGGCCTCTGGAGTCTGGACTAAATAATTAATCGTATCAGACGGAACTGAATTTCAAAAAGATAAAAATCAATGGAACAATAAATTTATTTCGCTTGCGTGTTTATTTTCAAAATTGATAGGCGATTACGTAAGCCTTTTCATTCATTCAATGCTTCTTTCATTCGAATTTTTCTCATATTGATAAATATTCGCTACTCCTATTATATACACATTACTACTGATATGTTATTTTATTTTAAGATATCTTGGACTCGCATTTTTTTTGCATAAGCTTGCAGTTGGGGTTAAGCAAAAAATAAAAGTAAATGTTCCTCGATCTGGATTCGAACCAACTGCGCCATCAGTGATTTCTAGAACCGCACACAGTCTTTTCGGCTTTATTAATCTGCAATCGTGCACCATAACCAAGGTGAGAATGAGTACAATGGACCACCGTTTTACGTGAGCTTCGAACCAAAGAAATTGCTCTCACTGGGTCGTTAACTTAATCTGCAAAGCTCGAGTGCCAAAATCAAGTAACTGAAAAATTGCGGGTTAATAACGGATTTTATTGCAATCTACGTTTTGTCTTTTTCCTAGAACGACTCTTACACACGTGACAAATAATTCCAGAAATATTAAATAATTTTGGAAACTTCCGGTACTTCAACTATTTCCATATGTTCCTTGTCCATATTTAGAACTATTGCTCCAAGCGAAATTATAAATTTCGTATGACATACATAATTATATTTGTTACGTGGGATAATTCTAAACATAGGATTTTGCGTTAGGGTGCATCGAAATTCTAAACCAATGATCTCGCACTTACGGTTGGGTTTTGCAGTTTCATGGAGTTCAAAACCACAAACTTGGTAAAAAAAACTTGGATTTTTTCAATTTGAATGATTGCACTAGAAAATTTTCAGATGAAATACTTCGAAAAATGCCTTAAGGTGAGGGGTAGTCACTTCCAGTCTGGAAGATATAAAAATAATATCTTCTCAAAAGTTCCAAATTTCATTACGGCAAATTGTATCCCTTAGTTCGTCAATATTAGTTTATCTATTGAAATGCAGTTTGCTCTTTAAATGACCCCACAAAAGGTAATCAAACGAAGTAAGATCCGGAGATCTAGGTGGCCATTCGATGGTTCCTCTATTGGTTGGTAAAAATTGGTTTAAATATTCACTGCAACGTGGGCCTTTATCGGTACCATATTTTGTGTTGTTGGCCAGATCTGGATCTTCACCGTTTGGGTCAAGACCTAATACTTTCAAAGAAAAATGAACCCATACCTACAATGCCAGCCCAAACGTTAAGTTTTTGTGAAAACTAGCTACCATTTTTCAATATTTTAAAATGGAACTCTGAATTACCGTGTTATTTTCACCACTTCATGAATGTCTAAATGAGGATTTTTTTCGAAACTCAAGTAAAATATTTAGCTGACATCATCTTGATGTTTTCTAGTATGGCCCACTAGCAAAAATTGTTGCCCTATTTCGCTAACGGGGTAGAGTTAAAATTCCCGGGTTCGAGAGCTCACTTTTCCCTATAGAAATGGCTATACCAAACGAAAGAACACAAAAATACAAGCTCTTTAAGGTGAGGATCAATCTTGTCGGAGTTGTAATAAGGCCACAATTTAATTTTGAAAATTGCAATTTTCCCATAAGAAATACATGTAAGTGTATTAAAATGAAAAGGTATCATTTATTCTGTTGGCGGTACGTGTGCTGTGCCTGGGTCGACAGTGACTAGTGGTGGGGTGATACCAGTCGCTCTCAGAGATCCGTCGCGTCAACTTTCAAAATTTTCGAGTTGGAGCCGCTTAAGGGATGTTTTAATGAGTTTAGCACGTGTCAAAACCGTTCGGGCGGCGTCCGAGCCCGGAGGGCGAGGGCGGCTCGAGAATAGGTTTTGACAGTGCAACCACCTCAGAAATGAATTCACACAAAAGTGATTTTTTCGAAAATTTGTTGTCCGATCACAACTTTAATTTTTTTATTAGCTAATTACACCATTATCTATCATAAAAGCTGATCGTCTTCATTCATCATCGAAATTCACAGCCCAAACTGCCGGAGCTAGAAAGCTGGAGTTTTGGGTGCACCTAGAACGACCGCCAACGAGTCGGGAAAATTCCCAAAAACTTAAAAAGGGCCCTCACGAGGGGTTCCTATTTTAACTTTTTTTACCGGTCGATTTTCGATTTTTGGTTTCGTTTTGTTCTCTTAATCTTTTATTTGCATTTATCGAAAAAAGAACAGGGTCGTCGTTAACTTTTAAGGGATTTTATCGGTTTGAAAGTACGGATTATATTTAGCAACGTGTAGGCAAAACGGCTGGCGATAGAAAGTCGAAATTTTGAAAGAACGTGAGCAAGATAGGTCTAACGACGATAAAATTTTAAAAACTTGAAAAAAGGGTACCCCGCCATTTCGATGGGGTTCTAAACGATTACTTATTTTTGCTCCTAATTCCGTTATCCTAGCTCGAAATTTTGATTTCTTTTTCTACTTGGTCCTTACGAAGATTGCGATACTTATCTGGAAAAAATAAGTACCTTCTCGCTTTAATTTTCTGTTACAAGCTCCCGAAGGTTCAATTCTGTTTCCGAAATGATTGATTTTTGCCAACGCTCTGCGCGCCGTAATTTTGCACCAAATTTTAATTTCAATAAACCTTCGGCGAGACAAAATTAAACCTACAAAATGGTATCTTGACATTTTTCCTAAAAGTACCCTTATTGCGTAATCGCAATATACAAATTTTAGAATTTGATCAATTTCGAGAAGGCATGCGGAACATGTAATTATGACGTCGTAGATTCGCGCGGCCCTGCAAATTTATGTAAAACGCAAAACTATTAATTTTTAAATTACGTTAGCTTGCTAATAAGCTCAAATTTAATTGAAAATCTCAAGAAAAAACAATTTACGACAATTTTATACATTAAAAGTTACATCAAGAAAAGAAATTGCGAAAAAACAAAAAACGTTTAATTATCAAAATTTGGAAAAAATATTTTACTGAACCTAGCCGCAACGAAGCGAAACTTACTTGGAAACAGTGCAATAAATTTCTAAAATTATTTTCTGTTTTGGGAAAGATGTCATGATAAATTTTATAATTTTTCTTCCCTTTTTCGTCGACAGAATCAGAGAAACCTTATTTTGTCGGTATTTTAAAAATTTAATAGAATCGGGCCAACATTGTGGGCGAACCAAAAGAAATTTATGAAAAATTTTAATGCAAAATGTTCGGCATTAGTAGGAAATAAATAAATTCCACTTGATTCAAAATTAAATAAATTTTATTTTTCACGAAAAATCATAAGGGTACCCCTTGAAAACTTTTGAAAAAATTGCGTTCGCTTCTCACGCTTTCACGGTGGATTTACGAAAAAACCCAAGATACATAAAAATCCTATTCGGTTAGAAGCGTACGCAACCGTTTTTAAATTAAATATTGGTCGGTTAATAAGGACGCTAATGCATTCTGAATGGTTTCTCCATTTTGACGGAAATGCGTGTTTTCGTCAAATATTCTAAAATGTGATAGCAACATCAGATAGCATTTCGAAAGTCGGAAATTTATTTGTATTACACATTTAGTCAAAAACGCCAAATAAAGGCACAATCTAAGAAAAACTGCAGACTTCAAAATTTTGGATACAAACCGGAGCGTTTTAGATGAAAACAAACTCATCAGTTTTGTACATAATAGGATTGATTTTCGAAAAATGTTATAGTATCTTTTCGATTTAGGTGTGCAAGTGTGTGCCGAAGAAACAAAAAAAATTTAATTTTCAAAATTTGGAAAAATATTTTGCTGAACCTAGCCGCAACGAAGCAAACCTTACTTGGAAACAGTGCAATAAGTTTCTAAAGTGATTTTCTGTTTTGGGTAAGACATCATAAATTTTTAATTTTTATTCTCTTTTTCGTCGACAGAATCAGAGAGAAACATTATTTTGTTGGTATTTTAAAAATTTAACACAGTCGGACCAACATTGTGGACGAACCAAAAGAAATTTATAAAAATTTTATTGCAAAATGTTCAATATTTGCAGGAAATAAATAATTCCGCTTGATTCAAAATTAAATAAATTTTATTTTCACGAGAAAATCGTAAGGGTACTTGAAAACTTTTGAAAAATTGCGTTCTTCTCACGCTTAAACGGTGGATTCACGAAAAAATATGATATATAAAATCCTATTCGGTTAGAGGCATACGCAGCCGTTTTCAAATTAAATATTGGTCGGTTAGTAAGGAGAAAAATATTTTAATTTCTAAAAGTCTTACCAAACAGCTTTTCTTTTCATTAGAATTTATGAAAATTTTGTAGCAAATTAAGGAAATAAACAATTGCCAATTAGTTGACTGAATTCCACGAGATGTCACTACGTTGTCGAGAAAATTTGTTTGGGGTTTGGAGAGATTAAAAAATTTGAATGATTCGAAAGTTAATCACATGTCACATCATTGTCGTAAAAGTATTTTCCAATACTACATTACGTTCTGTTACCATGAAGAAATTCTTTTAAAGTGAAACCACCAAATACAAACCAAAAATACAGTGTCAAAAAAGTAATACGTCAAGAAAAACCGCGCGGCCGAAGGCCTGAGCCGACCGCAGGTCGGCGCCTCGCAAACTAACAAGTGAAATCGGCCGAAAGGCCGATTTTACCTGCTAGTTATCTATCATAATTCGTCGTGAAAACCGAGATTCTGGTATATTTACTGTCGCCACAGCCTCTTTCAATTTTGGGGGCGGGGTTACAGTTGAAAAGAGCCAATGATAAAATTGCATTCCAAATTAACTTTAAAGCCGTTTTTTTCAAAATTGTGTGAATATTCCGCAAATTTTATTTTTTTTATACGCTAATTAGACCCTCATCTTTCATAATCCACTTCAAAAATGGTAAAAATCGCGATCCGGGAATCTTAACCGCTCCCCGCTAACGGTTGTACGTGTAATTGGTTCCCGATTAAGATATTTGTTATCAAACAAATTTCAAACTTCTAATTCAGTGCGAATTCTGTCCCTGTAACCAATCATCGTCAGAATTTCAATTTTTTATTTTTCGGACAAGCGACGAACCATTTTAAAACAGTAAAATTAATAAGGTCCTGGACCTTTCTTGTAGAAAATTTAATTCCCACAAAATTGTATATTACATTTATTTTTCTATTTTGCAGTGTTTCGAGTATAAGTTCGCTGCACCTCTTTATTTTACAGTTTTTATTTTTTACAATTTAAATTAAAAATGTGCAAGAAAATTCGGATTATTGTATTGGCACGTAAAGCCGTCGGTTCTTTGGGTCGATGATTAACAATAAAAAATAGGACAAAAAGCACATTTGAGACCACCTAAGCAAGCTACCTCAGATGATGTAAAACAACTATGCTCCAAGAATTAACTTTTAACTTCAGTATACCACCAGTTCTATCCTTAATGCAAACATCCCCTCAATATCAGGCCATTCAAATGTAATCTGGCTACTAAACGTTTTAAATTTCCGTGGTTCGAATACCACGTTAAAATGTAGATCCCATAATATATTCAGAATCTGAATTTTGGCGACGATTACGCTATTTTTCATTATAAAATCGTTCAGCCTTTTACTTTACCTGATAAAAAGTTCGTGTTTAAACAAATATTTACAAGTCAGATTATGTAACAATAATGTAAACGTTAATTGACGCAAAACATACCTAATTATAATTAAAATTTTAACACATCGATTTGCATTTTAATTGAGATTTGCACGAGAACTTTTGAGATTCAGAATATTTATAGCCAATCGAGATTTTTAAAAGCGCTAAAATCCGTTATATCGATAAAACCAGAGTCTCGTCTAAGTTGTTTATTTTGGCTGCGGTATCACCGGCTGCAATAGTGACACAACTAAAAAATTACGACATCGAAACTATTTGTGAGCCTCATCTATCAAAAAAAATTTCGAAATCCCCTTTTTGGAAATATAAAAAAATTTTCCACCAGAACCAAATTGAGAGAGCAAGCAACCCATCCATGGTTTGCAAATGATATCTTCCTAAAAAGTTCATATATTAAACTGTGATAAAACAACTAAACCAAGCATTGAGGTAACATGACCAAAAAATTGTTAACAAAACGAAGATCATGGGTTCGCCTAAAATCAGGCTTACCCATCAAACCAAGACGCTAAGATTCATTCATTCCTTGATGCCATTGAAACAACTGTTTTTCTTTTTATTTGGAGTTTCCACCTCCAACTGCTGATCGCCGCAAATGCCGAGATAACCCACCAGATTAGTTCAGCTGCATTTGCAAAATGGATATGATATATCGAGAGACCCAAATGATACTCCAAGTATGGTATTAAAATAAACAATGTATTGCACATCTGAAATGGAGGAAAAAACGTGACGCAAGAGAATTGCAAAAAATTGGCAAACCAGGTGCGACCACCGGAAGGATTGGCAGATTGATAGCTTCGTCTTGATTTAGTGGGTAGTAATTTAAGTTTCTGATGGCTTAATACTAAATAGGCGATTTCGATGACTCAGAATGGAAAAAGCTTAAGGGATAATTATTTTATTTTCGAGATTGCTTGGATCTGTTCAAAATTTCATTATCTCTCTCACAGGTTGACTAGTGAAGTGAGACCAAGAGGTTAGTGTGGCAGCAGTCTGGAAAGACTCCACGTGAAGATAGATTATCAATCGGCAGTGCATGTCGATCATAAAACTCATGTTTTCCATGGCCATTCAGACTTCGTCGCATCTCCTAATTCGAAGCTGTATAATCTTGATTAAAAAAAGTATGACAAAATATAATTTCCCAGAAAGATTACAAAAAACTTCCGTAAAAGTTCGACACCTTCGAGCTGATGATTTAGACGAGGAAAATTTCGTAATTTTATGTAATTCCAGAAGAAATAAATCTGACCTCACAAGATAATTGCATAATTATGATGTGTTCGAAAAGCCCCCAGCACCGGAATTTGAAATTCCGGAATGCACTCCTGGACATTCCAACTTCCTGGACACTGAACAAGCTGAATTTATACCTTGGAATCGCAAAGTTTTAGGTGAGCAAATAAATATCAATTTAAGCAATTAAACTTGACATTACAAGAAATTATAATAATTTAACAGTAAATTCCTATCGATGATTATCAATTGAAACTGTTTTATGGGTAAGAAATTTCGACGTGCATTGAAATCTACATAATACCTACCTACCTAACATAAGAGAAGGATTTAAAAAATTAATTAACAGCAAATTTATAAATTAAAATATTGGAAGCCATCGTGTAGAGGTATCGAAATGTGTACACAAATCTTAAAATATCTAACGAAACCAGATGTGGTCAATGACTGGTAGATAAGAAGTCAAACCCAATGGTGGGTTAAGACATCTTCAAACGGTGGTACCTATGTATCCTTTTGCAATAAATTATTTATAAACTATGTAGCGTTTTGGCGAAATTTTTGAATTGCAAATAAACTTATCGCACAAAGCTACAGGTAGCCCATTTAAAAAAGTACTAAGCGACCGTAGCTTTTGAGCGGGAAGGGATTCCCAAGAAGAAACTTTTTACAAAAATCCACTAAAATATCAAAAACATATTTTTCGCCCACGCCAAAATTTTTAAACTGCGTAGGTTGTGGGGCATAAATGAATGAAAATCACATCAATTTTATTGTTTCCTGTTAAAAGCCATCTGCTGTTTATTTCCATTTTACCAATTAAACAAACAGCAAAGTCTGCACGCGAAAATTGCATTTAAATTTGCGTCAAAACAAGAGAAGGTATTTAAAAATCGCATGTAAAATCGTGTTACTTACAACTTCTTGCTCTGCTGTCAACGGTGCCGCCATTACTATACCAACTCACAGACACACCGCACGTCACGTACTAAAATTTCTGCCGATTCGCAGCAGAGCCTGTTACAAACGCAACAATCCCACCACTTTTCCAAGTCCGATTCACATAATAAAAACCTAACCAAACGAGGGAGATCGATACAATCATTACGACACGTTTTTTGAGTATCTCTTATCTTTTTTATTTTAATACTTTTGTTACTTCCTTCACCTCCTATATATAGCATAGAGGAAGTACAGTAATCGTCGATTTCGAAGGAAATACATGTTTAACCGGTCTATAATCCATTCAATTTTCTAAAGAATGTCTGTCTGTCTGTAAGTATGTACACAATTTCAATCGCCAATAGCACGAAAACGACTAATCAGAAAATGTTGCAACTTGATATATAATATCTACGTTGTATATGGAAGGTTCTATTAAATTTTATGTAAAATCTGATCACCGGAAGTGGTTGTTTACTTGAAAAACCAAAAAAGTTTGCAAGATATTTTGATTTCGCTCTATTATACAATCCAATAATTTAAATAAAAATGATATGGACATTATTTTCTATAACTTTTATAGCTCTTCCTACTAAAAAATACTATCTTTAATTCATAACCAACTAGCCAGTGGCGTAGCGTTAACTGAATCAGTGGTACCCCCTCTTAAACGTCTGACCATTTTTAGCCCCTCTTCTTCGACTTGAACCACCGGGAAAGTCTCGAAGGGCATATCCGCCATTTCTATTCAATCAATGTAGAATCTGCCTAACACTGAATCTAAAGTTTGCTGGTAATACAGGGATTCCTTCTAGAGAACTCATGTTAGCAAATAGAAACACAAGAAGTGCTAATTGAAGATTGGTTAAACTAGACAATTACTTTGAAAGCAACGGCCTTCCGCATGATTGCTGTCTATTATATCAAAGTGTTTTTGGTTTAAAATAAGTTCACAGCAGCACAATACTTTATAATAGTTCACGTACACCACATTTATCTAAGCCCAAGATTAGATGTTCAAAATCTACCGTATATCGCTTAATATCCAATCCATAAAATACTAAGAATTCTCGATTGCTTCTTACCGAAATCATAACTTGGCAATTAACAACTGAAAAAATTTAATTTAATTACTTTATGTCTGATCGTTTCAAGTTACAGCAAAAATAATAGCATATTATAATAAATTACCCGCTTTAATTATAACTGAAATAAAGCACACACTGGTCAATTAGGAGCGGGAAACTGCGATTCAAATCTTGGTAGCATCGGAGACACTGATGTCTCCAAGTTCGACCTGTGAGGTAAGGATAACCACCTCATTAATTAAATTCTTTATTAGTTATCTTGTCTTCAATCAAGTAGATTGTCTACTCACTGCAGTGTCTGGAACTCAATGAAGTTGTACAAACCGCATATATATGGAAAGAAGCATAAATTTTTTTTATAGCGTAGTTAGATCAAAAATATCTAAAGATACAGATTAATACTATTTATTTACGGTTCAATAATAATTTAAAAATCTATCAATTTGAATTGAAGGAAACAGCCGCGCAAGTCGCTATTTGCTAGTGATGTCACACGGCTTAGTAACCTTAGTAACTTAAAACGTGGCTAGTTGTTTTGTGCTTGAAAGTTGAAGTTTGTTAGTGTTAAAAGCTATTATTATCATGGAAACCAACAAGAAGACGAGCTATAACGTCTTATATTATTTCGAAATGTAAGCGCATTATAGAGCCGTATGACTTCAAACCAATGGCGATGCGTTTATGATCACATGATTCATTTTAAATTATCATTGAATTTTAAAACCGATTATTTATAACAAAATACACGAAATAGAAGTTATTTTTAATGATTTGACATTTAATATATTGGATTAATCCAAAAATACTGTTTTAACTAAATTTTTTTATTCATGCATGTTCCCTATTATTTTCATATTTAATTTCGCTTTGCAGAAGTTACTTCAATCTGATTCATTTCTGAATTTCATTTAATATGAATGGTTTATGGCGATTCTCTTTCAGGTTCTTCAAAATTTATATTTCAACCGCCAGTTTGCTACCTGAAGTAAAACTACAGACATCATCGAAATACTGTAAAAAAATTTGTGTTTATCAACGAATTTGTATGATTAAGCAAAATAATGTGTTTGGCAAGAGAAAAGGTTGTGTAAACAATTTACAGCACTAGAAGATAATGATTTGTCATATTAATTTGTAATTTATTAAGACAACATACAAATTTATGTTTAAAAAATGCATAATTGCAATCAAATTATAAAAATTTATTTTAATGCCGCAGCAAAAACTAGGTAAATAATAATTAATCACACATATCACAAATTGTCATACTTAAACAAAAAATCAGCACACGATAATTTTTTAGGAAATGCATTCCATAATCGCTGCCACATCAAATTTAAAATTACTCCATGCCAAAGCACTAAACTCCTCCTTCTTAGTGCCATCATTAAACAATTGACGTTTGGGATGCAAATTTTTTCGTTCCAACGACCTCTTCCTACTTTTGTCAACTCCATTACTACTCCCTTGAATGGCTTTAAACTTACCCTTTGTGCTACTTTCGCCTCCCTCTTCGCAAACACTATTGCTTTTCTGCCGACTTCGTTTCGGCTTTGATTGGCCGGCAGAAATCGCCTTGATTCTTTTAATAAACGGCATAACCATAAAAAACGAATTAGGATTTACGCCCATCTTAACCTTTGGTGTGTTATCTTTCTTACTGTTAGGTAAATCGGCAATTAAAAACCACTCACACGCCTTAATTTCGTTTCGGGTCCTTGGCTGGAACTTGGTATCCCGCGATACCCCCATAATGACGTACAAACGAACCAACTGTTCGTTAATTATCGATTCAAAAAACAAATCCTTATTTATGTAATTGGTGGTATCAAAGCCGGTCTCTTCGAAAACTTCACGTATTGCACAACGTGCGGGATCCTCCTCCTGATTAACTTTCCCCTTAGGAAAACCCCATGACGACTTGGCAAAGTAGCTCTGCACTAGAAGCACGTGTGTCGCATCTTCCGACAAGATAATGGCACCATATGTTGGTACGGACTGTTTATACAACTTAAACTCCTCCATCACTTCGGGCACGTTTTCCGACAATGGTTGCAGTGAAGGAATGTGCTAAACAAAATATTACACTCCAAGTTTTAACTCAAAATCAACCTAGCTCACCTGGAAGATATGATGTGCAAATTCGGTGATAGTACATTTATTTAAATTCGGGTCACTCTGCACATAAAAATCCAGGTAGTACCAATGGGCCAGTTCGATTTGGAAACATATTCGTATCAGGTTTTTCTTTGATTCTTGTGGTACGAAGATCAGAAACCTCCTGGAAAAATATTATGATTGGGTGGTTTTAACAAAATGATATTTACTTGCGTTATGAGGTCATTTAGTATATCCAGCGGAATGGAGTGTTTGACTTTAAGGCAAATTTCTTCGCTCATTTTAAATCCAGTTTTAAGTTAAAAATGTGAAGAGAACGTATCAACATTGGCGTAAAAAAATCGTTTCGTTCCGTAAATCGCCGATTTCCGATATTCTTTGTTGACGAAAATATATAAATTTGATAAAAACACTTTTATGATAATTGAAAACGCAGCTTTTTAAATTATTTGAGAAAATGTTACAATTTGAGGTTATGTAAAATTCATATACAGGACAGGACACAGAAAACAGTTTAAAACAAAAAACAGATGGCAACGTAAAAAATTCAAATACCAAAACCACCTTTTACAATCGTTCATGTTTTATGAATTCTTACAATATTATAACATATCCATAAACTTAAAAAAAATTGGATTAACCATGCCCATAACTTTATCATACTTTTACTAAATATTAAAAAAAATAATTTTTAATATAAAGAAAAAAATTATTATTACAATGAATACATTCTTCACAAAAATATAAGAAGCAAATTTAGAAATGTAGTTGAATGTATATATCTTTCTGTATTAATATCAAGTATTTAATGGTAACTAACTTTTGACTTTTTATTTATTTTTACTTGTGAGACTATTTTCGTCTTCTATCAAAGAGAGGTGAAGACCTAAAAAAAGTCATTTTTTCCATGTCTTGGTTTTACATGTTATAAAAATGGTGGGATGTGAAATCCCAAATTTGGTTTCAAAATTTTTATTAGTTTTTGAGGTAGAGCGTACACAAACTTTGATCACACCCACACCAAAACATTTTTTGGAAATGGTCTTATTTAGCTCATGGGATCTCAAAAATTGAAATCCATGAAAATCTCAATTTTTTTCTGCACGAAAACAATTTTATTTAACGTAAATTTGATTGAAGCTTGGATTGAAGTAAAAAAAGGTTGTGGTATTGGCTCGGTATTATGCCCGTTTAGTCCGGGCTTAAAATATTAAACAAACAATTTCAATTCTATAATTAATAGATATCCCTACAACAAATTAGTGGTACTTGGATATTACATTTTCTTTCTTCTACTATATCACTTGAACTTTATTGTTAATTTTTTTCTATCTTAAATAAATACAGATAACGCCATCGGCAAGTAAACCAAGGTTTTTCAAACTTTAACAATAGGAAAGATTTAACCCCAATATAAATTAGATATGTTGAGAACTTTTGATTTTCTTTTAGACAAGTAGACAACACATAATAAACAAATTTCTAATCACTAAGATTGTAAAAATTGTTTAATGATAATCACATGCAGAAAAGTAATAAATAGGTGAGCCCAAGTTTTAGCTGTCAGTTTTGTTTTGTTCGTAAATATCAGTGGCTACCAAAACCTCTGCCTGTCGGTTGTGTGATTATCATTAGACAAGGAGCCAAGCAGCCGTTTTCATGCAACTTTCAAATTTTGTTTTTAAGAAAAGAAAGAGGTACCAAGTAAGTGGAATTTATTTTTTTTTCCTATTTTTTTAATATAATTTTGTATTTGGTTGCGGTATTCTGTTAGGAAACTCTCGTAACTGTTTTGTTGAACCATAAATTTTTGTTGGTGTCTATTTGATTGCTTGTAACATTTCATAACTTTGTAACAAATAAAATCGATGCATAAATATAATAGAATAGCTTTCCATTTAAAGATGAGTGAACTTGTTTGTACCCCTACGTTTTAGAATTACCTGACGGCATGTTACCAGAGATTACCCTACCGTTGTTAACTAACGTATGTGGCAGCATACTATAGAAAAAGGGTTTAACTTACCTTTCTACTAGACAATAGGAACATCACTCGTACTGCAAACAAACCCCCTTTTTCCGAAAGGTAACGTTACCAACTCAACAGGTTGATCTCCTCTTGAAACATCAAAAGTAGGCTAGTGGCAGTAACTTCTGAATACATAGAAGTTCCCTCCTTGACAAAGTGGTAATCTTCGCCCCGGCAGCCACAGGTATATTTAAATAGTTAACTAAAAGCGTAAAATAAACGGCACAAGTAGGCAGTTAGGTAAAAATAAAATATGTACATAAACTTGTATTGTAAACAAAGAAAATACTTTAGTTCTTGTTCAGTTTAGTTCAAGTTTTCACCTTACATACAAACTGATGTGTCCCACTCCAACGTAGCACTAGACAAAAGTAATGCGTCCCCATTAGCTGTTGTTGCTGTAGGTATAATAACAAAGAGGACTAGCGGCCCCATAATCTATTTTTAATCAAAGCCAATAATGAATGACCGAGAAGCAACTCAAACTCTAATGCTACTAGTATCTCTTCAAACCAAATACACAAAATTTTGAGATTCCCCCTCCCACTCCAGGATAAAGGTCACTGTCTGGGGCGGTGTTTTTAGATCCTACTTATGAAAATACTATAAATTCCGAACAAACAGAAGAAAAACGATATAAGATTAGTAGACAAAGAACTACAGGACATATTGTCACATATGTCCACCCTGTACATAAAATAAACTAACTCAGTAATCAAATGAACAGGAACACCGTCATCAAATAGCTGAAGGTGGTACGAAAATGTAGATCAGCAAAATTAGCGAGGCACGTGGAGGAAGCGACAGGCAAATTAAAGAAAAATTAATCAGGAGTTGCGTGTGGGCTGTGGATTCGAGAAGATCGAATCCACGTAAGTCCGGCCATGCCGATTTCCTCCACGTGAATCGAATTTGTGATCTTAGGGATACCTGGCACTCAGCTGGGAGTCGACAATGGTGAGCCGTAAGCTAGGCAGCCCTTAAGGTTGCATGAGGTGATCATAGGGTAAGTAAGAATTGTACAATGTAAATTTAGATATAGAAATAATGTAAAAAATAATGGATTAATATAATATTTAATTGATACCCAAACCGATTATAAATAATCAAGCTACACCCCCACCCCCAAAGAATCCTTTACCGCGACATGGTGGAGGCGCCGGGCATATGTCACATATGTCCACCCTGTACATAAAATAAACTAACTCAGTAATCAAATGAACAGGAACACCGTCATCAAATAGCTGAAGGTGGTACGAAAATGTAGATCAGCAAAATTAGCGAGGCACGTGGAGGAAGCGACAGGCAAATTAAAGAAAAATCAATCAGAGTTGCGTGTGGGCTTTGGATTCGAGAACATCGAATCCACGTAAGTCCAACCATGCCGATTTCCTCCACGTGAATCGTTGTTGTGATCTTAGGAATACCTGGCACTCAGCTGAGTCGACAATGGTGAGCCGTAAGCTAGGCAGCCCTTAAGGTTGCTGAGGTGATCTTAGGGTAAGTAAGAATTGTACAATGTAAATTTAGATATAGAAATAATGTAAAATTATTGATTAATATAAAATTATTGATACCCAAACGATTTTAAAACAATAAGCTACACCTCAACCCCAAAGAATCCTTAACGCGACATGGTGGAGAGCCGTGGCCGTTTTCGGATGGCATATATCCCCGAATATTGCCAAATTGAATTGTAGGACCAAAATAATTTGTTTTTTATAATAAAAATTTTAATACGTGGTTTAAGTGAATTGGAAATTTTAAATACATAATATGCAAATGTTGAAAATGAAAAGGGCTCAATTAATTTATAAAGTAAATTGTTTAAAAATTTAGTTAATAAAAATATTAATTTAATTGTAACAAACAATGCAAGTTTTAAGTTGATACGTATGTACGTTGTTAACACGGTAAATTCGATTATGTTGCACATTCCAACTAAACGTATATGATATACAGGATGGATTTTTACTCTAACTTTTTAATAATTTTCAATAAAGCGATGGTTCGTGAAAAAATAGGAAATAAAATACTACTTATGAATTGATATTAGCGAAGAATTTTATACGCGATACGCGAAATCATAAATAAAGTACCAAAATAACGTGCCCATAGACAAATATAAAGGAAATAAAGTTAATGAAAATGCCCAATAGGTAAAGAAATTAAAGTAATTAAAGGGCATCGGGCGAAGAAATAAATAAAATTCAAAATAAAGAGATGAATATTTAAGAAAGGTACTGTAATTTAAAATCGCGACTAAAAAAAAGTAAAATTTTAAGAAATATTGGTTAAATTTAATCGATTTGGGTATCAAATAATCTAGATTTAGGTACAAATAAACTTAAAATACAAGTTATAAATGAAATTTTCAAATATTACGTGAAAATAATAATTGCAGCTAAAAAATAATAGCCGTCGTGTAACTAGAAACGCGTTCATACCATAAGTAAAGTTCATGACCCTTGCAATGAAAAGCATTGCAAATTAATTATTACAAATTATAAGAAAATAATTTAATTTTTTTAAAGAAAAACTAGACAAATTTAATGCCGAAAATAAAGTCAATAAAAGGTTACATCATTAAAATGATTTGTCAATTTAACTAAAAATCGATAAGATATATTATTCTAGCCCAACGTGTTGGAAAACGTAAGCGAAACTACAAATTAGTCGCGGGTTCGAATTCCACACACGCCTGTGGGATAGCGTTTTTTAAAGAATGGCAAGCGCGGTGGAAAATAGGCTAAATATAAACATTTGATTTTTAATTAATATTATCAATTATTATAGAAAAGACTAAAAAATCAATTTTTGAAATTTGTTTTTATGATAAAAATTAAATTAAAAGTAAAATTTGAAATTACAGAAGGGTTGTAAAGTATATTGTAATACCATACGAAAATGAAAACGGCGTAAATAACTAGCTAGCATTAACAAGTAAATTTTATTATTTTTTGCAATAAAAGAAAAACTTATTAAAGAATTTTTTAAATAATAAACGCATAATTTATTAAAAGGAAAATTAAGTTTATGACAAACTTGAGTATTTTAACTTCAATTAGATAGGGTTTAAACATAAATAGGATCAGAACAACTAATTTTACGAATATACCTAGCTTTTAATAAAAATGGGAATCAAATAATTATAAATTTTTTTAGTTATGATACGTAGGTTAGAACAAGTCAAATAAAAATTAATTAAGATTTATGCTGAACTTTTAGTTAAAAATATTAAATGTTGAAATAATTCGAGTTCAGATCAAACGGAAGATGTAAAATTTTTAAAACCCGAGATATTAAGCGACAATTAAATTAATTAAAGTAAAGTTGATCATTAAACCTCTCTAGATAATGGATGGATGTAGATTGGTCAACGGGTTCCTATTTTAGGTCTGTGCGGAAAAGTATTGCCAAATGAGCTCGGATTTTGGGAGTAGCGTTCTTTCCTTTGGGAGCCGCGGCACTAGTCTACGTTTGTTTCAATTATCTTGAGAAAATTTGTCGGTAAATACTGATTTCTTAGTTGATCAATTTTGAGAAATTAAACACCCAATTGCTAAGTAAGCAGGAAAATAATTATTGTATCGTAAATTATTAATATGACAAAAGAAAAAGGATCTACGATGCAAAGTAACAGATTGTAAGGTTTTATAAAACAAGTAATGCTACAATTTAGTATAAATTAATGGAAATAACATAATAATTAAAGTGTTTATTACAAGGAAATACAGGGCACATATATAAAAAAATTTGTGTATAATTAAATTTGTAGTTTGTTTAAAGAAATCTAGTTAAATTTCAATGGTTCAAATCATAGTCGAGAAAAGCGCAGGTCGCAAATCAAAAAGGTAATAAAAAGGTAATATGAAAAGAAAAGGACTTCCACAATCAACTACAATATCGAAAAGGATGGTAAACCGGGTCGTGTGTCACGAATGGAGATGCGAGCCACTTCGAGGACTCATCACGTTCCTGCAAACCACCAAATTTGGAGTCCAAATTTAACAATGCGGAGGAGAAAGAAAAATTGGAAAAATAGACTTGAAAAATCTTGATGCTGCAGTAACCTTCAATTAGGTTAAAAGCGTAAGAAAATCGAATTAAATTTTTTAAGCAAGTTTTTAGAGGGAAACCCTAAACTTAAACGTTAAGCAATTTTTAAATCAACCCTGAGGATAAAACTTCTTTGAATTCTGGCGATTCACATGAAAAAAATTCATATAAGTAAATTTCAGTCTTCAAATAGCAGGAAGAGATAAAGTCAGGTTAAAAAAAATTGCAACGTAAAGTTCCGCGAAGTGTCAAGGTCACACTATTTTATCAGGTCAAATTAAAGGCATAAATAGGAAAATTTGGGTAAAAATAACGTGTAAGTTTCTGTTTAAAGATTAACTAAAGGGTCACTTGCCAGCACGCATCCAGATGGAAAAGTTCAAGGACGTTCGCCTCACCAATGGTATAAAATATGATTACAAAATTAGGAGTCGTTATGGAAATCATACAAAATGTAAAAGGAAAACTTCAGTTGGAATTGGACGCAATTCAAATTGAAATAACCACAGTTAATGGTACAAAACTAGGACGCTGGATGTCAAACCAGGGGCTGATCATCTCAATGGAGGCACCACACCTATAAACGATCAATTTGGAATAGTATGTTACAACATCAAGTTAAAAAATAAAATGGAAGACAGTATGGATTTGGACAAACAAAATTTGCGAGGAACATTAACGAACAGTCAAAACAAAACCAAAACAATGCTGCAGTAGGACCTAGCCAACCCTACGTAATCATCTCTTGTCAGTCAACCCAGAAACCTACCAATTTTGTTCAATTCACACCAACCAATTTAAAGGAACGACATGATGCTGTAATAGGACCTAGCCAACCCTATGCAAGTAAGACATCTCATGTTAGTTAAATTGCCAAATTTTTAGTTATCATGGACCAGCCACAAAATAAACAAGTACTTTTGGAAAATGTCAATAAATCTCCAATGGAACATGGCATGGAGGAAGTAAAAATACTGGAGAAGAGAACAAATAATTTGCAGAAATAATGTAAATAATGGATACGTACGTCAAAACGTTTTAACATATGGGTCGCGCCAATTATAAGTGAACAGTGATAAATGTACGCGAAAGTAAATAAACAGAGCAAATCAAAGAAGTGCCACAAAGTGAAGAACTGTTCCAGAGATGAACTCATCAGAGCCTAGCCAACTCTACGATAAACATCTCGAACAAGTTAAAAGAAGAATAAGTGCTTATAAATAAAGTGAATAAAAAGCAGAGAAAAGTGAATTGATTAGTGCCGTAAAGAAATATTGTAATGATAAATTATTGTAAAATGTGAAGATTAGAAAGAAACGTTAAAGCAAAACAGTATTTGCATCAAATATCACAAGAGGGTGTAGTGCACCCCAAATAAAATGTAGCGAGGGTTCATGTACAAGGTTAATATTTAACTTGCGCAATTAAACAAATCACCACTTTTTACATGAACTATCCAAGCATTTGTGATAAAATAAAATAAATGGGCATGCAGACCCAAACGAAAGAAATAAATGAAGGGAATCAATAAAGGTATTCATTGTAAATTACCAAGGAAGGTAATAATGAAATAAAGGTAAATAATAATTGTGAATCACCACAGGAAGGTGATATATTAAAGAATACCAATGAAAAATAAAGGGCACAAATAAAAGAATAAAGGGCACAAAATAAAATAAATCTATCAAGTCTCTGTAAAGTACATGTGTACTAAAACAAGGTAAAGTACCTACTATGTGAAGTACAAAAGGTATTGAAATTTTCAAAAGGGCAAATTTTAAGTAACAAACGGAGTCCAGTATTTAAAAAACAAAATGAACCAGTATTTTGAAGCGTATTTAATAAATAATAATAATTTTCAAAACGTCTAAGTTCAAAAAATTTGAAAATGAGAATGAAAATTATTAAGAATTTTTATAACAATTTAATAAGGTAAACAATGTAACACAGTAAGGTAATTTAAAACCGAAAGGGAAATTGAAACAAATATGTACCAAAATTTTGAAAAGTTTAAAATGTCTTAAATAAAAATTTTAATGTAATGCTAAAAAAAAAAATTAATGTTACAAGTCAAAGGGGAATTTATGATCTTTTGTAAAGTTCAGAAAATAAATAATAGAAAATTGTGTAATGAGTAAGAAAAATTTAAAAAATTTATTAATTTAAAGTAATTATGGTACGTGTCTCATAAATACAATCATTTAAACGATTCAAATAGTTTTACAAGGAATAGTGATTAAAAAATCAACGTATTGAACATTTCAAAATTTAGATTTAATATAAACAAATTTTTAATTCGAAAAATTTTCAAGCTTAAAATAATATGGCAGTATTGAATTTATAAAATGTAAATTAATCAAACCAAAATAAACGAAAAGGTTACGGCAAAAGCTTAAAAATGTACCTAAGAAATTAAAAGAAAAACTAGATCATGGCACAAATTGATGTGCAAATTAATGAAACACTGCACAAAAATAAGATAATTAAGATTGATTAATTCAATTAAATTAATTTATCAAAAAATAAAACTTGAATTTTCAATACGAATTTGAATAATTTTAATTTTTTTAATTTTTAAAGGTAAATTAAAAATAATTACTTTTTTAATAAACGTTAAAAAAAAAAAGTTTTTGTACTGTAATTTTGAGACTCGTTTAAACCATTTGAAAAATATATCTATATATTTTTTTTTAATGATTGAAATGATAAATGATTTTTATTATAAGATTGTTCTGATCCAACAACTAAAACTAATCTGATATAATTTAATAGTTTTGTGTAATTTAATAATTTTATAATTTTTTTTTATAATTAGATGAATATTTTTTTTAACTATATGATATAAAATATCTTTTAATATGTAATGTTAACCAACTTTAGCTAATAATGACTGCTGTTTCTAAACGGATTCAATTTGCAAATTTTTTTTTTACCGCCTTGGGGCAGGCGTTTTTGAAGAGGGGGGCATGTCACATATGTCCACCCTGTATATAAAATAAACTAACTCAGTAATCAAATGAACAGGAACACCGTCATCAAATAGCTGAAGGTGGTACGAAAATGTAGATCAGCAAAATTAGCGAGGCACGTGGAGGAAGCGACAGGCAAATTAAAGAAAAATCAATCAGTAGTTGCGTGTGGCTGTGGATTCGAGAAGATCGAATCCAAGTAAGTCCAACCATGCCGATTTCCTCCACGTGAATCGTTGTTGTGATCTTAGGAATACCTGGCACTCAGCTGGGAGTCGACAATGGTGAGCCGTAAGGCTAGGCAGCCCTTAAGGTTGCGTGAGGTGATCTTAGGGTAAGTAAGAATTGTACAATGTAAATTTAGATATAGAAATAATGTAAAAAATAATGGATTAATATAATATTTAATTGATACCCAAACCGATTTTAACCAATAAGCTACACCCCAACCCCGCAAAGAATCGTTTACGCGACAATATCAGAAGCAAAGATGAACTGTAAAGGATAATATAATGGAAAAAAATACCAGCAAAGAATACAGCTATATAATATAAAATATAGAAATATGAAAGAGCTTATATATAAAGGGTTTCTTTAATTATTTTTTAATATTGAGTATGTACATAATATTATGTGTTTTAGGTACTTAAATTTTGTATTAACAAAAACAACAAAATTGGTCGTCTAGTTTATAGGGAATTCAAATTTTCAGCGCAAACTAAAAATGCTTTCAGCAAATATGCTCCGCCAAAAGCAATGTGCAAATTTTGGAAGGAAATACATTTTAATTTGTAAGTTTACTGCTTAATTAAACAACCTTGTGTTTTAAGTAGACTTCAAAATAAAATAAACTAAGACTCCTGAAGACTACCTTAACATCTTTGGTAGGTTTGCTCTAGTTACTTTCATTTAATAAAAAACAATCGTCTATGTGTATTCAATCACATGCTAGACCTGCATTTCGACCACTATAAGGGATTGAATCTCAGATTACTCAACGTCAGGTTCCATGTAATACCATATCAATGATGGAAATTCAAGTCAATGTCCACAGTACTAATAATCAATTAAACAAGACAAGTCAAGGACCTGCAATCTTTACTACAAAAATTACTGGAACAAATAAGGTCATCAATCTTTACGCAATATCTTGCGCCATCTTAAGTTGTTAACTCAAAATCTTCCCGTTTTATTTCAGTGCATTTTGCAATATGTTTGCTGTAATATTTTTTATAAAAAAACTCTTTTCCACAAGTGGGACAGCTTACACACCCTTGTCGATGTGAATGCATATGATCTTTTAATTTTCGCACCGTAAAAAACTCCTTGTTACACAACTTGCACTCGTGTAATCGTTGCCCTGCATGTCTTTTCATGTGCTTACTTAAATTATATCTTTCTATAAACGCCTTATCGCAAATATTACAAACGTGCTTACGTGTGGTGTGAATTCGTTTCATGTGCTGATTTAAGCTAGGCTGCGATTTGAATAATTTCGCGCAAATTTCGCACACGCACTTTTCGGCAAAATGTTTACGCGCTGTGTGAACTTGCACTATGTTTAAAGATTTTGCGTTAAAATTGCAATGTTTGCAGTTGTAAGGTCTCTCGGTGCTGTGGTACCCCATGTGACGGTTCATCGAAGATTGACAGCTACTCTGTTTACCGCAAATATGACACACGAATCCTCTTATGCCGGCGTGCCGTGCTTTTATGTGTTTTTCTAGGGACGCTTTTGACGTGTGACGCATCCCACAATAGGAGCACCTGGACATATCATAAACTATAATATACACACAAAAACGACTAAAACCATACCTGTGGGCGTCGGTGTGAATTAACAAATGGGCTAGCATACTTTTTGGTAAAACTTCCAACTTACAAATACGGCAGGGTATTTTATGGCGGCCGTCGTGATCCACAAAATCTTGGCGTGTAGAAAACACCTAAAATTTATAAAATTTACCGTAAATTAATTTTTACAATTTATGCTGCCATACTTCGTTGCATTTGCTACACTTAAACACCAATGCGCCATTGTGAACTTCTTGATGATCATGATATTCAAAAAACGACAAAAATTCCTTAGAACAAATATCGCACTTGTAGACATTCTCACCAATTATTTCTCTAATCTGTTGCAAAGAGAAATAAATGTTAGAGGGGCACAAACATAGTAATAGTCTTACCGTATCGTCGATTTCATAAGTTTTCCCTCGTTTGGTTACCAAATCTTTAAAGTCTTCTCTTATTACGTCGTAGTCTGAATTGCATTCGTCAGAAGAATCGGTTTCGTGAGTATTAAAGACGTCAACAAAGAAAGTTTCTTCACAATTCGAGTGTCGAGCTTTAAAAATTTCGTTTGAACGTAAACATGTCTTTCGAAACAAATCAAATTGTGTCACCGTGTCTATACAAGTTAAACACACATCGTTGGGGGTCCTATCTTCCGAAAAAAACTAAAAAGAAAATTTTAGCAACAAGAAAGCAGTTAATCGTAACAATCATTCTACCTCGATTGATGTGCATAATCCAACTTTTCGTGGTAAATCCTCGATTTGATGTTCAAATATGTTACAAACGACTCTTTCATCACCGAGGCATAACCGACAAATTCTTTTCGACATTTTTGAATACATAAATTTGTAGGTTAATTTTGTCAACAAACAAAAATGACCTTGAGACTTTCGCCTGTTTACGAACAACGCTGTCAATTGATTTTTGGCACTTATTTTAAAATAAAATTGTAATTTGCGATTTTGTCTAGCTCGCCTTAATTTTTATTTGAGACGGGTTGGATATCACGACTAAGATATGATTTGTTTCGTTTATTTTTCCAAATATAAAAATATACCAAAATAAATATATTATAAAAACCAATAAATACCCCCCTCGACGGAATACAGTTAGCAACATAAACAAGTTTTGCAGAGACAAGCAAAACCATTTCGATTTCTAACTTCACCGACATTAACCCCTAACCCTAATTAACCACATTAGACAGACCGATTAATGCCCAAGCAAACTTAATATTTTGGTGATGGCCAATTGAAATTCTTCATCATTATTATTTTTGACGCTAAGATCCCACGAGTCATAATCGTCCAAATCGCACTCCGATGCAACGTCGTCGACGCCAGTGGTGAAAACAAACCCTCTTTGGTGTCGAACTTCCAGATCTGCAGATATTCTGACGCACTTGATTTTCTCGCCATAATTTTTTTTAAACCATTGAATATCGGTTTTTCTTCTTATATCACTAACTATCCATATTGGTTTATGAGGCGCTAAACATAAAAATATTCAGAACTCGAAACTTAATGTTCTTTAATTAAACCGCTTACCTTTAGAACAAGCAGCTTCGCAAAAGCAACCAGGATTTTCTTTACGAACTCCCTCACTCCAATTGATCATTTCTAAACGATAAATTTCTTTGTACGCATTGTCGCTCATCAGTTCCTCAAAATTCAATTTTTTTTGCTTAGCGTAATGGCTCTTAATCGGCTCAGATATTCGAACTATGGTACAATTCTCGGGACCTATCCTGAAGGAAAATTGTACTTTACTAATATTTGCTTAAATAACGAAATAACAATTGAAACTTTCCTTCCTAGCTGACATGGACATAGAAGGTCTTCTAAGTCCATGCTAGCTGGCCACCACAATTAGCATAGTTGTATTCATGGAAAAGTATTTAGCATTAAATTCGAATTTTATAATCACATATTTGGGGTTTTAATCAAATGTTGATCAAAGGTACTATTTTCGCAAGAGAACTCTTTCTCATTAAGTATTGAATTTGCGACTATAAAATCTAAATATGGCGCTCAAGCATTAGTAAGGACCAATACTTGTCTATGAATACGGGCGTAAGAAATGTAAATAACCGGTCGAATAATTAAAAGCATACAAAATTTTGTAATAATAACAAAAAATGGTTTGGATCCGAGACAGATTTGTGGCAACTGTCAGAATCATGCAATTTATGACTCACTCTGTATACGTAATTCGTTGAAACTTTTCAACATTTTAAGACTTGAATGATTAATTTTTAATGAATGTAAGTTAATAATTATTACTTATATTATGTAAATATTTAGAAAAAATTCTTTTTCCTTGAACGGTAACAAAAATGAAGGGCAACAAAACTGCACCAAAAATTACTACTTACTTTTGAACCAAGTTTTCCGACAGGAAATCCTTTCCCGATTTTCTTTTTCCACCCAGAAGCAAAATAGCGTCCGGTTGCGACATTTTTTCTTGCTTTTCTAGAAGTGTGGTTATGTTGAATCTAAATATGAAAGTAATTTTCAACTACATAGTAATTAATTAGTACAAGGTCGTGGTAGGTAATTTGGACAAAAACTGGTTTATTTTATAAATTATGTTTTTTATTAAGAAAATATTATAAAATTGCAGAGCAAGTGTGTCTCGCAACACCGCGCCTGGAAGCAAACTTTTTAGCACAATTTTTACACTCGTGAAAAATCCTCTGTCCATGTATGCTCATGTGTTCTCTGAGTCCGTCTGAACGTATGAAAGTTTTAGCGCAAACTGTACACTTGTAGGGTCTAACACCAGTGTGGCACCTCAGATGCACCATCAACATGTACTTGTCGACAAACCTTTTGTCGCAGTATGTGCAATGGTGCTTCTTCTCCGTGCTATGCACCCGCCTCAAGTGATCGTTTAAATTCCTCGTACTTTTGAATAATTTGGAACAAATTTCGCACACGCACAAATCGTTGGCATGGGTGGACATGTGAACGTAAATTGCGGAAGCCGTACGACCTGCGTAATTGCACAATTTGCATGGATATAAACGTTCGTCGCTGTGGGATCTCATGTGGACTTTTATTGCAGTTTTGGATGAGAAGCATTTGCCGCAAGTCTCACAAATGTGGTCTTTTATTGAGGTGTGCACAGTGATTATGTGTTGTTCCAAAGCTGCGTTGGAATTACAGTGGACGTTGCATCGATCGCATCTACAGAAAAAATCATTCCGTTATTCATTTATTAAAAAATAGAGTGGGGAAGATGGATGGATTTGAAATTGAATTATTTTAAAAGGAGGATCTATCTCAAACGAGAGAAATTTCACCAATGGAACAATAATATAAAAAATATTTAATATTAAAACTCGTAAAACAAATTTTAACATATTAGCGGCCGTGATTAGATAATTAAAAACCTTTTTTCATTAATAATAGAAAAACAGCAAACGACATTTGCGGGTGAAAACATTTTTGGCAACAGAATTCATACGAGTCATTCATTGTAATAAGCGACAAATTGTTTACGAAATGTTATTTGAACTTTCAATGATGAATACTTCCGACAAAATTCAGGATTATAGCAACAATATTTTGACTTAATTTCATGCTAAACTTTATTTAATTTTTAAAAATTTTGAATTATAGGTCCAGTGCATTCCCGTTTCATGAACGAACGGAATTTATAGTTTTAGGTGGAACCATAACCACGGTACAAATAATTTAGGAGGAACCAGGAGATGAACCTATATCAACTCTCTAATATGCACTACAATTACACCAAATATTAAAGAGTAGCTTAAGCTACGGTCAAATTAATATCCATGTTAGCTTACAAGCTACGATTACTTTAAAAAAAAAGTAGATAAGTTACCTAAATCCAAATTCATTATTATCAATTTATCAAATAAGGAGGAGGGAATTAAGTGAAGTTATATTCTAGGTATTCTATACCAAGTTCTATGCAGATTATTTTTTTCTACTGTATTATTGTAGAATCAAAGAACAATAAAAGTTTTTCATAATTAAAAACACTTTTGCCATCAGATTTTCAGCAAGCACCAGCAAATGGGAATAAAATCTGCGCTTATATGTATTTTCTGTGAATGGGAGAATAATTAGAATAAGCATAAGAGTAGGTTTAACATATTGTTTAAAATATAATTTCCAAAAACTACCTTAAAAATTACAGTACCCCAAAATTACTATAATAAATTACTTGTATTTGTCCGTGTGTTTGATGAGATGCAGTTTCATGCTACTTTTTAAGATCATTTTTCCACATTTATCACATGGTTCCTTGTGATTCCTGTCATGCTCCACCAGGTCTTGACGCGTTTTGAAGATCTAAAACATCAAAGTCAAACTTTGTTTCAAAACATAAAAGTAACAAACTTGTGGACATTTATCACACTGAAACACTTCTTTCCCATTATGTACCTCTTGATGATCCAAGTATGTGAAACAAGTATCAAAATCGGCTAAACATATCTCACACTGATAAGTGTTTCCACAAAAATCTGCACTCTTAAACTTGTAATTCTAAAAATTTAAGTCAGTATCAAATAAGACTGATAAAATTATCTCACCAAAAAATCAGATTCAAAAAGTTCATCTTGCTCCTCTTTTCTTCTTCCTCCTCCTCTTCAGAAGACGAATATTTTCGTTTTCGTAGCGTTTTATTTGATCGCAAACTACTGGTTTCCTTTTTCCTTCCATTGTCGTCATTTAAAATCAAAAATTTTTCCAACTCTAAGTTTAAAGACTCCGCTTTTGCAGTTTTCGCTAAAATTTCGTTCGACTTTTGGCAAGTATTACGAAAAATCTCCCATTGTGTAATTTGGTGAATGCAGGAAAGGCAAGCCGATGTAGGTAGTACATCGTCTTTCGTTACCTAAAATGTAGCCGCCTAAATAAAAATTATAGGTCGTAACACCATCTCACGTTAATAGCGACGCAGTTGAATATTTTACTGGCCAAATCTTCGACTTGATTCTCCCAGATTGACAAAATTTGATTTTCGTCACCTTTGTATAAACATAACCTGCATACTTTCAACGGCGGCATTGTTTCGCACCAAATAAATCACTATTTTTATTTTAATCAAATTACAAGTTATACTTAAATAATGAATCATAAGAAATAAGATTTATGTACAAGTTTTATAGGTTAATTTCTTAAACGTCAAAATTTTAAAGTTATTCGCGCTACAACACATAGGTAGCGGTACTGTTTTTGTTTTGTTTTTTCTAAAGGTAAGGTCACACTAGTACGGTTTTAATTTATTGCTTATACTTTTGGGGGGATTATGTTCCAACTTCAGCATACTAACCATCAGTTTCCATAACTATTAATTTAAAGTAAAATCGACGATTTAGATATGGAAGAGGAAATTCAAAACCAATGTTAGGTTACATAGTTTTTCAACAAAGCTCATATTATCTAGATGGAGCCAAAGAGTCATAATGTGGCTCACAAACCATATTATGTTGCAGATCCTTACAGTAGAGGTATAATTATATGTGTGTAACATTCAATTTTAGTTGATTGCGTTGAGTTATTGTCGTTTGCGTTGAGTCCGTAGTTCAGTGAGAATTGCATTTTAGTAGTGCCATCTCTTAACAATCTGTTGAATCACATCAAGTGTGTTCCATAAGGTTGGGGTATCTGGTATCATTATATAAAAAATAATACCCCACATTTTTACTTAATATGACCTTGACGATGTATTTCCTACGGAAAACATAAAATTTCGAAAAAAGAAAATCCCTTTTAAAAAAATGGCTATAATGTGAATCGTTCATAACGGGGGGGTGAGACTCATAATAAACAAGACCTGCCGCTTGCTTGCTCTCTTCCTCATGATTGTACACCACTCCGTATGATATTTTATGTGCACATTTCATATGAAGCTACCTTAGTCGACCTGATATTTTTTAGGAATGCCGCGACCCCCCTTCAGAAATATGACCAGCCTGGCGAAAACTAAGCGAAAGTGAACATAACAGGGCAGCGTACCGCCAAGATTAAAACAAAAAATTAAAATACACTGTAAAAAATAAGAAAAGTGCTATTATTTTGAAAATTATTGCCGCAGGTACAGTGCCGGCCTGAGGGGATGGCAACAGCTTTTGTGTAAATAAAAAGTTTGTGGGCCTTTTTTTTTAATTAAATGACCAAACATTTTGGATTGGATTAATGCTTTAATATTTTAATTTAAATTATTTTTTAATTTGATTGGCGATTTTCCGCTACCCCTGGCATCGACCCTGCAAAAGTTATATTGCACCAGAACATAAAAGGATTTGCAAAATTTCGATTGATCTGCACCGATAATTTACGTCAACTATGTATTTAATTTTTACCGCCTTCGTAAATATTTATTATCTGATTAGTAAATTAAAGCCGTAAACGCCAGCAAATACCTCTGGGTAGTAAATTAAAAAGTTGTGACAGTAGAAATCGCATGTGTTAAAATATTCAAATATTATTCAAAAACAACTTTCTAATTACCATTTTTTTTTATAAATATGTAAAAATCCTCTACCACTTCCGTTAATCCAGAAATCTCGAGATAAAACGATTTCCTCCAAGTTTTCCCACTAATTAGGAATTATCTAGTTGATATTTTAATCATCAACCAAAAAAAAACAGAATAGGAAAAACTGTTTTTTGAATTATTTTGGTTAATTTTTTTACCGACAGGGGCGCAAAACGCAGCGCAAGTCTGGTTTATGGCGCGGGACGGAGTTATGTTTGAACCACCGCTTAGTTAACATCACAAAAACGAGGTTAGGTTGTAGTAGTTTAGTGTAATATTTTTTTTATTATTTAATTTTGTAACGGACGATACAGTTAGTTAACAGTGTACCACAAACAAAAGTGTTACTATGGAAATCGAATACGGCACGAACAACTTTTTCTATTCTGCAGTTAAAAGAAAAAGAGAAAACGACGATGAAAATGCAAATGAAATGAAAAAGCGAAATGTTGACGTTCAAAAGTTCATTTCCCATTTACAAGAAACAAACGAAGGTTAGTAGTTTTAAATTAACACCCACAAACATAATAAACAACTTCTGTTCTTTTATGTATGTAAGCAAAGAAAACACTTCTTTTTTAATATACAGGGTGTTTCTTCTTACTTTTAGAAGTTAAACGGAACACCGTTTTCGATTGCACTACCGCATTCAATGACCGAGCGACTAAAACGGCGCTGAATTTTAATTAGTATATTAAATGCGCATTAATTCGTGCTGGTCAGTTTTTCAAAGACCGAGCGATTAAAACAGCGCTGAATTTTAATTAATATGTTAAATCCGCGTACAATTGTTAATTTAGCACTCTTTGATTAGGTAACGACGTCCTTCTATTCTCTATTGTTTACAAATTTTGTTTACTACGTTTAGAAATTCAATTAGGTACTATAAAATATGTTATGACAAAAATAAAAAGTATTGGATCGTTTTGTATAAATTAAAGTTCGAGATTTATCGTGGCTTATACAAAAAATGTTGCGTAAACGAACTCTCAACCCGCTAATAAAAACATGAAACCATGTTTTGCTTTGGCGCACTTGCATGAAGAATAAATTTATTTTTAAAAATATGTACAATCCCCTCTTTTCCTTGATAGCCAACGAAATCGACGGATTAGGATCCACCGAATCGTCATAGCCGACTTTCTTTCAATTGTTTGAAATGCATGAGCCTCGAGCGAGCGAATCGCAGTTAGCTGTGATTTGCTACGCGGTTCACTTATTAAACCAAGTAAATTCGAAAAGGCGCGCGCTTTTGTCGTCGAAAAAAATTAAAAAAAGTTCGAGCGCAAGTGAGAATTTTACTTAATCAAGCACGAATAAAAATGCCGGCACTTGTTGTTTCAGAAACCATGACCACGATTCACTCCGCAAATTTAAGCGAAGTGCACGAAGTTCCATTGCACGCAATAATTCGTCCAATTTTGCCAGAAGTGAACATAGAGAAAGTGGAATCGTTAATGAGAACATTGTCCAACGTCGAGACAATTAATCAAGTTCCTCCGATAGACATTTTGTGGATAGAAGGAAGCGAGGGCGGTAATTATTTTTATAGTTTCGGAGGATGTCATCGATTTGTTGCACATAAACAATTAAATTTGCCCACAATTAAGGCAAAATTAATAAAAACCACAAACGATGACCTGAAGTATTACCTAGGTTCCAGCACCCCGACCTTAAAATAATATTTGCTTTTTAATAAATGCACTCCAAATTTTTAGTGCTAAATTGTGTTATTATTGGTTAAAAAATGTACTATCTGTTATCTATTATGTATTTAATAAAAAAAAAAGATAATCAATGTTTTCGAAAAAATTGTTTTATTTATTTTTTATCACAGCAACAATACAAAATCTACTCCAACATCTTCATTATCTTTACCTTCTTCTATTTTTTTTAATCAACTGACCTTTCTCATTAATCTATTACATTAGTGACATTAATCACGCAAGTACAACATACTTAAGTTAATTAATTATTATTATTAAAATAATACTAACAATTTTCACAAACAAAAATACCAACTTTGTCCACTTTACGTGAATGCTGTAATTGGTTAGTGCAGTTATTAATTATTCTTCACAGCATACACTACACTGGTAAAATATTCATAAAATTAATTAATTAATTCGTAATGAATTTTAATGTGGTAAAGTATATTGAAAATTCTAATTAGGTCGATTATTTCAAGGACACTTCGAAAATAATAAATTAGAGGGTCAGTAATGCAAAATCTTTCTTTCACCGACGAGAAGGGAAAACTGCCACAACTTGAAGAAAACATAACCATTGCATCGTCAAGAAGTGTAGTTGTCTCAAATTGACTGTGAACTCGGCGAGCTTGGACATTGCCCAAACGGGTTTTCAATTAGGTGTAAACAAATTCTTCAAAGGTGACCAAATTCGTTTTTTTTTTACTTATGTTGATTTGGAAATACTGTTCAGTAGGAGGAGGGGTCTGACTTTGCCTTTATCGTATGTAATATGAAAAAGTATTGTTTTCCAGTGGTTTCTGCCAATGTTCCGTAAAATCTTGACGAAAACACGAAAAAAAATTGTTCTACCCATTTTAAATCGCGTTACGAACAAGAGAAGACTACAACTTGTCCGTCGCCAATTGTTCGCAATTTATGGCGCGCACAGATCACGACCGAGATCGTACTGTCAAAGCAGTAAGACACAACGTTCAGGTATTTTCAAGAAAATCGAATTTGAAAAATTTTCATTCATAATAGTTTGTATTTCCACATTTTGACAAGTAGCGGTGTGCTGCAGCGGCCTAGAGACCAAACCAATTGTAATATAATATACTTTAGGATATTTTTTTTGTAAAGATAAGCAAATACATTAAATTTAAATATTAAGTTCAAATAAGCGCGTGTATGCTTTTCAGAAATTATTAAAATAGATCAGATATGGGTGGTCCAAAAGTGCAACAATAAATCTGTTGTTTATCTGTTAATTTAAAATTAAATAATTTGTAGTCAATCCTAACACAATAAGCCTGAATCTGATTCAACTCTTTTCTACAAAAATGGTAAAAAACAACCTTAACAGTTCTACATAACTCAGCAAGCAAAAAATTTTACAAAATTTGACTGTGATCGTTTGTTTCTGATTATAAATATTCATTATATACTTATTCGTTCGGATAATTTTGATGTAATTATAATGTAAGTGATGTAAGGAATAAGCTTACTAGACCGGTCTAACCAGCTGCACCACATCACTACTTGACAAATTACTGACAATAAGAGCACACACATTTTTCAAACTAGTTCTCGGAGATAGCTGAACATAGGCCTTTGATCAGTTCCAAGTTACAATCGTGATCTACAAGCACCATACATTTCAACAAAATCGGTGACCGACAAATCGTAGTCTCCTCTTATCAGTTGCGTATTTAAAAAATGCATTCGAGAGGGACAAATCAGATTATTTTTCAGATTCTCGTGAATCCATTCATGCGGTCAGTGGTACAGAGGTGACCGACAAATTCCAAAATTCAAAAAAATTAAATAAATTTAAAACTTATTTCAAATTAAAACTTAATTCAATTTTAAAACCGCGTGATTAACATTATTTTTATCACGGAGGACTTCAGGAAACAATCCGAGTCATCCTCGGTGGGGTTTTCTAAACACTAATTTTCATTGACAAAAACTGACGATTTTAATAAGTTTTCATAGAATTTTGAAAAGAAATCACAAAACATGTATATATGTATAATATAGGTCCGATTGTTGAAGTTTAAAATTGTGGTTAACTAAACTGGTTTAGCGATTTTTAGTTTAAGCGTGAAATAACCCAAGTCCTTGTTTTGATTTATTAGTAAAATTAATTTTATAAATACAAACAAACGGTGAGATCGTACACCATTTGACGTTTCTATTTATAACATTAATTTTACTGATAATTCAAAATCTGAACGTGGTTTATTTTAGGGTTAAACTATAAATCGCGAAACTTTTAGTTAACCAAAACTTCAACTGAAGCCGACTTTAGTATAGCACTGCACGTAATAAGCGACGTAAGTACTACATACCTGACGAGCACAACTTTTTGAAGGAAACTTCTTTTGGGGGTACGCAAAACAAATCAAAGGAGTGAGCAATTCTATTAAACTGGAGCTATTAATTTGATACATAATCGGTGCCCCTGCTTTTAATTTGATAAAAGTGTTTCAGTGCTATTTGTTTGACAGATTGCACTCGCGGATGCCGTGACATAAATTTTTAGCGCTAGATGTGGAAAAGTTAGTTTTAAAAGGATTCAAAGAAGTTGACGCAGGTAATAATATGTAATAGTTCTTTGCGTAACGAGTCCAAAAAGTAAACGAGGGAGTGAATCAAGCGAGAGTTGCAGAAGGCACTTGAGAGCAATTTTCGATTTTTTTTTATGAATTATGTATGTGTTGGAGAAGGGAAAATTTATCAAGAAAATATCGATACTCCTGATTGTAGTCAGTAATGCCAGATTTCTTCACCTAGAGATATCTCTTAGATAATCTATCCATTGGATAAATTAATGAAGTACCAATCAGAAGGCAGCAAAACAAAACAATCAACAAGCCAATCACATTTCTGATTTAATCACATCCAATCATCAAAGCCAATCTCATTTCTGATTGTTTTGTTTTGCTGCCCACTGATTGGTTACTTCGTTAATTTATCTAATAGATAGATCATCTAAGAGATATCTCTAGGTGAAGAAATCGGGTATAAGCAAGGTAAAGTAATCCATACATCATTTTAATAAAACCATACACTATTGTCAAATCAAACCAATCCAAAATTTGCTAAATGAAGACATCATTTATGAGCAATGTGAAAAAGGATTAACAAAAAATACTAAAACCTAGACCTGCACACAAAAAAACATTGTGGCAGTCCTCGTATAGCGCGACATATACATTACATTATCAAGTAATAAACGGGAATTTTCGAGTTCGTAAAAACGTCTGTGTGTATTTCATTCACAATCGGTAATTCTCTCGTTAATCCACTCTAATGATGCGCACGATTGACGGGTAAATCCCTCCTCCCCTGTGGGCGATAATAAATTTTAAAAGGCCTGTCACGTCGGACACAAAATTGGGATTTTGGGCGTCTACTGTATGCATTAAATCGAAATGTAAATAATTGGTTTGCGCATGTATAAACGACGCTACAAATTCAAACTTATTTTAGGCGTAGACTCACGTGGGCGTCATGTTTTTTTTAAAGAAAAACAGCCCTCACGGTGAGTGAAGAAATCAAGGTCACTCAAAATTCCAATACACATTTTAGTTTTTAAACAAGAATTAAAATCGCCATTATTTGAATATGATAAAAATCAAGAAATTGAAACATGCGCCAGGCGAGAACCTCCAAATTAGGCAGATTTGGTTGAATATCCTCAATAGAATTTTTCTATTGGTAATGCCTTAATTGCGACTTGAGCAATTATTGAAGGTCGTTGATTGGTTATATTTAGAAAATCTTATTGGGGTGATGTCACTCCTGCCTGACCCCAAATGTGGCCCATGTTTTGGGCTATTAACAAAATTTAAGCACATGAAGCTTGCATAAAAAAGATTAAAAACGTAAAATCAACAAAATAATATATTACATTTGTATGTGTTAACTAATTTAATAACCTGTTTCATACTAATAAATTTACAACTGACGTGCAAAATTAAAATATTTTTAAATTATAAAGAACCCAGTTTTATACGAGCAAACAAGTTTATATTGTTTTATTAAAACTTATAAATAAACTACTTGTGGAGTAAGATAAATAAAAAACGAGTTTTCTCTATGTGTTCTTGAAATAATCTACAAAATAATCGCGAGTTTATAAGACCTCTAACTTGAGATTTTTAATCACCTCGTTATTATTTGGACAAAATAAATAAATGTTATAATTCCAAACTGTTTTTTTGTTAAAAATATTTATAACATAAAATTTAAATTTTATAAACACTTACTTCTACTCTTTAAATTACGTTTTTGTACATTTTTACAAAATATCACTTACTGTATAAACAATTAAAAAACAATGCCCTCATTGTGCATGAAAAGTATTGCATTGCTGATAGTCTTAAGTTGTGGTTCCGTAGAACCTCGAATTACCTACTACTGGTCTGTGATTAAATCCAAAAATTATTTCCGTTAATTTCAAACCTTTTTGGATTCCAAAAAATGCGACCCAATAAGAATAAATGCTGGAATACGTCCAATCCAGAATAAAATTAACAGAAAATGTAGCCTAAATTTTCACACCTTAAATGTATAAAAAAAATCCCGTGCATAAAAAATTGTGATATTGGAAAATCTACATGCTTTATTTTAAATCTTATTTAATAAAATTAACAACACTAGTCAATAGTCTTCTAACGGACGCAAACAAAAAAAAGTACCCCTGAAAAACTTTGTACGAAAGAAACAAACAATATTGCGTGCAATAAAATCTGAAAATATTCAACATTACCTTTAACAACCCGATCAATCATCTTTCAACTTTAGGTAAGAATTGCGCATGAAATAAGGCTTGTAAGTTGCATTATTTACTTTGTATGTGGTTTTTTGTGTGACGTTCGGATGGTGCACGTTTTTGTCCGTCGACTCTTGCGTTGTGTTACCTGGCGTGCGCAAGTGCCTTGGAATTGAGCCGTATTTTACATGTAGCAGGTGAGTGTCCAGAACTTCACAATCGATTTGCATTAAAGGTACCATTGACGCATGAGAAGAAGTCCCTGGAAAAATTGCTTAGATTAATTGACAATTATGCATAGGTTGGGTTAGCTTAGCTGACCTTAGCTTAGCGGGAAATTTAAAAGATACTTTCAACATTACATTTGCATTTTTATAATTTATTTAGGGTCAAGTCAAGAAACCCAAACTCAAAAGTACACTTTTTCCTATAAAAATGCCTTGACCAAAGGAAAGAGCACTAAAATATAAGACTTTTAAGGTGAGGTAGGTTTCAGTAAGTCCTTTAATAAGCCCACAATTTAAATTTGAAATTAACATATTCCCATAAGAAGTACATATAAATGTATTATTGTGCAATATTTGCATTGCAATTTTATGCATTGTATTTACGGTGCGTGTACTGTAAGTGGGTTAACACCGACTTATTGCAATCACTCCCTCTTATCTGTCGGGTTAACAACCCCAATTTTTCGAGTAAGACCGGTCTAGGAGATATTTTTACTGAGTAAAGCGTTTTACAAAACGGCCTGTAGCAGTCGAAGCACAGTGGAGCAGAGGCTGCGGAAGGTCAGTTTTGATTAAATTTCATAATTAAATTAACATCGATTTCTTTTGTTGCTTAAATAGATAGTTTTGGCCTTTAAGAATACTTACAAATTTTCAAAACAATATTCAGCTTAGAAGTATTCGAAATGCCCAAGCTCGACGCTCTTAGAGCCTCTTATACGGCCAGACGCTTTTCTCGAAACCACGTTTTTGACCTGGTTGACAGCATAACTCTGTCAATTTGTCCGATCGACTTTATTCAAAAGTTCTCTTCAGAAAACTTATCACTATCGCAGCATCGTAGGAAATTTCAAAATTTGATTAGAACCAAAATGGCGCCATTTGAAAAAAAGTCAAATTTTACACAAAATTTTGCGGTAAATTGTTAATAAAAAAGTAAATACTTTATAAAAACTCTACGATGCGCGATAGTGATAAGTTTTCTGAAGAAAATCCTTTTGAATAAAGTCGATCGGACAAAATTTGACAGAGTTATGCTGTCAACCAGGTCAAAAACGTGGTTTCGAGAAAAGCGTCTGGCCGTATAAGAGGCTCTAAGAGCGTCGACGCTTTGCCAATTTCGAATACTTCTAAGCTGAATATTGTTTTGAAAATTTGAAAGCATATTCTTAAAGGCCAAAACTATCTATTTAAGCAACAAAAAAAATCATGTTTTAACTTTAATGATATTCCTTAACGCAACCACAGCTGATTTTGAATTTTTTAAGTAGTTTTTTCCAAAATTTGTGGACCGACCGCAAATTTTATTTTTTTAATGTGTAGAGAAAGATGCCCTTTTTCATATTTCACTTAAAAAATCATGAAAATTCGAATTTGGGTTTCTTGACCGTCCCCTTTATTTAATATTTGTTTCAGGGGGTTTAGTCAGTTCTGAATCTTACTTACCATTTGGTAACATTGAAGGCAGCAATAGCGACATCTTTGGTCTTCTTGTCTTGTTGTGGTTTAAGGCAGGTAGAAGCAAATGGTCGGGACTTAAAGAAACTAAATAGAAGGTATCTTCTTGTCGGTTGATTGCTTCGAAAAATTCGGCATAAATTTGATCTGAAGTTGGTGTGTAAATTTCCAGACCGTTGTTGATGGTAGGCGTGTAGTCCATTTTCTTGGCGCGTTTGCTTATCTTAGACAACTGGGATTTACTCGCAGGTTTTTCAACCAAATTATTACCGTGCCTCGGATGCCGTTCTTTGATTTTAAGTCTCTTTCCAAATTTTGCAGTTTTATAAAGTTTACGCGAATTGTTGTAAGGCTTTCCAATCAACCTAAACAATTTTTTGTTTTAAAAGGCTTTGTTTAATTATTTACTACCCACCTGTGCAACTCCAGTGCCAGTCGCACGTTTTCTGATTGGTTCACATATACAGGACACATTGGTAATAAGTTTCGCGTGGTTTTATTTTCCGGCAACGTTTCGGATTCATCAAAATTCTTACTCCACAGTAAGTTTCGACCGTGGAAATTGTATCCTGGATCCTGTTCTGAATGAATTGACGGAAAAACATTTGTACTGGGGATTACCCTAAAAATAAAAATTTATTTTCAAGTTTCATGAATATCACTAATCATTTCAATTAAAACTCAAAAGTATTTCGCCCATAATAAATAATTTAGTTTTTGTGAAAACATGTCGTCTTAAATACATATGCACACTCACCTTAAGTAATTCATATTGAAACTCATAACGCAGAAGAGTGCACAAACTGCCAAAGTTTTTGTGATTGTTTTTGCCGGAAACCTTAGTAACGGGGAGTGATTAGTCGATAAAGTTAGTTGCTCTTTTAGTTGCACATTTTCCTAAAACAAAAATATAAATAAAGAAGCTGTCATATACTTATATTTATGTATAAAGCTGCAGGTCGAGTCAAACTTTTGTATCCCACAACCCAACCAGTTTCTAAAGGGAATCTTAATAATGGTTAAAATTGGTTTCTCTTTGGTTTTTTCCTCCCCCTCCCCAAGAGGGAAGTTAAACCCATTTTTAAATGACATTTGTTATTTTCGTTTATTTTAAGTCTATCGAAAACTTCTGGGTATGTCCTTGAGTGGCGCTCATTTCTGTGTGTGTATGTAGAGGAGGGGGTATGACTTTGCAATGGTTGCTGTATTAATGTCGCATTTATTAAAATATTAGCAGAAAAATTTGATAAAGTTATTACTATGGGCTTCAAGTACTTTAGAATCGAGAATAAATTCTAAAAAATAAAAGGCACCACAAGTCGTCACCGTATTATCAAGGTTATTATGGTGAGGGGCTTGAGCCTCTTATTACCAAATGTAATATTCCTAATTCCAAATTGATTTTGTAGAAATTTAACAAGAACAAGTAATTTCTTACTTCAATTGTCACAAAAAACTTTATTTTCAGAACAATTTTCTTAAAAAAAGTGAAATATAAACAATAAACAACACAATGTAAACTACTCGGAGGACCGAGCATTTTTAGAAACATTTTTAACGTTTTCAGAGAGCTCAAGCCCCGGACCACCCCCATACTCCTTTAGGCATTCAACGCCTATGGCATTAATACTTGTCGACAACCACGTAATGATTTTCATATTTCAAGAATTTTTCAAAATTTTAAAGCACTTACAGCCCATAGTAATACTTTTCCAAATTTTCCTCAAAATAACACATTTAGAAATACAGATGTTGTACAAAATCTTTAGACAAAAGTCCAATTGATAAATTTTATTCAAATTTGTAGCAATTTTGTCTACTTTTTTTAATTTTTGAAAAATCATGGGAGAAAGTAGTTACCCCATTATATCCATCATTGTCAAGTAAAATTTCGCGAATTCGCCAAATGCGTATAAATGGATTAACGAGATTCTCACTGCGCTTTAAATCAAAATCGTGGGTGAAAGGATCACCGCAGAAAATTAGTGATTCAGATTATTATAATAATCAGTAGTTCAGAAACAAATTATTTGGTTGTTGGATCATTTTTAAAAAATTTAGGTCTTCAGGGCGGGCCTAGCTGGACTGAGGCAATCGCGGATGTTCATAAGGGCCCCCCTAAGCGAAGCTAGGAGGAACAAACTTCTCATACTGAGCAAGAACCAATTAAGAAGGATAGTAGGACTTTTCACAGGACACTGCTGCCTTAACAGACACCTCAAGAATATGGGGTTGGTGGAAGACTCCACTTGTAGGAAGTGTGGCGAAGAGGAGGAAACCCCTCGCCACATCTTATGTGAATGTCCGGCCTTAGCTAGCAAAAGGGTACGACACCTTGGTGTTCTTTTCCCGGAAGCTGAGGAGATTGCGCAAGCACCCTTCAAATGCATACTCGACTTTGTTGAGGAGACGCACTTGTTGGAGTAAAAACTTGGAACGTGGGGTACAATAAGCTAAGCTTCAGTGCAGTGGGTCCCAAACCACAACCCGTTAATAATAATAATAATAATGTCAGAAAAACCTGCCTTAATCATTCAATAATGGAATGCTTTATTCAGATTAAAAATGGGCCTTTTACAAACAAGCAATTTACAAGAAATATAAAAACAAACCTCTAAAAGTAATATAATATACTACACTTTGCCTCGTGTCAAGCTAAGAGATACTTTGAGTCCAAATAATTCAAATTATTTTTCTTAAACAAAAAGTGTGAAATATTTAAGAACGGTTGAAATATTGTGATTAAATATTCAATCGATTAAAGAAGATTGCCTTGATTTTTTTTTATCATTGATATATAATTATTATAGTATTCAAATTGCTACTTAATGGCTAGGAATAAAAATGTTGCATAGAAATATTCATATTATAAATATTAATAACAAAAACATTAATGTGAGATGATCATAACATTAAAATGAGTTCTTTTAAAATTGTTGCGAGAAAAACAAAGCTAAAATTCAAGATTTACTAGTTTGCCACTGAAGTTAACATGGATTCTGAATTACGGAAATAAACGATTTTTACAATCTGAATTTCGAATCAAGTATTTAGGTCATTTGTGTTATCCGAAGCCAGTAGGTAGACATTTCATACCGCACATTTCATTGGTGCTATTTTTAGATAAAAACATCTAATAAAATTCTGCAGGTTGCTTTTTATTCTAAACATATTTCAGTTTACACAAATCCTTTAAGGAGTAATAACACTTAGGATTTTTAACGCACGCAAAATTTTTTTTACATTTCGTCAGCTGAGAATTATATTGTACCAAGTCCATTTTTTAAAAATTTGAAGTTATTGTGCTACAAAGTTTCCTAGTAACTAATTGTACCATATCCGCTTATTTGACAATATAAAATTCAATTGTGCAGCATGTTAAAGCCAATATTTCTTTGTATTAAGTCCTTAAAAGTTATATCTGTTTGAATTATACTGTACCAAGTCCACAGCCTATCGTCAAGTCGGAAATAAACACGTGAATAGGACTTGGTACAAAATAATTGTTACTAATAAAATCAAAGTCGCATGGTTTATGATGTGACTTGATTAGTCACGGCCACACAAGGGCATTTAAAAGGAAAAGAAGAGAGTAAACGCGAGAAAGGTGCAGATCGAATAATGATAGGAGATGAAACTATAGCAATCATTTCGTTTGATATGCAAAATGTATATTCTCTACCGAAAGTTAATGTTTCAAATTTTTTTTATAAATGAAAATTCAATGTGTATAATTTAACAGCATATTGTAATCTGAATAAAAACTTATTATGTTTTTTGGCATAAAATGTTATCTGGTAGAGCAGGTTTCTTTCTCAGGTCCATTCTTGGAAGGAATTATTAAGAGATTAACCAAAAATTTATAATTTGGTCCGATTCGTGCATCCCACAAAATAGAAATAGCATTATTATTATTATGTCTTTTCGGTTGTACTATTTCATGAAAATGCACCCACAGATAAAATCTATCTAACAAAATTTTCAGAACCTGGGCACAGCAATGTACAAGAGATTGATGCAGTACACAGCATTCTTGAAAAAACTTTGTTATACAGAAATATACAGTCCTATATCTTTATTAAGGAATATCATCAATATCTCCAACTCGACGAAAAATTAATTGTTATACAAATGAATAAACCAAATTTCTTTGATTATCAGAAATACGCAAAAATATTTTCATACAGCAATATTCCATTTTCGAAGGTAAAATACAAGTACCTTATAACAAACGCCGCGTATAAAACATAATTTTCTGGAGAACAACTTACAACAGTATTGCTAAATCGTAAAACTCGTAAACAAATTAAAAAAACAGAACAATTTGTTGACATTAATGCAGTTTCTGTAATTTCCATCGTTCCAGTAATAGATGAGAAAAAAATCCGGTATCAAATCGATTTTAAAATACATAGAATGCAAGTTTTATAATAGTTTTAATATTAAGTAATACGAAAAAATGTATTTTTGTAATAATAAAATATAATTTATTATACAATTTATAACAATGTCGCACTATTTCTCAAAAATCTCAATAATGGACTTGGTTCACTATGAAGTCTGACTACCATTTTTTCAAAAGTAGTAAAATTTTTTAAACCAAGTCCATTTTAAGAAATTAATTTTTAAGGTTTGCAACTTTAATTTATAGGGGAAATCGACTTAAATAAGTTGCAAATAATAGTAAAAAATGAAATCATATAATATAAGCAACTTTATTTGCAAGCTGAACGAAAACAAACTATTCAAATATTTGACCGTCATTTTCTCGAAAGTGATTTATTAGGACTTGGTACAGTATAATTCTCAGCTGACGATTTATTTATAGTTCAATATCTTAAAATTTATCTGTTAAAATTTCATATCGATATTCCAAATATTTTTGGAACTATAGCATTTAAAGCACAACAAGACGTGGGTAATAACATACTCAAATTTATGATGTTAGAGCATTACAGCTGTCGGTAAAAGATATTAAACTAAAATGCATCTTTATTACTTTTAAAAATTCAAAATTCAACGAATGAAAATAAAAAACTTAAAATTTTTTATAAATGGGTAGCATCCCTCTGCAATTGTGCATTAGCGTAGTTCACGAAAGCTGTTTCAAGTGGCAAAGTTATCGTCGATATAGCAACAAAAGTTACCGTATGTGCATTTAACTGTAGTATGTGCAGTATTTAAAAAATTTTGGTATGACAATCGGGCCTAATCTGTGCGGAATCTGGTGGACGCCGCAATAAGTTCTCGGAGCGATTACTGCCTGACGCTGCAAAAGAGGCTCGGCTGTCATTAAAATCAGTCAGAAAGAAAAAAAATAGAGCAGTACATTAATATAGAAGGCCAATTCTATGGTACAAGTATTGCAGATTAGAGGTAAATAAAAAATTTCAATAAAATAATGCTATGTAAAACTTTAAAACGCTTCATCTCAAAACTACAATTTGTAAATTGGCCGGCAACATAATTTTTACAAATCTGAACCGATTTGTTTGAAATTTTAACTATAGCTATAAAATTAAATTATCTAGATAAGTACGTAGGGATTTGACGTTACCTCGTAAACTTTTCTTGTTATAAACATTTTCTCACGTAATTTTTCAACAAAAATGAAAATTTGAAATCAACCGTGCACTATTCTTACAAAAACCAATATTTTTTAATTTTCCTACGTACTTATTGATATAATCTTATTTAGAACTGAAAAAATTTTTGTTTTTTATTCAAGGTCAAAAATTGACGGAGAAAACTTCCGGTTGCGGAACGCTTTTTTTTTTTGTATAAAAATGTAAATAAAAATTTATAAACTACTATCTAAATATGTACAACAAATCTCTTTAAACAGATTTTGTATTGTATTTACTATAAGGCCATAAAAAATTAATAAAATTATGCTATTTTTTGTGTCTCTATAGTGTTATTACCCCTGAAATTTGTTTGGCTACTACAAGAAAACAAAAACCAAGGATCATTTTGAACCAGCAACACATCAAGGTGATTGGACAAAAGTAAATCAAATTTTTAAAAATTGGTCAAGCAATCAGCGTTGGACTATTTGATATGGATGCCTTGTGCTAGTTAAAAATAATTAAGCAATACAAAAGAAAATAAGTAATAAAAATTTTCCATTAATTTTATGGCTAATAAAATGAACATCAAACTTTCCATGTTGGTAAATCTGCAACTTACCGTTTTAAGTCTTTTATTTTCATCTTCCAATTCTTGCAGCCTATTTTCCAAGGAAGTTACGTAATCTTTCTTTTTTTTTCTTGATAAACAAGCCGACTCTCGATTTTTAATCATGCGCTGCTGCCTTTTCAATGCTCTCGCATCCATGATTTGATGTCGGCCAGTGTCCATAGTTAAAGTCATATCGGGGCTCTCGACAGGCGACGACAACGGACTTAACGGTAATGTGACAACTTTGTTAATATTAGGAGCGGTAACTATACTAGGAACGGTGGTTACTTGAGCAATCATGTTACTGGTGGTCAACATATTATTCACTGTGGTTTTTGACACCGAAGTTTTAATATTATCTAATATGACGACTTTTGAAGAATTATTCTTGTTTACCGTCGTCCGGTTAGGTACAATAAGTATGTTTTGCCCATTACTCCCATTGGTTTTATTTGGAACAATATAGGGCCCCTTTGGAGTGTAACTAAAACGTTTCTGGGGTAACTTGACAATTTTTACGTTCTGAGGCACAACTTGTGGGGAAGTTGGAGAAACTATGATGTTATTGAGGGGAACTTCTTGTGAGAAGAAAATCGGTTCGTTCACAACCGAACGCGGCGAACTTTCATAAGGTAAAGAGGTATCGTCTTCAGTTTTAATTTCGGCTTTAATGTTGGGGAAAGCTTCTGGGCCACACTGTGTTAAGTCAATATCCTTTAGTTCATCTAATTCGTTCCACTTTGTTTCCATTTGTGAGGCAGGGGGTGTACCCACCGATAAAATTTCCTCTGGACTTCTATCGAAATAAGAGTTGAGCACACCCATTTCATCTTCGTTTGGGTTCAGTAGCAAAGGTATATCCAAATCGGTGGAGAGTTGGAGGATAAAATCCTCGTCCGACGGGGAATCAAAGTAATCTAAAACAAATGAATTAACTAAGGTTACACGTAAACACAAAGGACTTACCGCAAGTAAAAGAATCATCTCCCGACGATTCGGGTGAACTTTTAAACGCGTAATCGTTTACGTGTAACAGATCGTCAGTGGTTAACATCTTTGTTTAATTAGTTCTCGAATTAATAGGTAACAAATAATCAAAAAGCCGGATATTGGTTAAATTTTATACGACGCATTGTTTTGCTGACGTTTGTTATTGAATTTGATATTTGACACTCCCCGAATTCAAATAATTCCATCACGCTAAAGCTTGCGCCACACTTTTAAGGCCGATGTTGCACAATAATTTATTGTTTGTGCGAAATTTGAAAAATGTATAATAATTAACGATAAAAGCGAAAATATTGAAGACTACAGGAATAAAACAGGGAATGTCACAAAAGTAGAATATTGAGATATATTAATTTTTAATGTTAAATCTTTTACAGCAAACAAAAGACACACATTTGCAATATGTCATTATTTTAAAAAATTACGTTTCTTCGATTAAATTATAATAATATATTAAATATATAAAATTGAATATCTATGATTTTTGCAATTTTCAGTTTTCCTAATTATTTACATTAAGTAATAAAAATAATCAGATGTGTAGATGATAATTTATTATTTACATGTAATTTATTAAATAAATTGAATTTTTATTTTGTAAAAATATTTGTTTTGTTTATTATTAATGGCAATTAATTTTTGCAGACTTTTAAGTTAAAACGGTAATATTAATTAATAAAAACAACAGAATATTAATTAAAAATGTATTTAGTTTGAGTTATGGCTACCGCCACTTGAGGTAATTTTTGACCACAATTTTGTATGTGTCATTAATTTTGATTTAAATGCGAAACTTATATTTAAAGGTTTTCTGTCTAAAATTATTAGGGAAACGGAAAATTACGAAATTATACAATCCCTCAAATGGTATCAAAAATAGCTCAATAGCAATTTAGGAAGCCTAATTATTGTTAGCATAATAATCTTGCCTACCGGTATCACCCGCGGTAAACCGCCCCTATATTCATCACCTAGGGGATCCTACCCTGCACGTTTTTCATGATTCCTAATTACTTAAAAATTTACAAAATTACTTAAAAAATTGAAAGGGCTAAAATAAAAGTAAAAACAACTTAATTGCATAGTGAAAAACTAAAAATGCTTATAAAAGCCAGTGGAGAAAATAAAATAAATATCAGGGAAATAAGAAAAAATAAGAAAAATAATTCAAGTACCAATTACCAAGTACTTTTTAATGTGGAAAGTATTTGAAATATCAAATACTAAATTTTCTTAAAAGTATTTGACATATCAATAACTTAAACATTTCACTAAGAAAAAGTATTTCAATTACTTAAAAGTACTCAAGTACTTTAAAAGAAGTACTTAAAGTACTTCTTGAGTAATTTTTTTAAAGTACTTCAAGTACCAAATACTTCATTGAGTATTTCAAATACCAAATACTTTTACACTAGTTTCAAAAGTACTTCAAGTAAAGTATTTGAAGTACTTTTTCCAAGCCTTTTACTTGAAATACTTTGCAGTAATCCGACCCCCCCTTTTTTTCTCTTTCTATAATATATAAATTTTTTTCAGAAGTAATTACGTCTACTAATCGTGTTTTTTAAATTCAGGGAAATTTCCTAATGCAAATATTATATCAGCTCATCAAAAAGAACTTATCTAATTGATAGATAACTCATTTACATTAGGGGAAATAATTATAAATTGTCATTAGTTATTCAAATGTAAATTAGTTAACCAACAAAGATCTTTTTAGTAATTAAGTAAAATCAGTGGTACACTCTTTGGTGGTACTCAAACTTTTATTAATTTGAAATAGAAAGACATTAAATCCTCAATATAGTTTTAGGACCGCTGATTTAATTTTTATTGCTATAAGGGTACTTTGAAACGAGATAACCAGATAAACTATTAGGGTGATTGCATGATACAACAATCATCATGGGGTGATTGCATAAATAGGGGTTACTTTTGCCCTGTCAAGAGAGTCTTATTGCGTCAGTTTTACTGAGTCAGTTGCTGGGCGTTTTTACTCAGTGAGTTGCTAAAGCAGTCGCCGGGCTCATTGTCGCGAGAAAGATAATTTTGTATAATTATCGAGTGCCGATCGCGACCCATTCAAATAATTTATCTGGTTCTTCTCGAAACCTTAAGGTAAGAGTTATTAATTGTGTACCATTGAGTATATTGTACTTGATGGCTTTTTATTCAACTGTTCTATTTTTTTCTACTGTGTTATTATTATTTTTCTTGTGTATTTGCATATTATACTCAAATAGATTCAATTAGTTCTTTGTGAGTATTATCTATACGTTTGAGGCACTAGTCTATTTTCTCCTACCTCTCCGTACACCAAACCTGACAGGCTTGGTAACTAAACGGCTTCTACAAAGGCGATAATAACTTGTAGTGGTGGCAGCAACCAGAAGAACAGACGGGGAGCCCAACAATACCCCGGCCGGACTTCCACAACTTTCAGCTCTACATAACGGTAAATATTTTCATCACCTTTAAATTGGTAAGACTATCTGTCTTGAATATAAGAGCAGTGTTGTTTGGAGTAACTCAATTCAAATGTTTGTTACAGTTGAAAGTTATATTATTAATAATTTTTCAAAAATGGAGAGTTTGCAAACAGTCAATAAAAGTGGAAAGAAGATTGATATAATCGGAAAGTTGCCGTTAGAAATAAACCAGAAAATTATTGCTCATTTAAATTTTGAAGGGATACAAAATTGCTGGAATTGTTGTAAACTATGGAGAGATAGCTTAGATAATTCGTATTTTTGGTGGTTAAAATGTAACGAAATGCAGTATGTGAAAACGGATGCCTTTATCAGATGGAGTAAACTACAGAAGTACAGTTATTGGCACGGCCTTTACATGTATCACTCGCTTTTAAACTATAATTGGAGAAATTCAAATTGTAAAGAAAAATCGGTATGCGTTGAACACAACTTTAAGAGAATATGCTATGTTGATGATGAAATAGTAGTAGGAGTGGATAAAGATGTTGCCAGTGGAGACAGAGATGATCGTCTCATAATTTTTAACCATTTGACGGAACTTGTGGAAAAAACGTTTACTTTTAATTGGATGTTGTATAGAGAAGTCAAAAAAGTTGTAAGATATAAGGACGTATTAGTGTACATGTGTGGTAACGGCCAAATAGGTGCATGGCACTTGAAAATGAGAGTTGAGGTTTTAAGCACAAAAACTTCTAGTTTTAGAAAAGCTGTTCATCATAAAAATCGAATTGTACTTGTGAGGGATCTTGGTTTTTCCGTTTTTAACATAGAAACTTATTTATTCGAATACGAATACAAAGTGGCTCAACATGACATACATACAGTTTGTCTTTATGATGAAATGGTAACTATCTTGGGTTACCACACTGGAATAACTGTTTTGGATTTGAAGAGTAAATCAATGACAACGCCGTTTAAGGAAAATGTGAGTAGTAACAAGATCTTGATGAATCGAAGATACCTGCTTAGCTTTCATTATGACGGATCCGTACGCACTTGGTGCATGAAAACGAAATCAGTATTAAGTAACTTCAGAGTGATTCCAGAAGAGATAGGCAGGGGTATATTAATTTACTTCTTTAGAAAATATGCTTTATATCAAGACAAGTTAATTATAAGAAAAGAAACTGAGACAGAGGTTTATGATGTTCTTACAGGAAATTGCATTTTTCAGTTCGATCTATTTTTATTTTTCAATAAATATTTACATAGTAATATTATAGTTGGGATAGATACCGGATTCTCGATTGGTTTAAGGTGTTTAGAAACTGGACTCCCTCTTACTACTTTAATGTCATTTCAAAAGTATTTGGAAATAATAAAAGTGCGGGAAAGTATAATGATAACAGATACGCATGTAGTCCTTCTAAAACCATGCCCAAACTCTAATTTTAAATTTGATATTCTTATATTGACTTTTATATAGTATTAAATTTTACTAATAAATTGTTGTTGTTGAATAATTTGATTTCATTTTTTCCGTATTGCCTACAGTGACGTGCATATACAATTAGCATTTAATATTTGGATGCGGAAAAATCTGCATAGGAAGTGCCTTCCTTTTAAATTAATAAATAATCCTTTCTTCTCAGTCCGTTTACCCTTAAGAGGGTTTGGTGACTCTATTTTTTAGAGTTCTCTTGGCATTCTACCTCGGTGGTTTGCCATTGCCTGCCGATGGAAGACAGTCAGAAAATTCTCACTCCGTCCGGATAATAAATAATATATATACCTAAAAATTAAAAAAACAGCTTTTGAAAAATAGCAGATGCTTTTCTAAAGAACTTCAAAAATATTAACTCCAAATTTCGTAGCGATACCTTATTGTTTTTAAAAAAAATTGATATGCCGGACTTGAGCTCCGTATCTGCAGGTAACGAGGTAACGAGCCGATTTCAATATCATGCTGGCTGTTATGATACAACATTCATAACATACATAAGAATCATTAAAAACCACCATTTACAGGTCTGAATAAAGTATATTATTCTTTATATAAAATCTAAAAATAATTTCTAATGTTAAAAATTTGAAATCAATTTCTCGAGCTGTAGTGACGGCTCTAGGCAAAATTTCATTCTTATGGGAGCCCTAAAATTTTCTGTGAGAAAAAACAAACATAAAAATCAATAACGGGAAATATCAACACATGCTAACATTTAAAGGCTGTTATGGTCAGGTTACAGAACTGAAATATAAAAATGACAAATCGAGCATTTTTAACATTTATTTGTAAAAAACATTCTAGTGTAATTGATTACCTCGTTATTCGTTTTTGACGTTGATTCAAGTTGGTCCATAATCAATTTTCATCAGAAGCGACCGAGGTTAACCGCTGGTGAAGTTTTTGTACACATCTCATAAGTACATGACATCTCATGTAAGTACATGAAGTACTTCACGTGGGTACTCACGTGGAACATCCTTCAATATCTCTGCAACGGAAGATCTTTAATTTACTTCTGATAAAAATAAATTACTCGATCCGGGGCGTGGAACACTCTCCAGTGCCTTTGCAACGGGAGATCTTCAGTTTACTTCTGATAAAAATAAACTATTCAATCCGGAGGTCTGGGGTGTGGAACACCCTCCAGTGCACATTTTGGAATGAAGAACATTGCAGAACTCCCAGAACTTCCGACCAAGTAGTTTACTTTATCAGAAGTAAACTGAATCTCGTCATATCAAGACTCAGTTTAAATAATTTATTAAAATTTATTAAAGTTAGCTATGGTCAAGTAAGTGTGTTTAATTCGTAATTTGACAATTAATTATAAACTGCGTAATTATAAATTCTGTACTCTTTGGGAGGCAGAGCTCTGCAACAAAATAAAATAAACTACTTAATCCGGGGTCTGGGAGGTGTGGAACACCGTCCAGTGCCTCTCAACGGAAATTTTCAGTTTACTTGATAAAAATAAACTTCTCGATCCGGGTGTGAACACCCTCCATTGCTTAAATTTTGGAATCTCGGTGAGTCCCTGAAATACCAATGATGTACGTGAAATACAATAAAGTATCGATGAATTAGGTGAATTATTGATGAATCGTGGATTACTGGTGAAGTGTGAAGTTAATTGTACACGATTTCCTCTAGCGGTTGAGGAAGCAACAAATGATACATATACCTGCATAATATCCTTTCTTGTCTGTAAGATATTATTATATTTAACTTTCAAATCACAATTTCTTCCTGACGATGGATTACATCACAAAAATTTTGCGTTTCCGATCTGTATTATTAGTACACTTGACGTCAATCTAAAAAAAAGGTTCAGTGATATGGCGAAAAAATATTCTGATTTACTCACAGGAACACGGCGCAAAAAAGTTTTGAGAATCCATAAATTAAATATATTTTTAAATTCCCATCTACCCCATGGTCCTGATTTAATACGATTTTTTTTTCATGTAATAATTATATGTATGTATAAAAATTTAATATTCTGAAAATATATTATTCAAGTGAGCACATTACTGAAAAAGACAATGAATTAGGCTTGGAAGGTATAAAAATGTATAGGTTTAATAAATCAAGATCGTTTTTATTCACCTCAAGTCAATATAAATGTAATTGTACAAAAAAGGAGCTGAATTTACATAACAATACGTAATAGTTTGACAAGAAACCAAAATATATTAAGGGATGCAATTATTTTTAAGTGGTCCAGTGTATTCTGTCATCTATTGTACATAAATATTTTGTAAGATGTGAATATCTACATCGTAAAACTTATAAATTAAAAACCATTGTCCATTACCATAACAAGTACTTACTATTTTTTAATTAATCAGTAATAAAAAAGTCTGAGATCTTAACATCGCGATACAATAATAATTAATTAGTTATCATTATTTAAGTACCTAAAATAACAATTAAATTTTCATACAATCACCAGTTCTTTTTGTTGTAATTAAATTGTTAAAGCGACCAAAAACAAATTCAAAATTTCAATTAATTAGCATAAGTTAAAGCACCCTTTAGGCCACGACGCCTTCTCTCTCCTCCTCTTCCTCTCATCATCACAACAACTTACAACTTGCCACAATTAATTACATTACAGGAAAATCGAGAGCTTTCACAACCTTAACTTTAATAAAAATTTAGAACAAACAAGACAAAAACACAGAGTTTACAAGCTGCATCGTTCAGTTTAAACCGAAGCGAATTAGTCAAAAATAATACAACAGCTTAAATAAATAAATTACGATTGACAGTTTCAAATATGATCATAATAATTACGTCGCTTTTTTTGAGTGGTTTAGTACATTTTTTTTGTAAAAATAGAAACTGCACAATTTATATTATATTCGTGCATTTGATAACGAGGGGCACCTGACACGTTAAAATAAAATGTTTTCATGATTATTGCTATTTACAAAGAAGCCACAATTTTAAATAATATAATAATTAGGACGGAAAAAACCAAAACGTTGGAGTGACCGACCGACTCCCATCATACAAATCTTAAAGAATTGTGCGATTTGAAAATTTACAAAATTGTGGCTCGTTAAACGAAATGCTTACAACTTAAATAAAATGTCAAACAAATTGCAGTTACTTCACTCTACTCGGATCACAATGGTTATATCACAAAAAATTAAATTGCTTAAATGAAAGTCGTTAAGGTTATGCAGTTTGAGTAAGGCGAATAGTAAGCACAAATTCTAAAACATTTTACTTCTTTTTTTTTAGAAAAAAAGGCTCAATGAATCGTTAAAGCACGAGAAATCCTACATATATGTACATATTATAAAAATCTCAATTTGTTTAGGTTATTATATGATACAAAAATAAAACACTATGTAACATTAAATTTGCACAATTATCAATAACAGCAGTCGAGATGAAATTAAAACATGATGTGAGTTATATTATTATAGTTTGGTTCATGTACAGTTCTAATCTTCAACTTGGCACTTACGTCATCTCTTTATAAGCATAATATGAACTAAGATATAAACTAATTTCACTCGTAATATTTTTTAAATATTATAAAATGTAAATTAATAGATTGTAAGATGAAATGTAAGTCCCAATTTTGATAATTACAACTATTTATAATTAATACACACAAGTAAAACGGGTCAACTAATATTAAATTTAATAAAACAAAAACATTTACAAATACTTAATCCAAATTTTGAATAAGAAAGCATTAATTATAGGATTGAGATCAACATGAGCGCATTAAAATGAGGGCATGATGGGTGTGTGCGCGCACAATTTTTCATTTATTAATTCATTAGCGAGGTTTTGATGTGGGGAACACAAACAGATGATGCCAGGTACCAATGTGAGCCAAATCGATTATCAGATTTACATTTTTCTGGTGCGGTTTGTTTTAAAAATGTATAAATGAGAGCACTGTTTTGTATTTAATGTAGCCAGGTACTGTAACAGCAAGGCGACAATGGCTAATACATTTATTTATGTCGCTACCTGCAAACAAATTTTTTTTTAATACTCCCACTTGTGTCTCGAGGAAAAAATCACCAATTTCAATAAAACTTAAAAAAGAGATTCCAAATAGGCCAGTTCCCAGGGAACTCAAAGGTATGGATGGAATGTAGCGTTTTAATAATTGTGAACAAGCTTAATTTTTACCAAAGTAGGAGGTTGTAGCTTAGCCACCATTCCGAAAATATAGCACAAAAATGAGATTTGCCATCGTATCTTGCTTATAGCTATTCAGATGTTAAAAAGCGTCACGAGTAAATACGTGGAGGAGAAAATTTATTACAAAAAAGAATGAAAGGACTTTTACTTTCTTCTTCTTTAAAGTGGTAAATCCGGGGTCCTCCGGACGTTGGCGATTCGATTTGGCCGAAGCCAAGACAAACTTACCTTTTGATTGCAGCAATGTATCTAATACGAGCAGAGCTTGAACCGCTTCTTAGTCGACCCGTGTATGCTTCGCGCTATACTGCTGATTTACTTTTACTTTGTCATAATAATATGAAAAGTATTGTCTTCATGAAGAAAAAAAATTGAAATTTTGATAGATTTACACTTTTTGAGGTCCCATGAGCTATAAAACTATTTCCAAAAATATTTGTATGATGTCTGTGGTCAAATTTTGTGTGCGCTCTACCTAAAAAATTATTAAGATCTCATATTGAGAGATTAGGTTTTGGTTAAAATTGGTCATGGGAATCATGATGTGTTGACCAGGTTTCTGAGTACCTTTGCCTTAAATCTTTCGAGTATATCTATGTTGGAGTTTGATGCAGTGCCCCATAATTGTATGCCGTATGTCTATATGGGTTTGATTACGACTTTGTATATTAATAACTTCCGTTACAGCCTTCTCCGCCCACTTTTGGGCATAAGCCTCTTTCTCCAAGAGAAAGGTTTAAGCATTAAGACCCCACGGTTGCTAAATCCGAGTTGGGAATGTGTCTGTAACCCTTTTCATTGTTGATGTTGGCAGTCATCAACTCAGGGGAACCGCCGGCTTTACGTGCCCTCCGAAGCACAGGAAAAGGTCATAGATAGAAAGAGAGTCGGATAGAAAATTTTCCGTTCTAGACTCTTCCCGGGATCCTTTGCATCAGTAGTTGATTGCTCTAACAACTAAGACGGGCAAGACCGTCTCTTATACTTTCTTCCTTGTTACTTATTTCAGATGGGAAAAGTTGAAAATTTTTTTCTAGATGACCTACAAATATTTTTGCCTTTTCTCATCAGTTCTAGTCCATTTTCCATCTTCTGATCTGATTAAGGTGATGTGAGCCTGTGGTTGTTTTATTCTTCTAGTTGCACTCCGCAAAGAATAATCAGTGGTTCCTGTTGTTGTTAAATTTTGCAGGTGTTGGCGTATTTCTGCAATTTTAACTTTAATAGTTGTAGAGCAAGCCGGGGTTTTTCTTGATGATTCGTACTTCGAGTGCCCCCCCCACCATGCGGTTTCCTGCATTTTTTATTACGTTTTCCACTGCCGTTTCGAGTTCTTCTTCAGTTATTAACGATACTTTACAGATGATTCGCTCGTTTAAGATATTTCTGAATTCATTCCAGTCCGTCCTTTTACTATAAAATGATGGGAGCGTTTGTTTTTCTATTATGGATGAGCTCGAAGTACTATTATAGGAGAGCGATCTGAAGACAAGTCCAAACAAGACTCAGCTTTGATGTTGTTTGCATTTTAGTTACACAGAAGTCATTCAGATCAGGAATTTTTTTTCGGGCTATCCATCCGTTGGGCTCTCCAATTTGACACCGTTTGAAGATTCTCTTTTTTCAGGGCTAGGTAAAGCTGCCTACCCGTTGGTGTGAGATTATGTGATCTAGAGCCCCTCAACGGGTATTTAGGCATTATAATCTCCTGCGGTAAATCTATTTCCGAGTGTTTTGAAGAATTCTATAAATTGTTCTTGTTTGATGGCGTATTTTAGTGGGCAGTAGATAGCCGTGAGTGTGAAAATCTTATTTAATATTTCAAAAACTAATAGGAATTCTTCTTCTTCTAGATAGGCTTTCACCTGTTCTATCTTTGATCGCCTCTTCGTTGTTCAGATATATTGTCACTCCACCTCTTTCGTGGTCTCCCCACATTTCTACGGCCCACCGGGACTTGCCCGATGTGTATGTGTTGGTTCCACTCTTTCTTTCTGCCAATTATCCATTTGTTGATATTCTCAATGTTACAAGATTGTCTTAGGGATTCGCTTCGCTCTCTATCCCAAAGGGTTTTTCCCGCAATCGGACGAATGGTTTTCATTTCTGATGTTTCCATGATGTTTCGTTTTGGTTGTATCGGGTCTCGTTTCCGCTATGTACGTCATTATAGGTCTTACTGTTGCCTTGCATATTCTAGCTTTTGCTTCTTTAGCTAGGTACTTATTTCTCCAAATGGTATCATTAAGGCATCCTGATATTCTATTAACTTTGTCCACCTGTTGTCGAACCTCTGCTCCTGTATCTCCATAGCTGTACACTGGTATACCCAGATATCTAAAATTTGATACCTGTTGACTCACAGCTCACAGCACAACATTTTGGCTGTTAGGATGAACTGGTGGAATAACCTCTGCAGATTTTCCTCACTCTCTGCGACAAGAACAGCATTATCCGAATAGCAGAGTATAGATATATCTTTGTCGCCCATCTTGTACCCCCTGCCCTAACACACTCTTTTTATAATTTCGTCCATCACTACATTAAAGAGCAGAGGATTCAATGAGTCCCTTGTCGTATACCTCTTTCCACCGTAATTTTTTCTGAGATTTTTCCATTGACTTTTACTTGTATTGTATTTTCTGTGTATAGATCTTCAATGGTTTTTATTAAATCCATGTATATATTCTTATTGTATAGTAAATATATTACGTCACTAAGCTGTACACGATCAATAGGAATTAAGGATAATAGGAATTTAAAAACCAAATTTGGGATTTCGTATCTTTATATTGAGATTTAGAGTAGATTAGATTTTGGTTCAAATTGGTTAATGGAAAATATTGTTTTCTTTTATTATTAAAAATTATTTTTTTTTATTTTAATATTTAGTAAAATGTAAGAGTACATACGCACTATGCGGCTGCCCGTAATGCGGCTAGCTGTCTGGTTGGCCACAGTGTACGGTTGATTATGCATAATTTCGTCAAACAGCAGTCAATATACTATACGCAATTGACAGATGATAAGTCACGATAAAGCATGGCGACCTGACCGCATAGTGTGGATATTAACAGCGCTGCAAGCAACCGCAATTTAGTGCGTATACAAATTTTTATGTATACGGTTGCGGTTAACTGCACGGCTAGCTGTGTAGTGCGTATGTACCCTAATAAAGTCATAGACATGGTCACGTCCAATTTTTGTAAACGCAATAGTTAAATTTCAAATGGGTAAATTAGTAATTAATTTATTCGTAACGAATTTTTATAACTAAATTTAAGTCATAAGCGAAACGAGGGCAGATTTGATTTTTACAAAATGGCAGCCAACCTATTTTGTTAGAAAATATTGTAAGTTAATAGTACTCTAAAATCTAAGTTTATATAAAAATTTTGTTTGTTCACAATTAATGCGATCTAAAAAAAAAACCCCCAGCAACTGGCCTAAAAAGCAATAGAGTAATCAATTCACTGTAAAAATAAGTAGGATGTAATAGGTTTTTTTTCTATAATAAAACATATTATTTATTCAAAGATAACAATAACATTAATAGAAGTAACACAAATAAAAAATTGTAACATAATGTCCATTGAGATGGAAAAATTCGCTTATAACAGCGTGTGTAATCATCGACCCTAACACTGAAGCGGAATTACCTCGTCGAATACATAAACCGATTCTCTGGATTAAAAAACTCTTAGCGCGTTTATCGCCCGATATATCAATAACTAGACCGATGTTGAAGAAATATGTACTTGTGATCATCTTGAGTACATACGAAGTATTTGAAAGATGTAGCAATCTGAAAAACGACTACTTTTCAATCACTCTGTGTATCACATTGTTTATATTTATGTTGAAAACAGAGAGGCCAGCTTTAAAATACTTGCAAAAGTTCAAAATGTTATGGCGTTGTAATATCTTTTCCAAATATAGTGAATTTAGTTCCGTAATCTTCGATTAGATTAATTTTTGAAACGACATCTACGAATATTTTTTGACACTTTTGTTTTTCTTGGACTACTTCATCATTTACTTTCCGATTTGAAGTTATTATTGAATGCTCGAAACTTTCCTCTATGAATTTAATAATTCTTTCTGGCGCCCGAACCGACGTATCGCGCAGTTCTGTTAATAACTAAAAGCATTCAATTGTGAAGCACTTTTTGTGTGAACACATGTGAATAATATACTTACAAAGTCACAGAAGTATGAAGAATGTGCACGCTTGGTTGTGGTTAACCTGTTGAGTTTATGTTAACCTACTAGAGGTCATAGTCAAGTAACATATCATAAGTTACTCTCTAATTGAAACTCCTACGACTGATCTACGATTATTAAATATTCAAGAAGTTCAAAAATTTAATCTACGATTAAAATTTTTTTTACAAAAATTGGCATTGTTGTCATATTGTTGTAAAATTTTAAACATGAATTAAATTTTAACTCAGCAAATTGAAGTTTTGAAAAATTTGAAAAAAGCTCCGTTATTAACCAAATAAAAATTTAATTTTTGCTTTTGTAAAACTATGTAGCCTGCTTATTTATTGCAAAGTTGACGCCTCGCTTTGGATTATACAGAATCAAAAATTCAATTTTGAGCATTTGCTAGAATTCAGAAAAGGTTATCGTATTTCAGGATAAATGTTTAACTTGCATTAACCAATCAGATTAACTAATCAGATTAATAAACATCAAAACTCGTTAAGTGGATATTTTTCTAAAAAGTTTACATATTTTTTTTGGAATTGGTTTAATTTGCAAGTTGCAAAGCTTTAGATATAAATCAGTTGGAAAACTTGAGCACTACGTCAAAACATAGTTTTTACAACTACCCATCACCTATACGATGAAGAATGACAGGAGCTCATTACTGCCTTAAGCTGGCAACTGACTTGTAACTGAACGTTGTAATGTAATGTAACACAAGCATTCGATAGTCAGTGCCGATAAATGACCACCCAGCAAAGCATCCGTGCTCCACTTGACTGTCGATTTTTTTAGCGAATTCTTTTGATTGTTACATTACATGTCAATACACCATAGCGACGTGTTCGTTTAGAGTAACTCTTTTATTTAGTCTTATTATTTTATGGAACACAAGTTGCGCCAAGCATTAGAAATGAGCATTCACAGCGCCAATGAAACGAGACATTACAACCTTCAGTTACAAGTCAGTCGCCACCTTTACAAGCAACATAACCAATTTCAAAAAGTAGCGACTGCCAAGTGGTTTGAAAACTCAAGCACATTCTAGCAAATGTTCAAAACAGGATCTTCAATTTAAATTATTGATTTTAGGAAATTTTATTGAAATTGGTCTATTCTGGTTGAGAGTGACGCCTATGATGAAACAACTTACCTGTGGTTGATAATACCATTCACAGGTTGCGATACGGTGGGCAGCATTTCCAATTCCACAAGAAGAGGAAAATGATCTGAAAAGACATGTGGATGTGGACAGCCGACCACTTTATTTTCTTTTAACCACTCAGTCGATAAAGGTCCGAGAAGTCCCAACGGTGTCATTGTATTTTTTGAATAAAATATGTAATCAATAATTCCTTTAAAATCAAATCTGAAAAACAAAATAAAAAGATTATTGCGGCACGAAAGCAACTTGGTTTTAAAAAGGAATTCGCTAGAAAGCGGATTTTGATTTCAAAAAAAATTAAAAATAAAAGGAAGTCTAATGCCGTGTTTCATAACGCTTTTATAAGGGTCAATTTCTATTGGTAATTTAAATTTGACGCCATACTAAAAATTATGAAACCAGGCAATAATCAAACAATTTTATAGATTACGTATAACCGCCCCTTTAATTTTATAAAACCATCTAATCTCTGCAGAACTTGGGCAGACTGAATATCAAATCAATATCAAATGGAACAAGATAAAAAAACATTCACTATTACCCCCCACCCTGATGTCCGATAATATCTTGTGCAAGAGATAGACTGGCCATTTGAAAGTCTGAGTGGTGGTAGGTCCTGCTAATGCACTCTTAGATTTTCCTTAATGTTAGTATATCCGGTAGTTAGTAGTTCATCACGGAAATTTGTATCAAAACAACTTCTCCAAAATCTATATTTTCGAGTAGGTACATCAAAGCGTGTCTCAAAATTCCAAGATTGCGACATGAAACCCAGAATTCAAAGAATAAGAAGTCTTTAGTCCTGTTCTGTAATTTGACAAGAACAAACAAGAAATCCTGTATCCTATTTTCTTCTCTACCCAACTAGGATGCTTTAATAATCAAATTTCAAACTTGAGCAGAAACCCAAGTTTAGGCTTGTTCTATATATCAACCATCGCGTTAGCAGCAATAAATAAATGACTCATAATAAATTCTTCCGTTTCCTCTTGAATTAAAAAAGTTGAAATTTGGCGTAGACGTCCCGCACGAGACCAACCGTGTCTGCTAGTAGAGGTGCTTCCTCTAGTAATAATCCATAAAATGCGCAAGACGAAACTACAAGTTTATAATGTTAAATAAAAACATAAGCTAAACGCTGAAATTAAAAAAAAAATTATCATTTATGTAGTCCAAGGTATGTCGTCTGCACATAATTTTTAGGGCTCATAACTTAAGGAAGCTACTATACATAACAAATAAGAAGAAGTTACAATTAGATAATTTTTTTATTCGTCGGCCCTCGCGAAAACTACTTGCACTATAAAAAAAAACTGAACAAAAAAATTAACTAATGGCGACTGCTAGAAATTGATTTGCGAAACTTACGTGTAATTAGTGTATGGCATGATATCTTCGCTGTAAGCTGATGCTAATTTAAAGGAATGTGAAAATTCATTGGATTTATCACAGCCCGAAATCTTATCAAGACACTGTTTGTAACTCAAATCTTTAAAGTCTTTATGGTCCAAAGAGACTCTTCCGGATGTTAAAAATTCAGTGACGCCAGAATCGGGTAAGGAATTAAAATCCCCACACAAAACTAATTGTATATTTCCGGCGTCAATGTTTGAACTATCGGAAGATTTCAGAACCTGCGCCGCATCATCCAAAATAGCTTTCAATTCTTGACCCAACATCATCGTTTGTATTAATTTAACATCGCAAAATTCTGGATCCCAATGTATATGTGCCGTACAAACTAGTAAAGGTTGTTGAACTAACATGGTGTCAGGTGGAACTAAAAAAAGCACTCAACGAAAGAAACCAAAACCAAGCAAAACTCACCATTTTCCCATGCACTTTCCGTTGTTTGTAAAAGGCGGCTAATCCTATGTTATCTTTTGGCATCACTCTGTTCAACATGTGATCTAAGCCATCGGCATTGGCCATGGCCAATTGATTGAATTCCACTAAATGCTCCTTAATTAAAGTAAACCTAAAAGAGTTGAATTTAAAAAAATGCAATTTTTAATTTTTCTTGGCCCACTTTAACGTTCGATAAAAAATGGCACAACCATCTACGTGTTTCCTTTCGTTTTCTGCCATAGTTTTTGCCCTAGATTTTGGTGAAAAAATTCCATCATAGCCTTCCTGTTTTAATTCAGGTAAAAAGAAGGTGTAAAATTGATCCATCTCTACTTCTTGCAAATTTATGATATCGGCGCTGTAATGCCGTATCTCATCCAAAATTCCCTTTTTTCTATATTCCCAACTAAGCGCCCAACTTGGACAATAGCTGTACATTTGTCTTGTTGCATATTTGTCACAGAGTACATTGTAACACATCACAGTAAAAATACCTGGGACAAAATGTTTTTGCATTAAAATGATATAGGAAGCAAAAAAGGAACTTACATGTAGAACGATTTCTTGTGGGTCTTGTAAGAGGAATCCATGGTCTTTGAGGTGGAGGTTGGGCGGTAACTGAAAACCAAAAAAAAATTCGTAATGATTTTATTGCTCGAGTAATTAAAAATTAGAAAACAAGTTAATCAAAATAAATTTTTGAGAAAGCGATAATTGTTTCGCGTGCATTGCTAATTAATGATGTAGCGTGTTGCTCAACAGGATCGTTTCAAGCATCTTGTACTTAATAATTTCGGTCTGGTAATTGGTGGTATGTGCATTGTCAACGGAATATATGGGTCGTAGTAGAGAACTTTTAATTGATTATTTGCTGCTGTTGCTATGCCATGTTTACGCAGGTATTTAATTAATTATCGTCGAGCACCCACAAACATAAAATAAAATTTAAACATATGTAAGTAATCGAATACCAATGTTGTACTCGACTTGACGGAATAGTTATAATACATTGTATATAATGTACATTTCCTGTATAGGATTTAATTCAAACCAGAAAGAGACGAAGAGAATTTAATCACGATTTAGTCCGGTTAGGGAACCATATTTACACTCATTTTAACGCGCAAATATAAATGTGACAAGTAAACTTGCTGTTAAATGTATTCAACCGAGTCCATGTAAAAATGGTAACAAACTGGTAAAAAATATGAAATTTTTATTTCAATTTCTTATGGAGATAGATTTGCTCCTGACGGGCACTTCCTGTAGTAATTCAATATTTTCATTCATTGTTGCCCGTTAATGAAATCGAAATCAAACGGAACCAAACGATTTCAATTATTATCAGTTGCAAACTTAATTGTAATACAAGGATTATCATTATTATTTGCAAAAATTACAGTTTACAGGAATTGCTTTGAAATTTAGGGTACAGTTAAGCAATTAATTTTTTGCACTGTACTACTACACCAAGACAGGTGTAATAAGTGCACCTGTAAAGGTGTAAAAGTACATAGAAGGACATTCTATGAGCACGAATTTGTTGGTTTTTGCCAATTTAATGGGATGCGTGATGTGTACAAGGAACAATTTTTTCTAAATTAACTTTAAAAATTCGCCATATGAACACTTGTGCATTACTTTTTTGAAACCTTGATATATTGAAGAATCTGTGAGGTCAACTACATTCTTAATAAACAATGTGTACGTTCTAATGTAATAAACTAAGCAAAGGTGTGTCTAAAGAGAGCTCAACCTAGAATTATTATTAAGAAGTGAAAAAAATGGCCAGCAAATAATAATACAATAATGCGATTTCCGGAGATTATTGTTACGAACGACAAAAATTACAGTTGGTTGATCTTAAAAATTTGCATACATATTTAATAAGTTGTTCATACAATATGTGACCACGCATCCAACTACACATTGTTTGGAGTTTTTTTTGGGTAAATTTCCAACAATAAGCCAATTATTGTAATTGCAAGCACAAAGGCGAAAAAACCAACCCACTTCTCGCAAGAAGATGAAAATAAGCAAAAACGTAAACAAAGAAATACTCCACGAGATGAGGGGGGGGGGAGGTTCTCTAAAAATTCCGAACCGATACAGGGGGGCAAATGCCAACTTTTACTGTTACTCGCGATAATAATTTGTCTCAGATATTTCCTCAATATTGCGCAACCAATTAAAAAGTGCACGAATATTAGTGTAATGCAATCCAAAATTTGTGACGTCACGAAATACTTAATTTACGGTATATTTGTGACATAATGAGCATATAAATTAAAAAATAATTTGAGAAATTCGTCAGACCTACATAAAGAAAGTAGTAGAGAAAACGAACAAATAAACGAATACAACAACATTAAAATTTCTAGGTCACGGTTACGACGAATGGATGATTTTTACTGCTCGAGTGGTCCAAGGAATAAGTTTTCAAAATTTGACTTTTCTTTGCAAAAATAAATACCCAATTAAAGTATGATATTCGCAATTCGGTAATTTACTTTGCAAGCGAGAAATGAAGTCAAAAAGAAAGCTAAGAAAAACTTAGGTGTCACATCAAGTGTGACGCTAACGAACGAAATTTGATTACTTTTAAACCTGAAGCCTTTCACCGTTAAGAAGTAATTACCTAGAGGTAAGATAAAAATTTGTAATGAATGATGCACTCATGTAGATGAGAAAATTAATCAGCGATTTTTTTGGTCACGTCTTCCAAAAAATCATATTTGCAGCTTCGCTGAATCAAGATACAAAACATAAGATGACTCATGGGCGTGCATAGTTTTTTCAGAAGGAGAATCAACATTTATTGAAATAATAAAATAGTATTTTTTTTAAGGAAAAGGTGCACAACTACCCCCGATGTCACCACCCTCGCCGACATCGACGAGCTAGTTCGTTGTAATTGAGAAAATATAAACCGAATAAGCCACGCAAAGTGAAGCAACATTTTAAAAGTGCACGAATTAATGTTTCGCCAACAATGAAGCCGCACCTGTGTACATCGATGATTTCCTAATTATTAAATTGTACTTTTATACAAAAGGTTAGATATTTAATTCTCAGGCTAATATTATAATAATAAACAAATTTCGAAACTGATATTTTCAAAATTGATAAAATTTAAACTTGACATAAATTCCACATTTCAAGAAAATCGAGGCTCCTTTATTTACAATGCATAGCAACTTAGTTAAGTGTATCACTTACAAACTTTCTATTCTTATTACGACGACGTCGTGACTAGAAAGTGAAGATCAAAGTGGTGATTTATTCGTGACCAAAATCGTAGAACATGCTGAAATGGACAATAAAATAGTTGCGCCTAAAGGGGGCACACCGCAAGGAAGACAATTTTGCAATACCAAATTTATGACTCACGTCTCAATACTTTGCTATTTTGTAGTCACTAAGCGAAATATTACCATAAAGAAATAGTTTCAGTTAGGCAAAATATAAAAAAATATTTTTGAGGCATTGAATTGGGGGATCCGAGATTTGCACTGTTTAAAAATAAAAAGAGACAAACAGCATAGGAATAGGTATTAGAGGTGATAGTTTATGCAGTGGTTTAACTAGTCAAATTTTGGGTAACACAGAATCAATGCGCATCTGAGGATGGTGCATCCTTTTCGGTAACACCGAACAGATTATGCAATAAAACAAAAAATGTGATCCACGTTTTTGATTGCTACCTATACTTGTTACATCCTATGCGGAAGGCGCCATCTGCGCTATAGCTTCGTGTTAAGCTTTGAATACGTATTGTGAAAGAAGTAGTTATCTTCGATAGATCACACGACCGAAGCCAATTGACATTTTTTTAGAATTATTAATGTCATAATTTATATTTAAAAAACTTATAAGTTCAACTTAAAATTTACATATGTTAAAGATGTAACATTAATGGGTACCTATTAATCTCTGTTTTATTAATTTTTAATTTTAAAAATTTATTATTTACGAGCTTCACTTGGTTCGTTATTTCTTTTTGGTAGTTATTACCATATAATTATTTGATTTTTAAATTTCAATATTAAGGGTGGGCTTTTGTTTTACTAGAAAAAAAGCTCAACTTAAAAAACGGCTGGACAGATTTACTTGAAATTTTGAAAAAAAAAATTTATCACTTGACAATTCAACGAAATAACGATTCGTTCATCGCATTATTTGATGGCATCAGGTGAGGTTACTTAAAAAAGTGATATAATATTATTATAGTATGAATAAACCAAATACAGTTTAACAACTCAAGGACAACATTCTGGCCGAAAATTTTCAGGTAGCAAATGGGGGATAATGAAATCTTTAAAGTGGCTGTTATAAAATTATAACCACTCAATTCAATCAATCAATAAAGCCTTACATTCCTTGTGGAATATGCTTATTTCTTTTGAAGTTTCATAGATCCTTTTTATGAGCATTTATTAAATTAAAACGCAAATTAGTATATACTAGAACAATAGGGAATTCCTTGTTATGCCATTGCGTATAACTGCGTAGTGTCGAGTAAAAACATTTTGTGTGAGATTTCCTTTAGGAAAAGCATTTGCTGCTGTGTGGGTTGAGGTGCCAAAGGTAAAGTAAATTCTCACTACGGATAATTATAATCTGTAAAACAGAAGAATTATAATTTCTGGTGAAGGGTTGATTGTATGGGATTTATAAAATTGGTTTACCGAAATTCGTGCCAGTTCAAATCGTGTACCAAAAATTGTTGAGCAATTCGTTACACATACAATAGGTGACACACTTCCCAACATACAAAAAATGTATCATTAGCAAGAAGTTATGATGCAAAATGGTTTAGCAAATGGCAATAAATATAATAGTCAGTAATTACACAAAGATAGCTTAGTCATGTACATTTTTCAACATAAATAAATATTTAACTTGGTCGGATCACGGTCAAGGTGAGAAAATTGACAAAATTGGTAACATCAACAAAAATAGATTATTGTTATTATTACCAAATAGATAAATAGTAGTAAAAATATTTTATAAGGGTCGGCCTTGATTATTAAATTTAATTCTAATTTTCAAAGCTCCTCGCAAAAAATTGAAAAACAACAATACGGTTGTGTAATTTGAACTAAGAACAATGACAAACATGTAAACAAGATAAATTCAATGTTATAGTTGTAATAATAAATTAGGCAATTTAGCATAAAAATAACATAAGCAACCACAAACTGCGGTTTAAAACTTAATGTAAATTTTTTTCAAGTGACTATGGAAACTTTGGTTTTCATTAGGATCAATACAATCAATAACTAGAAATCAGATGACGTATTGCAATTGAAAAATTTATGCAGAGTAAGAAATGCACGAAACCAAACGTGATGGCATCAAGTACAATCGATTTAAAAAATATTTTTTACATTTGCAACCAAAAGCCAGAAATAATGAGATATAAAATTGTAAAAATATTTTATGAGCACACCTGGTACGGGAAACAATAATCGCAAAAAGAAAATAAAACTGGATCTGGAAATAAACCCTGGGGGACATAGCTCAAGCAATGCTGATGCTCTATGCTATACATACGTACAATAACAATGATTAAAAAGGTCGTCAATAAAACTTGAAGAGTTTTAATGAAAAAACGTCAGCGAACGGATTACTAATATTCAATTTAATTCATTCAAGAGAGATCATAACAATAAAATTTTAGACGATTACACTTGAAAAATAAATCATAATACATAGGTGAGGCATGTCTTTTGCGGTCGCTCACCGTCGTCGATCTCTTGAAGGTGACTTGCAAACTAATGATTATCCCCGAGCCAAACAATGTGCATCCATTGATTATTAATCAATTTTATGTAAATCGTATTAACAAAAACATGTATTAAATTTTATGTTTTATTTTATACTTGCGAGATCCCCAGACTTACTGGCATATGAATAATAAAAGTATCAATTTTTCAAAAAATATATAGTATAACTGTCGCACAATCCTCCTGAAATATTTCAAAACTTCCAGTGGTTTGTACAATGCAATTATCGCACCCAAAACCTTTCGTAATCAGAATTATCTCACGAAATTATTTCATCGTACTGCAGAAACGCAAGAATTTTTTCTAAATCGCACATAATACCCTATTATAAATTTCTCTCACAAACTACTAATTACATTCTAAATCCTGCAAGTGTTATGAAATGATTGTTGTGATTGCAAAATATTTCAATAAACTTGCAACTTTCTAAAGCAGTCTCGCAAGTTTAACATTTAAAATCACTTGTTTTAAATAAATATCATGCAAATTTTCGATAATGAAACTAGAAAAAAATGTCAGCAATTTTTTTTTTAATACGACCGATGCAACTTGTTCGGAATCGAAAATATGTCTCACTTTGAAGCCACCAATCACTCACAGCCAAACCACGCCCACTTTAATTTGGCAAGCTCGGCCAACCTGTAAAATTTTCAATTAAAAAAACTAAGCATTAAAATATTTGAATAGAAAAGAAACTGGTAGTATAAAAAATAGCTATCTGCCTATTGTATTTCTAAATTTCTAATCGATCTTGTACCAAGTTATTTTGTAACGGTGCAAATGCAGGTTTGCATTTTATGTATATATTATCAATATAAAAGGGAAGTGAAATGATCGATTCCAGAGAAGGTTATGTTTTTTATTTTTAGAAATCGCAAGAACCTCCCCCTTCACCCCGAGATATCACTTTGCAATTTAACAGTAACATTTTTTAAGTTATTTGAAAATGTATCTGATTCTGTTTTCTTAAATTGCTTTAACCGTTGTGTTAGGGACGAATTAAAAATATATATCTTAGGAACGAGGTTACCATTTTATTAAGATCCTTTTTGACTGCAGTTATGTAAAGTCTTAAATACATTGTATTCAATTGGCCTTTAAGAAATAATTATTTGAAGATTTTTAAAAAAATTTCAAATCTTAACACGTTGCAAACAAAAAGTAAATTTGATTCGAAAGACCTTTTTTCGGACATTTATTTACCTTGGATCGGACTACCCTTTCACAAATAGCACAAAACGATGAATGAAATTTCTATGTACTTGCTTCTAACAAACATGCCGTTAAAATTCAAACATATTAGCGTTTAGTTATTTTGATGTTCAATTTATAATTTCACAAAACACATTAAAATTAGCACCTAATTACTGGAATATTGCTTTTTAAGTAGTTTTACATTGTACAATTTCCCTGCTCACATCTGTATCTATCTACCTTTCATCTTAAAACAGACATTATAGTTCGTCATAAAATCAAACACAACATTACATCATGTAAAAGCCGACGCTTGGGGAGCCTTTACGATATCCTGGTGGTCAAGTTCAGCTATGAAATCGGAAGACGATTAACTACAAAAGTTGGACGCGCTGTTTAAGAGAAGATAAAGGGTCGTTAAAAGTAACCATAAATGATTAAATGAGCCATTAAAAATTTTATATCTCAGGATGAACCAATAAAAAAAATGCTTTTCAACATGAAGAATGAGGAAGAATAATTTAATATCAATTTTTTTTTTTAGAAAATCTGCCCACTATTATAATAGGTCTGATTTTAATGGTGGAAATGCATAGCGCTAGAAAGTCAACAAAGCATAACTCCTAAAAACATCATCGTTACCGAACACAAGAAATTAATTATAAGTTTTAAAATTCAACAATTTAATTTCACTTTAATTACGAGAAAGTACAATTGAAAGTTTTTGTTCTAGACAACAAAAATAAAAGTAATTATCATACAATTTATTTCCACTTATATGAAGAAAATACATTCGATGTGGTACCACCCTGTAAAACATATTTGATATTCAAGTATCGCAAGGCAATTCGGCAATTGTCCAAAAAGAAAACCCTTTGAATTAAACTATCACAACATACAGGGTGATTCAAAACTTTTTGTTGATTTTGAGCAAACGAAAGAATTTTAACTCGGTCAGTGCTGCTCGCGATTCTCCAGCCAATGGTAAGTCAGACCTATTGTCTCTCTTGTGGCATCACTATTGGCTCGAAAATGCAGATCCCCAATTTACAAACCGGAGAAAATAAGTTCGAATCGCGAGGAAGCCAATATTTTCCTCTTCATTCACTTGTACCTTTATCTGCCATTCAAGTCAAGATTAAGTAATTTATTTCTTGTTGCATTTGTAAACGCCTTTTTTGCAATTCGAATTGTACAGTGATGCTAGCTAATTGCGCAAAATTACAAAACATCGAGTGGGAACAAGTCACGAGCTAACAAACTGTGGAGGTGTTAAAATGAACATGGTATTGTGATATGTAATTGTTTTCTGTACTAAAGGTTCTCAATTATTTTCGATAATTTATCAATGTAAAAGTCTCTATCGGCTCTCGGATGCACGAATCTTGGGTTGATACATCCATGCTAATATTAAAATTTAAGCACCACAATTTCAATTTTATTGCACAGCGTGGTTTACCACCGGTTACCTCCGTTTTATGTTCCATTTTATGTTTCCTTCTTTAGTACCCTTCTTTAATTTGTTCTTCTGAAATTCGTAACTCAATACAATTCCAAGTCTGATGATTTAAAAGCTATAAGATTGAAATCCTGTGGGACATGGTCTCGATCATCCGTTGAAGCGATTGCAAAGTCACAGATTCAAATTTTATCAACGAGAAAAAATTTCAATTCAATCTGAGCTTCGAGCGATTATCAAGTCGAACGGGAGTTAATCTCCCCCCGAGCTATTCCAAGGTCAAACGTGTCCAAAACGTACGAAAAAAAAAATTTGAATCCAAATTTCCAGTGGTTATCAACATTCAAAGCCAAAAGTGGATTTATTCTGATGCCCAAGTAATTTCAAGCTGTCCAAATGTAAGCTGGTTCAAACTTGAAAAGCGAAAAAATTAACTTTGAATCTTCTCCAAAAGTTCAAGGTAGGATACACCACTGAAAATGTTGTTCAAATTTGGTCGTTAAAAAATTGGAATCTTCGGACACTTGTTCTCAAGGACCAAACAAAAAAAATGGAATAAAACATTCAATTCAAGTCGATTTAAGTATATTAACGTATTTTTTGTGTCTGTAAAACAGGTTGCTGCGGTATTAACATATTAAATTGTGCTACCACTTGGCAAATTATTTATCGGCAATTTGTTTAGTTTCTCGAGTTTAAATTTTGCTATGCATGCGCTGTATAATTGGACAGTCATAGAAGTGTAACTCCTGCCATTTACTTTCTCGCACTGTTGGAATAATGGAGAAAGTTTCATTTATTACTATCATTTTGATAATTTGATACTTTAATAATCACGTAAACAAACAATTTGAGAAATTTCTAAAATAAATTAAAGGAGATAATTTTCTAGTTTGAGAAAAAAAATTCATTTAATTTGTTCAAATAAAACAAGAAAGTGGTAAGAAAGCTGATCATCCTACATATGTTGATTAGAAAGCGTGTCAGGATAAAAATTAACTCTCGCGCCGTTCGCAAACAGGAGTTTGATCCTTGGGGATCGACTTTCCCGTTCGAGTCCAACGACTTATTATACCATGCACGATACGATTAAATTTAATAGCACAGAAAGATTTATTTTATTGCCGAATATTAAAAAACAGCAGGACCAAAAATTTACATAAGTTGTGGTCCGAAATGTGTGAATATACCAAGAGAATAAAAAAAATTAATGAGGACCAATTTACTTATCAAAGTGACACAATTTTTTAATCGCGCCGTTTGCCAAAGTCAAAAAATGATGTGATGATAATCAAAATAACGTCCAAGAATCGTTTAGGTAAATTAATGAACTTGGATAAAAATTTAAATAGTTAGGCTAGAAAAAGCAATAATTAATTTTGAAAGACTAAAGTAGAAAATTGGACAGCAATCCGGTGCTTAAACCCATTAAGAAGTTGTTTTCGTATTCGAATTAAATAATCCAACCGTGCCGATAAACTTTTGGAAAATACAGCCGCCATCGAATAAATCTCAGGTGTGCCCTTGAAAAATGGCAGATTTTTGTCAACAAAATGAGTAAGATTTTCCGTTTATTAGCGTTGGCAAACGTGTCAAGAATGTAAAAAAATTCACGATGGGAAAAAATAAAGCTGCTGGAGAGATACGATCAAATTGCAAAATACTCGGAAAAGTTTTGTCCTATTATCGCGTGTATAATCAAACGGCTGGAAAAATATAAATAGGTAAATAATGTTATAATCGCGATAAAAAAGTTCTTCTAGAATGCTGTAACCATAAAATAGACGCTTTCAGTTTCAGTAACAAGTCAGCGTTGCCTGGTGCATGTAAGAGAAGCGCTTTAATTGCACACTTGATTTAAATCGGCTGATCATCGATAATAACAGTTCGGAACCAATAAAGTAAAGAATGTAATTGAACAGTCTGGTGCGATTGCAGATAGGGATTAATATATGGGCAGTGCCAGTCATCACCAGGCTGAAAAATGTTACGACTTATCACGTTTCTAACCCAAACGTCGATCGATCAATCCTCATCCATTTGTACCTTTGTTCTTCATATTCATATTGAGTAATTTTAAACCGCACGCATAAATTACTAAGAACACCCCTGCAAAATTCAATAATCGTATTGCGGTTTAAAATTATCACGAGTTACCACAATGGACAAGTTCATCTTAAAGCCCATAATTTTCCAACTCATAAATAATACGACCTTTCTTACAATTTTTTAAATGAAACGAAAAGCTAACCATATAGTATAACCAAATGGTTTTGTAGACTAGAGAACGGGTGGTAATCCGATGGAGCAAAATGCTTGGGATAGTAGAGAGATGGTTCACCGTTTCCCAATTAAGATGTCGACCAATTCTTGTGAACTTATTTTGCTGACATAATAAAGCTACTCTTCTATTTTTTTAGTTCTATTTGCGTTAACCTTGGTATCCACATCAACGTCGGTATTTTTTTCTATTTAGCTGAGACTGCATCTGGGTGTTATAAAAACCCATATTCATACCTGCTCCAGAACTGTAGATTGAAAAGATAAAGTATAGCTACGTCGTATCTGACCAAGTAAGTGGCCGAGTTATGGTGAAACGTGAGGAGTTGTCGCTACACATTCAAGGCAGCCTCTAATGGTCCAGTTCATGGCACTACACTTCCTTGCTAATGGTTTGGTTGGTATCGAGCAGCTGAAAAAAAAACCATCCATGTCTCACCAAACACGCAGCTATTCTTCGACGTTAAACTTCTAAAGTAGGGTTTGCAATCTAGATTTAAATTAAAATAATTCGAGGACTCTCAAATTTTAATTTTGGAATTACGCGATATTCAAATGAATAAATCAATTTCTTTTTTCGAGTTGAGGCAAATTTAAGTATTTAAAATTTCTTCATTTTAAGAGTAAATGCTGTGGCAATTATTGTAATAATGACGTTCGTCGTAGGTCAGTCTATAAAAATACTCACTTTTTATTGTTATTGTATGCTTTGTGACGACAAACAATAGTATATTGTACATCAAGGTATTAAGGGGTTACATCACTCAGTAAAATTTATTTTTTCGATTTTTTTTTAATTGCATGAAAACATGTATAAACTATCTAAAAATGATGTTCCATCACATTCAGATGTGAAAAAAATTTTTTTAAATATTTACAGCTCATTTTTAGAAGTCTCTCCCAACGGTCTGAAATCATATACTTAAACTGATAATTTTAAGTCAGTACAAGACTCCAGGAAGGACTTAACGTCGTTCAGAAAGGATGCTGAAGAGCAGAATTTAAACCTAGAAATGCAGCTATACGGTGCTGGAATAGCGGAATAAATTTAAAAAAATCAGCAAGCTGATACAATATTCAACTTTTCATTTACAAAACTTGAAACGCGTTTTTCTCAAAACTACGTTTTTAAAACGGTGTGCAACATAACTTGAGCAATTTTTATCCGATTGCCTTAAAAATTGAAGTGTAGCTTCTTAGATGTATAATTTATGGAAGTACCAATGATTTTTGCGATTAATAAATAATAACATTTTCTATAAACAATTTAAAATCGATTTTTTCGTAAAAATTAAAAAAAAAAGTTTAAATGTATGCCAAATTTGTAAAATTAATATTTTATAATAATCACAGGTATTTCCCAAAGAAAAACTCATATCAAATAAGAAAAATTTTTTGTAATGTTGTAGCTGCTGTCTGGACATTGCTACCCTGCACACCGTTTTTCTTTTTGATAAATATAAAGTCTCACTTAATTTACTGCTACGATGCCATTTTAATTTAAAAATCAAAATAAAAAATATTCTTGCATACCTTAAAATATTTACAATAAATCCTCAAAACTATACTTCGATTCCTATATTGGTTATGTAGAAAAAATTCTCAAAATAAGTCTCATTTTTTCGCGTCAATGAGTGATGTAACCCTTTAAAGCGCAACTTTTATCCCAATAGTGGAGATTTTAGTATCGCTAGTCCTGTGTTGTGTACTCTATTTTTTGCACTTTCCAAAGAGAATTTCGACCGAAAAGCAAATTTTTAACGCAATTGATAAATTTGTATGTGGAAATACCCCCCCTCCCCATTAGTACCGGAGCCTACTAAACAAGAACTAAAGTAGTAAAAAAATATTAAAAAAAAATATTATTAGGAACTCGCAAAGTTATGTGTATAACTGAATAATACAATATGTATATCATCTTCATCGTTTCTGATCACTCGACCGCTTTCTCTATGTAAAGATTCTAACATTGAGACCCCACGGCTGCCGAAGCCGCGTCTCGATACTTACAAAATGGCTATTACTTGGTTTTCAGACATTCAGACAAAATATTAATATGATGATTACATTATCAACTTATACACTTTACATAACACCTAAACATATTTGAACGTTTCAATTTATTAGTGCCGCCCGCTACCGGCAGTAAAGTAAAACAATTATTTTTACAAAACAGTGAAATCGGTAGTTTCATAATTAAGTTTCTTTGACATTAGAAGAAATGCCAAGACTAAATTTTGAAGTATCCTGCACAAAATACAAATTTGAAGTAGTAGATAAACTTAAATAAGGTTTTTTACAGTTTAGAAAAATACACCACTTTTACTATTTCTACTTTAGTGCCGCCAGTAGTGCAGGCAGTAAATTTAGACAATTGATTTCATAAAAAAGTAAATCTTGAAGTTGGTCAATAGAAAGTCAAGTTTTTATGTTTCCAAAAATAGAGTAGTATTTGGATTGGCAGTGGAAGTTTCTTTGAGAAGCACGTTTTGCATTTTCGAGGCGAAGCAAAGCATAGTCGAGCTTATGCAAAAATAGGCGCACCAAAAAATAAACTTTTAAATCAGTATTTTTTTCTAAAAATATAAAAAAACCCAAAACAAAACTGCAAAATATTAACTTTTGCAAAGACAACAGCAAAAATAATCATATTAAAAGAGATGGGTTATCTAAATTTAAAGAATCGGTAGACTTTAGAAATTCACGATTGGCAGGTTATTCAACGTGCTTTCTACCCTCAACGAGCTGATGAGCTAGACATGATAGTCCACCACGTGTGGATAAACACCGTTATGTTTAAATTTGGACAATTTTCTAACAGTTGTTGTTATTAGACAATGCTACGTGGTATTTGTTAATGCACCATTGTTCGGCGCACCTCAAAATGTAAAACCGGCGACAACGGGCGCAACCGTATTATATCAAAGTTTCGAACTCAAAGAAACAATAAAAAACGGTAAAGGGCCGAAAAAATGTTGAATCATCGCGAGTTACTCCCTCGACAAGATACTTTTACACTTGCACAGCCTAACCCAGCTCCATTAAAATCGAACGATTCCGGTAACTTTCATAATGTAACCGCCCTATCAATCATATAAAATGTAAGCATTAAATTCCAACGCACTCTTGCAAGACTATCGGTTCATCGGTTGCCTGCCTATCATGATAAGCAGATTATATCATCCAAGCATTGCCATTCATGTGTGATGGATCGATTTAGAAATTATAAGGCACAACAAATCACAATTGAAATTTTATAAATCTGATTAAGGTGGAATAAATTGGAAAATACCTTTGGCACACACTCCATTACATTTGATCGCTAACAAAATTGAAACGACTAATGGGACGCCTTTCTCTTTCGATAATCACGTAAACAAAATTACCCACATTCGTGGTGCAAAAATATTTTCGCTCGGGGTCACCTTACAGGTGAGAACGAAATTGAAGACCGGTCGCATAATTTTAATAAAAATTCTAATTATACGATCTAGTGCGATACATTCAAGGAGAGCGATTCCTAAATGGGTTTATCGAGTCGGGCAGGTTCTTAATGAGGTCCAGGTGTTCCCTGGTAATAAGTCGGTCAATCGCTTGCATACCTGCCTCTTCTAATCATGGTTTGTATTTATAAGAGTATGTAATAAAGTAGACTCTAGCAGGTCGGTAAAGCATTCAAGATTAAACGTGACTAGGATTAATATAAATCTTCATTAATCGAAAAAATCTCGCACAACTGCAAATTTTTCAAGATAATTATCGATAAACTGGCGAGACAATTTAAATAAAGGGAGTTTTTAATTAAAAACGGGGGTAGTCCAGCGATCGAATACGAGCAATACTGCAGCCGGTACAATTTCCAACTGTAAAATGAAAAACCAGACCAAATATAATTTGGATGTTAACAGGACTCGATCCTAATTTGTATGGTAAAGACAAATTGGCCACATGTTATCACGGTGAAATGAAAAGTAACACATTTTACAATACAGAAACACCTGCTTCTCCCAGACTAGTAGGTTGACAGGTCACCTTTACCGCAAAGCTAGAAATTTCTTCCAAGTTGTGAATTCGCGATGCGGGCACAACTGAATTTTTCATTTTCGATAAAGCGGTTAGGAAGTGTTTGGAATATGATATAGTAGTATTCGCTAGTCTTCGGTCTAGTTTTCTTTTTCTTCCAACTGAGACGGACGGTTCGCTCCTTCTTCTTCCTAGTTATTTACGTTATCATACACATAGGGGACCTACAGTTTGGACTACACGAAGTGTAATCCAAATTTATGTTGTAATCATTATTTTTTGTATCAATAAAGATTATTATTAATACATTTCCGTATATTGCTAAGGAATATTCAAGCAAATTCCACCTCGGTGGTTTGCCATTGTCTTCCGAGAGAAAACGTCAAAATAAAGTTCTTACATCGATCAGTTTGGATTACGCCTAAATGATTTGAGCTTCACGCCACATTACTGAGTTTCCAAAATTAATCTATCTGTATGTCTGTGTACGCACATATAAAGTGAATTCAAAACTATTTACCTAGGTGCGATCTTCAGGGCACACAATGTTGACACTCCAGTTATACAGAGTATATATTTCAACAGTGGCGGCTTGTAGTTTGTTACAATAGGGATGTAAGAACTGAACATGTAAGGGGTATTATATTAAAAAGCATTATTCGGCATTCATGAAAAATGTATCTATTTGATATATTATGGAGAGACGGTCTTGACCTAGTAGTTAGAGTGATCAACTACTGATGCAAAGGCACCTGATTCGATCCCGGGTGGAGTCTAGAAAAGAAAATTTTCTTTCTGACTCTTTCTATCTATGACCGTCTCCCGTGCTTCGGAGGACACATAAAGCCGACGGTCCCCCTGAGTTGATGACTGCCAGCATCAACAATGAAAAGGGTTACCGGCACATTCCCCAACCCGGACTTAGCAACCGTGGGATCTTAATGCTGAAACCTTTCTCTTAGAGAAAGAGGCTAATAGTCCAGCTGTGGGCCGGAAAGGGCTGAAAAGAAGAAGATATGTTATTCTTATGTAATAAGTCCATAGTCATTGTCTATCTGAAGAGGCTGTTATAGCTTAGAGGTTCAAATGCGTTCACTGTTAACGTACTCGGTTCGAATTTGGACGAAGTAAGAACTTTATCCTAAATCCAGGCATAATATATGAGGAGGTCAGGTACGTTTGTTCAGCGAACAATATTGGTGAGAACTCTTTTCCTATCCTTTACCTGATGCAATAGCTCATTAGTTTTTACCGTCCAGTTGATTTTCAGAAATCTTTTGTAGTATATATCCAGTATCTCAATTTCCTAATGATTCACACCTACCACATCTATACAAATAGTTTCTTCGTTTCTATCTGTACGATATTGAGAGTAACTCGTTATACTTTCCAGATGGAAGAGAACAGAAAAAAAAAAGAAAATGGAAAGTAGTCGTAGTGATCCAATGAAATACACCATTTTCTCTTTTAGGGATAGTTTTATAAGGAAAGATCATTCTAGATCAGAGTTAACTCAGTTTTAGCCAAACAGCCCCGAGTTAACTCCGATCTTTTCTTGTAAGCACAACCGGCCCAGATTAAAATAATAGTTTTGGCCATAAGGAAGCTCTAGCCTTAACCCTATTTCTCACTTCTACAAGTAAAAAAACATAAATATCGACAATTTCATTTATTTCAAGTTATACATTTAAACAGTTTCTTGCAAGCGCACGTTTTGGCACTCGATCAAATAAGCAAAAATGTTTTCTAAAATGAAAACCATCATTTAATACAAAAATTACCTAAGACATTAAAATTACGAAATCATCAACTACTAATACGGAAATAATAAATAAAAGGCGTTGTACATTTTATTTTACACGCCAAAAGTTATCGCTTCTTCCGCATGCACCAGTCAACTTTACTCAAATCGCAATTACCAAAATAATCAACTTCAAAGTTTGTAAATGATACACGCGGAATTTTGTTCTAATAAAAATCTAATTTTTTCCCGTACTAACAATAAAACTTGTTAATCACACATCAAGGAAGTAAGTATAATATCAAAAGTCAAAATTTCTAAAATACGCTACTAACAAGAAAATCTCCCTCGTCTCATACGAAAGTAAGGTAGTAGACCACCGTTCGTTCGCATTAACAAGAGTCTGTCATATTTAAAAAAAATTTACATTATATATTTTAATAATTAATTCATAATAATTATACAAAACTGCAACATTTTAAAATGTAGGTACTTAGTTAACTGTCGGGTGTACTAATTATGAAATTTTGTAATTAGAAAGCGTATCCTGGTGTTCGAAATAATTATTAAGTGCAAATACTCAATTAATAACGAGTCCACTATTTTATTATACAATGAATTTTCATATAAAAAAGAAACAGTTGAAAATATTCACCTATTACATAAAAACCCCAAAAAATCACGAAAATTTAACTAGAAATACTTTTGGTTTTCGTTAATCACAATTAAAAAAATCCACGTCACATTTCTTTCTAATTATTAAAATCACAATAACAAAAAATCGAGTCCAATAAACCACAAATCCAAATTTCTAAAATTTCTTCAACACTTTCACTTTCCGGTCGAGATCAAGAATTAGGAAAACAACTTTTTTTACAACCCAAAAACCTTATTTTATCACAAATTATTCCTCGGAACCATTTTTCGTTCGTCTCGCATTATCGGGAGAAAAAAATTTGATTTCGAGATCCCTGTGACCGTTGTGAGAAGTGACAATTTCGGTCGAAACTTCCAAATCTCGTCTAGACGAAACGCTATCTAAAGAAAGATCTGCTAATGTGCTAATTAAGTCGGATGACAATGATGTGTCATAATCTCGAACCAACGGTTCAACCTGAATATCAGGAAAATTAAATTGACGTTCGGGCGTGGTGAGAAAGGGCGAGTAACAATTTCGGTCCACGTCCCAAATTTGACCACAGGGATCGCAATAACGACACTGGCACGTGCTTGCCAATTGATTGTCGTTTTTGTCTTTTGGAACTTCCTTGACTTCTTCGAAAGAATGATGAAGTTTTGGAATTTCCTGTTGGCCGATTTCTTCGTGATTGTTATTGTTAAAATTGGAGGATGCGTAATGATACAGATCGAAAGCAAAAGGTAAGTAAGAATTGATGTTATCGATAACCGAAGGCGAATCGATATCTGGACTAGCACTGTCTGTCGAAAAACAATCTTCTGTTCCGAGGGGGCGAGTTAGATGGGGTGGTTTTCTGTCCTTTTTTCGACGCTTCCGGGGTTTTATAATACGAGGTAAACTATTTTCCGAATTTGTCGATGTCGAACTTTCGTCACTGTTAACACTCACAGTATCGACACCAACATCTTTAGTTTTGTTGCCACTTGTCGCACTTTCCCTAGTCGCGATAAAGTTCCGATTGCAGGTTTTATTTTTACGGTGGTTATAGCGATTTGTCAAAATCAACGGTGCTCCTTGGGTATGAACGGCAAGTCGTGATAAAGGATTATGTCGATCTTGGTGTTTAATATCGTGGGGTATCTGACATCGACGCTGATAGTTGGCAAAAGAAATTAACGGCATTCCACCTGCCCATCCATCCACAGACCGACATCGTTGCAGGTGATTATTGTTATTATTATTATTGTTAACATAGCGATGCACGAAGTGATCGTTTTGATAAAACGAATCCGATCCGTTGTGACACTTGGACAGATTCGATCCTTTGTTACGAGATTGAGAAGAAATAAGGCACGCACCAATGTATCTCTCGACCTCAAGAGCACCCGATGATGCGGGGCTCATGATGAACGTTCAAGTTGACGCGACTCACATGCCAACCGGAATATTTTATCGAGTGGCACGCAAACAGCGACTGTTGGTAAATGACTGAAGCCTTCGAAGTGACTCGAGCGTACCGAGGAGGCCCCACCGCTAGCTGCACTAACCTACTTCTTAGACAAGTCGAGACCAGAAACAAAGAGAGCGTACCGAGATCCACCCACACAACTGGGTCACAAGTTTAAATAGTGGGTCGCCGAAGAAATACACCCCGTCGTATCAGAAGATCGTCTCGATTGGGCGGCCGCAATATTTGGCCCAATTAGTTTGTGGGTTAAACTTGGAGGGTCAAGACGAAGATGACGAACGGAGAAGTATCAATTCTTCTAAGCTCAATAATTAATTACAAGAGAAAATGCATCGACTCGACTTGTTCTATTGTAGGTAATCATATCCGATGACCTACTCTCATCATCCACTTTGAAACAATTGAGAAATGTGTGTGTGCATTACATTTTTTTAAGAGCTTATTTAGCCATCATTATTTCAACGAGTAGGTTCAGGAACCCAACTTTCTCCGCGCCTCCTCAACAAAAAAAAATTAAAACTCGTTCCTATTGAGTGGTCCCCGAATGTTTCGTGCAGAGGAGTACGAATTTGAAATGAATCACAAGAGAAAATACCAAGTCAGAGATGTTGGCTTTTGCATTCATTAGTTAGAGACGGACGTTTCAATGTCCAGAATCAAGTGATTTCCAAATAAGGAACAATTATACCGATCAAAGTGTGTCAAATAAATTTGAAAACTCTAGAGGAAATCGATACGCATAAATTTCTTCAGGAAACCAAACAAACTCCTTGACACAATTAATTTAAGCCTACCTAGTTGACATGGACGACTGTTTAGAGACAATTACAGTACAACCTCTATAATCACAGAACTAATTAAGTAATTATCCAAGGGCGTGGTTGGCAAAAGAAACAGTTCGAATAGAAAAAAAAAGAGTAAAATTCACAATTATCGGGAATTGAAATCCTCGACCTTGATTCGATGACAAAAAGCGTGTAATTGTAAAATAAATAATTAATTAAACCAACATAATTATTGACATTTCATCTTGCAGACAAAACTTGTGCGATGAATAGAAATTTCAACGAGCAGTTAAACTGAAAACCTCAATTCTTTTAGTTCTCGGATGAAAAAGATCCGCTGCTTCTTGAATCTCGGACTTGTAAATACTAAAGCGGTTTTATTTAGACGCGCCCAGCGGTACTAATTATCGCATGTTTTTAATTAGGTAATACGTCTTACCGACTTTTCCAATGAGCCTTATTTAGATAATTAGCGTAAGTCAAGTCACGCCGAGTAATGTAGGTACCTACCATAAAAAATTACCTAATCAAGAAAATTAAAACTTTTTGCTTACGAAGAGATTGGAGGGTTAAAAAAAGGCGATCCAGTTTACCGAATCAGTGATTTTTGCGGACCGAATATTTGATTGAAAAATTGAAAACTCGCGATTAAAAAGCATGCAAAGCAAAATAGAGCGGAAATTCATGTCGACTTGGGAACTTGAAAAAATTCAAAACTCACAATTTCCTTCGATAGACAATTTTGTTTGTGACGTACAGTGCAATTAGCATAAAATTAAACTTTAACCTTCGTTAAGTGTTCTTTAGAAATTAGAAATTCTTCTCAAGTATACATAATTTACATGGCATATGTAATTATTTCTAATACCAGAAGCTAGAAGGGTACAACTTTGACATTAAAAGAGAAAAAAAAAATTCAAATTCCATCGTGCGAACCTTGGAAAATTACTTGGTTCAAACCACAGTTAAGATAATATAATGAAAAATTGAGTAAATCGATCATTTTTGAAAATCGTTTTGGATTTTCAAACACGCAACTTCTACGGATTTTAACTTAACGGAAACACAAGTTTTATGCCGGTCGGCACCTAATAAATATTTATAAAGTTCTCATTATGGTTCTCGCTACAACCAAGTTATTCTGGTACAGTTTTAATAAAAAAATTATTCCGTTTCTGTTTACTTTATAGAAAAAAGTCCAGAAATCCCACAACAATAAACTAATTAACAAGTTAATCGAGCATCAAAATCTAATCAAGTAGCACAAAACATTTCTATTTGATTTGGATTAGTTCGTTATAGTAATTTTGCATGGCGAATTCTAAACCAATTGATTTATTTCTCAACGAATCCAAAACAGAATCGCGTCAAGAGGCACTCACCTATTCATAGCCGTTCACAATGACACCTGCTTGTTTAATTATTCATTACCCTTGACAAACAAGGGTATGCGTACATATAGAGACCATTTTATCGACCCATTACCATAATGCGCATAATATAACGCCTTAAAGTTACAACATTTGTTGTTAACAAATCCCATAGATAAGGCATGCACGTACATAAGTTAAGAATTATGCAACGTTTGGTTCTACATGAATTAACAATCGTAAATATCTATCAACCCAATGTGAACTATTTAGATTACTTTCGTTGGAAGCATGGAGGTGGTTTCATTTCCATCCTCACTAAGAAATGCACTAATTGGTTGTAGTATATACGGTCCGTTAATTAAGGCCATAAAAATTGTAACAGAGGTTTTTAAAAAACTGTTTAACCGCACACCTGGTGGCGTTTAGTTTTATGTTTCATAATAATTTTATCCAACGCAGTCAGATATTCATAATTTTTTTATTATAAATTAGTTTGTTCACAAAATTAGACTTAAAATGACGTCAACATTATTAACGCTTCCGTTAAATGTATAACTCTTTCTTGGTGGAGTGGAACAGCTTTCAAATTGGGGTACAACTGTATCCTATGGAATTTCGTCACTATCTTTCTTGAAAGGAGATTCTCATCAAATTAAGAGTAACCCACAAAGAAATTTTCTGGATAGCAATTTACTTCTCTTCAGGATCTTTTCGGGAGCCAAGCTATATTGAAAAATTTCCCTCCGTCAACTTCGTTTTTTAGGCTTCAAGAACTAAATGGACCGCAACATAGACAACTAGCGGAATTAGAAGCGAGGAAGACGATGTGAATATGCCAAGTAGCAGTCAAAATGATCTTGTATGTTCTAATTTTCGTAAAGATCACCCAATTCAATCCTCACTCCTTCGAGACAGTAAACCGAGCCCAACAGCAAGTAGCAAATCTTAGAACGCACCGAGTCGGATCATAAAACGTCTGCTCGATTTCCGAGTACAATTGGTCGCGGAAATGCCTATGGGAATTCCAAACGCACCGGACCGGAATCGCGCCGTCTGCAAGCCTACTGGGCCAGAAATAGTGGTGTAGTGCACTCACCAAAGTCGATCGTCCGATCCAACCCTTAGCAAATTATTGAACCCACCGACCTGGCCCGAATTGCAATATCACACAAGTCGATGTAACTAAAAAATAAAACAAATAAAACTGTCATAGAGTGAGCGGTTGCAGATATCAAGTACCCGTTTCTAGTACTCCAGGAGAAATAAGAAATTTATTTCCGATTGCTTCCCTACGGAAAGCAATCAACTGAGGTGTAATAAGCATGGTAAACTTTCTCAAAATCTAGAAGATAGCATTAGACGAAGAAGTTTAGCATGCAAGGCAGTATCAGTGGGAAAGAGATCTGAAATTATGGGTATTTACTAATTTAGAATTAAAAATATATTAAATCATAAACTTTTAACGAAGTGATAATGCTAAACCCGAATTTAAGGTACAATCTAAACCCTCGAAAGTGATTTTTTTAACAAGAGAAGAGTGAGATGTACCCATAGCCAATTCAAGTAGGGGCTTTTAAGTCAAAAGATTTCAACACAGCTCTTTTCTCATAAAGGAGTACATCGTCTATACTAATGAATTAACTTTACATGATTAGACAGTGTGTCAAATAGGCACCATTATTCAATTAACATTCCAATTTTTGGCGATTCCTTCCTACTCTATATCAGCAGGAACAAGGTGGCGTAACTTTTTGGGTGCTTTGGAAGCAATGCAAGCTGGCATCTTATCGTCATAAAGCTTTTGATTATTCTACGATCTGCATCATTTCCACTTCAGTTCACGAACCCGTACCTAGCTATTGTCCGAGTTTATTAGCCTCAAAAATTGGGGTTTCCTAATGTGAACGAATGATTTATGTTTGGCAATCGTGGATTATTATCATTGTTTAGAAATTGGATCCTGTTTTAATTTTATGTATAACATACTGACTTACTTCACACACAAATTTATCTTGTAAATGTGGTGTTGTATATGATCGAAAAGGCGATTGCATCTCGTCGAAGGTTGTTTAAATTCAAGACGATTTCTCACAGATAAGTTAACTGTTTCACATCATGAAATCGAAAGAAAGTAATATAACTAATAGGTACACGGAACCCTACCGTTCTGTCACCTCGATTTAATCAGATTTTGAAACTGCTCATCTCTTAACCCTTGCGTAATCATTTTTGAGGTTAATCGGACCCATAAATCGTCGATCGAGAAACTATTACATTTCTCGTCGAATTTTTATGTTTTAGTAAATCGCTTTCCGAAAGAAAGTTTGTAACTCGATATCTTAATTAGCTAACTACAAATCTAACTGGTTTTTACTTTTTTTAGTATAACCATACGATTTTTTGCACTTTCTCTCTTGAATAAAGCAAACGACGGTCGAGCAATTTATATTCGTTTTGTTGCAGCTAATCTCATACCTGGCGTTTTTGTTTTTGAAAATAACTCTATTGTGTTTTGTTAAACAGGCAAATAAAGTAGAAGCGATAAACTGTTACAACGCAATATGGTGATTGTGGGTGCACGAATGTCCTCGTTAGCGAGTAGCAGTAATTATTGCTTGTTAGGTACGCTCACTTAAATTACAATTTTTTTGCCAAGATTAGAGGTTGCACACACACACACATACAACTTGGTGTAATTTGCGAAAATTTCTAATAGTTTGCTTGATTTGGTGCTGGAAGCGTCAAACAGCAATTATGCTAATGCCAAAATGGTCGGTTTTCTTCCATATACGTTCGTGCACTTTGTAAAACAATGGATTGTGATTTAATAAACTGAATTTAAGTATCACGTCAAATTACCTTTTTAAATAACACGCTAACCAATTATGAATTATTCAAACCAGTAAATCCTTTAAGTTTCAAGGAACAGGTAGATTATGGTCAACATTGAGACGTCAACACTGTCTTGTTAATTTTTATAAATTAAATCATAAGTCACGCACGATTCAAAATCTCGATCTAACAACGTAATAGGCAAGCCGACTGATGATGATATTTGAAAATCTGAAATTAGGGCAACTTTTTTTTTAATTACTGCATTTAAGCCTCTTAAAATGTTGATGCAACCGTAACGATTCGTTAAAGTAAAACATTTCTCTACCATTACTTGATGCATAAATTTGAAAGCCAGATACATCAAGATTATTTCGTTCCCACGCCGTAGATTTGAGTAAAAATTTCGTTAAAAAAATAGCTTAGCTTGGTAAGCGTGATAAAACATAATTCATAAGAAATGTCAACTATAATAGTAAACGTGAGCTTCATACCAAATCAGAACTTGTAATTCCCTCAAGTTGTAATAAGTGAATTTGTGGTTCTAGCGTCGAGGTTTTGGCTACATTCGAGTTAAAAATCCGGTTCACTTACACACTAACCAAAACGACTAATTAAACAATCAAAAATATTTTTGTGGTAGCTTTCCAGGCATGTACTTACAGAATACATAAATACATAAAATATCGTCTCACAAAAAGAGCAAAGGAAAGTAAAGAAAGTGGGTTAGATTAGTTTGTTTAAAACGGTGACCCAAATCGAAGTTGAAAAAAAAAACGTGTCTAACAATGAGAATGAATTACCATATTCGAGTTCCGTTCCTGGTCGATGAAGAAGCTAATAGTAGGTAGAAGTTGTCACTGTGTCATTGTAGATGAATTCCGTTATATTTGTGTCTCGCTTAATCAATGTAAAGGTGTAATCTTACATCAACTGTCTGCTTAAATGCATCGGCACGTTCTAATTCAAATATCAACACCTTTCTTTAAACTTGAAAACCGCCTATTTAGAAACGCTGCAACTACTCTTCATCCATCTCGAGGGGATGCCTCATTAATTCGTCCATGGCGATGCAACACGCACTCATTTTAATGCAAGTGGATTGACGAATAAACTGAATTTGTTGGCCTCAAGTCCACATTAGTAAGTGAAAATTTTATTGTCAAACCCTCATTTTAGAAAGAGGGTCACGGAATAGATCTGACCTCTGTTTGTAACTAATGATATTTTAATTATCATTTCTAAATAGCGGTTTCGAATAATAAAATCTGCACCGACCAAAGCAGGCTAAGATAAATCAATAACAAATTATAATTAATATGTCCAATCGGCTGTAAAGTTGCTTTTCTCAGTACCTCTACTTAAGTCGGCATGAAACAGTGGTTATAAACCGGCGAGCTGTATTTTGATAGGTTGACCCCCTAAATTATGGAAAGAATTGATTTTGAAATTGCAAAATCACGTTTATCGCATTTAAATTTTTTTGCCTCCAAAGACAGTAAACGCCAATAATTTTCTCGATAACGGCACCAACTATGTTTTCCCATATAAAATTGAAAAATCGAGGTTCAGGAATACCGTACTTATTTATTTAAATATAAAAATTAAAACGTTTTTCACTTGCAGATGATAATAGGTACCTACAAATTAAAACGTCAACTTGTTGAAAAAATTCGCACCATCAACTTGGCTGCAATTTTAATAAAACGTATAAAAGGATAATAAAATATTTCAGCATTTTCAGTTTTACACGCTCTTCAAGTGCAAGTAGACGTGAAAGGTGAAAATCGTGATTAGTAGAAAATTATTGTAAACTTCCAAGTCTCGGCACGAAATTGTTTTGACAAATGTAAATAAATCGATCTAGATTGATTACCAAATAATGTTGGATCTTAAAAAATTCGTCACGTTACTTTCTAAAGAATATTGTTCTGTTCGGATGAGAAAAATTTCCAATACTAATATTAATTTTGGTAAATTTTTAATCGCACGGTCTATTAATTCATTACACAAGGAGGAATTGTAATCAAAATTTTGTTGTTGGCCAACAATGGTTGCATGATCTTTAACTTTTTTAATACAAAATCCCATTCGTCTATATAATAATATTAGTTTCAAGTATCAAAAAAATTAACCAACGCATTCACTTTTTGCAATTATCTAGGAAACGGGGCATGAAAATACAATACATAATGCATAGAAAAAAAATGGTAATGAAGTTAAGTCGGTCAAAAAAATCAACAAGTTATATAAATCCGTGGTATATGTATGTATTATAAATATTAAAATGTGCACTGTAGATTGTTTTCTAAAAATTACCTCCCGAAGAGTCGCTCCTCCTAGTGTTTCGCAATTAGGTCAGAAACGGTCGGTATCCTAAATAGAATAAGAAAAGAAAAATAAAGTAAAATTTCCAATTAAAAAATCTTCTATGTATTTTTATAATTAAAAGTCAAAATTGTATCAAAAAATCAAGTTAGCTTAGCCTGGAACGCATAAAAGAAGTGTTAAAAATGCAATATAAATTATTCTCGCGTTTTGAAATGTGAGAATTAAACAAAAAAGTCGAAAATCGATCAAAGCCCCGTAATTCGCATCCTACCAATACCAGGTATTGCCGCAGCCGTTGGGTGTAGTCACCGAACCATTCCACCCGGCCCAAAGCACCAACAAAGCCAGACGTTATTGATAGGGGCGATTTTTATCCTGCTCGACACAGGAGGATCGCCGGCTTTCATAGATAGAAAGAGGGTAAGAAAGGAAACTTTCTTATGTAGATTAAGATGTCAACATAAAATTTATATACATTCAATCTAGAGGGAAAGATTTTAACCCGCAAGTTGTTTTGCTTATATTTTGTTGCACCACCTGTCGACAACATTTTCACTTAACAAAAAGAGCCCCCCTCTTAACAATAATGTCGATGTTTAATAAGAGTGGTCTCTCGCACGAAGCTCGTTATTTAATAGCCGATAGTCAAATTAGAGCACGGTTATTTATCAATAAACTCGTGAGATCTTCTTCATTGATTATGGTTAATATTTGTTATTCTCCAAGAGAAAAAGATCGAATTCTCAGAAGTCAAGGAAAAAAACAACCGAAGAATAAATAAGATATTTTAGAAAATATACCTATAAGCATACAACAGAGACATGATTTTGATGCTTTTATACAAGTGATTGTTTTGAACCAAAATTTAATCAACTCTTTAGACAGCTGCTTTAAACTAGTGTGAAATTTCAGGTCAATCGGTGCACGCGGTTGTCTATAATCGTGGACGAGAGAATCAGACACGTGCCACACATTTTTCCAAAAATGGTCTCGAGCGATTCGTATGGGCTGATAGACATTGGAAAAAATGTTAATAACTCAATTTTTTTACTGCATTAAATTACTTTCGTTCAACTACCTACGTAAATGCGAAAGTAAAAAAAAGAAAATAAAAACGACTGCGACTGAGCGACATTCATTTGGGCGTTTTGTTTTCGCAAATAACTCACAAACGACCGCAGTGACATTAAAAATACAAATAATATAAAATTGTAAACAATTTTCTGTCTTACAATAATTACACCTTTTATATTTTCAGTGATGACTTAACAATTATTTACATACAATGATTTTCCGCAAGCATACCCCCACTTCCGACTATTATCACGCAAGAATCAAAACTTTTATGGAAAATGTAAATGCATATTAAAAATATTTTTTATTGGATTGGGCACCACCTATTCAATTTTTGCGCTTTATTCCACAAAAAAGAAATGATATAAAATTTAATGTATGAAGTAGTACCTACACAGTAAAAACGGTACGATAACCGTTTCTGTGGATTCTATAAAATAAACAAAAAAATTTCGTTGGCCATAAAAATCTACAGATATGGAAATACTAATCCACTTTTTGTAACTTTTGGTAATGTAAACAGAACATGCTAAAATTTTATTTAAAATCCACGATATTTGTAAAACAACGCACGTTTGTCTATTTTGGACGTGCAAGGTTTTTCGACTCACGAGAATCCTAAAACAAATTTTAATAACCTTGCAGCGAAAATTTCCTTTTACAAATTAAAATGTCAATAATTGAATAATTTTAAAAGAAGAATTGGCAGAAATTTCAAAATCCAATTACAACACGGCCATCGTCCATCGACATCGGCGAAAACTGCTATTCTCTCTTGCGACACTTGATTCGTGCGACTCGACTATTGCGAGATTCAAAAGACATCCGCCATGTTGTAATTAGATTTTGTGTCATTTAAAATATTATACAGAAATAAAAAGTTAGTAATTGCGCGTACATTTAAACTACCGTTCTTGGAACCCACATATTCTTCATCGGATCATATAAATCCGTTAGATGTGTAAATGCATTATCATGTCGAGATTATAAATAAAAAAAAAGCATTATACAAGAAAGCTTGAATGATACATAAAATTATCTCTTCATATCCTGTAGAGAAACACGTTCAAGTTTAAATTATGCAAACGAAAAAAAAACGTTAGTTTGTTTGGAAAATACGTTTGGGGAGATCGGTCCGAAAAATCCAACATCATACATACTACATATACTTGTTGCGTATATAAATCCGCCTTCTAATACGAGAAAATAAGTCGAGATAAAATAAAAATTCCAATTTAGATGTGGCCTCACGAATTAGCCAGCCATAATAATATTATTCAAGTCATAAACAATGGCACGTTCTTTTAGCTAAACGACCCATCGAGCCACATTTGGTAAGAGCGAAAAATAAGTTGTCGTTTTGACCTCAACGGTCGTGATCTTTAAATTCCGTTTTTTCAAAATTGTCACACTGCAAAAAGCAACAACAAGTGATCTATGTGGTGCAGCAAATCACGTCGCATCACTTAATACAACAAAATCACAGCCTAATGCTAACAAATAATTGATTGCCTATACCGTAACAGAACGGATAGCGTTTCGTACTGTTTAACAGAAATTAAGAACATTCGGTTACTTGGAGAAGAACAACAGTAAAATGGTAAGTAAACAAGCGAGCAAGCAAAAGTGACAATTTTTCATTCGATTTTGTAATCGTGAAAGGCAAGTCAAATCTGATGGTGCAACTTTTAAGTATCACGAACCCTTCGAATATTACTGCCGAGATTGTGGAATCTCTTCGGAAAAATATCGACCGTCTAACGGAAAAAATGGACGACGCTACTGTGTTTTTTGTTCCGCTTTATGTAAATTTCTTTAAATGGACAGTTGTAAAATTTAATTAATATTGCGTTTTCATTTGTACCACTTAATTTTGAATTTAAATAGTTGCTAACGTTAAAATCTAATTTTATGAATTGATTTGGTATTTAAATTTTACTGACAATGGTCGAATTAAGACAAACAAGTAGAGCACCCATTCACCAAACAATTACCGAGTATATAATTTGAAAAATTACATTAGGCTAACATGTATGACTATCTTAATAGATCGAAATAACGGAAGAAATATTTACATAAAAAAATTGGTACCATGCGTTGTACAAACTCCATTAGCATAAATAAACTTTACATAACAATTATTATAAACACCCAGTTATTGTAAATTTGGCACCTAAAACTATTTACTTTCAAACAGTATTATCCGTTAGTTTCAGACTGACAATAAAGCAATAATTGAAATAATCCAGCGTAAATGGTACGAAATTAAATTATCTTCCAAGGCGGTACCAATAAAAATTCAATCGGAAACAGTTACAATTGTTAAAAGTCGTAAAATTGCTTAAAAGGTCATGAAGTCATTAACTAGAAACAAATTAATAATGTTTTTCTGAATCATAAAACATAGTCTTTGGGTGAAAAAGTTAAGTGGATCAAAAGAAAACTTCCAAGCGACCACGCCGACGACGTTCACATGGAAAAGTAATTTTCGTATGTAAAGTTTTCCTTATCAAGTTTATTCAAAGATTATACTGTGCGGTCGCTAAAAGAAATACTTTTATATAAGCAAATACAAAACGCGCCCGCTTTAATAAATCCATCATGACGAAACAAGATTTTGTTAGAAATTTAGTGGATTTTCTTTAAATTATGGAAAATGGATTTCTTAATCTATACCTACATAAAAGATTTTTTGGCTTAATAATGGTAAATACCACCGTTAAATTTTATATCGTAATTATGCCATGTATTTTTGTAACAATTTAGAATGCAAACGATCCGTCTAGTTTTAAAACTGCAAAAATTAAAAACTCCAAATATCTCACACATGCAGATTCACCAATTCGCTCTGGCAAGGTAGCGCTGCTTTCATAAAAAAAACTTAAAATGGCATAGGTTTATTAAACTTATTTCTATGAGAGATACAAATTTTGAGGAAATAAGTTATCTTCCTATAGCTATGAGCCCCCCACAAAAGCAATTTGTTTTGGAAATATACAGAGATTAACAAGGAGAGCTATGAAGGTTGCATCAGAGGATCCCAAAAGTGTTAATTATTAATCCCAATCTTTTAAAGGGGAGGGAAATAAATGATGAAATCCCCTCGGCCCCGCGCAGAAGGGTTAATTAGAGCACCGAATCGAGTGCATAGAAATACTAATTCGAGAATTTAAGTATTGTCATGCCTTCAATCAATCACTCAATGATCTGTAAATTGCAAGAAAGTTAATATTTATTACTATCATCATCGTCATTATATTGATGAACTACAGATCATCAAATTAAATTGAAAAAAGTTTATTTATAAAAATATTTTGCCGTGTTCATAAATGTAAATCACCGAGTGCGATACAGCCTATCTGCCAAAATAATCTATTTTACTATCTCAAATGTAATACACACTTAAAATATAAACAATAAGTACCTACATAATTTATTATGTTGTTTACTCAAAACACATTAAAAAAACTTGATATACCTATTTTACGTAGCCCTTATAATAATAAATTTTATACCTACCTATATAAAAATAATTGAATTTCTTCTTCTTATTTTTAACCAAACAATTTGTTTAAATATGTAATATTATGATATTGAATTATTAAAAAAATTTTATTTAAACTTCTCGGACAGCTACGACTCTCAAATAATTAAGTGAAATGAAATATAAGCAATAATTTAAACAACAATAGATTCAATAAACATGCAAAATTCACAAATCAGTTAAATTTTTCTATGTAAATTATTGTTTTCCAATTTTATCAAATAAATGCTATCTTCAAGAGCATTCTATAATCGTCATTGCAATCTTAGATCTAACGATTATTATATTTGCAAGGGAAATAAAAAATAAACCTGGGTGTTTGTTTTCAAGATTCTGATTGGCACAACACGAAATATTCACATAAATACAGCTTAAACTGCACACTTGGAACAAAATATTAGTACCAAACTGTTTTAATTAGCATAGAAATTTTTTTTTTTAAAAGATCAGAAAAATTAAATTCGGTCAGCTTTTGTAAAAGTTATTGGCATTGAAATTATTAAATATTCAATAAATTGCAACAACAAATTATGCAAATTAATTAAAACACAAGTTTATACAAATTTCAATAAAACAGTTAATTATTGTAATATTTGCTCGGAGCTATTGCTCCAAAAACATAAATATTATAGCCATTTCTAGTTCAAAACCTTTGTATTAACAATTCAATTTTGTACTTGTGGGAAACATTTCAAATAATCTAAAAATTCTGCCACTTATTCGAATCAACCATTCGACATAAAAAAAATACTTAATTTAAAACTTTTCATTTTTAAAATAATTAATTTGCGTTAGATATATTTATTCTGAAAATTCATAAAATTAAAATCAGAAATTATTTTTGAATGTGTTAGAATTCCAAGGGACTTATAAAGGATAATTTTTAGTGTCCGCCTTTTACTTTGAAATCTAAAATTCAACTAAAAAAATGTAGAATTATTTTCATTTTAATGAAAAATAAACCGAATATTTACATACAAAATGCGCCATCTATAAAGTTATCTTGAAACCGCAGAAAAGAGCGATTTAAAATGTTTGCAAACAAAAATAATTTTCTTCACATTACAACTTAAAAAAATAATCTAAATAAATCCTACCTTGAAGATTGTCAAGCATGTACAATAGCAGTTTGTTGGTTCCGTTTGGCTCACTATATAACGTCATAATGTCCTTGTTTAGAGGATTACCACTAAGTCCAAACACAATGAGATTGAAAAGTTTGCCCAACTCATATGGCAGAATGCGTAACATATTGTAATTCAATAGCAATTCCCTGCAAAAAAGTGAGCAAAAGTAAGTCGCAACAAAACAGAAAAAAAAAAGAAACACAAACTCAATCGTATTTTGGCAACTTACTTGTAGGAGCCACAACGAGGTTGTGGAGGCTTGGGTTTATAAGGAGGACCAGTACCTGTCATAATATATCTAGAAGCAAAAGGAATCATGTTGGGAGAATACCGGTAAGGTCGTGCTTCTTGGTTTATAGGACTGGAAAAAATTTCATCAACAAAATTATGACGATTGCGTTCAACCAAATACTAGTTAGCATGCCTACCAAGAATTTTCTACGCTAATAGACAAAAGTTTGTTTACTGCCAAAAAATTACAACACAAATACTGATCCTTAAAGTTAATAGACAATGGTGAGATTTTCAAAATTTAATGTTCAAGCTAAGCGTGTAGTGGTGAAAAGTTTTCATTATGAATTTCATATCATGGTTACGTTTACACCATGAAACAATAATATACAAGATATGATTATCGGAGTTCTATTTTGGTAATTTTTGCGCATGATATTACGTGGCTAGTGATATTCTGCGCAATAACTTATTTTGAACCAATGATATGAGAGATGCAAATTCCATTTTGGTAATTTGTGCGCATATACGTCACGTGGTTAGTCATAAACTGCGTAATACCATATCTTGTTATTATTGTATCATGCGTTTACACTGAACTTAGAAATTATTGAAACAGAAAGGGTGGTTTGATTCCTGCTCTGAAACACCTTTAGCAATAATTCTGCGATTGGCACTTAAAAAGGCATAAGTTAGTATCACCATAGTTATAATGTACACTTATCCCCGATTTCTTCACTTATAATTATCTTCAAGTTAAGCTCACCTCGCACGAGGCTGCTTTCGCTGCTTGTTTTCCAGCAGCGAGTAGGTATCGTTATGTACAAATACACTTGTAAGCAGATAGCAGACGATCAACTATTTGCATCGTCGTACCCAGTGGCATTCTTGTTTACGAACTTTGTTAGCGCTTATAACCATCAGAATATCTAGCAACACCCAGCAAGCAAAATAGCACGCGTTCTATCACAAAGACCAGCATGAAAATAAGCAAGCAACCCAGCATGTGACGTCACTTTCCATCACGGCCGGTCGATTACAAGCGTGTTTGTACATAACGATACCTACTAGCTGCTGGAAAACAAGCAGCGAAAGCAAGCCTCGTGTGAGGCGAGCTTTAGCAGCAAACTTCAGGTTAAATTGACAAAATAACCAATCAGGCGACAACAAAACAAATAAATCAATCATCTGATTGGCTATTTCGTCAATTTAACCTGAAGTTTGCTAACTTCAAGATAACTACGAGTGAAGAAATCAGGCATTACTTATGCCATTTTTAGTGCAGGTTTTTTGGTTACAAAAAAAATTATTATGTAATATGTGTGTTGATCCTCATGATCCACTGTCTCAACTATCCCTTATTTGATCTGTTGCTTTTTGTCAATGGAACTACTAGTGAAATACACTCAAGGAAATCATTATTTATAAAATAATGCAAATCTTTCAAAAAAGATTAATCCCAGTTGAAAATAAAGGCAAAAATATTGTACAATTGCCACATATTTGGTTACTCCATCTCAAAATTATGTGTAAATAAAATTTTCAAGCTAAGTGCGACTTTGGTGAGAATTTTATAGTTAAATGTACATCAAGGTTAAGTTTACACGTTCAAAAACTATTGAGAATAGGCAAGGGCGGACTGGTGCTCAAGGTAAATGCAGTCAAAAATGATCATTGTTAACAGATGTAGTGTCCAGCTTTCCCATTGAATTTTAGATCAAACATAGTTAATATTATTTGGGCTTGTTCGTATATCGTTTATTTTAACCCCTCTTCTTCAATTGCAAAATTGCAATGTTTCTTCATTAATCTCACTATAATGCAAATGTTACAATTACAATGTTACAAATTATAAAAATCAGTCATTTTGATCAAAGGAAAAATTGGAAGCTTTCCAGATAAAAATTTTGGTTGACAATGAACAAACTTCATTATGAGAGCTAAAGAATAACGTCGGCTACTACTTTGTTGCTGACAACTAAAATTCACCATCATAATTATGTGTGATAAATTGACGTCAACTGGAACAAAGTAGCAAAAGCATAAGAAATCTAACAGCTAATATAAGAAGTTGTGGTTAGTGAATAAGTTTTGTTAGCTAAAAATCCTTAAAAATTTGAAGCTAAAGAAAGTTCCGGTAATAATAATCTTCATTTATTTATAATAAATTTAAAGTCTGTAATGAAAGACGACATCTAGCAAAGATTTATTCATAAAATTGACGCTATAATTCCATGTATTTAACGTTTTTATTGAAATTTTCTTAGATTATCTTTGTTATGTTTCAATTGTTAAGGTTGTCACCGTAAGGATATAGTTAAGTAACATTTCAGCACCGAGACCCTTTAGATGTAGGCTGCACATACAGTGGATCCTTATTCGGATGAATTCTATCCTTCACTATTACCGATCACTCGCATCTATGAGTCTCCGTTAGACTTTCTATTCCCAACAATTCGGATCCACTGTACGTGCAGCCTTAATTTCTCTTCCAATTTGTGATACCTGCTTTTCAGACAGGTTTGGTCTATGAGACTTGCTAGTGTAAAACTTACATAATCTGGAACCATCTAGGACTAAAAGGATTTTTTGTCCTGAGCAGATTCCAACTTGTATAGGTTAAATATAAAGTTGCAAGTCTTCACTCATTAGATTATTAAACAATCGGTGATTAGGTTAGATCCCCTAAGGCTGTCAGTGACAGGAACGTCCTATCAACAACGAGTCATTCTGAAGCAGCTAAGGGGCAGTTGGTACGAGTTAATCCATATTCTATAACCACATTTAATCTTTAGTCACACAATCGGTTGAACACTAAGTTTAACCAGAATTAACTCTAGCCATAAGTTTATACAACTGACCCTAATACCTGTTTTCTTCACCTAGAGATATCTATTAGATAAATATTATTAGAAAAATAACCTATCAAGCAGCAACAAAACAAACTAATAAAAAATTTTGATTAGTTACTTGCTTGAATTATCTAATCGATACCTCTAGGTGAAAAAAGCATAATTCAAAATACACCTGGGGCCAAGCTGCCCCTGCTTCAGCTCCTTTTCTACTCTCTCCCCTATTTAGTAGTTGTTTTTAATTAAATCTCAATAGTTGACAAATCAAAGCAAAAATAGTTAGATCAGATAGCAAAAATTTTACAACAGTGATGTTATAACTTTTACAATTGCGCATATATCAGTATCATTTTGATGTATTTTGGTCCCGAAGTCACAAAAAAATTATTGATTTAAGATAGAACATTTATCCAATTACCGTTCTTATTTAGTTAGTAAGTTGAGTGCGCACTAAAGCTGCTATTAGATGTTTGCCCCTAGATTCCCCATTTTGAATCCCAAATAGTTTAAAATTATTTGTGCTTTGTTCGAAAATATTCTATTTTTGTTTCTACTTTTCTTGTTCACAACATATTTAAAATAATTGTGGTGAAGCGACTGAAAACATGCTCGTTCCATCGTTTTGAATTTAGGATCCAAAGTGGTTTAGATCGTTCAGCATGTAAGCTTGCTTGTGCAACTTTTATATTATTTGTTTTAGCCCAGTAGGTTTTAAAATATTACAGAAAACAAATATTACTGACGTGCAGCATGGGTTTTACAAGATTCTTAACTATTAAAATTTTAAGGTACTATAGTTCATTTTGTCCAAGAATACTTTACCTACTACAAATTGCACTAATTTTAAATTATAATAATAAAAAATTTACCACAAAATTTTACGAAAAATGAAAAGTGAATTGACAATCGCAAACGAAATTTCAGTAGTCGAAACACGCACAACTTTTAACCAATCACATGGGACTGTCATCAAATTAGTACTCTGTATTTTTGGACCAAATGGACTAGACCAGGTTGTCTATGTAATCCTAATCCGACATTGCTAATAAATTATTTGATACATTCACTTTAAATTTTTAAGGAGCTGAGAACTCATTGTCTGTATCATTTATGTTCTTGAATATCGGGTAATCTAAAAAGGTACAAGTGAAAATAAAAATTGTAAAAACAAGTTTAAACAATATTAACTATTTAAGATCCACAATTTAAAAATGTGTGGATCGGTAGGTACGTCTTCAGCAACCCACCAGTAAATTCTTTAAATATTTCAAGAACAAAAAGAGTATAAGTGAAAATAAAAGATGCACAAACAATATCATAGATTCAATTCAAATATAAAAATTCCTAGTATATTATGAGTAATTCCGTAATTAATTAAAACCAGGTTTACACACAAATGTATGCTCATAATAGCTTACACAATATGGGTAGCTCTGAAGAGTTCTAGCAGTTCATAGACCCAAGTTTAACCCTCGCAATCAAAATATTTTTGTAACACAATTGACCAAGACCCAGATATGTGCATTTATTTGTCTTTCTGATGCAATTTAATAGAGAATATTAATTAGTACAACTAAAACTGCTCAGGTTCAATTCTAATGCCGCTACCTATGGTTGAAGCTCCACTAATGCCCAATTTCTTCACTGATAGTTATCTTCAAGTTAGCGAACTTCAGGTTAAATTGACGAAATAACCAATCAGATGATTGATTTATTTGTTTTGTTGTCATCTGAATGATTATTTCGTCAATTTAACCTGAAGTTCGCTAACTGCAAGATAACTACAAGTGAAGAAATCAGGCATTAATCTCATACTTGAAAATGATTCAAACAAAAAATATAAATGTGTAATATACTTTTTATGTATTTTAAATCAGAAATACATATTAATATATTTGCATATGCACAACAAATAGAATCAAGCAAGTTTAAAGTGAGCCCCAAAGCTTGGTTGTTGAAGGGTTAAGAACTGCAGATCTACATTCTACTGGTACCTGATTAACATTAAACCATCAGTTGTCCTTCAAAATCACGTTTAGCATTGACGATTTTCTAAAAAAAAAATAGCCATGCTTGAACCGAAAGATGTTACATATTCTGCCCTTTAAGTAAATTCAAACTAAAAGAGTTGTCTGCTTTTCTCCACATTGCCAGTCCGCTTCTGGAAACAACAGGAGTACTTTGGTTCCAGCTCTGAAGCATATTTAATATTTATTATGAGGTCAAGTGCTCACGTCAGTTAAAATTTTGACATAAAACAACAATTTATTTTTTCTATTTGTTGGGTTGATTATGTTAATTAAAATACTAAGAATAATCCTTCAACCGTTTATACAGCTAAAAAGTTTGATTTAGGTTGAGAATAAATCGCCACACACACTCCCCCTGCAAGATGTAAATCACTAAATTATTGTATAAACTAACACTTCAATCTGTCACACTTGCAGCTAATTTCATTACTAATATAATTAAAATTTGAGTGTGCAGTCAGGGAAAAACCAATTAGCCGGTTACAAAATCAAATTGAATTGGGTTGGTGGATATTTTTATTTAAGTAATAAATTTTCTAATTAAATTCAATTACCTATGATAAAATTATTTACAATTTCATCGAGTTATCAATCTAATTAAGCGTTTAAAAGGGCGAATAAGCGGCCAAAATTTGCGCTAAGGCAACACCATAATTTTGATGATTAATTGACACGAAAATTGTAAACCTAGTCAACATAACCTCACAGTAAGAAAATAATAAGGAACTACGACAGGTACAGGGAAAAGAAGTAAATTGCAAAGCGACGGTTAAAGAGTAAATGAAGAGATAATAGATAATACAAACCTGAGATGAATAAGGTCTCCAAGTTCGGCAGGTAGTGATCTTAATTTATTATAGGATACATCCAATGTTCTAAGGTTGATGAGTTGATTAATATCGGGTGGTAATCTATGCAAACTATTATGCTTTATATGTAATCCAGTGAGGTGAACTAAACGAAATAAATTAGGACTTAGGTTACGAATAGTCCCTGTTATCTCCAGTTCTGTCCAAAGTGACTTTTTTCCGGCTGCCAAATCTTCCTTTGACATAAGCGTGTATCCCTTTCGATTCGATCCATTATTATCGTATTTGTTTTCCTTGTGATTTCGGGGCATAATATATCCTACAACATTATGTCTTATTTTAATTGCTTCATCGATATTAAATAGCACAAAAAATTTTGACGTGCGAAAATGCTAACATTTGTAAACTTTGTGTCTTTCGATTGTCAATTATTTTTCAGAACAAACAGGTTAACGCAACTTAAAATCGTCCTTTAGCTTAAATCAACATCTTATTACTTAAGCAATTCGAACCGCAACTGAAACTTTCAAAAAAATAATCGACAAACTTGCGAGTTGTATGGTAAGAAAATAAGATGCATATCAAAAGAAACAATAAGGTTTTGTTGTGGTCGAATGCGATACTTTCGGATTCTAAAAAATGTGCATGACGTTAATTTAAAATAATTAATTTACCTTCATCTACTTCCGGTAATGTAATAGATAGTAGATATGTAAAAATATCGCGTTTTATAAGAGATTCACTTTAGTACACAACAATCGCCATAAAAAACGCCAGGGCAAGTAAACTCGCGTTACCACAACAAAGTTTTGTGTGAAACAAAAAATCCCCAAAAAGGAGATTTTTGAAACTTGTAAAATCAAAACCGAAGTTTTACTTTATTTTAATTGCGTGCGTTATTTTAAAAATACGTTCCATAACTCGTCAACGTATGCACGTAGAGGTCAACTGATAAGAAAATGAAAAATATATACAGGGTACTTGATCTAAAGTGGGTCGACATTTTTCAAGTTCGTAAATCGCAATTTTTAGTTTTCTTGCCGATGATTTTAAGAAAAACTTTCTCCATTGAGTCGTAAATTTAATAAAATTGTATTTTTTTCTCGTCTGGAAAGCTGTGCCACTCAATAAAATTTGCTATTATAATATAAGGTAAAACCGATGGATATGACGCGGTAGGGATACGACGCAATTGCAAGATCTCTGTTATGTTGTTATCTATGAACCTTATTACCTAAATATCCTTAGTTCCATTGCCTAAAACCAGATATACAGCAAGAAACTAATTGTTGAACGAATCGTTTTCATGAGAGCACGCATTTTCTTCGTCTGAATCAGGTGAGCACATGCAAAAGTTTTATTACATTATTTTGAAAGTTCTGTATTATGTTTCCTCATAGATTTTTAATTCGTTTTCTGAATTTTATGGCATTGTACAACGTCTAAAATTAATTATAAATAGTTAATTTAGTCATAATGGTCTTTGTTATGATTTAATTATTTTATAAATAAAATGGTGGATAGTTAGTGATATGACGCATATTGTGAGATAGTAATATGTTTACATTAATTTTACATTTTTACAATTTTACACTTTACATTTAATGTTATATTTCCTAAAACCATTACCGTAGTTTAAGTGTTCATTGTTTTTGAGTTTTTATCTGACTATTATACTTTTTCAAATAAAATTGTTTTTATTATTTTTAATCAATTACATGTAAATCGCCATAAGCAATATCCCCAACCCTCGAAGCGTCATATCCCCAACCCCATCGGGGATATGACGCAAAATTCAATTTTCAGAATTAATGTAATTAATAACAGTTAGCACAATCAGAATCACCTATACTTCCTGCTTAAGATACGTTAGGGTTGTAGGTACAAAAAAATCCTATCACCATGAGACACTTGTGAGTAGTAACTGAAAAATTGATAAATTTCAAAAGGTGCGTCATATCCTCCATTTTACCTTATATTTAATTTATTGACCAAATTTTCCGTTTCCGGTTTTAAATTTTTCTCGAGTTCAATCAAAGTCCAACTTGTTCATTACGTGCAGCACGGAACGATTTCTTTATCGAATGTGAACCAAAAATTTTAAAATTTACACATTTCGATTTAAAAAATTCTTTGTTGGCAGAAAATTCGTAATTACTCAATTGTGGGGCAATTTTGTAGTTTTAATATTAGAAATTGTTTTTTACATTTATGTAGTTATTTAGAATTCTTCAATATTCGCGAAAAGAGTTGTAACCACCACCCGCCCTTTTAAAGCCCTGTGCGCTGAAAGGGGTAGGGGGTAAATGACAATAATAACATTTGAGGATAATTTTGTAATTAAATACATCAAAATTGAATAAATTCCGCATAAAACTTAACATTTCATAATTATTCTGGAATCAGTACCTCTCAATTACACGCCTGCTGAATAATGAATAGTTTAATTATATTTACCATCAATTATTATTAATTAACGATCGTACGCACAATTAATTTTTAACACTGCTCTAGGTTCAATTAATAAACTACGACTAAATCTTTTCTGTGGACTGAATCACATCAGTTTGTTACCTAACTAGCGTGATGACTAAGACGGCGTTGATTTTATATTTTATTGAAAACACATCATGAAACGGGCACATCGTTTATATTTTATTATTAAAATATGAGAACAGGTGTGCGGGCCCAGTTATCATTAACCATCTCATCCAAAGATTTTGATCACGGTAAGCTTGAAATATTTTCCTTGTTCTGGATTCAAACTAGAGTGTCGACACATAGGATTAGACAACTTTTTATCATTCATTCCAGACTTTACGCTGCTACAAGGAAAGATTAGAATACCCCCCTCCGAGTCAGAAAATAATAGCAAACTTGAGTTTTTAATTGGGCGTATCTGACCAACGGTTTCTCAGTTTCTCTAAATCCATAAATTGTTCATATTCAGCAATAATGCTTTTTGACGAACATTTTTTTTTTTTTTCTTGAATTTTGTGGATGATTTTGCCCAGGAGCAAGCGGGCTCTAATTCCAAACATTTTTTCTTTCTTTTCGTGCAGGAAAAAAATTTTAAAATGTTTATATTCATCAGAGGCAAATTGAAGATTTCAGCATATCCACTTGGCCATTGCCATGGTATTATTATTCACTATTGCAATACAATCATTAAATAAAAGGAAATCGTACAAGATTGAAAGACTTCGCCTATCGGGTTTTCACGAAATGACGGCAAAGAAGACTTCGAATTTCATGTTGAACTGTAGGTTTGATATAGACCTGATCTGCATTGCAAAAACCTAATCAATGAAGAACATCTAAGTAGGACTATGCTCTTGTAGTTCCTTGCACATCCGTTTGTGGGAGTGAAAGCCGCCAGTGCCTCTCCCTCCCGAGTATAAAAAACTTAAATTTTATATAATTGACATTACCGTTACTGCTGGTGATGGAGACACTAATTATTGTGAAGTAGAAATATAATGAGCGACCCAAGTACTTCAGTGCCGCCCCTAGCTGGTAGTGGAGTAAAAAATTGCTTCCATAAGCAAGTTTAATATTTAAATTACATAAAGTCAAGACTTACAGGTGATTAAATTTTGGTTGAAATTGGTTCATGAAAATTATTTTTTATTTAAAATTTTTTTTTCTTGTTTAATACAGTAGAAGCTCGATTCTGTGAACACAAAAATCCTATGGCATGTTCAAATTAACGTAAGTGTTCACACTAACAGGGTATAGAGAAACTAGGGTTATACATATATTTATTTCTTATAAAATTGTGTACGTGGTTTTTGGGATACTGGCGCTGGATAGAGAAGTCGGCAGATAAGGGTTGTATAATGTTCCTATTTAAGAAGATTAATGATGCAAAATTCATGAAAAAATCATAGTTATCTTATTTTGTTTTCTAGTTACGCATTTAAAATTATAGCCTTTTCATAAATTGTTTTTAGACTTAAGATATCAGTATGTTGATATCATTTTGTTAGGCGATACCTTCAATGCTTGAATAGCTTAATTACCAAGTAGCTATAGAAAAAATTGGGTGTTTACAAGACCGAGATGTTCATAAATTCGAATGTTCACATTATCAAGTTTCTACTGTATTTAGTAAAAATATAATTACGAGTATTTTTCACATTCGATTTTCAATTTATTTTGTTAATTAATTAATGATTTCACCGCCTATGCATTTTGTTGGAGCAGAAGACGCTTGCCCCTATTTTATTTTTAGAGCCATTAATCTTCAGGAAGTGAATAAAAAAATGATTACAAAAACCTGCGACAATTATTCGAAAAATATTGCAATAAAAGCTTGAAAAAAAACCTTTTTAAGTAAAAAATCTCGCTCCCGTTAATATTTTTAATTATAAAATGAACACAAAGAAAGTTAAAAAAAATTTTGATAAAAATGCCTAGTTCATTGAAAAACATTTTGATAGTTTTGAGTTGGGGAGCTGCTGACACACAATATTCTAACCAGTTTTTGCCTATTAAATTCTCCACTGTTAAGTAAGTAGAAGTCAAAAATTGGAAAATTTTCTTATTCATTACAAAATAAAGAAAAAAATACACAGAGAAAGTCCTGGAGAATTATTGTCCCGTTTTTGGCTGATAGATTAAAAATACAAGTTCATAATTCAGCACAAAACATAACCATGAACAAAACAAAACGTTATCTGGATTTATAAATTTGCAATAAGGAAAAGTTGATATTCATAACTTTTAAATATCACAATTTAAATTTATTTGTCCGCCAAAGAATCACCTTTCTGACGTCATAGAAGTACAATATTTTTGATATACTATTGGTGGAAAAATACCTGAGGATTGCTAAAATATTAAATTCGTCAGGTTGTTCAAAATTTCTGTGTACATCCCTGAAAAGTTTGGTTAATAGCGAGAAATTTTGATTACACTCCTGCATCCTTCTCCTGACTCTTCATCTGCTAGCACATTCAGTTTATATTTTCTTCCAACTTCACCTTTTCTATAAATCTTGATATTTGTAATACAAAAGCACTTCAGTATTTATCATGGTCCCTTTATTAAATTTCAACAACAGCAACCAAGCAGTGAACGTACTACCTTTCCGCAAAAGGAAGTATTCTATTGGTAATTCATTGTTGCACAAATATATTTTAGTAAGAATTTAAAACTGTTACCTGAAATATTTTACTTCCACACCTCATAAAACCCAATGGTAATATTAGTTTCCCATCATATTTTCGAAAAATTGCAACTTCCAAGTTTGCATTAAATTCAACCAGAAATGGTAATCTACAAAATTCATTTACCGTAAAACAAGACATATTAAGCCAAGATTTTCACGACACACCAATTGATAGAAAACGTTCTTACTGGTTATTTGATTGATTAAGGATAACAACAACACAATCATCGGGATGGTAAAAATAGTGCGATTCCTGCAACAAATGAAATACAAAAACATTGAAAACGATGAATGTTCGCATACAAAAAGAAAATGTCGATTCTTTGTACATGTTTTTATTAATTGTTGTAATATGTAACTAAAAAAAAGTAAATATTTAAACACTAAAAATTATTATAATTAAATGTGTGACAATTTAAGATTGCCTCGTCATTTTATTACTCGAAACGATACTTAAATAAACTTAAATAATCAAGATACATGAAGCTAATATTAACAATAACATAAAAAAATGGAAGCAACCTTAAGATTCCTTTTTGATGAAAAAATGAACAAGATGAAAACATCACAAATAATTGAATTCAGCAGGCACAAAAACATACAATATAACAATCGTATATTTTTAATCACTGTTTTAGAATATTACACTGTAGTAGTCAAAAGTCAGAGTTTGGTTCAATAATTAAATAAAAAGCAGTTTCACGTTCACAAAAATTCACTATTATACTTAAAACAAAATCATCAATGTCGCAACATATTCTAACAAAGTAATTGCACATCGAAACAATTACTATTCATTGTTAAGGCAATAAAATGTGACTTACATTAATGAACTCTCTTGTGTTCCTACTACTGGCCGATAACTTAGAATTCATCAAGAAAGCATTAGAAAAACGTTTATCACAGTGCAAAAAAGTACCCAGATTTAGGTATCCAATACGCTTACTATAGAATTACCCAACAAAAAAATTAACATAGTAAGGAAACCAAAATTAAATCCAAGTTCATTAAAATAAGCCATCATACAAAACCTCGTTACACTATGAACATTATAAACGATTTTGTTGCAATATATACACATCATATTTATTTATTTACTTTTGAATTATTTCTCATACCTAAACCAGTCAAAGTAAGTTTTACCAATTTTAATTTATTAAATTAATTTAAATTTTCGATTCAAAAATGCAGATCAAGAATTACATTTTCATTATGAGGCACTAATACACAAATATTTAAATTTATTTTTTATTCTCAAAATATTAAAATACGTTTAAACAAAAATAGGACAAATGACATCGTCTCCGATTTTATTACAGGGAAATGATTGAAGGTCTATGTTGGCACAGTCTTTTATTTAGTACTTAACCATCCTCTTTGGGTGGTGTGAACCAACCTGAAATTAAAAATTAAAAAACATTATTTTATTTATTTACCCTCAAACGCCTTTTTCCTCTCCTTCAATGCATGTGACTTACCATTTTTTTCGTGAATTTGTACAAGTGATTTAAAGCTTTGTTGGGCCCTCGCAAGGCTATATTGAGCTTGCGACACTACCTTTGGAGCGCCAAACTGAATTCGTGCTTTACCCTTAACAAGGGTTGCAGATATTTGCATTATTACGGCTTCTACGGTATACGCACTACTCCAGCCTTGTTTTGTTAACAATTCCATGCAGATAGCGCCTCCCACTAATACGTAACCACCTCAAAATTTTAAAAAATGAGCATACTTATTATAGGACATTGTAAACAACTTGATACCTGATATGACGGGATGTACTACTCGCACAAAAGGTGGTTCAAATGGATAAGTGTCTTTAAATAGCATGTTCAGTAAAATGGCATCCTTGCCTTCTTTTTCTTTGAGCATTGCTAAATCGTGACTGAGCGGACTATCGGGATCCACTGTCAGAAGTCTCACATTCCATTCGTATATCGAATCATTTACTAATTCAATTTGATATATTTTATTTTTAAACGAATCAGATCTGTATATGTCACGTAATTCTTTCATAAGTCGATCCGTCGCTTGAACGGAACCCGAAACTGAACCCTAAAAAATTTTCAAAATTTCAATAACTCGAATTCTTAAATAAAATTTTGTGCAATTATTACAGTGCATGTAAACCTCCTGAGCAATTACGAGATAGAATTATTAGTTCATCTAGCGCAAAACGATACCACATGTGATGTGTAAAAAACATATTGACCAATAAGGCAGAAGAAAGGACCAACTATTTTAACATGCTAAATTCAATAATATGTTTAATAATAATAAAGATTTTGGAAGCTTGTTAATAGCTAAGTAAAACTTGGCTACTAAATATAAGTAACCCATTTAAGGAGAACCTTGAATTCCTTAATACAATCATGGAAGACAAGATATGACACTTGATCGACTAATTGTAGTAATACTCAAAATTTGAAATATTTTGTTGTACGTATTTCTGAGTTCCAAATGTCATAACTTGCTCAGAAATATGTACAATATTTTCAAAATTTTGAGAGTTACGCCAGTGTCAATATAATAAAGAATCCTATATCTTTCCCATTAATAAATTACTCTGCCTTCAGAAAACGGTAAAATTATAAAAAATAAAAGGTAATACTCAAACATAACCTAGCACCATTTCAACTAGAGTAATTCTCACTGCGGTTTAGAGAGCAACTATTGGCTTTCCAAGATCAGTTTTTAAGTAAAAACTAGGACATTTCTACCAAGTGGTAAAAAAATTTATCTCTGTGAGAAATTATTGGCGTAGGCCGAGCCAACCTTGCAGACCTAGTCAGGCAGCTACGAGGGGAGATCAATAAGTTTGATAAAAATATGGGATTGGATAGATATTGAAAACACTTTTGTCAACTTACTGATGACACGTACATTCTAGAAACGAGAGAATGTAGTTTGAAAAGATGTTTTGTAGATAATAGATGGAGTAAATGGAGACAAAAGTATTTGAATATATCAATCAAACCGCAATAAACAGTGCAGCATGTGAAGTATTTGGAAAAAAAAACTATAAAAAAAGAGGCTCAACTATGTGGAATGAAGACATAAAGGAACCAATCCAAAATAAGCAAGAGGCTTATGAGAAATATCTACAAAATGGAACAGAAGAGAATAAAGAGAACTATAAAAGTTTGAGAAATAAGACAAAAACAATAATAAGAAATGCTCACAATGAAAGCTGGAGAAGATATATTGCCAATATGGAAGACGATATACACGGAAGACAGCTAAACGCCTACAAAATAATTAAACACCTAAATAAAGATGAAAAGAACTCTTCTAAAATTAACGCCATACCTTCCAATGATCATTATAAAAATTTGTGGTATAACCAAAATACAGAAGAAAACTACGACGACGCCGACATAACCGGCAGAAATAATGGGATAGATCATATAACGATACAAGAACTTCACAATGCAATAAAAGTACTGCACAATCGTAAAGCTACTGGTACCGATAATATAAACATTGAGCTGCTAAAGTATGGTGAACCATTACTGGAATTCCGACTGCTACATCTTATTAATATGTGGTGGAGCTACAAGACAATCCCGCAAGAGTGGAGAATGATCAAAGTAATATCATTGTTCAAAAAAGGAGAAAAATCAGCTACAGAGTTATTCAGAAGAATAATAACAAGTAGAACTCAAATAATAGCGGAATCTCTCCTCGAAGAAGAGCAAAATGGTTTTCAAAAAGGACGTTCATGTGCAGACGCGGTTTTTACGTTGAAACAAATAATGGAAAAGAGAAAAATTTAGAAACACATGTTACCTTCGTTGATTATACAAAAGCTTTCGATAAGGTCAACAGAAAGAAATTGTGGGAAATAATGAGAAATAGAGGTTTCCCAAGACATTTGGTAGATACCGTGAAAAGTTTATATAACCACACTGCTATACAAATTGTAAATAATGACGAGGATACAGAAGTAATACGTTTCAACCAAGAAGTTCGACAAGGATGTGGGTTATCACCGATATTGTTTAACCTGAATATAGATGACCTGTTAAAGCAGTAGTGCCACATGGCATACATCTAGGACAAAATGAATATGTGAATACAATATTATTCGCAGACGACCAAGCACTGATAGCAGCCGCAGAAGATGATCTGCAAAGAGCAATGCACTGGTTAAATGTGTTGTCTAAGGAATATAACTGCAAAATATCTATAACAAAAACAAAGATAATGGCTTTTAAAGGAAAAGATCCTATTCAGTCAAAAATATGTCTAAATAATACCTGCCTGTCTAAATTTCTGCGAGCAGTAAATGGTTGCAAGCTACTAGATATGAAGACAAATACAGACATCAGAGAGGAGCTGCAGATCTTCTCTGTGGAGCAAAAATGACGGATTATAAACGACAATGAAAGGAGCATGTGGAAAGGATGGAAAACTAGCGGTTGCCAAAACTTGCCATGGAGTATTGTCCGAAAAGAAAGAGGGACATAGGACGTCCGAGAAAGCGATGGGCTGACTGAGAGTCTGAACAGGTTTAATGCCTATACCGTGAAGCAGATGACGACGAATTTAATTAAGTACATATTAGATTAAAATTTTCAAAATTAATAGGTTAAATAAACAATAAAACGAAATTATTCGTGAGCTTTCAGCAATGGTTACTGCTGTCATCAGACGTTTAATAACAATAGTGTAAATTACATGGGAACGATACGATTTCTTGATTCATGAAGTTTGAAAGATATTCTTGATAATCGCGAGTTAAGGAACAACCTATTCATTAAATAGAAAAAACTTAACTCCAATACGTTATTTGTAGCTTAGATGAGTAGATGGCTGTAGATATTACTTAAACCTTCGATGTCAGTTTTTCTGTTCATTGCGTTCTTCTGTATCTTGATAGATATCATTTCGCGAAGAAGTTACTTTTAAAAATTTTAATCTAATATTAATTTCAGAGGTTATAATATATATAATTTCATTATGTACATATTATACAGACCTAAATTATCAGATAAAAGCAATCCAATATCAAATTGGATATAATCAGATTTAAAATATTTGCATAATAATAAGTAGAATTATGTGGGTGCATGATATCCATGCATCTGTACAATTCTGCAAGTAAACGAAAAAGTTAAAATAATCCTTGCTCCTCGCAGAAGCTAGGGGGGTAGTCTTTTAAAAAAAGTAATTAATAGACTTCCAGAACCTTTCAATAGTTTTTGAACATTTTCTTGTGTAATGCATTCTATCCTACAATAAATTCAACATTGTTGTACTAAATTTCCCAATACCAATAACTTCCCTAATTAAATTTAGGGACTGTGGCGGTTGTTGAATTAGGTCATTGTGCCAATGTCTCACAATTGCTTTTAAGCAATTTGTAAATTAGGATTAATTAATAATTATGTAATATACATTTTGTCATCCAAAATAATTAATTTCTCGATTTAATTTTATGATTCGTTTTAAGGTGGCAAATAGTATCAATTATTTTCAAACACTACTGGTAGATGACTCTGATATCGATTGATTACTAGATAATGCAACAGCAAAATTTACCGACGCCTGTATTAGTTCGTACTTTTTTACCGCTTACCTATTCAGAAAATAGTTTTGAGCACAAAAAATGCTTATATTGACAACTTAAATTGTAAATCTTTTCGACATAAAATAAGATAATATACTGTACTATGCGCGTGCCATCTATGAAACATTTTCCAAACTGCAAATAGCATAAGCAGGATAGGGATTAGAAGAACCACGATTAATTTCGTTACTAATGTTAATAACAGATTTTTAAACTGCCAACTCTCAAATAGATAATTTGTAATAACATACTGTAAATACAGCATGATTACTTTACTATTTTCACTACAATAAATAAAAGAACTGAACCGTTCCGCAGGCATGTTTTGTTTATTTATTTATTCATTAACTATAAATGTTTTTACTTGTAATTATAATATATTATCGACAAATGTTCAAATATATCATGTTGCAAATTTGAGCACGGTACGTTATATATACTCGGTTTTAATTGTGGTTTGTTCTTATGGCCAAATAACATTGGTATTTGCCACCTTAAGTAATATAATTATCCCTGTAATAGGTATTGCTTAAATGTAAATGTTGCATTTGTAATAAATTCCTAAAATTTGCGGTTAAAACTTTGCATTAAAAAAAAAATTTGGAAGAAAATTCAATTTATAGCTTGAAATACATGTAATTCTTTTTACAATGAATCAATTGGTCAATTTTTATGGATTAATAAGCTTTCAGATGTAATAAAATGAATTTATGGTGACTAAAACGCATAGTAAAAAGTTATAGGGTTTACTGAAAACTGTAGATCAATTGTAAACTTTCATTTCACTGAATCTTTATTGAAACTCAATCAAGATGCTTATTTTAGGTCCGCCTTTAAAATAAAACTGCTGATTTTCATTAGTTAGTTTGAACTAATTATGAGTCGACTTTAATCATTCCTTTCAATCTTAAAATTTTAGGTGATTTATCCACTGAAAATCAATAGTTTCTCTATACAAAACTGTTGATTTAAAAATTGAAGTTTCGAGACATTTAAATATTAAAGGTCGCGTATTATAGCTTTTAAAAGTCAATACAAGGGGTAAATATATCAAAAATTTTGTGTACTTTGGAAAATTCATAATTATGCTTTAATAAATAAATATATGAATAATTTATGTATTTTTTATTTGCTGCTACTACAGTAATAGATATATCATATTGGAAATCTCTTTAAAGTTATATTTGAAAGGCTTGGCTAAAATTAAACTGTTGATTGTCAATGATAAGTTTGAACTATTTAAAACTTGAGCATTTAAAGAAATAACCAGAATTGTATTATATTATACTTGAAAGCATAATATGACTTGAAACTACTTGAAAGAAATTCTTAGAAACTTTTATAAATAAAGAACTCTCATAAGGTTTGCCTATCTTATACCGTATAATCAAAAGTTCCATTATTAACCCTTTAGCTACTGGAATATATTCACAAATGAGTCTGTCTAAACGCAAAACAATAAGTCAATAAGCGGCCCCTGTTCCCAGCATAATTTATCAAATTGCTTATTGACGAAGACCATACCTCACGAAAGTTTTATAATCTCGCCTGTTGACAACTGTTCAAGGGTTAAAAACGCACGGGAACTCCAACAGCCAATTTCATAATAATAATTTTAAAGCTAAGTTAAAGTGACTTTCTATTGATTAATTTAGTTTCAACTAACCACTGAAAATTGATCAGTTTTGTTGTAAAACCGACTTTAAATTAATATCTACCTCTCATTAAATTGGCAGTTAAAATTATTCTATTACATCAGCTTTTGTTCTACCGTAGCATAAAGGACACAGCAAATAGATTCTTCCACCTTTATCAATATTTACACAGCTATTGTAAAAGACGCCATGTGAAATAATTTTGATAGTTGCTTAATAAACAGATGAGTTTATTTGCTTTATCCAGTTATTTAGTTTCACGCCAATAAAAATTATGACAAATTTAGTACTACAAATATTGTGGCAAAATTCAAGAAATGACCCCCCCCTCCTATATTAAGAATGTTACCAGACCTTCAGATGCAGGCAGGCAGGTGTACAAAACTATACACCTGTTTGTAGTTGAAACTTTACTCCCCCCAAACCCAGCGGTTTTACAATATTCATAAATAAACTTAATCAGTTAATGACAAATTGATAAAAATTAATCAATCGCATTGTTTATGAACATTATAAGATTGTTAAATCGATCTCGTTTATGCCATAAAATTTTATTAAAAGTGCTCACGAAATAATTTAAAATTATATTTTACTTACTTCACTCATATTTTAACATAAACTGTTACTTTGACTCATGACATAAATCAAAACATTCTAACCAATAAATAAGAATATTATGACATGTAAATGTAATTGTTTTGCAACACAAATGAACAATTAACAATAATAAAAATACAAGACAAAAATAAAAGCAGCACCTACGGCCATTTTGATAAAAAAACTTAAAAATTAAAAAGAAAAGCAGTGCCTGGCAATTGAATATTTTCACCAAGGGAAGGGTAAACCTTAAACAACCTCCAGTAAAGTAATAGAGGTCAAGGTTGTCAGGTAGTAAAAATCAACCAAATAATCAATAGCTGACAACTTACTTTTAAATAATCCTGCCTTTGGTTCTGCCGCAAACGTTCTAATGTGGCTAAGTGTTCTACACACATTTCGTCTGACTTATGACCGTCTTCCATTTCCATAGCTAAGTCTTCATCGCCGTCGCTATCGGCACCTTCGGCGTCACTGTCAACCATTTCGGCTTCACTATCCAAACCTTCATCTTCCATCGGATCACTTCCATTACTTAAATTATCACTACAACAGACACTTTAGCAAATTTTCTACACTACAACGGGGAATGTTAAAAACCTGTTAGTAGTCGTAACGAGAGGCATGGGAATTGTCAGTCTTTCTAAATCGGGGGGTTCTGGGACGGCGTGTAGACGACATAATTCACGTAACAGTATTGACACTTGCAAAATGACATGATTATCTAATCCTTCGGTATTACTCAGCACTTGAACGGCGTTTGTAATGCTGGTCTCTTCGGAATCTGCAAACCAAACTGGCGGCACTGAGGGGTACGTTTCCTAAATGAAAAACAGAAAATTTAAATGTGCACAATATTTACATTAGCAATGCGACAAATAAATAAAAATAAAGTCACATGTAAAAACGCTCAGCTGTTCAGTGGCTACATATGTTTTAAATGTCAAAAACAAACATGGAGAGAAATCAAGTCCCTTTGTTATGATTTAATTATTTACGTCAACGGGCGCAATGGATGTTGAATTTCTTTCGCAACACTCAAAACGATTAAAAAAATCGACGCTTACCGTGATGTTGGCGTGAATTTCGTATTTTTTACCATTTTTGCCTATAAATCTGCAGCTCAGTTCGTCAACACTCGCGGACAAGATCTGAAATCGTTCATGATTTTTAGGAAATATCGATTCTAATGTCCTAATTTCTTGTTTTAATGTATTTAAACAAGCCATATGTTTTCCACTATTTGTTTAATTAACGTGTCCTGCGTCTTGTAAAATGATCAAAAACACAAAATCATGAACAAACACTGCATACAAGTGCACTCCCTACATTTATACCAAAATGGCCGAAAATGGTTCTCTTCATTGGCCAATATTTGATCGAACAACTTCGTATGTTACCGACCCTAGATGTACAGGGATAAACAAAAACACTGCATTTATACGTCAATTTATTTCAAAATCACTTGCCATTCGACGAGATTTTATTACAAATTATTTAAAACTTTTCGTTTTTTATTATTAATCTGATTAACTGTACCGAACACAGAGAAAACTTGATTGAATCAATTTTAAACAAGGCTGTGTTTTAGTGCCCTCCGCGAGAGAGCCATAATACAAAATTATATTACGCACTAACCACGTGATTGTATATGCGCACCAATTACCAAAATGGAATTTGCATCTCTCGTATCATTGGTTCAGCATAAGTTATTGCGCAGAATATCACTAGCCGCGTGACGTCGTGCGCAATAATTGCCAAAATAGAACTCGGATATAATATATTACTGTAACATGGTTAGAGCGATAAAAACTTTACATCCTACCAACGGTAAAAATTGGAAAAGGTCAAGATGACATCGAAATAGCAATTAAAAAGACTCAACCATGGTCTCACAAATACTTAATAATAATAATCTTTATTTAGTCACAAAAATACAATTTGGAGCTAAACAAAAGTGGAGATCAGCAGCCAAGACTTAAGATTAGAGCTATACAAACCTGCCCATGGTATAATAACTACTAAGGTAGGATATGGCTGCTGTTCTGCGCATATTACTATTTACAGATGACGTCACTGCACAAATTTGAACGCTTTTAATACCAATCAGTAGGATAGGCCTACTGTTCTGCGCATGTTAATACTCACAGATGACGTCACTGCACAAATTTGAACGCTTTTAGGACACTTGGATATCCTACCTTGTTAGTCAAGGTCAAGTCAACCATGAAACCTGCCAATAAACAAGAACATTTAATAAATTTTTAAAAACAAAGTGGGAATGCAGGAAAACCTAAAAACCCCCCATAGGTAGTGATTTTGTTTGCCATATTACATTATTCACAGATACGTCATGTTTTGGGTTTTAATCCCAACATGGAACTACTTTTTGGAATTTTAATAAGAAAATACAAATTTGAACTAAACAAAGTGGAGATCAGCAGCCAAGACTTAAGATCAGAGCTATACAAACCTGCCAATAAAAAAGAAGTGAAATTTTAATTGAAATTTTACAAATTCCGGTGCTGGAAAACTAAGCGTCACATTTATTTGATTTTGTTTGTGCAAAATTACAATTTATTGTACAGACATCGTCGTGTTTTGTTTTTGTGACACCATGAACTACTAGAGAATAATAGTACTATACGTCCATCCTATAACCATGGTATAGAACTCCTTTTTCCAGATATGAGCATTTTGCGTTTTACGTAGTTGCAAATATTGCATCATTCATTTTTTACAGAAGAGAATTCCTTCCCCCCTCCCCCAATCTGTACCGAGTGGCCAACTAAAGAATCAAAATCGATTATCCCACAATTCTTTTGGGAAAAATAGTTTATTAACGAAAGTGGCCGTAAAAATTGCTGAAAATATTTTTCAAGTTTCTAGGATGGCCAAAAGGGGCGTAATTGATAAGATAAACTATAAAATTTAAGATTTTGTTCGAAATTAGCACTATCTAGGAGGCTGCAGGTAGACTCCAGTGTGGAGCTTATTGAAGAGTTTATCCGTCACCCATGGATTCGTTATACGTGGATTTTCCGAAAACCCACTAATCCAAGAGCTTGATAACTACCAATTCGAAGATTTTTTGCGGTATAAGAGACCCTGGGCTATTCTACAACCTCGTTGTTAGATTTTTAAAAACAAAGCGACATCTCAATCCTATCTCCGCTAGCCTTCTTCTGCAAAGGCCAAGATATGGAACCCATCCGCCACACTACTCTTCTCATGAAGAGATCTTGTGGACGACCTCGATGCGATATTAGCGCCGAAACCGCCCTGAAAGATCAGATATTCCTCAAACCAACCCGGACCCAGAGGTTCGGATCAGTTTAATGTATAATTTTGATAGCGCCACTGCAAAGACGTGTTAAAGCTGTATCGTCTTCTTTTAAAACTTTTATCGCACCTCCTTAATAAGGATAGGGGGAGTCGATGAATTATGTTTATATAAATCGCTCTTTCAACCGTCATCCGATTTTCGTGACCTTATGCTAAATTGAAAGAAAATTTTATGCTGATTTATAATTTCGGGTTTCAAGTTAGTTGCAACGATTTATTTTCAATAAATTAGTTAGAGGGCGCTGTTTGCAACAACTATAGTTTTTTCTAATTTTCTTCAAAATTTTAAATAGAATTCTGTATTTTTCTTACAGTCTATATAAAAGGCACAAAAAACGCAAATTTCGGCGCAAACCACATGTTAATATCTTTATTCGTTCACGAGTTATTGCTAAATAAACGTTAATAGCCATGATGACAACAATGTGAAACAAAAGAACGGCCAAATGGTGTATTTATTAATTTTAACAAGCGGTAAATCTATTGATTATTATTGTGACATTCCTAAAAGACACAAACAATGGACTATAGACCGTAAGAAAAATATACCTTGTTAAATATCGTCGATTTTTATATGTTAAAAATTGGATTTTTAAAATTTTATCTACTCCTAAACAACTAAAATATAATTTTGAAACGTGATTGGTTGGTTTTTACAAATTTGTGACATTGGAACTAAAATATTGACAAATTTGTCAAAACCAACCAATCACGTTTTATGATTATATTTTAGTTCAAAAGTCAAGGTGTATTCTTAAAACAAATGAAGTATAATATAGAAGTATTAAAAGAAACGCCATTTTATTTTATGAATCTAATCTTTTAAAATTGTATAGAATGGCTTATTGCCATTTCGCTCCAGTTTTAGCTGTATCGCGTTCGTCTGTGGAATCCCTTAAAATTAGAAAACAAGGAAAAATCAACAGTTTTTTAAAGAGTTTTATTACTATAAAAGCATTTATTCGTAAAATTTTGGATATATGCTGTTTCAGTACTTGCACATAAAATTGATTTCTGAAGTAATAATATCTACATCCATAAAAAGCAGTGGTGCTATTAAACGTGTATGCTAAGTTGCAGCTGCTGTAGGGGTAACACTTCCAGCATACCTCTAAGCATAAAATACAATCTGATCGGAGCAGTTGTAGTCGAGAGAGGCACCCACCCTTTAAAAAGTCAATCGTTGTTTTTTAACAATAATTTTTTCAAAAATATAAATTTGAATTATAAAAAAATATTTTTTACATTTTTCCTTGGTATGCGGGTCAAGGGTTAGGATCTATATTGTCTTTTGTTTTGCTTTTGTTAACTGAGAATTCCGGTGGAGTGATTAATTTTTACATCACTTCTGATGACCGCAAGAATTAGGATTGATGTAAACTCAACAAAAGTAATAATAATTTACATCGATTCACGCACCCTCGGATTTTCAATGCTAAATTTTTAACGTTCATGTAATACAACATATGTCTCCTAATTATTTTAGAAAGCAACTTTATATTAGTTTTTTATGGAAAAAAAATACTACATCCGCACATGTTACTGCTTTTAATTTAACAGGAATAGAAACAGGAAACTTGGAATAGCAATTCAGCTTAGCCTTTTGTAATTTTTTGAAATCAAATTCAAATATTCTGTCATTTTAATTTAATTTGAACCGATTCATTTATTTTTATCTTACCAGGGAATAAATAAAGATGACCGTGAGTTTATAAACTAAATTTTTCAAAAAAAATCCTGGCCTAGGGAGTACTCATAGACTATAGAAAGAATGGACATAGCATGTCCTATTCGAATACACATAACGTTTTGATGCCATCGTTCGGCATTGATAAGAAAGGCGGGAGGTAAACAAAGTCCTGATGTTTGTTTTGTATGCCACAGGCGTGCGTGTGGGTTCGCAGGTACTTGGATTCAATGTCAAATTAAAATTAGGTTTCAACATGTAAACAACGAATAAAATTCATTTTAAATAATAAAATAAAATTTTATAATTTCATATTACCGAGGCACTCAAATTACTTGAAAGACACGTTAAACAAATTGTTTTCGAAATCCTAAAAATTTATTGTGCGCCACTGAAATAGTATACATTATAACAATTTACTTACCTACGAAAAATAACAACTTTTCGTTAAGTTTTGACTTTTACACACTATACACAACATATTCAGCAGTATAAATTTATAACGGAGCTATATTTTTCAAGATAAAATAAATTTTCTGAAATGCGGACAACCTAACCCTATTAACAGGCATAATGTACTGTAGATCATAACAAGCATTTCAAAACAAAACACGGTTTTGGTCACATGATCATGGTTACACTAAAATATGTAAATAGCTGTGTCCATTCTTTCTAATAGTCTATGGGAGTACTCAGACCTCTCACTAGGATCTGTACATCAAGTTTGAGCTGCGTGCTTTCTGTTTTTTGCAAACTTACAGCCTTCAGTATCAAGTAGTCAAATATAAGTAACGAAACCCTAAAATTTAAACTAAAAATCATAATAAAGTTTAAAAACAGGGAGAAACATAAAAAATTTTAAGGTAACATAGAATGAAAGATTTTTTAGTATTAATACACTATCCCCGATTTACACGGTAGATACGTTCCTGAGAAAAACGTGTAAATCGAAAATTAAAAATTTTCAAGTCAAAACCGTGTAAATCGAAAAGCTTGCAGAAAATGCATAATCCTATAATTTTTTTAATTTATGTTAATTTATAATAATCTAAATTATGCACTCACTTGTAATTTACGAATATGGAAAATTAAATCTTTCTGAAACTGTGAAACTTTCACTCAAATACAATTTTCCGTAGATAAAACTTTAATTTTATGCGAAGAAATACAGACACAGTGTGCATGTGCAGCAAGTCAGCACATAAGCTCGGGATTCCCCGTGAGATGTGTACACAGCGCACGTGTTCAAACACAGTAGCATTTAGTAGAGTGCGATAAAACAAAAAAACTTATTTGGAAAACCGTGTAAAGCGAAAACGTGTAAAACAAGTACCGTGTAAATCGGGGATAGGTGTATTAGAATTAACAGAACAATCGTTAATTTACAGTACATATTTATCTTCTTTAGTTTCTTGTGCTCCTGTTACCAAAGTATTAAATTTGAACATAACGCAATAACAGGATTTAATAGGTTTAATAAAGTATTTAATTTTGTTATATCAGGATTGCAGAATGAAGGAAACCATCGTTAATTTTTGTATTTTCCTTCTTTACTTTCTGTGTTCCTGCTACCAAAGTATTAAATATGAACATTTATTAATTGCTTAATAGAATATTTAATTTTATATTATCGGGATCGCAGAATTAAGAGAACAATCATTAATTTTCAGTATTAACCTTTATTATTTTCTGTGTTCCTGTTACCAAAGTATCAAATTTGAATTTTTATTAACAGAAGGTTTTTGTCCAAAAATATTTTATTTTATAATATCAGGATCGCAGAATTAAGAGAAAAATCCTTAATTTATGATATTTACCTTCTTTACTTTCTGTTTTCCTGCTACTAAAGTATTTAATTTGAACATTTACTAACAGAATACTAACAAAAGAAGCGGGGAGAGTTCGAGCTCCCACATGTAAAATATACTTTTTAGTAATATATTGCGTAATATAATGCGTCCCTGTGTCTGATTGGTCTGACTGGTTTTTCTACAGAAAAAACTATAATTTTTAATTTGCAGCGAAAAGAAAATTTTGAAAATATGTTTCCTGAAAATTGTAGAGTAATTAAATCATTAGCATATTAGGAGATATTTTTACTTCAGTTTAACGAATATAGTTTAGGGATAAAGATGTTTAAAGCTTCAGAACTGATTTTTACTTATATAAACTTAAAATATTTAAATTTGCCAAATTTGATCGAGTTTAGTATCATAATCTGAATCTACTCTTGATGTTGCGACTGGTAATCTAAATAATATTAATCTAATGAAAAAACACGCAGGTAAAAATTTAAAAAGATCTATACTTGGGAGAATTTTGCTTTTATTAAATATCTTCCCCATTTGCCATATTTGACTAAAACCGATTATAACTAAAGTTCTATGAAATTTAATTCTCTACAATCTTAATTATTACTCCTACAATTTTTTGCCCACGGTCGATATTTTTCGACTTAACCCTTAGCTGGCACACTTTACCAGAATAACATAGCTGTCACATTGGGACGTTTGAGACCGCATCCACTAAATTCATCCACATTATTTTAACTTGAAAAAAATTATAAGCAATTTTTGAAAGTTGTTTTAATATATTTCACAGCTAACTTTGTATGTATGTATATTAGCACTACAGGCCTAGTAGGCCCATGGCTTTTTCTGTAACCGCCTTCCATTCCTTCCTGACAAGAGTACACTCTTTCCAATTTTCCATATCAATTTGTTTCAAGTCCTCTTGTACTTCATTCTTCCAGCGATTCCTAGGTCTATCTCTTCTTCTTGTGCCTCCGAATATCACATTCCAAATGTCACTTGGGGTTCTGTCCTTATTCATTCTCACCAGGTGGCCCAACCATCGCAATCGTTGCGCCTTCACACACCCAACTATATTTGGTTGTTCATACAACTCTGCTATCTCTCGATTAGTCCTTATCATCTATTGACCATCTAAATACTTTCACCGAAAATCTTCCTCAATATTTTCCTCTCCCATGTTTCCAGCATAGCTTGTTCACGTTTTTTCAGCGTCCACACCTCGGCACCGTACATAACCGATGGCCTTATAATTGTTCGATATATTCTTGTTTTAACTGTCCTCGAAAACACTTTGCTATCAAGGATCGATTTTAGTGCGAAGGAGCTTCTTGTACCTGCGGCCATTCTTGCTTTGATCTCTTCATCATGTCCTGGTTTTCTTGTTATTACCGTTCCTAAGTACGTAAAAACATCAACTTCTTCAAAGCTTACCGTTTTATCTCCCATTGGTATACTTATAGATTTTCCTTCCTCAAAATTTCTGTCGCTCCAAATCATGTTTTTCGTCTTTTTTTCATTTACTTCCAATCCAATTCTCTTAGCAGCTTCTAGTAGTTTTCGCGTAATCTCTTGTATCTCCTTCTTTGTTCGCGCGATGAGCGTCAGATCGTCCGCAAATGCTAAGCACTGGTGTCTTCTTCTAAAAAGTGTGCCGCTTCTATTTAAATCTGCTTTCCGTATTGTACTTTCTAACACAAGGTTAAACAAAATTGACGACAACGGGTCACCTTGTCTCAGCCCCACTTTTACTTCAAAACTGTCAGACAGCTCTTTTAATTCCCTGGTAAAAGTTTCTTATTTCTTTGTTATTGTACTTTTCTTCTAACTCGTCCAGGTTTTTATTTGGTGTTCTCTTTTCTTTTTCTTATTACCCTCTTACACTCTCTTCTCTGTTTTTCATACTGTTTTTTTGTTTCCTCGGTTTGATTGGCCAGCCATAATTGTCTTTTTTCTCTTTTCTTTACTTCCACTTCACACTGGCAATCGTACCACTCCTGTTTTTTCTTTATACTACTTGTACGCAGTGTTTTTGCTGCTTCCATTATACTACTTTCTATTGTTTTTTGCATATGGTCTATATCTTGTTGTACTTCCGTCTCTTCCAATATTTTTTCCATTGCTTCACTATATTTTTTCCTCTGCTCTTCGGTTTTGAGTTGTACTTGCATTCTATTTTTCTGCTTATTTACTTGTTTTTCTTGTTTTTCTATACTCATTGGTTTTATCGTAGCTGTTGTCATCCTTACTCCCACCATAAAATGATCTGAATCAAGGTCCGCTCCTCTATAAGTTTTGACGTCTCTAATAATATTTTCGCTTCTACTCTCTATTAAAACATGATCGATCTGGTTAGTTGTAATACCATCTAGGCTCACCCACGTTGCATTGTGGATATCCTTGTGTTCGTAGTGTGTGCTCTTTATCTTCATATCGTTCCCTATTGCAAAGTCGATCAGAAGTCTTCCATTTTCGTTACTCTCACTGTGTAAGCTGAACCTGCCAATTGTAGGTCGATATGCTTCTTCTTTCCCAAGTTTCGCGTTCCAATCTCCCACTATCATTTTGATGTCGTATTTTGGTATTTTCGCGTACTATTTATCCAACATCTCGTAAAATTGTTCCTTAACCTCTATATCTTTTTCTTCGGTAGGTGCGTGGACATTAATAATGCTTATCTTCCTATTACTTCCATTTATTCTCAGTACACATTCTTTCCGTTACCGGCTTGAAACCAATCACCATATCTTTCCTAACCTCGCTCACTATAAAACCAGTACCCATCCTTCTGTCTTTCCCTCCACTTTTGAAAAAGGTGTAATTCTCTATATCCATTATGTCATTATCTTTTTGCTTTGTCTCCTGTAATGCCAAAATATCAACTTTGTACTTTTTCAACACCTTTATTAATTGTTTCAATGCTCCTGCTACAAAAGTACCCTCACATTCCAAGTTGTAAGAAACATAACATCTATTCCTGCCATTTGTCCATTTATCAATTGTCCTTTTTCACGCTTTTCTGTATTATTTTTCCGTCCTGCATCTTCCATTCTTAGTTTTTTGGTGTAGGAGGTCTACCGCTTTTCACTATTTCCTCTTTCTGATTGTCCCAATCCCATCGATCGCGGTTTATGTATAATCTTCCGTACCCTACATTGGCCTCGTTCCCCTTTTCTCTTTCTTGTTTGGCACGTTCTCTCAAACTGGCTTGCATCTTCTGCTCGTGCTGCGTTAGATCGTCATCGATAAAAGTTTTGGTGCCCTTCAGTTTGTTTTTTGCTCTCATTACAGTTATTTTGTCCTGCCATGTACTCATCTTTGCTAAAACAAAAGGTTGTGAAGACTTTGGCTTAATTACCTCAGCAGTGCCAACTGCTACCTCAACACCCAATTTGCTACTGAAGAAAGTCTCCATCTCTCCCCTGGCGTCTTTTCCAATCACTTGCACTCCCTCAGAATTATGTTATTCTTCCTATCTCTCCTTTCCATGCGATTCACCCTGACTTCAAGTGTATCTATCTTTTCCTTCAATGCCTTATTTTCATCTTTCAGGGCCCTAATCTCATTTTCGTATATTTGTTGCCCGGCTTTAATGTCTTTTATTTCGGTTAGCATTTGCGTCATCATCTTTTTTAATTCTTCCATTTCGCCTCGGTGCTTTCCTGTATTCTTAAAAGGGATCTAGTTGTTTTTACTTCTACTAAAAATTTCGTAGCTAGCCTGACGCTTTCTTGAGTTTTCTTCTCCAGTTGAGCTTTCACTATGCACATTCTATTCTATACCGCGTAAAGGCCCGCTGCTCGAGTCGACCTCTCGGAAGCAGCAAACCCAATTATACTGAATTTAAAGTGAATTTAAAGGTACACCTCCGCCTTATACTATATGCAACCCAACACTCCTTTAATTTATCGTTCCTTATCAAAGCTAACCTCTGCCAAATTTTACAACTCGTATACAAGAAATATCCTCTTACTTCTTCAATAATCGTGTAGATCGATAGAAAACCGTTTCCGCGCCGTTTACTTGTTCCAAAACACCACCTTTCTGATCTTTATCACTACTCTTTCCACTATAAAACACTTCTAATCTTCGCTAGCGTAACGTAACCGTATTAACGGGATTAACATCGACGCCCCAATCATAGCTAACTTTAGTAAATTTAATTGTTTAATATGAAAACAGAATTCAGAAACGCGAAATTCAGAAAAATTCAGCACTTTTTCTGATTTTAATATTAATAATAGATAGCGGACATTAATAATATTAAGTTAAAATGTTTAAAATTAATAGGTTAAATAAACAATAAAACGAAATTATTCGTAAGCTTTCAGCAAGGGTTCCTGCTGTCATCAGACGTTTAATAACAATTTAATAATAATTTAAAAAATTTTAATCTAATATTAATTTCAGAGGTTAATAATATACATAATTTCGATATTAATAATAAATAGCAGAAGACGGTCGCTGCTTGGCGTTTAAGTGCGTCAATTACTAAGCCGAGCACCCCGGTCCGAATCCGCATGGGCAAACTGTATTCTGACCGTCTTTCACACCAACACGTTCAGCAAACGCGGTGTGTAATTGTCAAAACCTCTTAGGAGAACCAAACCAATCCTTTAGAGAGAAGTTTGGGGAGGTTTATGTCCAGCAGTGTACGAATATGGGCTGGCTAAGAAGATTCGATAGCGCCATAAGTATTATTTTCACGATATAAAGTGATTCAAATTGAAGTTACATTGTGTGGGGTTGTCTCCTCGTTTCATATCCCAGTGTGCCAGCTAAGGGTTAAACCTGAACAAAGAGGAGTCAAGTAAAATTTTGCGGTCCAAAGTTGTGGAGAATTAAATTCGCGCAAGTTTGGTTATGATTATTTTCGGTTAAATTTTGAAAACGAGTGAGTTATTAAAGACAAATTCGCCCTTAAGGGGTTTCACCAGTCAAGAATGCTAAAAAATGAGACTGTTTTTAAGAATTTTTTTCTTCACTATAAATATAGAAATCGAAGTAGAGTTTTAAGGGTGTATTGTACATAAGATATACAAAAATATTTTTTATTTTGATTTATAAAACAAAATGACGTCGTAGCAGTGAATCAAGTGAGACTTTTTTTTTCAAAATGAAAAACAACAGTGCAAAATTTTTTCTTATTTGATATGAGTTTTTCTTTGGAAATATCTGTGATTATTATAAAATATTAATTTTTATAAATTTTGGCATATATTTAAACTTTTTTTTAAATTTTTTACGAAGAAATCGAAAAAATGTTATTATTTATTAATCGCAAAAATCATTGGTACCATAAATTATACATCTGAGAAACTACAGTTGAATATTTAAGTTAATGTGATAAAAAATGCTCATATTATGTTGCACACCAGTTTAAAAAACGTAGTTTTGAGAAAAACGCGTTTAAAGTTTTTTACATGAAAAGTTGAATATTATATCGGCAGCTCGAAAAATGAGCCTTAAATATTTTTAAACTTTTCGCTCATTTATGAATGTGATGGAATATCATTTGTAGATAGTTTATACATGTTTTCAACCAATTTAAAAAAAAACATCAGTAACTTCCCGAAAATCTGGATTTAGACTATCAATGACCTCTCCCAACAATTGGAAAGAAAAAATTGTGGTATCGAATTTATGTAATTGAAAATTTACATAGACGACTGGGCTATTATTAATATTATCAGTATTGACTCACATTATGTATTCCTTTGTACTGAAATTCTAAATAATTAAATTATGTATTTAGTCGTCCACCACCATGTTCTAGTTATTTTTTGATTATGCAGTAATTTATTTCTTTCTGACCTCATATTTAAAAAAATATGGCTCAATCAACTGATACTATCTAGTTTCTAGTATATAAGATGATGTACTTGGGTTGGGGTCCCCCTTCCCACTCCACTTTTTTAACCGCCTCCGCAGCTCTCTGATACTACACCGAAAGAATAAGTGAAAAGGATAATAATTATACGTATAAATAAAGGTATGAGTATGGAATATTTGAATATCGTGATAAAATATGAAAAACGCCAAGCAAATTGAAAAAATAAATTTAATTTAAAAAAAAATGTATATCAACCCTAAACATTAAATAATACATATTAACGTTATACTTAGTATTTCATTCAAATTTTTTAATATTAAAGGTTAAATGAACAATAAAACGAAACATTATTTGTAAGCTAATAATAATGATTATTAAACTTCCGATGACAGTAGTAACCATTGCTGAAAGCTTACAAATAATGTTTCGTTTTGTTGTTCATTTAACCTTCTAATTTTAAAAAATTTGAATCAAATATTAATTTCAAAGGTTATACTTAGTATATTAATATTATTTTGAAAATTTGTGAAGGAGATGTATTGTAATAGGAGTATTATTTTAATAAAAAAAATCATAACACAGTTCGTAAAAATTTTCATTCTGAGCTCTGCCTATGCAATTTACCAACAGAAACGTCTGAACACTCAACACACAACGTTTGTTGAAGAGGATACACCAGCGATCATTTGAAAAATAAAGATTTTTTAATTTTTTAGATTTTTCATAGGCAACCATTTTGCAAATTTTTGATTATTACAGATAATGGAAGATGGAAATTTGGAAGCTAAAAGGAACAAAAAAAATGTAATTACCAAAAGCATTTAAATTAATAAATTTGCATATCACAAAAACTTTAGCTCGAGTTGTACCCACCTATCAAAAATATTCTGCTTTAGTGCTTTGGTGCAAAACAAAAATGAAAAAAGCAGCATGCAGTCTTTCCATATAAAATTCTAAGCAAAAGAAAGAAAAAGCATGGATCGGTGGGCTTATATGGTCAAAAAAATAATTTCTTAAAAATGAAAGCTTATTTAAATTTGATCTTATCTAACGTACATGTAGCAAAGTGATTTGTAAAAAATGTCTTGTAAATAATATATTAATACGTTAAAGTACAAAATTTGAACGTTAATTTATTATTTTTATTATCGCCACAAAATGTGCACCATTAATATGTTCTTCCTACGAAAATGTTGTTATTTTTAACTTTAAGAAAGGTCAGTAAACCTAAAATTAATTTTTCGATTGTGAAGTAAACGAGCGCAATCCTATTTTTAGTTAATTTATTCGAAATTATGATAAATGAGTAAATATTCCGGGTTCTGTTAGCATTGAGATGAAGGAGGTACGCAATACCTAACTGACTAAAAAAACCACGCTCGATTTTCTTATAAACATTCCAACGAAATCGAAATCGTTTGTTGATAAATATCTATAACCCATCTTCTTAGCGATAAGCGAGAGTAAAAAATAACATTAGATATTTCTTTGGTACCTAATCATTTCGTGGGCAGAATAAAAATGCACCGTCATGCTAATATCGATAGATTATACAACTGAAAGATTAATTTGACGTTTCATACACCTGCCATATCTTCGCTTCGCTTTTTTTATAATATTAATTTTTATTGCTGACTATACAAAACTTAGGACATGATTATTTCTGCAATACCCACGCCAGGCTTTACAAAAGTTGAGAAAATTTAGCGAGACATATAGAGAAACCCCTACAAGTTCGAGTTCAATACTCCCACTCGCCGAACTAATGGATACAATCAAACTTTATTGTGGTTTATTCAATTTTGGTTCCTCATTAAGTTGTACGAAGCCGTTGTACACAAACTTAATTGTTCGTTTAGGCACGGGGTCGTTTTCACGCTTGAGTGCACTCGGGGAACGCTAGAAGATTTTGCTCTCCTGGGGTTCCCAAAAAAACTCGAAACTGAAATTATCGTCTAGCGCATTCATGGTGGTCGGTGTGCTGTAGATACCGATGGAAACCAATAAACTAGAATTTTTGGAAAGAAACGGTGTCACAGAACCCATTGCTAGCATCTAAAACCGGTACAGCGTATTTCCCACACTGGGGCTAAAAAGCAAATGGAATGCAAATTGTTAAGCAAATCTAAATATCAGGAATTCCTTTTTAGCGAGTCAAGCGACCTCAAAAAGGTCGTTCAGAAGAAACAAAACAGCTTAGATTTAGGTTAAATTTGGAATTTTTCATGAATAAACAAGAAATAAACTATGGTATAAAAATTTCCAAATTAAAACTTTCTGGTTTAGGTGAACGGCCTACCGTATTAGTAAGGAAAATTTTCGGAATTTTAATTTCGTCTAAGGTTTTATTTGCAAACTCTTTTTTCATGAGAGACACTGTTTGTCGCTCGTCGTTGAGGTAAATTCAGAACTATGTATTTGAGGTTAAAAGGTTACCCATTTTAGTTTGATTTTCATCAAAATTGAAAATAAGCATGAAATAAAAATAAAATGCCAATTGCATCAATGACATTTTAGCGTTTATCAGATATCGAAGCTAAACAGAACTTATAATAATTGTTATTTAGGGCCGATTGCATCAGTTTCAATTAAAAACAACTTATTACGTACATACCGCTAATTACCCCCCTTAACAAAAATGTGGTATCTACATTTTGATAGTTTTGAAATATATACCTTAAGAAATTTATAAATTATGAATTACAGTGTCTGGGTTTTTTCATTTGGAATAATAATATTAGTCATTTAGAAGTACCTCACCAAGTTAGTTAGTCATTGTTGGAAGAAAGAATATCATCAGCTTAATTTGTTTAATAGATGATCTTTGATATTACAGATTTTCTCTTAATGAATCAGAAAGAACACAAAATGCTGAAACTTATCAAAAAATTGAACGAAAAAGCACTAAATTATTTATAACATAACAATTTTATTATACCCCCACGGGGGTACACGAATTATTACAATATACTGTACCCAAAAATTAAACGCTTTCAGATCTGTACTTTGCAGTCAATTATTTTGAAATAACGTTTCAATTTTTAATAATTTGTATTTTTTACATTTCAACAGCTGTGAACATTGTCACACCTAACCATACATGGAAAGCCATCAGTGGGTCCAAAAGAGCAGGTTAAAAAATTGAAAAGATAGGATTATCAATCTAACCCAGAGGAAAGGCGCACGACTACCAAAACATTAATTTTTTATTCAATAAATTACGCCTACGTGGATCTGCGTCTATTGTCCTAAAACCATGAACTAGAGATTTTTCCTTTTAAAAAGTCAAATGGGGAGATACTAACTAAAAATTTTGGTCTATCTGTATATTTTTGAGTCATCCTGCAAACTCCTCTTCAGCATCGAGTTAATGTATTTAGAGTTATGCAAAAAATTGAGTACACATTACGTGCACTTTCAGGTTAATACTGAGTGTATCCATTTATTTCTGTCCAAGTCATCAGTTCAGGTTTCTTCCTTCTTTTCTGTGGTTATATGGTTTGTGCCCCATTATCTTGTTTTTATCAATTTTTGGATATAAGCCCACTGTTTCTTTAGAAAAAGAATTCAGCATTAAGACCGCACGGTTGTTTGAGGAATGTGCCCGTGACTCTGCTTTTTATTGCTAAAATGGTAACTATTAACACAGAAGAACCGACGGCTTTATGTGCCCTCTGAAGTACCGAGACAGTGATAAGAAAGTTAAATTTTCTCGGATTTGAATTCGGTACCTTAGTATTAACAGTTGTTCGCGCTAATTACCAAATCATGACTGTCGTTAGATATTATCAATACCCTCCCCCCAATTCCAGTTTTTGAAAATTAATTACTGTTGCACTAATTTTAATCGACAGAATCAGAAGTGCACCAAGTGGCAAAACAGTTTTCTTCTCACTTTATTACTAATCTATTACTTTGGATTTCCTTCCACTTTTGAAATGATGCGGAAGGTTTCGCACCTCAGAAAGTATACTCTTTACTAGATTTTATTATTCCTCAGTATTCCATCTCAGATTGTTCTAATGTATTGTTACGGAATTGAAGAGGAAATTGAGAGCGAACCATTGCTGTTACCTTAGTCTCTTCTAGTGGAAGTTTGTTCCAGAAACCTCGATTGCTGTTATGGAAGCAGCAGGTCTATATCAATTCAAGATATTCAAAATCTCATGATCTTTATCCGGGCTTGGGGTTGGCAACGTTGACGAGCTATAGTTAATCCACCAAAAGTCTCATCATTCGGAATTCAAAAGAGCATTCAATATTAGTTGGATATCAAAAGTTTTTACCAATTTACCTAAAACGATTTTCGGGTGGAAAATTACTGGACGAAAAATGAAATAAAAAAAAATTTATTTATAATACTACTTTAATATTTTTTTATTAAATTACCCAATAAGCAGCGCCAAAAATTAATTCAAATTGTTTTCTACCCATAAAAACTTGCAGGAATTTATAATTACCAATTATTACAGTACTATGACAATTTAAGTGGTATTTTGAAATTATTTCAAAATTTGATTATTGAACGTTAATTAAATGTAAGGTCCCCATGACAAGTTTCGTTTTATATCGATTAGCATCTTTAATACCATTGCATTTGAGTAAATAGGTGGGGAGATGTCCAAAGAAGTGGTATAAGAAGTCACGATCTTGACATTGAAACAAAATTTTGCAAAATTTTTTCAAGTTCTCGTAGTGAGAAGTTAGTTCATGCAATTCCATACTACCATGAATTACCTATTGGTTAGTGCAGTTTGGTACCTTCTACTATGGAAGGAGGCGAGAGGGACGTCTTCGAAAGCAATCCGTTTTTACATCACAAAGGTAATTGCATTAATTTTTATTATATTATATCACCATGAATTAATTTTTTTTAAATTAACTCGGTTCAATGCTCATTGATTTAATATTGAAAAGTTTTTGAAATTAAAACTGTGGTTTTTGGAACAAAATTTTGCAAAAGAAAAATTCCGAAATGAGCAATTTTGAAGAACGAAACATTTTTTCCTGAAGAGAGGAAATTTTTCACATTAATATCTTTTTTTTATTTAATTTTGTAATTACCTTCGCCCCGAGCGCCACTAGAACATCAAATTATATAAACAACATAACAGTAATAGGGTAATAATCTCTAGCTATGTGGGGTCGTTAAAATAGTAAGAATGATTTTTAACTTTGTAGTAAGCTATTGCAGGTCTCAATTTCTAACTCCCTGCGTTTGAAAACTAATTTCGGTTTTACGTTAACGGATTTAATTAAACGTCTTTCTTGAAGATCCAAATATGGAAAGGCCAATATATTTACGTTTTTGTCATAATTTAGAGGGTGGAGGCGTCGACTGGTATTTTGTTATATTAGATAAAATAAAACGATCCCACAAGTTAAACCGCCTACAAAATCCCACGTACAAGTGAATAATTCGTAATTGGAAAAAGAAGTCATCCATAAAAAATCGACTGAAGATAAATTTACATAACACAATTATATCTTTATATGGCGTTTCTTTTTGATCGATATTTAATTAATTTCTTATGTCAACACTCGAGATCTTGATCTTCTTGCTTATGGCATCGATAAAAATATTTAATTTGTTTTAGCAAATTGCCTATTTCGCGTGAATAATTAAGAAAGAATTAGTCGAATCATAAAATAAAGCTAAAAATATCTGGATTAACATTTCCGCGTGGTTTTTTATTGTCTCCATGGATGACACGCCCAAAAATTTTAAAATTACACCGGAAACATGTCATTTAACATTTCAATTTTTGAATAAAATTCGCAAATAAATAAATTAAATTTGTTTTCATTTATATTTTTATTTTACAAAATTATTTTAAAAACAACTTAAACTTGAGCTGTTGTTGTTCGTATTTTTGTGAGCAATGGGAATTTCAGTTCACCTACCCGGATAATTATTACAAGATTTCGGGTTCAAAAATTCAATAAAAATAAATTTATTTTGTTCATGGTGAACATTAATGATACCTTTGCTAATACCATCATTAGAAATAATATAATCCAAGTGTACAATTACTTCGAAATACAACCCATTATGTGGTTACTGAACCACAAAATTAATAAACCCGATCTAAAATTTATTTTTTTATTGAATTTTTAGTAAAGGGAATTTTCTATTTAAATCAATGTTCCCCCTCCCCGCCGAACCCTGAATTGCATAACTTGTATCTTGTCCATCTCGTTTCTCGAATTAATTGTGAGTGGGAAATTACAAAATAATAGCTTACCTTTATAATTAATTATTTTTTTAATTATTCTTTAATTATTTTTTTGATCTGATTTTATTTTGACGTTTAATTTCTTACTTAAAAGTTTTAACTTTTGAAAATGTTTGTAATTTTTTTGGAAATTTGGGAAACAAAATTCAAGATAAAATTTCAATGCAGTTTTGTCGAAACTCTCAAAAAGTAGGTAGTTTATTGAAAATTGAAAGACCAGGTGTTATTTTATACTTACAATTAGGACATTTGGGGGTTTTCAAAGTTTTTTTGGGACAATTCATTTTGACCAAATTATTAGAAACTATAAATCCCACACTTTAAAATAATAGTTGAGTTTACTTTTTGGAACTATTATTACCCCCAAGTGCTACCCCAAAGTACTCTCTGCAAGAATGACTCAATCTGAAATGACCTCTGAAAATGTATCCGGAATCTTATAATAGAAGCCATGAGCCATGCGGTGCTACTACATTAAAATTATAAAATAAAAAATTAAATTAAACATTTACTTTTATTAGATTAGAACAAATTCGTTTTAAGTTATTCTCAGCCATAGATCTATCTGCTGTGTATTTTACACGACTTGGAACTTTTAGTTTTCGGTGTCACGGCCCTATTCTGATAACTTTTTGTTGTCAGTATTGGAATTTTTGACGTATATTTATCCCTGTAAAGGGACCCCATCTTAACATTGGCGATCTGCTTTTTAACAGTTTTAATGATGCTAACAACATCCTCGTCCAGCAGATCAAAATTATCTCCCTTTTCCAAACTCTGTATCTCATTGATAGTTTGCTCCAATTCTCGTCTTTCTTTCACGATCTTTGAAAGTTCTCCCTTTATGGCTTCACTACTCGCGCTACTCAGCGAGCAAAAACACGTTTTGTCTTCAATTTCCGACACCATCAGCATGCACTGGTGCTCTCTTTCCTTCAAAACTTCATTAAACTTTTCAAATTGTTTCACTTTATTTACTAGCTGATTCAAATCCGACGTATTGCATTCGGGCCCGTCACCAGGCCATTTTAACTTTTGGTAATAACTATCATCCTCATCAAAGTTTACTTCTTCGGCTTCATCGATGGGTTCCAAATACACGGACGAATTATCTTCTTCGTAGTTTTGGGCAAAATATTCCACCGATCCAAAAGATACGTTTTGATCATCTATAACTTCTTCGATTCCATCTTCGTTGTATTGGTAAATGTTGCACATTTTTTGAATTGTTTTTGATATGAAACTTTTACAAAAATTTGGTCAAAATTTGATAGGTGTCAAGTTTTTGAAAATTGCACGGAATTGTCAGTTTAATAGCGTCACACAGTTTTTCAACTAACCACGTTTTACACATAAAAAAGATAATAGAATTTACTTCATCTTTTTGAATTGCAAGGTGATAAAATTAACGTAGTCTAAAACCGAGTAAGTTGAGAAAATGTCAAATTGAACCAATCAACCAAGAGAAACGTTTTCATAAGAAATAATCAAATTTTTATAATGTTCCTTTTCTATTTTCAGTTATTGTACCTCAAATAAACCCAAACAGCTCACCACCAGGACCGGCCGGGCAAATTCATCAGACGCAGCAACCAGAAAACAATGTAGTCAATATTCAAGCCATTTTACAATCACCGATAAATCACTTTAATCCTTCACCTCAAGTTTCTCAAAATAACTTTAACGTCAACCCACAATCACACCCAATACTACCACAATCTCAACACAATGCAAATAATGCTAATCCATCAACGCCAAGAGAACCGTCGCAATCAGTTTTACCGCCATATATTCCTCAAACTCAAAGTACGCTACAACTCTCCCCACCAGCCTTTCCATTAATTATAGATCAAAATACAGTCAAGCCGGCATCGCCTGTATTCACCTACGTTACAAGACCTCCACAATCGCCACATCTACCTGCACCACACCCATCTATAGAATTTCCACAGATTCCAGAATTACCAAGAAGTCCGCAACAGTCATCGTTTCCAGAAGGTAAATTTAGTCTCGATTTTTAAAAACACTCGCTCATTACAAAATTATTTTTAGTTAATTACAATCTGAGACAACTTTGCTTGCAACCAAGAGGTCAATTTCCTACCAGTAAATGCAACAACTACGTCAATTGTTGGGACGAAGTGGTACTAGAAGAATCTTGTCCCGAAGGACTTTTGTTCAACACAGCTGGTTTTTGCGATTACCCCGAAAATGTCACTTGCCAGGGAAGATCTGTCGATATTTCGCTCATATCGTCAAATGGAAGAACAGAAATACCACACTTTGAAGGTAACTTTGATTTACAAGAATAACAAAAAATACCAAATTTTGTTGTTTAGTTAATCCACAACTGAAGAAGAGGTGCGCTCAGTCACGAGGATTATTCCCCAGCGACCACTGCTTTACGTTCATCAACTGTTGGGACGATAATGTAGTGGAAGAATCTTGTCCAGCTAGTTTATACTTTTCCGAAAAGGGATACTGTGATTATCCTAGCAACGTCGATTGCAATGGTCGGGTAACGTATGGTGAGTACTTGCTCAATTTTTAAAAATCGAGTACACTACATGACGGTAATTTTCAGAAAATTATTTCCAAAAACAACCACTTCCCGAATCTCAACATAATCTGGTTATTCGTCCTCCGCAAACAGGCAATCAAGAAGGAAATAAAGTCAATCAAGTTCCAATCAATTCATCAACGCAACCTTCAATAGGTTCAGGTAAGAAAAAATTATTTCTTCTTGTATACAAACTAAGACTTTGGTTTTTCAGATCAAGACTTGAATAAAAATGCTTAAGAAACAACGGACTTTTCCCCAGCCATTCTTGCGACAAATACGTCAACTGCTGGAACGGACTCGCAGTGGAACAAGAATGCGCCCCTGAGCTGTTATTTTCAGAGAACGGATACTGCGATTTTGCACAAAACGTGGATTGTAAAGGACGCAAAATTTCTGTAGGAAAAGTAACAAATCCGATTTTAATAAGTCAACTGCAAGGAACGGGGACGCACGTTGTGGGAAATTCAGATAATAGAAATTTGGTTGAACGATGCAATGGCCAAAAAGGACAATTCTTGACGGAAAGGTGTAACACGTATTTAGAATGTTGGGAAGGTTCGGCAATAGAACGCGAATGTCCACCCGGTTTGTTCTTTTCACCAATTGAGGGATACTGCGATTTCAGCCATAAAGTTGATTGCAAAAATAGGGCCATACCTGGTAAAACGTTACAGTGTGACCAAAAGTTTAAAAATTCACGGTTTTATAGTTTTAGAGAAAGCAATCGAACCGCAATGCATCGATGGAACATACAGAAATCCACTCAACTGTAGTCAATACTACGTGTGCAGTGGTGGACTTGTATCGGCCACACACGAGTGTCCAAATGGACTTCGCTATAATGAGGTGAGATTTTAATCTTTTCAATAATTTTATTTAATATGCTAAACTTATACAATTTTCAGAAAGTCGGAATTTGTGATTTTGCCAATCGAGTTGAATGTTCCGTTAATCCAATTAACAACGTCGACTCAATTCAAGGAGTTCCTGCAGGTATAAAACGATTACCTTCGAGCACATCTGTTTAGTAACTGGGTTGTTGTTTTCAGAATTGGCGGACTCAGCTGTGGGTTGTACACCAGGACGAATATTTAGGCTAAATTTGAACTGTACCAGCGTGGCAATCTGCAAGCAGGACGGTACCGAAGTGGCAACTTGTCCGAATGGATTAGCTTACGATTCGCCAACAGATCGTTGTGTATATCCACAATATGCTAGATGGTAATAATAATATATATTTGTGTGCAGCACTCCCGGTACTTCCCCGCAGTACTTCCGCCTACCATTAGAAATGAGTATTTCTGTTCGAAATTTTTTTCTTTCTGTAATAACATGGCCCTAGACTCTCTTTTGACTGTTTGAAAAATATCAGTATCAATATCAAAAGACATTTTATAGACGCTTTATATGATTTATAAGCAAACGTTGCTAGATATAAAACAATGCAAGGTATAAAATCAGTCTAATGCATTCCACCCATCATCCTAAGTGAGCGCGTACCTTAATATAGTAAGAATAATATAACTTGACACCTACGTCATCAGATGTCGTTGGTTAGGTTAGAATGACGTGGGTATCAAGTTAAAAAATCTTGCTATATGTATTAGTTTTTTTTGTTTTTCTTTTTGGACGGAGCTTTCATGATTTATGAAGACGGCTTTCCTTACTCCCAGAAACGATAAAAATACCCAATATTCTGTAGGATTACTCTCTGATCAGGGAGGTAAATGAAATTTTGAATTTTCTTTTGATAGAAAAATTGCACAAACCGAGGGGCCAGGAGGGTCGAATAAAGACGTTATTTTGCCGTCAAGATTAAAAGATCTATGTGGGGACCAATATAAAATAAAAAATAAACACTCAAAAGTTTAGGGGGAGGGGAACCACCGTTTTAACTCTACTATTTTTATATGAATATTTCAGAAACTGATTGATTTTGTTCAGGGGACAAATAAAAATAACAAAAATAAACAAATCCTGATACTTTTTACAAAAATCATTTTGGTTTTTATTATCTTTTGTCCTCGCCGCAACCAAATTTTTTTCACGGGAGGGGGACTAAGAAACAAGGATCTTCTTTACTCTTCAGAACATAATCACTCGCAGTTTTCTTGACATTCTTTTTTTTCATAATTTTTTTATCCTCTGCAACGATTATATAATGTTATATCTTTTCTTTTTACATATCTACAGGTTTCCTTATTTGAGGGTATGGGGGAGGAGGGATGTTACCACCACTTTTGCCATACAGTAACTATGGTGTTTTTATAGGTGTATTTCAGAAATTGATTGATTTTGCTACGGGGGGCTTTTGCAATCAAAATAGCAAAAGGAGCAAAAGTGAGCAAAACCTGATAGTTTTTCTAAAAATTATGTTGACTTTTTATTAGCTTCCTTTCTCTCTTTCTCTTTCGTAATTATACACTCACCAAAATCCATTCTTACCAGTTCTTGAAATTGACCCAATCATCCGACGTTTTTAAATTGAAACAAAATTTAACAATGTCGTTCTTAACTATCATTGCAGAAAGCAATCAGTAACTTATTCTAAGTTAAGAGTGTTTTGTTTGAATTTAAGAACGTTGCCATGAATGGGTCGATTTCAAGAACGATAACTTTGGGTATAAACTATTATACAATTTTTTTTCTTCCAGTTTTGTAACTTTTAGGGGTCTCCTTAATTCTCACGTTACGGTCTGAGAGTGTCTCTTAGCAAATATAGCTTTATAGCGTCGCAAAGAGAAAGTCAGGGTTTGAAAGCTTAAACTCTTAAATTAATATATCTATCATCTATCTGTCTGTAACGCACATATGAAGTAAATTTTAAGTAATTTCTTTCCAAGTGCTGTCTTCAGGCTGCACAATCTTGACAGTTTATTATTGTATAATAATTTAGCTTCCAATTGTTTTTTCAAAACTACCTTCTTCGATAATCAAGAATTGTAAAATAAAACCTTTTCTTCCCAAGTGCAGTTTTCAGGCTGCACAACTTTGCCAATTTATTATTGTATAATAATTTAACCCCCAATTGTTTTTTCCAAAACACTACCTTATTCGACACGTTCGGCAACTTGAGATACGCCACTGGCACACTAAAAATAACGTGTTATGCCACCCATTTTACAAGAAGTTATAGTTGCCTATGTAGAAATTTTACTTTAACAATAATTTTTGTTGCAGCTTCGACATGAAGGTATAAGAAAGTTGGCTAAAATAATAATTATAAGAAATATGGAAGACTGAAGACTTAGAAAAATTCACTTGCGCTCAAATTACACGGCCAGCAGAAACTGGCACGGCCAGAAATAATTAGTGATTAACGAATTAACGTTTTGTAAATAATTGTAAAAATGCAATTTAACGAATCGAAAGAATCGTTAATTTTGTTTACATCTACAGTGCAACCTTCATGAAACGAAATCTTGCATTAATCGTGTCATCGAGGTTGCACTGTATTTAAATTTCGGAAATGTCCTTTTATTTTTCGATAAAACTGCGTTTCTGAAAGAGGGTTAGGTGACGGATTAAAGTAACAATAATATAATTAAAAAAATAAATTTTTAAATAATTATAAACGATTTTTTCTGACGATCATGTAATTTGGTAGTAATAAGGAAAAGGATTTAAGCACTTCCTATCCACAATAATTTTAAATTCATCATAATCCATTATCTAATTGACTTTTTCTAACTAAATCTAATAATAAAAAATACACATCCGTTATTTAAAGTTCATGGATTCATTTTCTACATTAAACATGGTCAAAAAAGGTCACGTTACGTTAACGATTAAATATTCATGAAAATAATTGTTAAAGGTGAATCTCATCTTGTGCAATGACAAAATAAGACAAAACGATTACTTATTGATTGCGGATGGAGAAAGTGTCAATTCGCATAATGTGCAAAGGGCTTGTGACAAAATACTTTCACTTACGGTACCGCTCTGTATTTTACCTTTACATGTACGTGATCTTGTTTATCAAACCAAAATTTAATTCAAATAAAAACTGTCTCTGCGGTTTAGAAATCAATAAAACTTTTATTTGCAAAAAACCCAATATTCAAATTCGTTAGTACGCCAGCTAATTTACAAACACAAAAACGTACCTAGTTGAACACAAAATTTTTATTCGAAGGATTTCGAAATCCTGGAGCCTACAAGACGAAGTAAAAATTGTACGTTTTTTGGTTCTAGTTTAGGAGAGATTGTCTAATTAAGATTTGCTCCGAGCAAGTTGTGCGACAAAGTCAAAAATAGATTATTTAACAGGTAGGTACAATGCGAGCATTACGCTCCGTGAAATTTTCATAATAATAAAAGTGGGTCATAAATGTTTTATTAGCGCTAATTACTTTTTAATTACTTTAATTGTTAAAACGCATTCGTACAATTCCAAGCGTGAAAAAGTAATGTAAACCTGGTGCATTGCATTCGAAACCCATTTTAATGTTTTTTATTTTATTTCGTTTGGATAATACAGTTTTTTGTAAATGAACGTAATTGAACAATTTGATTAATTAATTTTTTAATAATAGCTTTTCGGCGTTAAGTAATCTAAATGGAATAATTTACCGCATTCGAGGTAATTGCTTCTGCACGAATTATTTTTTTGAGAAATTGTAAAGATTGGGAAGTCTGGAGCCTGGTCGCATGACTAGTACCCTAATCGGCTATTGTACAATGAAGATAATTATCATTAAACATCCTTTACTTAAGTTTAAAATAATTACGAAATATTTAATTGCAAAGTTAATAAATGATTTAATATTTATCTCTTTAATTAAATCAACTTAAAACAATAAACTTAAAACATATCCTGTCTTTGTTTATATTTTATTTTTAAAATTCCCAGGATTGGCCAATATTTGAAATTACCACCCGACACCACTAATTTTCTTGTTGAAAAACTTGATCAGATAGTCAGATATCCTTTAATTGGAAATTAAAACTCAAGTCAACACCTGAGATGTGATGCAAAAAATGGAGAAATAAAAAGTGGTTCCCACGCGAAAAGTAAAGAAATGCACCAATTTGTCTTCTTGTGGTTTTTTAATTAATAAACTGGTTCGAAGATATACAAAAAATATGGGGAACAAAAAATCCTAAAAGGTTATTTTGGTGAGAAGCACTTGCCATGCTGAAATTAAATAAACTAAAGATAAAAAAATCTTTTTGTCAAAAGTTTCTAGGTGCACATTTTCTGAAACTGCTTTGAGAAAACCCCGATAATCTCAGTTTTGTTGGAGAACCGTTTAGTCTAAATTTGAAATCCCAATTAGCATCTGTCAGTGAGGGTGCAAAAATGATCTCGTTTAATCATGCAGTAAACAATGAAATTATTATTAATCAAGCTCGTAAGTTTGCATTGTTCAGTATTTTCTCCTTTGGATACATGAAACATTTTTCTTTTTAAATGTCACACTCAATATATTTTAGTGGTATGAGACGCAATAGCAGTTCTGAGTTATCGAAAAATCCTCTTTTTGTATTTTTTATCTTTCATGTTCTATTCGTAGCCTGTTCAATTTTGTATATAGCTGGCAAGGTAAAACAGGCACATGGAGGAACAATGGTTATTGTCGTTTTTGGATGTGGCCGATTGTTGTCATTGGTTTATGTAAGAAAAAGTTTTTTTTAACTTAAAGGCTGATTGTATTAAGTAAGTTTTCTGGACGCCCCTGTTTTACATTTACATCCAAGATTGCAAACTGTAGGAATCGAGAAAGTAATTTCATCTGATAGTGATTACTAAATTTTCACAATAACTAATTTGGTTGACTAACTGCATTTGAGGTAGTAATAAGAACTTACATTTTAAGACTACAACACCCGATCTCTCAGTACTCAATATTGTGCTTATAATAAATATTTAAGTTTCAATTTAAAAACCCTCCTTATCTGCAAAAGTACAACGTTTAATGTATGCAAAAGAGGGGGAGGTATTTTGACTTTTCACACTTGTATAATATCCAAGTTTAAGTACAATTCAAATGAAATTAAAAAGTTCCAATCAATTTCTTTTTTTTAAAGAACCTTAAAATGTTAATTGCAAGTGAAAGTAAATTACCAAAAAATCTAAATAAACTACTCTAATTATTATTGAAAAAAATAATAATAAGCCCGATAATTACCAATTAGCACCAAAATAGCTGAATTTTCCGCATTAAAAAAAAGTTACGGTTAACCTTGTAGTTAACATAATTTTTTCAAATCAAAATTCGAGCGAAAATTTTTTACGTTCTGTTAAATAATCAATAATTTAGCAAACTCGTCCACGTTTCCTATTTGATAAATTAACGAAAAGAGGAAATCATAAATAAATTAGTTTTTTTAAATTTAAATTTTAAATTTGTTATTTAACGTTTCAGCATTTTGTTATCACTAAAACTTTTTTGTGACGGGAGTTTAATACAACAAAATATTATGTATAATATATATTTCTATACCTAAAGTTCAACTTGTACATATTTTAATGTTAGCCTTGTATAGCATACCAATCAAAGAAATGTCCATATTGTATATAATTTCCATTACAAAACTGTTACTTTCGAAACGTGTCTCTAATTTTAAATTCTTTCATCATTAATGATCTAATATTTTTCTTGTAAAAAATAATTTTAATAAATCATTCGATTCTTCTGGGTACTTCCCCTTGAGGGTAGACAGTTCACCGCCAACGCGCACCTCCACTTTCATTAATATTCTGTAATGTGTGAGTGGGGCGTTTATAGCATAAGTTTGATTAAAATTTTGATAAAATATTACTTAACATAATTCGGAAGTCATGTTAATATGTTGTCAAGGTCGTAAGATGTTGATAGAGAAAGATAAATTAGGTATTCAAAAATGTAAACAAAAGGATTGTATGCACTTTCATGTTCTTTCCTATAAATTTACATAAAAAAGCTGTTGAAATGCAAGAAAAATTTTGGTTTGGGTTGAAGAAACTGGGCGAAGCAGGTGTGGGATCGAGAAAATAAAGCAGTTTCCAATATTAAGCAAAAAATTGGCCAATATTGCAGACATTCCAATAAATTTTAAAGATGAACTGGTCCAAACTGTTGGCAAATAGAAAGCTGATATTTGTAACGAACTGGAAATGTCAAATGAATAAACTTCGATTGGAAATGGAAGTCCAGTTTGCAAAAGGACCATAAGGGGATCAAACTGTGTGACCTTGAATTAAAATACACCATAAAATTCAATCTTCGATGTTCGAAAATCGAGCCACCCACCTCTGCGAAAAATTAAAAATTTCCCATACATACATCGCACATAAATTTATTTGAAAAGTTTCCAAACATCAAATAGATTTTTTTTCTAATTTTATTTTTTTTAAGTTTTGAAAACTTTCACCTTTACCTCATCTAATATTAAAGTTATTGAACTCATTGTTATGCATTAAATGAAATAATATTAAAAAATTATCACATTATTATGAAAATGATATTATATCATTACCAGGGTCGGACGAGGAGAATCTTGAAAATCCCGCATGGACTGGCCTCTTCTTCGAGGCCGCGGTTAGATTCCCGAGATATTTACATTATGCAGTTTAAATTTTCGTATTTAATTGATTAAACGGGCAATTGGTTTCTGCCTTTCTATTAATTACGGTAATAATTTTCCATCGCTGGTTTTTTCAATAATGGAAAGACATGCGATCTGATATTTAATTAAAAGAAAAAATTATTTAAATTAATGTAAAAATATCTCTGATTTTCTGAAAAAAAGTGGTTGACTTTAAAGGATTTAATATTTCAAGGGTTCTTTCAAGGGAAATTATTTTTAAATTTTCTGTTCTGGAAAAAAGTTTAGGTTTTGGCACCTCTTTCGTGGTCCATTGGAGAAGTTTATCGCCACATATTTGTACTAATTTGTAAAACAGATTCATTACCAGTGTTCTCAGTGGTATCCTGGCTTCGAAAGGTGGAAAATACAGTTTCTTAAAAAAAATGTAAAAAGATAAACGACAGAATATTAAAAAAGATCTTGAAATTATCCACAACTGATCCTCGTACAAAATTCGGTGTCGGTGAATCGTTATGGCTCCGAAACAATTTTATTGATGTAATTAGAACTGGGATTCGAACCCTCAACAATAATTGTTCCCAAACTTGGGAAATCACTTATTTTTTTCCAAGAGCCAACAATAGAAGAATCGAGCCCAAAAAAAGTGCAGGTGGAAAATCTCAGATTTGTCAATTCCAAAAGTAACAATGCACCTACACCCCGAGAAGACAAAGCCGAACTTAATATTTAAATTAACCAAAGTTGCAATATCCTAACGCCTTTTTGAAACTACTAAAATAGCCGGGTACGTACTTAAAATGTGGGATGTAAACAATTTGAATTGCGTAACTTTTTCGATGAATGGTTAATGGTTACGAATGCATTATTAATTTTATAGTCGTCATAAAATACTTGAATTATTTATTATAAAAAACCAAGTTGTTGTCCATAGGTACTCTGTTATCCGTTATGTTACTATCAGTGAGTCAATTGACGGGACACGTTAACTTAACTCACGTTTCGGAATGGGGAGGAAGTCACGGACGAGATCGACGTCCTTTATGTCCAACTAGGAGCTAGAATTAATTTTTGTTTTGCAAATGCGTCAGAAAATTGTAAAATTCTGTTAGTTTAAATGAAATGTTCGGTCCAAAGAAAGTGAAAGGGCAAATGTCACACTGGAATTTGACATTTCATCAGTTATGCAAAATATGGTCATAAATGTGAAATTAATAGCAAAATTATTATTTTCCTTCTTGGTCAGAACTATTACATCACCGGTTATTGTTTTATTGCATTGCATTTTTATGTGGGCCCAGAGGTAGTACCATCCTCGACAATTAGATTTTAATGTATGATAATGAGTTAGTGGGTGGTGAAGAACAAACGTTTATTGCAAAATGCAGTCAAAAATTATGATACAGGATGAGTGCAGAAAGTGTTTTCCTCCCAACAAAGGGTTTCGGGACTAAAGCTTGAAAATCGATCAAAAAACTTTGGAACTAGAAAATATATTAGCAAATTTTTCTCTTTTCACATAGTGGGGAGCTATTTTTCCCTAACTTGCATTTTGCATTGCAATTGATATAGCACGCGAATGGAGTAAATAAGCGAATAAAAAAATTAATTAGGTTTTAGTTATACATAATTTATTGCGCTTTCTGCATTAAAAAGAAAAGGTTACCTACTTTAAGTACTAATGATACAAGTCGGATCACATATTGCAAGTTTAATTTTAATTAAAACCCATTAATAACATTTGCATATATTAAATGCAGTGATCTACATTGCGAACATTATATTTAATTTATGTTTCATTTTCTAACATTCTTGTGTTTTTTAAAGAAAATTGAGTGTGATGAATTAATGAAGAAAATTTCAAACGTAATTTATTACCTAGGTTTATAGGTTACAATGGAATATTTACGAAATAGTATCAAATGGAAGGGGGTTTCATTTAAATATTCTACTCCAAACCTAACACAAACATGGTGATAATACATTGCCAAGGTTGTGCGGCCCAAAGACCGCAATTCGGATTTCTCTATGTATATGTGCATTACAGACAGACAATATATTAACTACCAATGTCAACAATCCTCGTTACCTATTATTTGGAATAAAATAACTTCCCCAAGAAAATATCCTCGCTGAAATGCTGCACAGTACATCTGAATGATTTTGTAACAAAGAAATTGAAAATTGAAATTGAAAAAAAAAAAAGAAAAACGGAGAGCATGTTCTCTCTAATCTTACTCGAATTTATAATTAAAACCAAAAATACATTTAGAAATGAAACGTCCCAATCCACCAGTGGTGTAGGATGACCTAAAGGGCGGAGAGGCTTTTTACTTTGGCCGATTATTTTAATGTAAATTTTGTAACAATTAGACAGGGAAGGGCACAAGGAATAGCCCCGGGGAGGGGAGCTTTTTGGTTTTGTGACGTCACGGAAAATTATGAAGAAGCTTTATGATACAGCGTTACTTCTCTTGAAAATGATGACATATATTAAAAAGTGGGGGTCCGGGACGCATTTTCTTATTTTATATTTTTCACAGATAGGTATGGTACTTTGATTGTGTACAGAGTGCAAGAAGACATGAAATGAATTTTCTTTGAACAAAATTTCAGTCGGTTACTCAATGTTTTCAAATGATGTGTCATGCCGCCACCTGAACAATTATGAATTACCCAATTCAACTATGTAACCACCTGGGGGAAACATTCTCCGGGTGCCGCCAAGCACAAAGTCATAAAATCTTAAGATAACAATTAATTCAACGCACAATAATAATATTATTGATTCTGTCCACCGATTGACTCATACCGCACCTTTCCAACTTTTCTTTTCGAGAATTAAATACAGAAAAGCTAATATTCAATGTGTTTGTTGATATTTTATTTTGGTACATTTTTTAATATATTTTATTTTTTATTTCGTTATGATTACTTCTTATATAATTCAAAAATTATAATATATAATATGTTCTTGTTCCTTATTACTTTGTGATTCTATCTCATGCTAATTAATAATATTCTGTAATCCGTAACACAATCTTTACCTTGTTATCAGAGCGAAAAAAATGTAATTTCTTTTAACATAATATTCCACGACTACAATAGTTTTATACTCAAATTTGCCTAGGAACGATTTCAGCTAAATCCAACCCTGAAACCAAGATGAGTTTGGCTCATTGCAAGATCCAGGGGTTTTTCTGAAATTTTCTTCTCGTCAAAAAACCAAATTTTCTTAAATTCCTACTGAGAATTTCTGTTAATTTTGGAACTCGGAGAGTTTTTATGAGCAATAGTTTTTACATTAAGATCTAAGGTAACCCTCTATTATTTTTTATTATATTACCTATGTCAGTGCACTTCAACGTAGAGTTAATAAGAGTTTAAACATAAAATTGAAGATGTAAACCGGGCTTCAAAATGGCTCATTTCATATAGGTATGGGACAGAGTTTTCTAACACGGGGAGACCGGCAACTTCCCTCTTTGAATTCATTCAATTTCATTGCTTCACACCTCCCAGACCCTCCGGTTTGTGCAGTTTATTTTTTATTAGTAATAAATTGAAGACATCTTCATAACCGATCTAGAAAAAATCTCTAGAAAAACTAATTAATTACAACTTGAACAAGTCACACCCAACTAACTAATATTCCAATTAACCCAAATTATAAACCAAAGTTATAGAGACCGGGGCCCCAGTAACACTCAAACTGTGATAGATACATTTGCAAACTTATGGTTATCAGTATTAAGCAATAATGGTGAAAGTTTTTAACACAAAAATATAAAGCAGTGACCAAGAATCGGGGGGGGATTATGAATTCCTCCAGTATAATATGTCATCGTTCTCAAGAAAACCAAAGCGCTATAATAAACCCTACTCATAATCTGTAAACATTAAATGTTTTACCTTTCAGCAGTGAGGCACTGGAGGGTGTTCCACACCCCCCAGACCCCCCGGTTTGTGCAGTTTATTTTTTATTAGTAATAAATTGAAGATATCAAAAATATCAAAAATCTCTAAAAATACTAATTAATGCTAACTTTAACAAGTCACACTCAAGTGACTAATATACCAATAACCCACAGTTGTCGAGACCGGGGGGTCTGGGGAGTGTGGAACACCCTCCAGTGCCTTACTGCTAAAAGGTAAAAGATCAGGGAGCTCTAAAGAAGGTACACATTCAATGTTTACAGATTATGAGTAGGGCTTATTATAGCACTTTGGTTTTCAGTGATGGGAAGTTGCCGGTCTCCCCTTGTAAGTGCCGCTCGAAATTATAAATTATGTAAGAGCATTAAATTAGAAAAATTATAGGGTGAGGATGAATAGAAAATTTTAAAGTTTAGGCATTAAAAAAACAAAAATTGTAATACGTTTCTATGACTATTGCACGCGTATGTACACAGTTACCTATGAACCAATAGAAAAATTCGCAATAACTCAAATGTCAAAATTAGAACCAATCCCATGGCAATTAAACGATAAGTTTGCACAAGTGCACTTATCGATAAGTTTATAAATTTTCTTATTACTTATGCAATAGTCTGACAAAATGTATTACGTGCATAAGTTCCATCGATAATTCTGCCTAAATATGCACTCCAGCTTATTTCTTGAGAAAATTTGCCCTCCGCTTCGCGTCGTGCAAATTTTCGTCGTAATAAGCTGTCGTGCATTTTAGCCAGAATTATCGGCAACTTGCTATGCACTTAATACATTACTATTGATAAGCTAAATTCGACTCTCAAGCCCCGCCCATTTTAATTTTTTTTTAAATTTTACTCAAAATCATATATTTTATCACTTTTTTAATGCAGCTGTCACGTATGTGTACTGTTATTTGAATAAAAATTGAACGGCGTCGATTTAAGATGTAATTTTACGAAAATGATTTTAGGGCAAATTCGAGTCGCAGCCTTCGCTACGCTCTGCTCCGCTATGGTCGCTACAAGCCGTTTTGACAAGCGCTTTACTTATTAAAAATATCCCCCTAGAATGATCCAACTTGAAAAAGTGTGGATGTTGACCCACATTTTAGAAAGCGACTACCTCCCTCCTAACGCTGCTCTAGTTAGCCCCGCCCTATGGTTGATTCGTGCATATCGAGCGGCACTTAGCGAATATAGCCTAGGTATGTATCATTCTATAATTAAAACATTTTAATTTAAACCGTTTCTTCAATTTTAAGCACTTGAAGCCCGTAGTATTTTGCTAATTTTTCTTCTGATGCTTTAATTATAGAAACTGCAATAACCGGAAATATATTTAACCATTTTAAATTGAAAATATGAAAACGCTTAGGTGCCCTGAAGAGCTACGATTTTCTGGGAAGAACATCTTGAAGTTAAAGTTCTGTTAGCGCCTTCCAGATGAATGGACATTCCCTATCGTAGGTAGATTATGAAAGACTTATGCCCGTTTTCACCAACAGATTCGTAACGTTAGAAATTCCCTAACTTTGACATAAGAAACTTTTATGTCAAATTTGGTTTTCACCGAATTCCTTAAGGTGTTAAGAAATCCCTAACTTAAGGTAATTCTTAACACCTTGAAGAATTTTTAGCGTTTATTTGACATAAATTTGACATAAAAGTTTCTTATGTCAAAGTTAGGGAATTCCTAACGTTAGGAATTGGTTGGTGAAAACGGGAAATAAACAATTTATAAGAGAAATTTTGCAAAGTAAATTTCGGTCTGATTCTACACTTTAAACGGGGATGGTGGACAATCTGGAATATTTCATAAGGGTCATCCATAAAGAACATCCTTGCCTTGGTGAAAGGGGGGTCATAAAATGTAACCAAATGTGACAAGGGGAGAGGGGTTAGCTAAATGTGACGTCCGCATAAAAATCTCATTTTTGAGATTTAAAAAGAAATTGTGCTGGAGTATTTTTTTCATATAATTTTAAAATATGATGATAAATGAGGGGGGGTATTTGTGACCATTAGACGTTCCGGAGGAAGGAATAAAATGTTGTATCCAACAAAGGGGGGAAGAGGGGTTAAAATTTTAAAAAATTGCGAACAGCCCCTAAGACCCACAGGATGGTAATTTTTTCAACTTAGGGAAAATGCAAGCTAAGAAGGGTGTAGGATAGGGTGTTTCTGGTACAATGACCTATTATGATCTGTACTCGATGTATTCTCACAATGATGCACCCATTTACTTGGAACGCAATAAGGAGCTGGATCCCTTATACGACTATACGTTGCTTCGTTGTTAACTGGGCCAACGAATATTGACGATGAAGAGTTTCATCTTTGAATTAAATCGGTAGTCGGGATGATATCACGATTTTAAGCATAAATAAAGGTAGTATCGCACCACGTAGATCGAGCGTACCCAAACTTCACGCCAAGAAGAATTATGCACGATACTTGGCGGTAATGCGCTGACATCCAAAGGAAAATAATTAATTGCCTCGTTTAACAACTTTTAAATTGTTTACGATGGAAGAGACTCTTGAATAAAAAAAGTGAAAACATAATTTGGGTTAGGGAATGGTATGCGGCAAGCTTAAATAATGTGTTTTTTAAACCTGAATTTAATAATAAAGAAAAGCAAAAGCTAAATGAAAAGTGGTTCTCCTTGAAGATGGGTCTTAATCGTGATTCGGTTGATTGTAAATCGTGACACACTGGCATGGTACCAAACTGTTATTCGAAATTTTAATTAAAAACACTTCCAGCAAAAAAAATTTATGAACTTTTAAATGTTGACATTAAATAATCAAATTATGTTTAACCTTGCCGATATTTTTCTTAAGTAAATGTTAACAAAAATGTCATCCAAAAAATTGTATTGATCCCCTACAAAACCGTTCTAAATGAAATCGTTAGAATTTTATTCGATTCGCGAATTTGCATTCAAACAAGTAAGGTAATTTTGTTGCAGTTTTGTGATTCGAGTGAGGAATTTAAAAAAAAAGGGACGAAGGTAACACAATTTTGCTTTGTTTTAAATTTTTGGGGGAATTAAGGTAACGTTCGATAGGCTCGACTTCCAACGGGAGCTAAATTGAAAATCTCGTTGAGTTTATATTATTTGTACAAAGCCATGCAATTACGTAAAAGATAATATCAAAAACGACGACATTAAGAACGACGATACCATACGAAATAATGTTGCAACGAGAAATGTTGGTGCATTTTGTAATTTTTTGAGTTTAAAAGTCAAAACATTTACATTAAAATATTGATAATTAATTTTAACCCAAATGCAAGGCAGTTAATAATTTTTTTTGAAATTCACGTTCGACAACTTAACAAATTAATTTTTCGATTGAATATTTTAAATAATACCACTAATTTTGACATTTAATTTTAAAGAAATACCAATTTTAAAATTTTCATATGTACACCAATTATGAACATTTAATTTGTAAAGGTTGCGTTTCTCACTTTCTCATCTGAGAAATGAGTTCTATTACATAACAAATGACATCTGCCCTCAAGCTAATCGTCTATTTATGGATACTTTTGTTAATATTTTATGAAAATAAATTTACTTTAATAGTTTGAACTGCGAGGAATGCGAGGAAGCGATTTCCATTTTCTTTTTTTGAAGTAAAAACCCCTAGACGTCGCGCGCGACTTGTTCGGAGCTACCGATCGAAAAGGGGTTAAACCGTTCAATTCTACAATTCGCGCAGTACCATGTTATATAATTTTCTAATCTGGTTGTATTATAAAATTCGTATGTACTCATTAACTTTCTATGATAAAAATTTTTCATAATTAACAATGTGTAAAAGGTATATACATATATACGAATGCGTACTTGTATCACACTTTCTTGAACAGGTTACAAAAATTAATATTTATAATAAAAAAAAGTGTAAATTATTTAAAATTTAAATTAAAAATTAATAATTACAGAATGTTTGTTTATAAACTGACGATCGTGTCGGAAATTAACCTAAATTTGCGAATAACTCCACTTTCAAACAAGGAAACTCGTGAGCGAGCGAGGGGGGCACCGAACGTTTAGCTCTAAAAAAAGAAGCAATATTATAAGATCTTCACCGACCCTGATCATTGTCTACAAGTTAAATAAATTAACAGAAATGGAGCAAGGCTTGACGTTTTTTTTTTAAAGAAACAAGATCCTTAAGTGGATTGTGGAACGCTATAAAATTATTATTATTATTACTAGCAAAATTCAAGTTGAATGCTCTACCGGTAAATTGTTAACGTACGATAATAACAGTATTGTCTAAGTGCAGAAAAATGAAATAACTGTTATTTTTATTAAACAGTTTATAACAATAATATTAATACTGCAAATGGGAGTGGCTCTCCGATTAATAATTGAATCTGTATAGCAAATATCCTTGAGGGAAAACGACTGATTTTACTAAATTAACTACACTAAAAAATTCAAGGTAAAGTACTGTACTTTTTTTTGAATACTTTACTATGATTCACACTGCATTTTAGCATACAAACAGTTGATCGTACCTCGTAGGAAGGACCAATCTTCTGGGGGAATACAGAGAGTCACTTAAAACTGCAAAGTAATTACGAAGTTCCACGGGATCTATAGAGGTTCTTCCAAATGTCATGGCCCATCCAAGTCCTCGTTGTTTAGCCTGAGACCACAGTTTTTGTAAAAAAAATACAAAAAATCGTTGTAAGGTCGAAAATTTCATTAATAAAATTGGAACAAGCGATAATTTATTAAATTTTCCGTCAATCAACATCATTAATATCGATTGATTATAGAATTTACAATTTTCAACCTTTACTCCCTATGGTAATTGCAAAATATACTCTAAGGTGACAAATTGAGGTCAAAATACTCGTAAATCATAAAATTATTTAAATTTTGACAATGTTACAGTTTTGTACCGTGGCAATTTTTGGTAAAATCCTAATTTGACGATGTTAGTCGTCCAAGGTGTTTTCAGCAATAAATTGGATCAAGACCACACCAAGCCTTCTTCTGGACGACATTGCCCCTAACCAAGCACCTGATGTATCGATGCTATGACAAATTCATACAATTTTTTTGTGCTAGCCAACCAAGCTTTGCTAATAATTTTTTGAAAATGCAAATTTCGGATAGAGGTCTGGAAAACCAATCGGCGTTGGAACAAAACGTGAGAAGATGAATGTAAAAGTAGAGGATCGTTTCCTCATCAACATGCAGGATAATTTACTACGTGCCACACCTAAATTCGAGTTTACCTTGATCCAATTTCTCATGTTGTATGGTCACCATAGCTCAAGTTTTACTCCAAAGTTAATTGTCAATTATGGGTGGTACAAAATTTAACTTCCTATTAAAAATAACGTCCAAGCCATTAAAAAAATTATGAGCCATACAATGAAAAGTAACTTAGTCATTACTAGGTACTAAAAGTTATTATATCGTCATACTTGATTCAGATATGTAAGGTTATTGGATGTAATTTATTGGGTGCTGGGAAGGTAATTTCACCTTTCACTAAATAAGCATTAACAAATTATATTAATAAAAAAGTGTAAATTATTTAAAATTTAAATTAAAATTAATAATTACAGAATGTTTGTTTATAAACTGACGATCGTGTCGGAAATTAACCTAAATTTGCGAATAACTCCACTTTCAAACAAGGAAACTCGTGAGCGAGCGAGGGGGGCACCGAACGTTTAGCTCTAAAAAAAAAGAAGCAATATTATAAGATCTTCACCGACCCTGATCATTGTCTACAAGTTAAATAAATTAACAGAAATGGAGCAAGGCTCGACGTTTTTTTAAAGAAACAAGATCCTTAAGGGCAATATCAGTGTGACAGGCTGAAAAATGAGGTATTTTTTGCGATTTTTTTTTTTAAAAACGGCTTTATCAAATTATTTGAAATTCTGTGTATTAATTATTCAAGTAATGAAGCATACAAAGAATTTTTATTTTTTTATTTTACTACATTTTATTAAGTGGAAGAGCGGTCGCAACATGGCGTCTCAAAAAAAAGACTCCCCGACGGTTGACAACATAAGTCCTACAGCCAAGCATCTGAAATAAAAAATTCATAAGATTAATAAATTATAATAGTATAGCTATCGCAGCATCGTAGGAAATTTCAAAATTTTGATTAGAACAAAATGGCGGCCATTTGAAAAAAAGTCAAATTTTACACAAAAATTTAGCGGTAAATTGTTAATAAAAAAAAGTAAATACTTTATAAAAACTCTACGATGCGGCGATAGCGATAAGTTTTCTGAAGAGAATCCTTTTTGAATAAAGTCGATCGGATAAAATTTGACAGAGTTATGCTGTCAACCAGGTCAAAAAACGTGGTTTCGAGAAAAACGCGTTTAAAGTTTTGATAGGATAAAATTGAATGATGTAACTTAAATATTAATATAAAACAAGTTCTTACCGATTAGTCTGCTATCCCTGGACCATACAGAAGCTCGTTTGCGTCCAGCAATATCATATCCTCATCCTGAAGTTGGTTTATAGCATTCAAGCGTCCCTCGTGCGTGTTTGCTGCTGAGTAGCGATCGGCGTTCTCGATTCGTTTTCGGTCGATTTCATGGCAATAATTGAATAGTTTCTCACCTATGGAGATGCCCAAGTTCTCAACAACATCCAGCAAAGCCACGTGACCATCGTTAAATATTATAGTAGCCAAATTAGCGGCTGTTTTGACTACTGGGGAGCCGCAAAAATGACTTTTCGGAGCAAATTTCCAAATCACAGCATTCAAACTTCTTCTTTTTCCAAAACATATCGATTCTTCGGAGTGGCGAATTTCATTCTTTTCCTATCACCCCTTACCACTTTTTCACCCGAAACGTGTCTTTTACTTTTTTTGTCCATTTTGTTTACTTACACTTTCACAATTTATAAATATTACAAGAAACCGTTGAGACGCACGCTACTCAAAACATGAATTGTAAGATGCACACTACTCGAAATATGGCTTCTAACTAACCAATTGGCCCCTAATACACAAATATTCATATACCTAGCTCTTCACCTTTATACCTGGTCCATATAGCTGGCTCTCCCTGGTACACAGGTATAAATTGTGGCGCCTGAATAGACGAAGAAGGGTGGGACGCGTCCGGCCGTATAAGAGGGTCTAAGATAAGGTGACCATATAGTATATGAAATGTAAAACCAGGACATGTGACCTTTTTTTACCTTCCACCCCTTCTTAAATCTCTTGTCATAATTGTTAGTTACTCTGATGAATGTATATTTTGATTGTAATTCGTCATTAAAATAACACTTTCGTCGTTTCACCATTCTTAAAAATAATAATTACACTAAATAAGCTCAAATTATATTCCAAAATTACACACATTTTAAAACGAAATCCTTTATGTTTAAGTATTACTGTATCGTTGAGTACCAACTAAAACATAAAAACTTAAGTAAGTTAACTTTACGGGTAACCCCGTATGCACCAACTACAAATAAATCATTCATTAGATAAATTACGAAAGAACTAATCATATTTCCGATTTTTAGTTTTGCTTGTGTCTGATTGGCTACTTTCCATAACCAGGACAAAACTAAAACAGGATCCAAAACCAGTACTGTCCTGGTAAAACCAGCACGGGTGGTCACCTTAGTCTAAGAGCGTCGACGCTTGGTGCCAATTTCGAATACTTTTAAGCTGAATATTGTTTTGAAAATTTGTAGGCATATTCTTAAAGGCCAAAACTATCTATTTAAGCAACAAAAAAAATTATTTATTTTTATCTTCACACTGATATTGCCCTTAAGTGGATTGTGGAACGCTATAAAACTATTATTATTATTACTAGCAAAATTCAAGTTGAATGCTCTACCGGTAAATTGTTAACGTACGATAATAACAGTATTGTCTAAGTGCAGAAAAATGAAATAACTGTTATTTTTATTAAACAGTTTATAACAATAATATTAATACTGCAAATGGGAGTGGCTCTCCGATTAATAATTGAATCTGTATAGCAAATATCCTTGAGGGAAAACGACTGATTTTACTAAATTAACTACACTAAAAAATTCAAGGTAAAGTACTGTACTTTTTTCGAATAGTTTACTATGATTCACACTGCATTTTAGCATACAAACAGTTGATCGTACCTCGTAGGAAGGACCAATCTTCTGGGGGAATACAGAGAGTCACTTAAAACTGCAAAGTAATTACGAAGTTCCACGGGATCTATAGAGGTTCTTCCAAATGTCATGGCCCATCCAAGTCCTTGTTGTTTAGCCCGAAACTACAGTTTTTTGTAAAAAAAATACAAAAAAATCGTTGTAAGGTCGAAAATTTCATTAATAAAATTGGAACAAGCGATAATTTATTAAATTTTTCCGTCAATCAACATCATTAATATCGATTGATTACAGAATTTACAATTTTCAACCTTTACTCCCTATGGTAATTGCAAAAATATACTCTGAGGTGACAAATTGAGGTCAAAAATACTCGTAAATCATAAAATTATTTAAATTTAGACAATGTTACAGTTTTGTACCGTGGCAATTTTTTGGTAAAATCCTAATTTGACGATGTTAGTCGTCCAAGGTGTTTTCAGCAATAAATTGGATCAAGACCACACCAAGCCTTCTTCTGGACGACATTGCCCCTAACCAAGCACCTGATGTATCGATGCTATGACAAATTCATACAATTTTTTTGTGCTAGCCAACCAAGCTTTGCTAATAATTTTTTGAAAATGCAAATTTTGGATAGAGGTCTGGAAAACCAATCGGCGTTGGAACAAAAACGTGAGAAGATGAATGTAAAAGTAGAGGATCGTTTCCTCATCAACATGCAGGATAATTTACTACGTGCCACACCTAAATTCGAGTTTACCTTGATCCAATTTCTCATGTTGTATGGTCACCATAGCTCAAGTTTTACTCCAAAGTTAATTGTCAATTATGGGTGGTACAAAATTTAACTTCCTATTAAAAATAACGTCCAAGCCATTAAAAAAATTATGAGCCATACAATGAAAAGTAACTTAGTCATTACTAGGTACTAAAAGTTATTATATCGTCATACTTGATTCAGATATGTAAGGTTATTGGATGTAATTTATTGGGTGCTGGGAAGGTAATTTCACCTTTCACTAAATAAGCATTAACAAATTTGTCAACTTGCTAAACAACTATTTGAAAATTTACCAATTTAGAATAATTTTTCATTACGTAAAATTATTATAAAACAAAAATTATTTAACTATTTAGATGAACATCCTCTCAAAATTCTACTGCTCTCGACGAGTTGCTTCGTCGTCGTTGTTGTGCCCATGTTGTGCATTTGGAAAAGCCATCCAGGTGCGCTCATCACGTTGTCGAAAGAAAATTTTATAATTCATACAACAATGGAAAGGGGATTCATAGTATCTGTCACATTGTCCTGGTGCCTCATTTGAATAATCGGAAAAACTCGATTACTTGGATAAGATTTTTCTAAAATAAAGAAATTCCATGGAATGTAACGGTACAAATGCAGATTTGCATCGTTACTTATAATATGTTTTTACTAATATCTAACCGTTGATGAACGTTGAATATTACACTATCATAGCAATATAAATAGGAAATCTGGGTTGAGGCACCAGAGTTTTTAAAATAATAAATATTATAGCTCTTACTTAGTTAAAAACATGTGCAATTTTTTAATAGCGCACACTTTTCAGTAACTTTTTTGATCTTTTTAATTAACGTTGTTTATAAATTAATGCTTTGTAAAAAATAAACATAAACACACCTTTTTGGACATTTAGTGCGATTAACTACTGTGATATCAGAATAACATCAAAATTTAAAGTCAACCCATTTAGTAGTTTTTATTCGAACTTGAAAAACCTCAAACACACCGATTACCGCACCTTTACGATAAGATCGACTATTTTGACGTCTCTAAAACATTAATTACGAAAAAATGCTTTTATTATAACTTTAGCTGCCGGAAAATGTAATGCAAAATTAATTTTCCCAAGATCTATTAACGAAAATTCCGAAAAGAAAAACCAATAACAACATGACATCATTCGAAGATTTTTGCTGAAAGCTGCATTTCAAAATATTAAATAAAATTTTGGGTACACAAAGTCAAACACAGAAGTTTGCACTTACTTTTCGCAATTCTGGAGGTTTCAAATTACCACTCAATGTCGTCTTGGGCCATTTTTGGCGTTCCTTCCTGTCCAATCGTTGTGGAAGACACAGTTGAGAAAAAACGAGCACTTTCACAAATGCTGTCTCTCTGCTCACATTGGCTTCCATTGAGATCACGGGTGGCTAAAATTAAAAAAAAATTGCTGTCATAATACATTATGACAATTTGAATATCGGAAAATGGTCAGATTGACCCATGACATTATTTTTATATAAATTTGTTCCTCTTTGGGTCTTTTCATTAATTATAATTTTTCTAGGAGGAAGAAGCGCATTTTTCAACAGAAACTGGCTCTTTTAAGCTAAAACTCTTTAAACACTTTTTCTAACTTTTCATTACAAAAGCTAGCACCGCTGAAAAATAATTGCCCATTTGCCCCTGCATGACAGTATAAAATATTTTTTATGCATTTGCGGATTCAAAAATTGAATGTTATTTATAATAATTAATTAGACAAGAATTAATAGTATTAACTTGTATAATAATGTTCTAAGAATTAATTTATAATAATAATTAAGTTAAATAAACAATTAAACAGATTATTTTCTTAAATTAAGATTATTTGAAAAACCTTTAGGTAGGTTAACATTATATTTCCATTTGTAATGTAAGTGGAAAATATAATTTGTTTAACTGTTAATTTAACTTGGTTAAACATAAAGCTTAGACGAATGGATTTGATACCTTCTTATACAATAAATTGATTTATTTGACAATATTTGTATAAGCTATTGCCTTATATAAATTAATAAAATTAGTTATTTCAAAGATTTTCATTTGCCGTCACCAATGCTTTGGAAGCTACCCAATCAAACGCTTTGAAATTACTGTTGTATGAGAAACTCTCAAACAAGTGCGAAAAAGTGCCGCTTTACGCCCGCTTATTAAAGTAACCTGTGAGCTCTGGTTCACCAAGCACTATGTGAGCTCAGGTGTTACCCAACATCGGATTTTTTTAAATAACAAAACTCGTCAAAGCACCAAAAATTTTTGATTGAAGCTTCGAGGATATTTATTCTAAGAATCTAAATATTAGCTCAGTGCTGCTGGACATCAGCCTCTTTGTCTAGGAGAAAGGTACTGATTAAGATCCCACGGCTGCGTAAACCAGATTGGGGAATGTATCTAAAACTCTGTTTTTATTGTTAATGCGTGGCAGTCATCAACACAGGAGAGCCGCCGGCTTTACGTGCCCTCCAAAGGACAAGGACGGTTCCTCCTGGGTATTTTGGTGTCAGTAGTTATAATCGCGTTAATATTGAGTAAATAATCGAAAAATGAGGGGGCACTAAGAAGTTGCTTACTAGTTAAGCGCAGTTCAAGCATTTTTTTAAATTTTCCAGAACTTTTTTCTCTTCCTTCTTTTCGTTATGTGCCTCCTCTTCTCAACACTTTCTCGCTTGTCATTCTCTCCATTCAATTATTGATTTTCAACTACCACATTTTTTATAATCCTTCCGAGAGGTACAAATTCGAAAATAATGCAAAACCTGGTGCGTTGGCACCGCTTGGTAAAAATTTTGTTCTGAAATTGAAGTGCGAAAATGGATTCTGTTGAAATCGTCAAAAATTACTTTAAAATGCAACAACAAAGCAGACGATTCAAGTATAGATAATTCTCACATGCTTCCAAGAGTTGCTCAAAAATGCATTATTCAATGAGCATCGCCCGTTCTACGTGCATTTTCTTAGGAAATTGGAAGATTTCACATTCAACAGGAACCACTTATGCAAATATATCGCCAAGAGCGTAAAATTAAAAAAAAATATATAACTTCCACTGATGGCTTAAATGTCGCCCACCGATAATCGAAAAATCATTTTTATGATTAAAAAAACAATTCACTCGACATTTTATGATCTCAAAAAAATTCAAAACTACTGGATAGAAAGTTAAAAACCATAAAACGCTTTTCTAAAAAATTGGGTTAATTTAGACACATTAGTAATCAAAAGTTCAATATACAATTAACAATTAAAGAAAATAACATTAAATAATATTCCATGAAACAAATAAAGCGTGAATATTGAAACCGTGAGGCGATGTGAAAAATTTTCAAAAAAAATATTGAGTTGCATTTTAGTAAGCGAAATTGCACCTCGTGTGCTAAAGTAAAAAAAATTATGATTCCAAGTGCCCCTGAAACAACAAATTGTTAAAAAATAATAATTTCAAGTCGAAAAGGAAAAAAAATCGAATAAGATGGCAATTCAATGTCTTTAAGAGTTGCAGAATGCACAATGCTTTCTCAATGACGGAGAGCTTACTAAAAGAATCGACAAGCGGGGGGGCCTGCAGCGGTAGGTATAAAGTAAGGAGGCCGCTTGCAAATCGACAGTTATACATATTCTTTAGTGAACAAAATGAAGAGGATATCGTGTTTATTAGTGCTAAGTGCACTCACAACAATTGGTATGTAATTTAGTGACTTCTTCTACACGTTATCGCGGATTTACAAAAAAAATAGGGCTTCTAATTTTAATTTGTGTTAAATCAAAAAAAGTGTTTTGTGCATAATTAAATTTTTTTAATCGTTTAATCGTCTCTCAAAGCAAAAAAAATTAAACAATAATTATTTCGGGGTTGTCGCTTAACTCGGCATTGAAGTCTCCATAGTAAAAACCTTCATTTAAATCGTGAATTTTAAAAATTAATAAATTTTTATACTTAACCAGGAAAGCGATTAAATTTTATTAACACAGATTAAAATGCAAAATTAACTGATTATAATATTAGAAATTTAATTCAAGGTTTAATTTAAATTCAATTAATTAATTATTATCTGTCGATTTACTATTAATGGCAAAATCGACGACGATTTAATGCTCAATGATTTATAATAAAAACATAAAGTAAAACTTTATGCGAGATCCGTGGCGTGTAATGTATTATTTTCCACTTGCGTTCCAATTAAGATCAGATTTCATGTTCTAATTTTTCACTACAATTAACACATTTAGTTCTTAAAGACACAACTTTCATGTGAAATCCTATACTTTCGAATTTTATAAATTTCAGTTCGGGGTAAAAATACCTATCAGCTACTCGTAACGGTCGCTCCTTAAATCCGCCCCTGATGTTTTAACGCGGCAATTTAAAAAAAAATAGTCATTTGTTATATAAGTAACGCAAAATTATGAAATTGCAACAAAAAATTATTTTTGCATAAATTATAAATTTTTTGGTCGAGAAGTTTTTCATTGCGTAACCAAAAATATGAGAATTATTAAATAATTTAAATATCGAGCGTTATACAATAAATGGAAACTATTACAACCAATGTTTTGTTGTGATTTTTAATTACTTTTGTATTAATTTACAACTGGATTATATCATTGTAGTATTTCCTGCTCGACTAAATGTGAACAACATTCGACGACGTGAAAGTGTATTGTATGTCGTAATATCAATTCAAAAAATATAATAATAATAATAATAATTAAATATCGAGATCAAACATTTAAAATATAAAAGCACGCCTGCAGCTTAAAGCTTTTTAAACGGCAACGACATGGTTCGGACTTGGCCAGTTGGAATCAAAATTTTATTGTTTCAATTTCACAAGATTTAAGATCCAATAAAAGTAACTTGTAATTTTCTACTTGACAAAAAATATCAAACGACCTTAACATTCACCTTAATTGAGTCGACTAGAAAGTTACAGGATACCAACATCAACAAACTATTCGTTACAAGAAATTTGAATTCTTTTTATTTTTGTAAAACGCATTTAATTAATCTTCAGAACGCCTTTTAATTTTCAACGTTTTTATCGGCGACTTTCGATCCAATTTTTCGACTTTTTAAGTACTAATCACTTTTCTTGTTTAAGATGGTGCACTTAATTGTTACATTTTTAAGGTGCGGATGAAGTATTTTTAGAATATCGATGAGTTCACTTTACTTTCGTTTATGTACTTTTCATTAGTAAAACTTGATTTCAAGTGTTTACATGCTTTAAATGCGAACGAATTGCAAATTTTTCTCAGGTCAAAAACACTCGTTTGGTGCTTCCGTCGAAAATTCGCCGTTTGGTTACATCGACTCGCACGTCTCTTTACTCTTGCATAATTTATTTGAAACTACAATGTTTACTCAGCTATTAATTTGTAAATTACCAAAAACCACGCTTCATCAGTCGATAACCCGGAATCGTCATTTGCAATAGAATGTGTGATCATCCAATCCAATTCTCCCGTTGAAAAATTCATAAAAAATATTCAAAGCAGCTGAGAGTAGAAAATTTCAGTTTGGAAACAAAATTTGAAGAAAAGAGACCAAAAAATGATCAGAGTAACAACCTCTTCCGTTCCTATAAGAGTAAATTTTGGCTTTTCCCAAATTTATTTCAAAAAAATCTAATCATTTCAATTTGATTTGCAAATGTATAGAAGGAAGAAGAGAAGCATCGTGTAAAAAATTAAAAATAAACAAGGCAAGAAATTTGATCCCAAAATATCGGAAACTTGAGTCTCAGAGGAAGAAGAAAATTATCTGAAATAACACCCTGAGAACAAGGCTCTTATGAGAGCCTTAATTCGATCAAAGACAAAAAATTAGAAGGTCTTGAACCTTCTATTTCGCAGCTTCGAGATTATGCAATTGCACAACAGTTTTTTCGTAAAAAAATTCAACTTCAAATGTTTTCACTTGACAACCAAGAGTTTTCTTCAAAATCTTTCTTTTGATGGATAGTTTGCTTGTTCCGTCAAAGCAATTCTAGTGCCATCTCTGATCGAAGCTGGATCTTTAGAAATCAGGAAATGACCACATCGGGCGTCGTGCCGATGTGATCTGTCAAGGTCTTGTAAAAATTTTCTGCATTCCTAGACAAGTTTTATGGTTTCCTGGGGTCAATTCAAGGCTTTAAGAGAAACATCGACGTGATTTAGTTTACTTCTAAATGTTTCGGTTACCAACTCTTGGTTACTATTCTGCATGCTCCTTGACTACTTTATTTCTTCTTGTAGTTTTTGTTCTTTCATTTATTACCGAAAACTGTATAGTTCTTCCTTTCTTTCAATCTCTCCACCTGGATCTTCAACCGCAATTTTTCTATTCCAATTAAGTCTTATTGCACACTGAAAGAAATATCTCGTCGGATTTAAATTCAGCTTCAACCAAGACCGAATTCTCTTTTCTTCCCCCAAATTTAGGATTTTTCGTACTATTTTAAACTATTTGTCTCGAATGAATCGTTCTGCGAGGATGCAAACTATTGGCCACTCATCCAAGTTCTAGCCGCGTCCGTTACCGCTTCAACTGAACATTTTTAACCATGTTAAACTTGAAGATTTTTCCGTAACTTTTCAGTGTATATAAATGAGGTTTCTTGTGGTGCAGTTTTCCTGCTTTTTTAAAACCTCTCTCACTTCGTCCATAGTAACAGTAAAATCGTCACGTAAGAAAAAATTAAAAAATCATACTACATGAATATTAAAATAAAAAGTTGAAATAAATAATTAATTGAAATTGATTAATTAATTATACAAAAATTCTGCGAAGAATTCTACTAAAAATACCTGTTGACCTTAATTTTTCAAAACCAAATTAACCAGTTTATCTATAATTAGAATTATTACATTTCCCAAACTAGTTTTCAAATTTGAGATGCATTTAAACGATGTTCTTCTTTAATTAATAAAAAGTAGTTTGAAGACGAAAAAAATTTGGCAATAATAAGGAAATTGGCATAAGCGATGCAGGGAGCCGAATTTAATAAATAAAATAATTTAAAATATTTTTCGATTACTCAACATATTCTTGCCCTTAAGAAAGTCGTTAAAGCAACTTAAAAGAGGTGCGTGCAAATTGTCTCGTCAAATTTTACGTAACCCAAATTCCAATTTAACTTTCGGCGAAAAGCGCACATGTAATTAAGAAAAAATGGAAAGTAGATTATTTGCGATGCCCATAAGTCGATATGGTAACTCAAGTTGAGTTACGCCACCTTATGGGCAATAAAACCCGCCACCCGGTAAATATTTCATATGTGGTGCCGCGCCAGTTTTTTCTCTGTGCAACCATGCTTTACCAACTAAAAGTTAAATTGAAAAGTGTCCCAGATTACGGTCTTTCACCTACACAACATGCAAATGCCCACACCACGCCCAACCTTTCTTACCTTTTCATTCTCCTTAAATCTCGAGAGATAATATGTTTTTCGTTATGAAAATATGCGAACAGTAAAATCGAAAGTTGTGAAAATTTGTTTCTCTTGTCGCATGAATGACCACGACTGCGTCCTTGATGGTAACGCCCTGTAAGTAACACTTCTGGAATGCTACGTGCAATTATTATCGTTATAAAAGTTTTAAAGAATTCTTATTTAATCGAGCATTCTAAACGCTTTAATAATTGTTGCAGCTTTGGCACAAGACAACTTCAAATGTCCAGACGACTTTGGTTTCTACCCACACCACAAATCCTGTGATAAATATTGGAAATGCGACAATAATGCAGCCGAATTAAAGACGTGCGGAAATGGTTTAGCCTTCGACGCTTCCGATTCCAAATTTTTGACTGAAAACTGTGACTACCTTCACAACGTCGACTGCGGCGATAGATTAGATTTAGGTAAGTGGAAGACGACAATTTGATGAGCGAATTTTAACAAACGACAATTTTTCAGAACCACCAATTACGACACCACATTGTTCGCGATTATATGGTATTTTTGCCGACGAAGCTAAATGCGACGTGTTCTGGAATTGCTGGAACGGAGAAGCTTCTCGTTATCAATGTTCTCCCGGTCTTGCATACGATCGCGAAGCTCGCGTTTGCATGTGGGCCGATGAAGTTCCAGAATGTAAAAACGAAGGTAAAAAGCGTGAGCGACGTAAAAATAAAACTTTAAATTTGTTTAATCTTGCAGAAGTAGCTGGAGGTTTCCAATGCCCAAGCACAGGAACCGTAACCCACACCGGCAGTTTCACAAGACACGCACATCCCGATGATTGCAGAAAGTACTACATCTGTTTGGAAGGAACTCCACGTGAATATGGATGTCCCATCGGCACCGTTTTCAAAATTGGAGACTCCGACGGCACAGGAAACTGTGAAGATCCCGAAGACGTTCAAGGATGGTAAGCAAACTTTTTCTTCCACTCACTCAAATCCTATACTAATTCATTGCATGCCTTTACTATGTATCTTCGTAATCCAATTTTGACTAACATTTTTCGTTCGTCCATGAGAATAATTATTAGGTTAAATTATTATTTTGAATTTGAAAATTTTGAAAAACTTTCCTTTCCCTAAACCCTAACCTACATAAATTTAAAATGAAAAACCAAAACTTGATGGGGATTACAGCGAAGACTACTACGGCGATTTGGATTTGAAGAGTATCCGCAAGAGCGAGTTGTTGGCCGGTTTAGAGAGAGGTGGTGGTTCGTCAAAACCAGCACCATCTGCACCCAGACCACCGGGTAAACCAAGACCACCTCAACCACAACGCAACGTCCCAGAATCTTCGGATAATTAAATTTCAAATTCTCACCTAGCAGGTGTCACTCGGACAACTGATATACAAATATTTAATTACTTTAGTTGCTATTATTTTTAAATAGTCAGAAGTATTCACTTGACCGATTGACTCGCTGCTGTAATGATAAAAAATCTAGTTGAGGAATTAAATTGTGTTTATAGTGTTCAATTATATTCATAATGAAAAGGTTTTTTTATTTTCCATTCGGTACAAATATTTTGTATAATTTAATAAACAAATAATTTTTACTTTCTTTTCTTTTTATTTAAACGTCCTAATTTTATATTTTTTAATCAAATTAACATACTTGTGGTGGACATCACTTCTTTTCCATCGTAACAATTAATATTGTAACACTTCCTACTCATTATCGTACAAATAAATCAAAAGGTTGAAGAATTAACATCATTGATTAGTTGGTTTATGGTTTTAAAGTAGTAACAAAACATGGGGACGAGATCCTGAGCAGGCTCAGTTCGTGGGTAAGTACGAACTAAAACGAAATTTGTAAAAACGCTCGTGCCACGAGCTGAAGCTGCATCTTAATATTATTTGTAATATTTGTACATCAATTTGACTTAAAAAATGAATTTTTGCTTTGGCTTGAAAAATCCTTCAGGATTGTTACCTGCGCTATTTTGGTGCTTTACGGTTTAAATGTATCATAGAAACGCTTGTCGCGTCCAAATCCCAATTCGAGATCTAAAATTTTTTCCGCACAAATTTTGTATATCATTCAAGGTCATTCAGATTTCAAGGTCATCGAACTTTCACTATCTGAATATATTCAAATAATCTCGGCAGCTGTGGTGTGTGCTAATTTAACAAAAACATTGCTACTACTTTGCTAATCAAAGTTATGAGTTTCGATGACACAGCTGTTGTGGTTTCGTTAAAAATAGGAATCTGTGGGTTAGACAATCGAATTTCCATTAAAAATTTTACCATTGATAACTTTTGATCGACATTGGATGGAGGACATTGTCTAAAAAACCTCTATCGGAGTGAGGTTGCCCTCGGGCAATCAAACTTATCTTTATATTCTCCAAGGGTACAAAAAAATCCACTTTTTTAGTTCTTCAAAGAAACCTACATCAAAACCTCCGTTGTACTTTCCAAAAATAATAGCTAAATTAAGATTAAATTTTGAAGATGTGCTAAAGGGAGTGGGCAAAAAATACATAATATGAAGAAAATGTACAGCTTAGAAAGTCAAAACTCCACAGTTTCTACCTCGTTGGTGACCGAAAAAAGAAGATCGGATGAAAAAAAAGATTTACATAATCGAAAAACATTTGGGTCAAATAATGTACAAATATTTGTTGAAAAAGACAATTCCTTAGGAAAATTGTTATTTCGTTATTTTAGAAAAATTGATGACATTTTTTAATTTTTTAACAGCGAGGAATACTACAAAGACGTTGATCTAAAATCGTTGAAAAAATTGGGTTATTAAGTCGCGTTTGAAACCCAGCTACGTGTACAGAAATACATCGATGGAAGAAGCCATCGTTTTCAAGTCATCGTTCTTAGATTATAGATTTTTTAAAGTTAAACTTGTACATAAACCAAAAAAATAATACTGAAAACAAAAATCCGCAGTATTTGTTACTTTTTCAGGCGAAAATTAAAATTTTTAAAGTTAACTTACTGTTTTTAATTTGCTCGATTCGTTGAAAATAGTTTTTAATTTCGCAATTTTACAATAAATTACAGCCTGTTGTTAATTTATAGTTTAATGTATTTATAGAAAAATAAAAATGCGTTTTTATTACACCAATTTGTTGTTTTTTTTACGAGAGGTTTCCATAATGTTCCACATTCCAATTTATTTGTGCAGCGTGTTTGGTACTTGGATGGGTGACCCTCTAGGGAACATTACATACTGTACAATTAACATTAGAAATGTAAAAACCACAAAGCACCTGAGAAATCTGTTAACAACATAAACTAAAGGATATAAATGAGAAATCTGAAATTCTCCCACGGTAAGCCTCCATCTCCAAAAAAATCCAACTCACCCACTAAAAAGTGTTATCGTAAAGCTTCCTTATAGTTTTTAAACATTTAATGTTTTGCCTCTCGGCACTAGGACATGAAGGGTGTTCTATGTATATCCCTGATAAAAGTCTAAAATATTAATAATTAGAGAAAGCAAACAACTCAAACTTGTGCAAGACATGGAATAATAATGTAAAAATTGGAAAAAATATAAAAGTAAAAATGAAAGTTATATACATAAGTTCCTTTTTTTCACGTGCCATAGCCCTCGGATGTTGGCAATTCAACTTGGCTGAATCCAAGATGCTTTTTCACAGTCCACAAATCGATATTGAACTTTTTGATCGCATCAGTGTATTTAACACGAGCAGAATTCAAACCGTTTACACTTCTTAGTCGCTCCATGTATGCTTCACTCTATACTGCTGGTCATATACATAAATAATATGATGAAACAAATAATACATATACCAGCAGTGTAGCTTGAATCATACACGAGATGACTAGGAAGCGTAAACTCGCGGTTCGAACCCTGCTTGCGCTAGATACATTGCTGCGAACAAAAAGTCCAATATAGATCTGTAGGGAAGACAACGGAAACCACCCCATGAATTATACTCCCATGAAAATTGATCTTGGCTTCGGCCAAGTTGAGTCACGACGCTTCTGACAAGAAGCAACGATGAAAAAGAAGAATACATATAAGTAATTATTTTTTGTAAAACTTGGCACCCACCGTCTCTCTGCTTACTCCGACAAGCTACGACTGTTATTAAAACATTTCTAAGTCAAATTTTACAGGCAACAAAAAATTATTTTTTCTTAAAAATATTCCAAATTTGATTTCTAAATTCTTTATTTACATTTACTACTCTAAAACATTTATACAATAAATTACCATCCAAAACATAGTCATCATGATCTGCTCTATCCAACTTCTTAACCAATATTTTTCTTTCAAGCTACAATGATTTGATTTCTAAATTCTTTTTTTCCATTAAGTAAATATTTCATTTATATGTAGTTACTATGTTGAATAAAATATTTTAAAAATTACAAGTTTTATAAAATTGTGTTTAGTTGATGAAATCTTGATAAGACGAAACCCTTCTGCGCAACGGGTCCTAAACCAAAATGTAAGTTGGAAATTTTTCAAATTTTATAAAACTTGTAATTTTTAAAATATTTCATTCAACATATAATTTCACAAGTTAATAAACATTCATAATTATGTAGTTACTACTCTAAAACATTTATATAATAAATAATTATCTGAAACTTATTCCTCGTGATCTGCCCGAAAGTAGCCTGGGCATAAATCTTCGTCTTCTTCTACGAAATCACCGCAATAAATGCAGTAAGAGAACTGGTTACGTACATAAATTATTATTTCCTTCAAGTTAAATTCGTTAACTTCCTCTTCTTCCTCCTCCTCTTCCTTACCACTTTCATCGGAACTTTCACATCTATCTTTCTCCTTCAACTTATTTCTGGTTAGTTTAGTCCAGAAATACGGTAACATAGGTTCCACAACTCCCATTTTGGCATCCAGTTCTTCACATATCCGTTGCGCTTTAAAGTAATCCTTTTGCACTCTCATAAAAAGCCTCCTTTCTGCATTCATCGTTTTAAAGTTATTTTCGGCCTGTTTAAGATTTTCGTTCTTTACTTCTTGCTTTTCGATAATAATACTTTTAATGTGTTCTTCACGACCAACACCCGAAGAGTTGCTTTTAATATTAATCGGAATGGGCTCTTTAATTCCTGTATCCGACTTCCCGAGACTGGTGCCCGATTTAAAGCCCATTTTATGTAGCAACTTGAAACCAATGTTATCCTTCGAAATAGCAGTATTCAAACCCTTTTCTCGCAACTCTTGCTCCTGCTCGTGGTATTTCTTCGGTTTCTTTATCTTACTTTCATCCTCTTTCTTCAGAAGTTCGTGTCGACGTTTTTGCGTTTGATTAAAAATCAATCCCGGTCTTACCTGTAGTTTTTCGCATTGCAATATGAGTTTATCGGACATGTAATCGTCTTCTGAATCCGACATCTTTCACAATTTTTTTATTTGTAATCAATATAATCAATACTGTTACAGGTGTCAAAGCAACAAACTACGAGTCGTATAACCTCAAATTCAAACAAACTGTTTGACATTAATATTGATTAAAAGACAGATGGAGGCTTTTTTGAAAAAGGAAAAATTAATCAACAGGTGGCGCGACAATAGAAATACTACCAAATACAAACAAGGTTTTGGAGATGAGAATCTTTTTGCAAAGATTAAAATTCATATCTATCAAAGAGTTACTCTTTGAATGTACATAAGCAATAATTTAATTGCTTAAACTTTTAACGATAAATATTATCGAAAACACGAAAATGTAAACACCTATGCAAAGTTTCCGACAAAAATAATTAACAGATTTTAATGAAACTATGTCATGTAATGCTTTACAAAATATAATTATTTTAATAAGTACCCCTCAACTTTCCTTTTGCATCCTACGTTCTGGCTACAGCCCTATACGACACCTTGACTATGGTGGTCTTACATGAAAGTGACTACTGGCATTAATGCCTAGGTTCACCAGCCTTCTTTAATCTTCATTACTTGGATAACTGAATATCTTTTCGGGAGAATTACATGAAAATTAGAAAAGTTAAAGAGAAAACAAAGTTCTTCCAGCACCTTTCATCTTTTCCCCTTCCTAAAATTACCTCGTTATATCAGCATACATCACAAATTTTATGATCATCTGATTCGAAAAGCTGTATTATTTTCATTTGATGCATGTCGCTAGCCAATTTACATTTTTGCAAAGATATTATAAAATTTAATATGATCTTTAACTCGGATTTTATGTAAATGAATTCCATTGTACATTGCGATTGCTTGTAAAACCGATTTTGATAAAAACAAAAGAATTAAAAAAGTAGTTTTGAACAAAACTTCCAATTAGAAACCAATACAACTGAAATTGCTAACGTTTGAAAGAAAAAAAAATGAGAGTGGAATTCGAGTTCATCCGAAAAATCACCCTTTTTTGGAAAAACTACTTCAGAATGTCTCTTTTCCACCTCTTTATGGCGACTCTTAAAATCAAACTACAACCAGAAGATCTGAAAAACTAATAGGAAAACTGAAAGAAAATGACCGACTAAAATGAGTTTGATAAATTTTTTGATGCTTAAAATGCTTTTATTTTGATCAGGTATATTTACACAATTAATTAAATATACACAATATCATATTTATGGCAACTTCTAATATTAAAAATATTTTATTAGCTTGACAAGATTTGTGCAATTTTCATGTAGGTAATTCATTTACATTCACATCAAAGAAGAAAAATCATCAAACCTTGTCAAATCTTTATTACCCAACAAAATGCAAAAATAATCTTGAAAAATGCATTCAAAAGTTTTTTATATTGCTTGTCTAGAACAAAAAATCACATTTTTTAAAATAAATAAAAAATATAAAACAAATATAAAAATTATACACAAGTTTTTCAAACATTTTTTTAAAAATAAGCAAATCCAATTTTAATACTATTAAGTGATAAAATAAGTAAAAAATATTTGAAAATTTTGGATTTCTAGTAAAAATGCACGAAATTTAACGGACAAATATTTAAAAAGCAAAAAAAAGTCTAAAAGCAAAACAAGAAAGTAATCATTTGAAACTTTTTAGTGAAATCTGTGGTGTGATAAAAATAAGTTTAAAATAATTTATTATAATACACCTTCTGCGACCACCAAAATTAACATCCTGACGGAATTCAGACTAGTAAAAATGCTGCACAATCGAGGCAGTCGAACACAATTTTGTTAACTTTAAAATCATTTAAAGTTAAAAAATGTTAAAAGCAGTCTCACCAACATTATAATTGGCTATATACAATCATCATGCCACTACAAAATTCAACGCAATGCATATTATGGTTCTTAGGCATAATAAATCAAAATTTTGAGTTACAAAATTTTTATAAAATTTTTCACCATTTCCTACTGTCCTTTATTAATTTAAAAAAATTTAATGTGAGGCGACTATCTTAGTAAAATTGCTTCTGCATTATACCGAGGAAAGATGCATAATTTTGCCGTTATCGAAACAAGTATGTAACGAGACCAGTCAAATTAAAAGTTTTTAGTCCTGAAATGGAACTGATCTCAGATTCAATCAAACATTAATTATTAAGTGTTTGGTATTTCTTGCCGTTACAGATATATTTATACTTTAATTTTAACAATAAAACAAGGTTATGGGCACATTTCTCAATTTGGTCTGAGCAGCTTTGAGGTCTTAATGTTTCATGTTTGATTGAGTCTGAAATTTGTTCTATTTAAACTTTAATTGACTAAATAGAAATTTTTTTTAAATTATGCACCTCTCCGCGTATTGAGCATGCAATAAAGGCAACAACATACTCCACCTAATTTTTGACTTCCACAACACATAATATGAATAATCATGAATACAACACACAACTTTTTCTCCACGGAAGGGTAAATTTTATACGTACACAGTTGCTTTACCAGTTCCTCTGTAAAAAAGCTAAAATCCAAGTTTTTTAAATTTTTAGAAAAAGTCCGAAAAGTTTCAAAAATCTTACAGAGTTGAACACAGTTTTTTACAACACCCTGTGTAGATATTTTACACGAGACTAGCAAATCGGTAACAATATAATTGTTATGATGAAATGTCGTTGTTTTGGAACAAACGTCGCTGAGGTTCTGGCGTGTAATTAAAACGTGCCCTCAAGTGTTGAGGAGAACCAGGCACAGACGTACTTTCCGATAGTCTTCTCGGAGGCGGAATCGGAGGAGACGGAGAAATATATCTACACAAATTTTATAGTTTTTATATTTTCACATCATTATTGGCAATTCGCACTTACCTTCTACATAGACTAGGCGAAGTTGTTGACTCAATAAAATTTTGACGCACCGCTAATGGGCTCTGATTGTCGGCGCTCACGCCGCGGTTATAACGAGGAGGTGGATCGGGACTTTGATGCCTCGAAGAGCGTCCACTGCGGTCGTCACTTAATTGGAGTTTAATGTAGGAACCAAACTTTCGTTTACCTAAAATCAAAACTTTGTTACTACTACTCTTTCGTTTTGTGCAAGTTTTCCTACCTAAATCTTCCTTTGCGGCCTCCTCCGCCTCTTGTGCCTTTTGTTGTTGCTTCTGTTGATGGTAAAAACGTTGCAAAACTATTGGACTAGTGTTACCATAAGCGTGATGATCTTGATTTGTTTGACTTCGAACCGGGAGTGGTGAACCGACGGGCGAATGCCACCTGTTTTCGTTCATAATTTTCCTTTGCTGGTAAGGTGATTTGAGTTCGTTTCTGTTATCGCCTTGTACGGTTTGTAAATAATTGTTGGGCTGATAAGTACCGTGGTAAGGTCGATAGGGCGAAAAACTTCGATTTGACGACGAAGCGTTACTTGTCTCACTTTGGTTATAAGTTAGGTGTATGCTTTGGCAGGTGTAAGGTAATGAACTATCTCTTTGGTGACTAGCGGAGTTGTGAAAATTGGTAAAACGGGAAGCGTGGTGGGAACGACCGTCTGGTGGTAAAGAATTTCCGCTAATTTGATAAGAGTGTTTAATTTGATATTCTAGTGAATTAAATGGATTTGTGGTGTCCACGCGAGACGACGAAGGCGATTTGATGCTACCATTTGTTAGGGTTGCTTGAGCTGTATCTAATTGAGGCCTTTGGTACGTAAAGTTTTGACGCCGGCTTGACAGTAACGGTGAAGCTGTGTGTCTAGGAAAAAAATAACATTTAAGTTTCAGCATAGACCAAATAGAAAAAAAAACCGTTAAAATTTTAAATGATTAACGGCAGAACTTTTAGGGGAGTCCGTTTAAAAGTATTAGCAAACAGTAGAATTTAGAGAAATGAGATCATAATTTTAGTTCCAAAAAATTTCATTTTAAGCCAAGATGAAATTGGCATAGACGCCCAAGTTTGCAAGAATTTTAGACACTTTACTTTTTTAACTTGTCCCATGTGAAATTCGTAAATCTAGGAAGTTTATAATTGAATAGGATTTTTTAATTATTTAATCTCTTTATATAGAGCTAAGATCTCTGGACGACTCACTAACGAGTCAGAGTACGCTGTTAATAATTTTATATAAACTTATCTCATGGCTTGCTGAAATCGGTGTTTATTTTTATTATTTAATTGATTATTCTGATAGGAGATATAGAATTCAAAACAACTTAAATTTATTTGAATTGTGGTATTGATTTGTTTACGTTTTAAAGTGGTTTATCAGTTAATAATAAAAAAACATTATTTAATCATGGTCACTTAGGTTGTCCATCATGCCCAGCTGCTTTTAAAATGCTTACCCCTAATATATTATAAAAATTAGAAGAGTGGAATATTAAGATGTGATTTTTGGTAAGTTTTAACAGATCAACAAAAGTTGGTAATGATTAAGATTTTGCCATCTGATGAAGAAACTCAGAATTTAAAATCAAAATTTGTATACGATCTAGAAAAGATATCTAATATATCTTACACTAAATGAATGATTTTTTTAATTTTCACTTTTAACAGAAACTGGCCCATGAACATTGACAACTATAAAATGAACCGTCAGGCAGAGCAGTACATATTGTCTACCAGACATCCTCTATTCTTTTTGATGATTCTTCTTTTTTTAATAGGCTAACCCTGCATGCTTCTTTTGCCTTAGTGATTAAAGTTTCTGACTTTCTCACATAGACTTTCTATATGTGAGAAAGAAGCTTTCTATTATATCATCTAACTTGTGTAGGAGGCTGCACAAGTCACTGTACATACAAGTTTAACCATATATGGAAGGTCTTGAACTACAGATAGATTCTTCCCCTTCTTTCTTTGTTTGAATCGCCTTAAGTAATTCGTAGACTAGTTATCAACTATTTAAGTAAAACAACATGGCCTCTACCTATAGGGGACAACACTTCCAAGATTTTCTACTAATGGAACAGTATTTCTGTTTTCCACTTTTAATTCTCTTAGGCCGGTAGCATACTTATACGTCATTTGTTTTCGACGTGTATTAGACACATTGGAGATATCTCGTTCCATTTAAAACACAGCGATGATTATAACAATTCGTACACCAACTAGACAAGCTGCAGACATGATAAGTTTTTGTTTTAATACATTTGAATGAAGCAACGTGTCTGATACATGTTGTAGACATGCCAAAAACAAATGTCGTATAAGTATGCGACTGGGCTAAAACAGCTGTGGTCTGTCAGATTTTGTTAAGCTCGCCTCACACGAGGCTTGTTTTGCTAATAGATTACTTGCTTGGTTTTTAAGCGACTGGGTATTGTGATGCACAAAACACGCTTGTAACCAGTCGGCAGACGATCAACTATTAGCATCGTCGACCCGGTGGCATTCGTACGAAAACGACGCAACTTTGTTAGTGCTTAAAACTATCAGAAAATCCAACAAGCAAAATAGCACGCGTTCTATCACAAAAATAAGCAAGCAACCCAGCACGCGACGTCACTTTCCATCACGGCCGACCCAATACTATTTTCTATTTAGTTTACGCCGCCATAAGCTAAAACCCTTGTTGATGATTTCTATTACTTAAAAAGTTAAATTAATCGCTACTTTTCTTAGAAAGTCGTGGTACAACTCGAAAATGGTAAAAGATATCAAAAATGTTCAGTTACTCAAACTTTCGTGGGTTTTAGTGTAAAAGTTAATAATTCTCATTATAACTTGATACTATGGATGCTAGTTGTTCAACCCAGGTATCATTCAATTACTGTTAGACACCAGTCTCCTTCTCTCGCTATATATTGTTTTTTTCATCGCTAGGTTGAGTTTCGGGGTGAGATTCTACTATTTAATGTGAGTTTTGTATATCCCTACCAAAGTGGTCAAGTGCAGATTAGTAGGGGAGCAGTGGTATTCTAAAATTAGTCCTCATACGGTCGCCCATTCAAGTGTCAGCCATTAGTACCTTTACTTGATTCTCGTAATCCACCAAAAATGAGTATTAGGATTGCACTGCACTATAGTGCACTCGTACTAATGCATATATAAGTTAGCCCTTCTCACGTTTAATCAATGAAACTACGAAATCTGTTACATTTCATTTGCAGAAAGTATCTGAAGTTTGGGATATAAACTTTTAAGCATAATTTTCTAAAAAACAATTGCTTATAGCACTTGCAAATAATAGGTTTTCGTTTAATTTTAGTTCTTTTTCATCCTGTTAAGAGTTTGATTTAATCTTACAGCAATAGTTGAATGATTCCCCCATGAGACAGAGAGAAACGGGGACTACGGAATACTCTTCCAGTTATATGCAAACGATGCGGTATTAGAATTATATGATACCGTCAAAGGTATAACCACAGAATATTGGGAACTTCCCCTGTGGAAATACCCTCCAGTACATTATAGAGAGAATAAAGTCCTTAATGTTAAGCTTTTCAAAAATAAAACATTGGAAAATTCAAAACTCGTGTCTATGAAATTTATCGCCAAAGACTAAGGCCGGTATTCTGTAAGTTGTCCCTTACGTAAAGATTCTTTAAAAAATGGTAAAACTTACTTTATACTCAAAACATTGACATATTTTTGACATAATTTTACATGAAAACCAAGCTTTTCCTTTAGTGAAAGGATCCTTTCGTAAGGGATTAGTTATAGAATACCAACCTAGGACTGCTGAAAAGAGTTACAGTAACTAAATTATTACCAGTGCAGGCCTGCCGAAAACTAAGATTTTGTAAAAGAATTTAAAATAATCACGGTCTTTGGATTTCTGTATCTTTGAAACTATTATAGAAGAAATTTTCCCTCAGAATTTTATCTACTTTAAATAATTCTTCCAAGATCTACTTTAAGCATAGAATGCATACTAAACTGCCAATCTATAACCTCGTGATTTTTGAGTTCATTTTTAAAAAAATTATATCTGTTCGTGTTCGAGCCTAATGTAGAAAGATTAGAAGCTTCTTCATGATTTTGTTTTACAGTTTGAAACTTAATGAGCACGCAATCAATCATGCAGTAATGAAGAAATAGTGAATCCACTAAATTCTCCTATTGGCAAAGTAACAATTTCAAATTTTACTAGTGTTTGCAGATCTACATTAAGTTTATGGTTTCAGTTAGAAAAACTCGGCTATGTTAAGAGCAAATGCACACACAAACTGCTAAAATTAGGAATTAAAAAAAATGAAACTAACCATGCAACGTACCTAGGCAATGCTTTCTTATTTGCCAGTAAATCTGCTTGTTCCAAAGCTTTTTGAAACCATTCACCAACGTTTACATTGGCGGTTTCAAATTTTTTGATAAACTTTTCATTTTGTAATCTATTGTACTTGGGTCTTTGCTTTGGATCTTTTGTGAGGCTAAAACGTTTAAAATTAACAACATTAATTTAATTCACAAGCAGTTCTCACCATAAATTAATAAACTGCCGAAACTCGGGGGTAAATTCAAGTCTTTCTGGCAAAACAGGAGGAGCTTGTCCAATAACCTTAGTTAAAACTTCAAAATCAGTCTTACAATCTTGGTATGGATAAACACCGGTGGCCAGCTCGACTAAAGTAATTCCTAGAGACCACACATCCGCCCTGATGTCATAGTCTGGATTGTTAGGGTCGGGTTCAATCCTTCCGGCTAAAATTGTTCAATTAAGCACCAACTTGTTATCCAACTATTCAACTTACTGCCATGTATGCTGCACACCCCGCACTTCGCGTTTTTGCCATAGAATCCACCAAACGTCCACTTATACCAAAGTCGCACAACTTAATATTTCCAAGCTCATCTAAAAGTATGTTTGATGGTTTAACGTCCCTGTGAATCACCCCGTGTTTTTCTTTCAAGTACGACAATGCCTTGACAGTCTAAAATTAAAACAGTAAAAAATGACAAACCAAAAAGGTGACCAAAATTACAGCAACGGTCACTTTTCCAATGATGTATTCCGGTATGGCCTGCTTCAAGCGCTTTAACAATTTATCAAAACATGTGGCCATAAGTTCCATGCATATCCAGACTTCAGCGTCGGTTATAAAACACCCCAAACATTGCACTATATAAGCACAGTCGTGCGATTTGATAACCACCTCGATGTCCATTATTATCCGTTTATTTTCTTCGCTATTTCCCGATCGCCTCATTTGCTACAAAGAAGAAAGATTGAATATGATGGTTTTTAGGTCACAATTTATAACAAATTACTTTGACGGCGATAATTTCGCCGCTAGGTCTGTGCCTCATTTTGACTACGTGTCCGCATGTACCGTTTCCCAACTCTTCGATATGTTCCATATCCTTCAACTCAGTCATATACGTGATACCCTTAATTTTAAGGTTGCCACTATTTTTCATAATTTCTTTCAATTTTCTGTCAGTCTCAAGATTGTCGTTACGTTTTGGTGAAAATGGTAATTCCTTTGGTCTCCTCATTACTGGCGAATTTGATAAATTTTCCACTACAAGTAAACACGATTAATAGGTACAGTGGTTTTTGTAATATGCGAATAGTAAAAGAAAACTTGAGGCACATACATCCTAAACTGGGACGATTTGGTTTACGTCCGCTTCCCCGTTCGGAACCATTGGAAATATTAGGCAATTGTTGAGAACGTAAAGTAGGATTTCCTGTGGTTAAACCAGTTAATCGTTCTAATAAAACATTTATTTTATTTTCTTCACTAGACATTTTTTTTCAGGTGGATCTCGCTATGACAGCCATTTAACCGATTTAACCTGTAAAATGTTAATAAAAACTGACAATTGACAGTTCAAAGATAATTCGTAACGGAAAGTTGCCTAGCTTACAGGCGTTAAACAAAGTAAACAACAAATAATGAAATTTTATGTTTTTCTTATCTCAAACCTACAAGATCGGAAATAAAATATCTACTATATGACTTCAATGCATTTTATGTTCAAGATACCCTGCTGTATACTTTGGTTTAATCTTTTAAAGATTAAGAACTGCGTAGGTAGCCTTAAAAGTTACGAGGCGCTGAAAACTCGAGAACATTTACCACAGTCAGCTTTGTAGTATGCCGTCTCGGATTGTGGAAACTTTTCTTGCTGTAATGTAAACCGCATTGCGCAAGTTTGCGAGCATCTTAAAATGCGTGGATAAAGAGTACAGAGAGGGTATAGGAGGGCGTGTCAAAAAGGCGTGGCTTAAGTGATGGGTGTGTCAAGTGGGCGTGGTTAGTAGTTTAACAAGACGGGTTTTTATCAAACTGACAGATTTTAATTTGACAAGTTAATACGTATTTTTGATTATAGTATTTAGCTGAACCAAGAGATTCAAAATTTTTGTTATTAAAAAAAGTTAAGGAGCTGTGGTTCAAATGGTGGGAATAAAAAGCGAGTCAGTAAAGAGGTAAAAGATAAATAGTGTGTGCTGTGTCCTACGTGGCATGAGTTTGAACAAGAATTTAAGTAGGTATTCCGCCGATGGTGAAGTCTGGAAAAAAGTTTCGAACGCGTGGAAAAATTTATTATTACAAGTAAAACCGGTCTTGAAGTTTGTCGTATCGCTCATGCCAAATGTAACTGCAGGGGTCTATATTAAGTAACGGGGAGTGCCAAGAAGGTGTAGTTTAAATAGTGGGAGCAAAGAAAAGGTGTGCCGAAGGGCGTGGTCAGTAAAGAAATAAAGGAAATCTAGGGGTTCACTGTTTTGAATTGTTTTCACAAAAACGTAAAACTTGAAGTTTAACAAAAGAATGGTATAAAGATAAATCTTCTAGATATTTGGAAAAAAATTAATTCAAGTAAGTATATTTATATAAAAAAAATTACAGTTTATATATTTTAGGTACAGGTTAGGTTAGGTTAGTAATATGCTTAAAATATATGCTATGTATGCTGATATGTAAGCTATTTGACATTTTTTGTGTCATAAATTTGATTATTTAATTTTTGAATCTTTTTTTTGTTTTACATGGAGCATCGAGGAATTTTTCGATGTTGACGTCGTCGTTTGGCTCTTCTGCTTGAAAGGGGGTAAAGATTTCAGCTAGGTGGTTAGCAAATGTATTAGCCTTTTCTTGATTTGTTCTCGCTCACTCTTGGGTTGGGGTTCTTATGGGTGGATTTAATTGTTGCATTCCTTTCGAGTTTTCTAGTAGCTTTTCACAGTGAGTAGTCAGATGCTTCGGCTGCCATCAGTCCACTCAGGTAGTTTTGTATTTGTTGGTTTTTAAAGTCGAATACAACATAATAAAAAGAAAATTTTAAAACTTTGAAAAAGAGGAGATGGCACGAAATTTTCTTTCGTGATTTTCGCGGTTATTATTAAGTTTACAACTGAAATTTTTAACAAAACACCCAAAACAAATTGAAAACAATATAATACAAGAAAAAAATTCCAAATTTTTAAAAAGGCTGGTGCGAAATTTTGTTTCGTGATTTCCGCGTTTTATTAAGTTTAGAACTGAAATTTTTAACAAAACACCCGAAACAAATTGAAAACAACACAACACAATCAATTTTTTTTTAATTTAAAGAAAGGGGGCGCTAACTTCACGGACATGGTGTTAGCGTGAGTCCGTTCTGGTGATTACATTCTCTCAGATAAAACATGATATGAAAAACTTTTAGAGAAACTCCAAGTATCACATTTCACCGTCTATTGTTATTGGAAACTTCTCTGGAAGGTTTGAAAAATTGAAATTGGATGCCACATCAATTATCCGAAGAAAATTTGGAATCATACAATTTTCTGTGAAATGAGTTGCTTTTCCAACAATTTTTACTAGGCTAAAGTTACAGTTCATTAAATTCGCTATGAGCCGTTAGCTTATTTATAAATAGCTTCGTTTAAAAGATACAGGGTTTGCAACAAAAACGAAAAAAATAAAACTTTTTTTTTACATTTTTTCTCTTAATTTAATTCATCACTCGAAATCAGTTGATTCTAGACAATAAGAGGTTATGAACTAGTTTGTAGATAAGCAAATGATCTTTTAAAAATGACTATTCCATTAATACTGTAAAATCAACAGTTACGGTGCCATAGCTGTTTGAAGACAATAAAAATTCAAAAATATCCCCCCCCCCGGGTTTGGACTAGAACAAAAATTTTATTTAAAAATATCTTTTAAAAAAGTGTCTTCTATCACCACCTCAAAGGTTTTCCATGGTCACGGGGATACCCCGTATACAGGGTGAACGAGACTACCCATATCAGTAATTTTGTTCAAAACGGTTAGTCGTAAAGAGTTGGGTCAAAAAAATGCGTTGGAAAAACCGTATAATAAAGAATCGAATAGATCGAAAGTTGTATTGATGAAAAGATCTTTAAAAAAGGAGAAAGTTTTGGAGGAAAAAATTGCTTTATTACTGCCACCCTTTTTATGTAATATTTGATTGAAGTTATTAAAATATAAATCTAGCTCCCAGTGGCTAGATTTAGACAAGTGTTCAAAATGTGTTCGATTTACTTCTAAAACTTGTTGAGCTCTTCTGATAATAATATTTTATAATTTAATAACTTCAATTTAAAGGGTGGGAGTAATAAAATAATTTTCCCTACAAAACTTGCTTATTTTTTAAAGATCTTTTCGGCAATACCAATTTCGACCTATGGTGCTATTTAAAATTCTGGAGTTCTAGACTTTCTGAAGCGAACTACTGGGAATGCCGACCTTTCTCTTTGTTAATCTCATCATTTGAATCTTGATTATGGCTTTTATAATAAATTATTGTGACCCAACTCTCTACGACTAGCACTTTTTGAAAAAAATTATTGATGTGGGTGGTCTCGTCCACCTCGTATAATGCATCCAAAAATAATTTAGTTGGTTACTTTTTTTAAAAACCAATTTCTTTTATTGAAAAAAACACCAAGATTAGTGAGTAAGATACAGATACAAAATTATTATAAATTACATTCATAAGAATATTGCTATTCTGCTTCAGGATTTCCAAATTTCTCTGATGGGGAGGATTAGGCCCCCTAAACATAATTTAATTCGAACTAATATTTTCTCCTATCTTCTTTACAATACAATTGTGGGCTCCCTCCAAGGTTGCTTTATTGTTCTCCAAAAGATGAGGTTTTACTAGTTTTTTTAAAGAATTCAAATCGTTAGCAGTGTTAATCCAATTTGTCAAATCGTTACACATTATCAATTCTTGATTTAAAACAGTATTTTGTTCATTTTTATTAATAATTAAATATTTCGGTAATAAGCCCTTCTTCATCTTAAATATAAACATCAAAATGTGATAATTTAACCTTTGTTTTACACTTAACCATTTCAATTTGTTCAACATAACGTGGCTTGCAGTGTTATCATCATAGCCCAATATCACACGCATTGCTTCATTTTGCAAACTTTGGAATCTTTGAATATCATCATTGGACATTGTGAATAATATGGTACTGCAATAATCCAATCGTAGCAACACAGTTGTGTTATAAACATCAATAAGATTATCATTAATAAGATTATCATTGACTATTTCATTTCGAATTTTAGTCAATAAATTTACTCTCGTCTGAATTCTAGAATACAGTCTGTCTACGTGCTTATCAAATTTTAAAAATTTATCAATAATTACCCCCAAGTACTTAATTTCGTTCACCTGCCCGACGTTCTCTTCATCAATGCATAAATCCGTTATAAAATTACAATTTATCACCATACATTCTGTCTTCTTGCATTAATCTTCAGTTTATTCATACAAAGCCAATTCTCCAAAGTTTTTAAATCGTCTTTTATCAATTCATGACATTTATCCTCATCATCTCCAATAATATATATTAATGTGTCATCACCATATTGTCTAAGTTTGCAATTTTTCACGGCAGCTTGCATGTCGTTTACATACAAGGTAAATAGCATTACTCCCAAAACACTGCCCTGCGGAACGCCGTCATCGCACTTTAGCCTATCAGATATTTCACCATTTCGCCTTGTACGCTGTGTCCTGTTTTCCAAATAACTCTGGAACCAGCTACATTCAGTGTCGCGTATCACCATACATTCTGTCTTTTGCATTAATTTCAGTTTATTCATACAAAGCCAATTTTCAAAGTTTAATGTTTTATCAATTCATGACATTTATTCTCATCATCTCCAATAATATCATAATGTGTCATCACCATATTGTCTAAGTTTGCAATTTTCACGGCATTGCATGTCCTTTACATACAAAGGTAAATAGCATTGCTTCAAAACTACACCTAATCCGTCATCATTGTCCTATCAGTATTTCATCCATTTCGCAGTTTAAACGTTGTTCTAAATTTTCTCATACTCTGGAACATAATTAATCGGTCATACCGTAATTTTGCAATTTATTCACGGTTGCCAAATGTCTTTCAACTAATTTTAGCTACGTAAAACAACTTGTTCTTCTTTCATACACTCTGTTATCAATTTCCAATTTAACGCAGTTGACTATTCCTTTACGAAACTGGACCAGACTGCATGCTTAACTAATATCGACAATTTCTCAGTTGCAGTTTACCGTCTAAAATCTTTCATCACTGTTTATTATCGAAATTTTGATTATTGTCCTTCAATTTTTCACTGTACAACAATTTTAACTTTCCAACATCGAAATTCCGTTTCCGAACCAGATGACTACTTAGCAAAACTGCCACGATATTAAATAGCAGTTTACAATATTCTTTTCATAACTGGTCGTATAACGTTTATATTTTGATTATATTAGTTCCTTCAATTTTTACGGGGTCAATAATTTTAATTCAAATATCATTTGCCTATCTTTCGAAATGGTTCATTATCTTTTTGCTTATAGATTTATTCTTTCAATTTCTTATGTTTATTTTATCAAATAGAATCCTATCTTTTACTGTTCTTTCTTATATAATATTGATTTAGCCAATTGAACTTCATTTTAAACTTCTTTTATCTTGCAGTATTCAATGCGGTATTTATCTTCTTTGTGCTAACATATTTGTTGTGTAATTCAATTTTCTGCTTCTCCAGACTTTCCAATTCATCGTCGAACCATTTATTTTTACGTATAATTTTAATCGTGGTAAACTTTTCAACAATATTCAAAATAATCTCTTGAAATTGTTTTGCCAACTCATTAACATCATTATCTCAACTAAACTGCTAATATTTTGATTACACAACTCTCTCGATTAAAATCGTTCTTCTTGTAATGGAAGAATTTAAAAGTCATTATTTTATTTCAATAAATTGCAAAATAGGGAAAAATCGGTTATCAGATATAGTGGATTAGCACTAAAACAAATAATACTTCAGCTAAAGAAAACTTTTCTAGTTTAGTTTTATCAAATAACTTGAAAACAATGGTAGATATGAAAGATTATAAAATTGGAAATACAAAAACGTTCAGAGCAAAAAGACGTTTAATTTTTTTCGATATCTTTTACTGCTTTCAAGTTATAAAAAAAGGTTCATCATAAGTGCACAACGTAGACGGACAAAGTAATAAATGGTTGGTTGCGTTGCGTTTTAAGACGAACGGCGTTGTGTAGTATCATGGTCTTGTTCGTTAATTTGAATTTTTGATTCAAAATAATTAATAGAACATTAGTTACCTTTAAATAATATTATTTTAATTATCCACCAATCGAGCTCCTTGAGAACTATAAAATATGTACATAATATAAATATTTTTTATTTACTACAATAAAACCACTTTCATACCTTGTGTTCAAGCACTTGCTTAGAAGTTTGAATAAAGAAATTAATAGTAATTTTTATTTAAAAAAAGTTATAATAACTTGCTTTTATAATAATTAAAGCGATACTATGTGTATACTTTTGCTGCATATCTGCATAGTTATAGGTATTTATAGTTTGTACTAATTGTTGCATTATCAGATTTGAACGATTAGATTAATTAAATCAGAGGTTTTTAAAGGGTTGTTTATTTATTAATTTATGACAAACAAGTAGCGTTTGCAAAAGTACTAAAAAAGTTTTAAAAGCACTTATTCAGATAATAGTACAGAAATATTTGCCGGAATCAATTGTGATAACAATAATCTATAGGTATATGACACCTTAGATACTTGTAATGTATACAAAAATAAAAAACCAAAACACTAAATTTTAAAATAAGAAATAGAAAAAAATAATAACATTATCAGATATCTTTTGTAAATAAATAAATTCTTTTGAAATTTAATTTCATTCAATAAATTAATAATCATTACTTATACTGAGAAATTAAATTATTGAAAAATTATGTAACATCGATTTTGTTATTATGAATAATTATTATGTAATTACAAAATTAATAAAAGGTCCTAAAAAAATATTGAATACAAAAGATATTTTAATTCTCTGTAATTTCGTGTTTTTTTACGTTCTACGAGAAAATATTGACCAGGTTATAATACTGCTATTTGTCAAATTTGAGACTTTACGGTTGCTCTATTTCTTGCAATTAGTTCTTTTGCCCATTTGTTTTCTCTTCTGCTGGTACCAGTACAGCGTCTCTATCTTTCCACATGAATATTTTCCTCTCTGATTACAGTTTCCAATAACCTCTCTTACTTTTCTTGGCTCTCTATGATTTTATCCAGGATTGCGTTTTTTATTGGGTGTAAGGTCATTCTCAAAGTATATCTTCGGGCTTCGTGAACAAGTTCTGACTAAAATTTTTTATTACAATTTCTTTACTTGGTACGCTTGATACTTTTCCCATCGTGAAGGTTTCTATTTTATCTACTTGGATCGCAAGTTTCCCTTGTATAATATACAAAAAATTGAAAGCTACTATTTCTCCACTTTTCATATTTTTTTTTCTCTTTAACATATTTCTCTAACCTCTTTTCCAGCTTAATTACATTTTTTCATCTAACCCTTCCGTTCCTTTCCTTAGTACTCTTCCCCCTTTGATTTTGTATTTCAACACTATTATATTTCATTCTTGTTGTCATTGAAACCAGCATAAAAATTGTCTGTGTTAGGGCGTTTATCATTTTCTTCAATTCTTTTGTTTTATTTGTGTCGTCCAACTGAAAGTAAAATGTGGTGATGGTCTACCGACTTTGTGCTCTATCCTGTATATTACAGCGAATTGAGGTTATGTTTAACCGTTGATGCTGTAAATATTATTAAATATTTTTGCGAATTTCTCAGTGATTCTGACGTTTGTATTGCCAAACGACACAACATCTTGTACACGTTAACTATTTTTATAAGGTTTGTAAAATGCTCTCTACTGATGTCACTTAAAAATAATTATAAATTTTGTAATTTTCAAAAGAAGTGTTTCATAGAAAAACTCTAATGATATGTCTCACCGGGTGGTACAGAAATAAAATTAACTGGATGGTGAGCTGACTAATGTAAACCCAGTATACACGTTGATGGTTCAACGTCTGATTTATCTACAGTCGGCACTACTTCATGTAATATTGGTCACACATAAGAAAAACTAATTTGGGAAGGTAGTAATACTATTCAAATTTTAAGCTTGTGAACCTTGTCGAAGAACATTTTTTGAGGTTTGTAGTAATTTTTTAATAAAAAATTTAAGAACATAAAAATAAGATCTTTCGTTGACTTCTAAATTCCGTATGGAAATAATAAACTGCATAAGTAATCATTTAGTTTCAAATATTCCTTTTAGAGATGCGGCATAGCCTTCATTACCATAATACACGAGACGGTCGTTGGCACGATCAACTGCTAATGTAAGGTGCTCTGGTTCGAATTCGGATAGAGCTCACTTTGCAATGCCGTTTCAGTGGTTCAGAAGGTACGTAAAGACGGTGGTCCTCCTATGTTAATGAATTGCCATTATTAACAATATAAAATGGGGTAACAGGCCAGCTTGGCAAGCTACTTCAGATATAAAACAAATAAAATGCTCACAGTTCTAGCAGTGGCTTCGGAACTTTGCCGAGGTTACTGTTGGATATTACGAGTCTTAGTTCTAAACTAAGAAGGAGAAGCAGATTACATATTGATAATAAAATAATGTTTTAGTAAATATACCGGTACATAGGGAAATTACATGTAAAATCACGGTTATACAAAGTCCTGTTTTATTGTTCCTGAGTAAAATGAAAACAAAAATTATGTCTGTTGTGTAGCCTTTGGTATCAGGAAATGAATAGAAGAGCATTTTAAGATGATACAAAACATATTCTATGGTGCAGTATGGCACTTGACAGATTAAATGTAAACTTCAAAGAAAACCATTAATAAGTTACGATTTTGTCTATGACAGAAAATTATTTCCTAACCAAAGTCATTATATAAACTTGAGTTATACAGTGCACGCCACTTAATGTAATCACTTTGGGACCTAATAGTTTTGATAACAATAACCGAATGATAATAATATGCAAACAATTTTATTTCAACACGGTTTTTTAAAATTGTACACAAAAAAGGTTGCGAAAGTTTTAATAGAGCTGCAGCATCTCGTTGACTCATTTTCCGCAACTTATCATATTGTTTTAAAATGTCAATTTTATCTTTCAAGCTAAGACCTCGTCTTCCTTTTGCATCAACCATTGCGCAGGGTTTTATTTGATTTGAATTATGCATTAGGCCGCGTATCTACATGAAAGACGCGCGATTAATTCCGTGGATGGCGTGAATAAGTTGATATAAAGTTACATTTAGCTGAACTTATTCATGCCATGCACGGAATTATTGCTCACCAGCAAAGAAATTTGTGAACAATCCTGATAAAACTGATCACATTAACCGAAATAATGATCACAATACCCAAATGATAATATTAACCGTGATTTTAATAAGCGGCGTGCACTGTATTATTTTCTTTTCTTCGAGTGCCATTCACTTAAACAGTGCGTAGGTAATCAACTTAACCGAAGCCAAGCTGACCTTACTAGGAAATATAATTAATGGGGTGGTTTTCCGTTGCTTTCTCCACAGTTCACAGATTGATATTGAACCATGGATCACAGTAGTGTATCTGATGCAAATAGGACTTGAAGCATGGTTTCTTGCTTTCTAGCCTGCTGGTGTATATATTACGCTATACTGCTGGTTTATATGCATAATTCATTTGCATGGCCGACCTTAATAATATTTTAGATTAGGTTGTACAGTAATTGGAAAGCTAGCACCAATGTTCCTGAGGATCCACTAAAGTCATGGGCAATCTCATTTATCTATTTTGACATTGACGCATCACTGACTAAATGCTTCTCTGGGATCGTAAATATAAGGAATACTGTACTGAAAAGCAGTTTTTTTTCTTGAAAAACTACATAAAATTATGTAAACATTACAGATAATTGTATAAATGATTTTGAAAAATCAATCTTCAGTCTCTAACTTGAGGATTGATCCAGCACCTTAACGCATTGTAACAACCTAATTTAAGTTTTTAATTTAGCTTGATAATTTTTTTTTTAAATTAATACATTATTATTTTCAGCAACTATGGTGAAAAGTGTTCCTTTCATTCGCATCAAAAGGAAACTATTAGAAGGACGTAAAAGACCACACTATGAAAATGCAAAAGCCAAATAACTGCCTCCTAGTTTTACCTGAACTGGAAAAGGCAATATTGGAAGGCGATATTGATAACTTTGTAAAATTAAGCAATTTATTTGACGACACAGGTAATCTAGAAAATCAAGTTTCTTTAGGGAATTATTATATTAATGCTAGCAACCATATTAGAAGTACCAATTTAGTTATATTGGCTTGTAAACATAATCAAGTAAAAATTCTCGAGTATTTGTTTGGTAATAATAGTAGAACTTTAAATAATTTATCAGTTGGTATCGGAAGAACTATATTACCAGATGATGAAGATGAAACAAGCCATAATGCCTTTTATTATGCTATACGTTTGGGCAACATTGAACTTTTAGATGTGGTCATTAATAAATGGCCCGGTAATTATTTTGATGTTCATTTAGAAGAATTAGATGAAATTCTTTCAAAAGCTTATGAAGAATTGAAGTTAAAGCAAGTACCATTGTCAGAGGAAATGGAAATTTTTGTTGAAAATACGTTAATAAATCTTCGTTTCTTTTCTGGTACCTTTGAACAGGATCAAAGTTATAAAGGCGATTTTAATAATATTGAAAAACGAATCCAACTAATGCTTGAAAACATTGACTTTCTAAAGATAAATTACTCAAATATGGAAGAGATGGATGAAAAGTTTTTATTTGTAGCAAGTTTATTGCACAAAATATGTATACATTAAAGCGGCAGATGAAATCCACCTACGATAAATTACCATGGGAGGAAATTGAGTTTTGTTTAGTCGGTTTTATTTCTTTTCAGACAAAATTGCAAGAAATTAATTTGTTTTATCATGCTACATTGAGTAAAAGCAGATTACTGAACCACTTGGAAAATTTTGCAAATAGACTTGAAGAGGAAAAAGATGGTATAAAAGTTATGAGCGTTGATGCACTTGCTCGTCTTCCCAAGTTAACACGTACAACAGTCGTTGCTCAGATTATTAATAGTCATCCTCAATTTGAAGATTTATATAACACTTATCAGCAGATTAGAGATATCCATTCCTTAGAAAAAATAAGTAATAATATAAAATTGGCATTATCGGCTGATCCTCATGGAAGAGAAGGACAGTTTATTATAACACGGGTTTTACAAGTTATTGGTGAACATTTGAAAAACACTCTGGAATCTCCTAAGTTATCTAACACAACCAGTGAACTTTTTCTACTGTCCTTGCCAAAGAATGCAAGAAAAATTATTGTAGATATCAGGAATTTATTGTCCCATGCATATTCGCTCTCTAAGAGAATAGAGATGGATGAAAATGCCGATGTTAATTATTTTAGAAATATTCAAAGCGATATTAAAAAGGTTGGCGATGTGATTACTGATATTCTTTTCAACAGCAAATTTAAAACAATCAGAATGCTTCTAAAAAAAATTGTTAATAGCCAAAACTTAGATGAAATAAATGAAGTTGCCGAAGTGCTTAGAACGGTTGAATTGGATAAAACGGTTTGGACAAATTTTCAAATGTTGGAACACGAGAAACTTGCAATAATCGTGAAAGAATTAAGCGATAATATAACAGATAAGACGGATTATGATAAGGAGTTGTTTAATAAAATTAATAGCATTATCGATTCTGCAAGAACTCCATCAGAAAATATCAGAACTGATTATATTACAGGAGTTGCAACATTGTTGGGCTTGTGTATTAGTTTGAAGAACCATAAAAGTGACCATAATGTGATTAAGGGAATAAAATTCCGTGCTAATCATACATTGAAGATTATTACTCAAAAAATGGAACCTTGCAGCTTTAAAGAAATTGCCAACCTGGCAATAAAAATTTTTCATAGTGTTGGGTCGAGAATACAAAATGACCAACTTGATGAAGTAAAAAGATTAATTTACGAAATATTTAACATTGTTCAATTTGGAATAGGTAATATCAAATGGATTGAGGAATTAAGAGAAAAATTAAACGAAAAAGGTTCTTTTATTTCTGCCTGTAAAAAACTAAAACTTACAATATCACACAGAAAAACAATGGCGACCAGCTTGCAATAAAGCTATCTGAACTGACAAGTGTTTTAAAAAATAACTCATTAGTTCAAAAATTATCTGTCTACAAGAACGATAAAAAATTGCAAGCAGTGATAGAAATGATCATTCTGGATATAATGTCAATTTTAGATGTCACACAGCTGGAAAATAATCTGCTGTTTTTAGACGATAATACCCCTTTATTAATTGGCAAATGTTTACGTAATCATTTAGCGCACGATAATGCCTTATTTGATATATTATTTGATCCTTCCATATCAATTATTTTAAACGCTAAAAAAATTGCCAAGAAAATAAACTGATAGGTAAAAAGAAAATTGGTAAGTTAGTGAGTGACAATCCTCCAAGTTGAGAGGAAAATACGATCAAGGCCTAGCTACCATTACTAATCAGAAAAAAATGTTTGTTGCTGCAGAAGAAGGTAGGTTGGAAATCTTAACGGATTGTCTTAAAAAAGGATCAGATATCAACGCTAGAAGTTTTAATTCATGGACTATGTTACATTTTGCTGCCAAGGGACCCAGTCTTGAAATTGTAAAATTTATTCTCAATCACAATGTAAACGTTGATGGTAAGGATAACAATGGTCAAAGCCCACTGCATATAGCTGCTGCACATGGAAGGAAAAATATTGTCGAATTTTTTATAAAAGAAACGCACTTAAATGTTGATAACCTAAATAATATGTGTAAAACGCCACTGCATGTTGCTGCTCAAAATGGTCACAAGGATACTGTTGAAGTTTTAATAATAAATAAAGCTAATACTGTTGCCCAAGATAAGTTTGGTTTTTCCCCTTTGCACTATGCAATACTAAATAATCATATCGATGTTGCTAAGTTTCTATTGCAAAAAGATGCAAACGTTGATATTAATGAAGTGATGGGTGGGTTTACCCCATTGCATGGAGCTGCAGAAGCTGGTCATCTAGAAATAGTTAACTTTCTACTTGAAAATAAAGCAAATGTCAACGCTAGAAACGATAGAAATTGGATACCGTTACATGCAGCAGCTTTGAACGGTCATGTGGAAGTAGTAAACGCTTTAATTCTACACGGAGCTGACGTTAACGCTAGAGTTATAATTGGTTGTACACCATTATACTATGCAGTCGAAAATGGTCATGATAAAATAGCACACATTCTATTGAAACATGGAGCGAATCCTAATAGTTTTATCAACATCTATAAAACCACACCTTTACACTATGCGGCGAAAGATGGACACTTGGAAATCGTTATGACTCTGCTCAAAAATGGAGCAAACCCCGGTGTTGTCAATGTTGAAGGCATAACTCCTCTACACTTTGCAGTACAGAGTGGTCATTTGGAAATAGTTACAGCTCTTGTCAAACACGGTGTTAACATTCACGTCAAAGATAAGAATAATGCAACACCATTATACTACGCCGCAGAAAATGGTCAGGAGGAAGTGGCCGCATTTTTAATTAAAAATGGATCGGAAATTAACGGTAAAGCCGATAATAATTTTACACCACTACATATAGCTGCACGGGAAGGCCACAAAGACGTTGCTGATCTTCTAATGAAATGTAAAGCTTTAGTGAATAGTCGAGATATTAAAGGTGGGACCCCATTACATGCAACTGCAGTGAAAGGTAGCAAGGACATCATTGATCTCCTGATAAAAAATAAAGCTGAAGTGAATGCCAAAATCAATGACGGTATTACGCCATTACATATAGCTGCTCTTAACGGCAATGAGGAAGCTGTTGAGATTCTTATAAAAAATAAAGCTGAAGTGAATGCTAAAGCAGATCATGGTCTCACACCATTACATTCGGCTATTATACAAGGCCACAAGGGTGTTGTAAATCTTTTAATAAAAAATAAGGCCCAAGTTGATGTTAGAACTATTGAAAATAATACATCTTTAGATATAGCCGTGGAAGGAGGTCATAAGGAAATCGTTGAGATTTTGGCAACAAATGGAGCTAATGTCAATGGCAAGAGTAAAAACCTGACTTCATTGCTCTCTGCTGTTAGACATAATCGTAAGGACATCGTTGAAGTTCTTATTGCAAATGGAGCTAGTGTTATTGAAGAGGGCCAGTAACGCTTTGTCACTGGCAATTTTTGCTGGATACACCGATATTGTGGAAATTTTTCTAAAAAATGAAGCTTATGTTAATATGAAAGATTTTGAAAATTACACACCATTACATTGGGCTGCTACAAGAGGTCACAAGAGGATAGTAAAAATGCTGATATCAAGAGGAGCTAATGTTGATGCCACAAATTTTAATAATGTAACGCCATTACATATTGCTGCACAAGGGGGTTATGAGGAATTTGTAGAAATTTTAATAGCTGGTGGAGCTAATGTTAACGTTAAATCTAACGAGAATTTGACACCAATACATATGGCCGCATCGAATGGTAATAATAATGTTGTAAAAAATTTATTGGCCAATAAAGCACAAATTAATGTTAAGGATAACAAAAATAGAACAGCCTTAGAATTAGCAGTTTCACATGGTCATTTACAAGTGGTTAAAATGTTATTGCAATACCAGAAAGTAGATATGGACGCTAAAGGTAATGATGATTATACGATATTACATATCGCTTCACAAGAAAATAACTTGGAGATGGTAAAATATCTGATAAACGAAGGCTGTAATATTAATGCTAGAAATGCCTTTGGTTCGAAACCCATACATATTGCAGCTAGAGAGGGTTCTAAAGATATTGTCAAACTTTTCCTTGATAAAGGATTAAGTGTTAATGATCTCGGTGCAGATAATCAGATATTGCTACACTATGCCGCAATGAAAGGTCATTTAGAAGTTGTGAAATATTTGATAACACAAGGCGCTGACGTTAATGTTAAAGATAACAATGGCCTAACTCCTATGCATATTGCTGCCAATTTTGGTTATAAAGGGGTTATAGAAGTTCTATTACAAAATGGCGCAGTTTATAACGCTATTGACAAGTTTAATAGAAGACCGTTAAAAATAGCTAACAATAAAGGCGTTATCGATCTGTTAGCATCGACTGCAAAGTTGTTTGAGGCGGTAAAACGTAATAACTCTTCAGAAGTTGAGAATTACATTAAAGCAGGAGCGTTTGTTGACGCCAAAAATGCTGATAGTGGAACACCGTTACATTATGCTGCATGGAAAGGCTATGACGCAGTTGTCAATATACTGCTACATTATAAAGCTAATCCTAATATAGTTGGCAACAAAGGATGGACGCCTCTCCATTATGCTGCAAAATTCTCACACATAAAAGTTGTAAAGGCTCTATTATCAAATAATGCTGTATACAATACCGTTTCCGACGGTGGTAAAACACCCTTAGATTTTAGTGTAGATGAAAATGTATCGTGCTTATTTAAATTATTGAACGAATCATTCCTAAATATTAAAAATGGTAATTCCCAAGTTGTTTGCGACTTGACTAAGATGACGGATGTCGATACAGTTAAAGCAATAATGAGGGCTCGTAATAGAGAAAATAAAACGATAATAGTTGCTGCAGTGCTGAGTAATTTTCCCAAAGTCGAACAGTTGAAAGAAATATTACAAGGTGATCTATCCAATAAAATTAATATAGCTTCGGTATTTTTCAAACAAGACAAATACCCAATGGCCTTGAGTATTTTCAAAAGCGCGTTTGAAAAAAGAAAAGAAATACTGGGATCAGATAATCCTGGCACTTTAGATATTCAAACATACATAGCTAAAGTATTATACAAACAAGGAGCTTACCGAGAAGCTTTAGACACTTTCGAAGAGATTCTTCAGAAACAGACAGAAACACTAGGTTTGAATGATAAGGTTACGATAAGTACAAGAAGTTTTATCGGCTTAGTCCTGCATAGACTTGGAAGGGATGAAGAAGCCTTGAATATTTATCAAGAAGTTTATCCGAAACAAAAAGAAATATTAGGGTCTAATCATTCAGATACTTTAGACACGCAGTTTTACATGGCATTAGTATTTGAAAGACGAGGCAAATATGAAGAAGCGTTAATTATAAATAGATACGTTTTTAAAAAAAGAAAAGAAACATTAGGTGCAAACCATCCAAACGCTGTGTTTGCTCAAAATAATATAGCGATGGTACTTGCTAGCCAAGGCAATTATGAAGAGGCATTGAAAATTTATAATCGGGTTTATGAGAAGAAAAAGTTAATTTTTGGTATTAATCATCCTGATACCTTGAGAACGTTACATAATATTGCTGGAGCACTGTCCAATCAAAAAAAATATCAGGAAGCATTGGCAGCTCATCAAGAAGTTTTAAATATGCAGAAAAACGTTTTGGGACCAAATCATCCCGAAACCTTAAACTCCCAATATAATTTGGCGAGGGTACTTGATGCTCAAGGTAAATGGAATAGTGCGCTGAAAGTCTACACAGAAAGCTTAGATCAAATGAGAGCTGTTTTTGGACCAAGTCATTCTAGTGTTTTAGATGTTTTAAAAAGGATAGAAAGGCTAGATTTAATATTTAAACTTGAAGGCAAGGAAGCCTCGAAAGTTGTTCAGTATCTACAGAAAGATATTATCATTGCTGCTTGCAATGGTGATATAGAAACTGTGCAGATTCTGTTAAAAGATGGAGTTGATGTTAATGATAAGGACATCGATGGAAGAACACTGTTACATTATGCTATTAATAATGCACACATTGGTCTTATGAATATTTTACTGAAAAACGGAGCTGATGTTACTCGATTTACTAATAAAGGCAATACACCATTACACACTGCCGCTCTTAAAGGGTGCAAAGAAAGTGTAGATGTTCTGTTACAACATGTAAGTCTTGATAAGCTAAACGACTTAATTAATGCTAAAACCGCCGCTGGTGGCGCTACATCACTTCACGTTGCAGCTAAGAATGGATCTTTAGATGTTGTCAAATCCTTATTAGAGCGCGGTGCAATTTATGATGTTACGAATAATGAAGGTAAAACACCACTTGATCTTTGCAAGGAGAAAAATGTTGGCAATTTGCTGAAATTAATTGAAGAATTGTTTAAAGGTGCAAAAAATGGTAGTACGGACAAGTTCCGAGTAGTAAAACCTGACGAGGTTGCAGCTGTAACAAATGCTCGTAATAATGAAGGAAATACATTATTGGAAGTTGTTATAGCTAATGTCAGTTGAGAATTGACAAAATATTAAAATGGAAGGTTGAGTTAAATGCTTAAAACTGTGTAAAACTTTAAATGGTGCTATTAGAATACATTTTTGTATATATGTATTATGTAAGGTAATATCTAGATGCGTTTATTAGGGGACGTCCATTAAGTACGTGAGCTTAAAATGGGGGGGGTCGGCAAAATCTCGCCAAATCTCATTTAAAGGGAGGGGGATCATTGAAAATCTCACGTCAACTTTGTAATTTAGAGAATATCCATTATTATAACAGATACACTGTAAAAAATTACTGCTCTATGGTATGGTAAAAATTGTAGAGTAAATCTCACGTGAGGAGAAGGGAGGGGGGGTCTACCACATCTTACCAAATCTCAGCAAGGGGGAAGGGGATCGAAATTTAAAGAAAACACCTCACGTAATTAATGGACGTCTCCTTATTATGTCATAGTGATTTATGATATCCGCCTGAAAGCGTGCACTATTTGCACAACGAGGCAGACGCCGAGTTTGAATTGGCATATTATAGTTTTCTAACAAACTTGTATTTTTTTAATTTAAGTAAAATAAATGAAAAACTTTATTAAATTAATAATGTAGTTTGATTTATTTTAGTGAACGTTCTACTACTGCCTGGTACTCTTGTCAGATTTTAATTAGACAAAATTTCTTCACCAAGAACTTTTCCGGTCTGCATATAATATTTCTTGATGTCCCCGAGGTTTGTATGGATAATATTTTAAGTATTTAACATTTGAGTAATTTGTCTTATGCTGTACACACTGTCTGTCTTAATTCAGCACCAGCAACACCCTTAGCTTCTAATTTTACCTACTTGGATTTCTTGCATTACATTACCTTTGTGATTTGATTATTATATAATTTCAATTGTGACTTGCTAAGAATTTTGATAGTCCATAATAGTTTAAAATATAAACCGACTTAATTGATACCTCGCCTCTGTGCAATTGTTTCTGAAAGCTGTTCAGGGGGATTGTGAACCACCCTAGAATACCAACAAAGCATATCGGAGACTCCCAGAAGTTAAATAATTTAAATCTCGTTTAAAATTGTAAATATTTGTCCCTGCTAGAAAACAAGCAAGCATTTTATTACAATGAACAAATAATTATTTTGCTTTTAAATCTGCAACTGGAAGTTGTGAATAATCCAAAATTGGCCTGTTTGCGGAACGATTGCCAATTTTTTGAACGATTTTTGTAGTCTATTGCACTTGTTTGAGAAGTGATATTCAATTTATTTATGCTATTTTTCAGATTCAATTGACAGATGATGGAGTGGGCAGCTCAAGGGCCAAATTTCAAATATCCGCGACGTTTTTACGTGGACCTCCCGTTATATCCGCTTGGTCAGTGCAGAGATTACTGTACCAAATATTACTATTTTGTATTCATTTTTGTTTTTGGTATTGTTTGATAATAATTTAAATCTTTTTTTAGGTTAATGCTAATTTTCTGACAAATCTTCCTTGTTGTTACCGTACCGAGATTGACGATTTAAATGTAAAGAAGAATCCGTATAAAATCTTGGATGCTTATGAACTGCATAAAATAATATAAAGAAAATTAATTAATTGAACCAAAAGGGATATAAGCTGCAGTTCATGAAGGAAAACTAGAAAGAGTGAGAGAGTGAATTATTGATTTTGGTATTTCAGATTCACCAGTATGGTCGGAAGGATATTATGGTTTACTGCGTGATGCTCGGGAGTATAACCATCTAGCGGTTACTAAAGTGCTTTTAGCAAACTGTTTAAAAGTTAACAGCAAAATAAAAATCCTTACGATACTCTACTTCATTGTGCTGTTAAAAACAGTAATGTAGGAATTGTAAAGATATTTGTTTATAATATCTATAAATAAATAATATTTCTTTCAGTAGTTATTGTCACTTCTTTATATTTTAGAATCCATCATTATTCCTACACCTCTACGTTCTCCTTGTTTCTAGATGATAAAGGCTCTCCAACCTTTGACTTTTATTTATGTAGATATTCCATTCTGATGTACATAGATATTATAGAGATTCCCCCCCAGGTCTCTAAAATTATTTGAAACTGTCGCCTTAAATTAAAAAATAGGAAAAGGAGTGAGGGAAGTCATAAAAAGGTAAAGGAGTAGGAAAGTGAAAAGAAGGCGAAAATGAAAAGGTTTTGTAACTTATACTTTTAGAGAAATTTTGATAATTTTTCTGAGGAAATATAAATTTTTAAACCTGGCAGCACTGTGACTATGGTCAGTCAGATGTCAATAAAAGTTTGGTGGTTTTAGTTTATTAATTTGTTAATTGTAGTTAAAGTCAACTTTTTTCTCAAAAATCTTGCTAGATTTTTGTTTTTTGTGTTCTTGTAACGTACCTACACCATTTCGATAACTTCAAAAATTATCGTGCAGAAGAAATTTTTTGAAGCATTAAATTTGTGGTAAGTATAAAATATTTTAAATTTGGTCATTGAAAATTGGGAAATTTTTTTAAATAAGCATAAGCGATTTATAGTAATCCATTATTATGGTAGCTGTTGGAAGTTTTTTTAGAAAGAAACATTTGCAATGTCTTCATTGCAAGAAACTGATTAATTTTTCTGGTTTAGTAAGATAAGATACCAAATTTGAAGTGCTTGCAAATGTTTTAAATTTATTGCAACACTTAAATTTAATTTCAATTTGCTAAAAAGTTCAAATTGGGGTGTTTTTATCAATAATCAAAACATCTAAGGGGGGGGCACATTGAAACAATTTAGAATTATTTCTAAATCAGCTCTAATATTCTTTATTAGGAAACTGAGAAATATATTAGTAAAAATATTCTGAGCAATACAGGGTGGTTTCTAGAACTTTGTAATTATATCAATATGAACGTGACGAGGGAATAGTAAATTTTGGTAATGGAGATGAGGAAAATGGGGAAAAAATAGAAACAAATTATTATTTTACTTTTGGGACTGCTTATGGTTGCCTTTGACTTACTATTCACAAGACAATTCAAGGTTTTGAAAAATATATTTTTTAAACCTTTAATTTGCCCTAAATTTAATATATAAAAGCAATAATATTATGTTAATATCTGATTTACTAAAAAGAAAAAAATGGAAATATATTTTTATTATTTTTCCGAGGCTGTTAATGGCTTTCCATAAACTGCTCTGTATTGTTCAAGGAATAATTTTAGTGAGGGGGGGCTAATTTTTAAATTATGCAGTCAAATCTGAATAATTTGTACATATTTTAACCCACAAATCTAATTTGTTCTACGTATTATAATAAAAGTATGTATATTTTTATGATTTTGCTATCTTGAAACCACCATATTGAATTTTTTTGGAAATAATCCAATTGAAGTGAAATTAAAAATGTGCAGATGGTTCTGACAACCAAATATAACAAAATAAAAATATTACTAATGATTTTGATATTTTACCGCTATTTTGAATTCTCCATATTGCATCCTTCGAAAAGTTAATGCTACAATAAATTATTATTTTCAGAACAAAATAACTACTGCGCTGTACTCATCGAAAGAAGAATATTCATCATGAAAAAGCAGAAAAGCTTCCTCGTGTTTTTAGCTGAACTTGAAAAGGCAGTATTGAGGATAATATTGAAAACTTTAAAAATTTCAGCACCTCAATAAGTAATCTCATAACCAATGCAAATAAAGAAACTTTGAAAAATTATTATAATAATCCTGGCAACCCAATTGGGAATACCAATTTAGTTCTCCTGGCTTGTAAACACAATAAAGTTAAAATCGTTAAGCATTTGCTGGACAAGCATTGTAGAATACTAAATAATTTATATGTTGCTATGAGAGGAACTAATGTGTTACCGGATGAGGAAGATGAAACAGGGCATAATGCTTTTTATTACGCTATACGTTCGGGCAATATTGAACTTCTTGATATGATCATTGATAAATGGCCGGATAATTATTTTGGTGATCATTTAGAAGAGTTGGATGTGATTCTTTCAAAAGCGTACGAAGAACTGCAGTTAAAGAGCGTACCATTGTCAGACGAAATGGAAATTTTTGTCGAAAATAAATTAATCAACCTGCGTTTTTTTTCGAATGCTTCACCTGAGCAAGATCAGAGTTTTATGGGCAATCTTAATAATATCGGAGAACGAATCGAATTAATTCTTGAAAACGTTAGCTTCCTGAAGACAAATTACTCAAACACGGAAAAAGTGGATAAAAGGTTTTTATTTGTAGCAAAGTCTATTGCACAAAATGTTTATACATTAAAGCAACAGTTGAAATCGTCCTACGAACGATTACCATGGGAAGAAATTGAGTTTTGTTTAGTCAGTTTTATTTCTTCTTACACAAAGTATCAAGAAATTAATTTATTTTATGATGCCATCTTGCCCAAGAGCAAACTACTAAGTCACTTGGAACATTTTGCAAAGAAACTGGAAGACGAAAAAGATATTATAAAAGGTACGAATATTAACATAAAATTCTTCTTCTTTCTTCTAATTTGACTTTCGCCTGTTCTATCATGGGTTACATCTTCATCATTTGGTGATATTATCACTCCACCTTTTTGTGATCTCAGCATAAAATTAATAGGCCATAATAACCAATAAAGTAAATATTTTTTCAAAGCTTTCGGTAATCAATATAAATATTATCACGAAATGTTTTATATTTTTTACGAAAACCTTACTATACTTTCTTAACAACAAATAAGGATAACTTGGCTAATTTTTGTCATAGAGGGATAAAAAAAAGTTAAAAATATAGGTAATTAAATTACGCTTCAACTTTATATCCAACTTTTTTTTTCAGAACACTTACCTTTCGAGCAAATTACAAAAAATGCAATTTTTCGAAAAAAAATATTTTAAAAGTCGGAACAATGATTGTTCTAGGGCATCTATATAAGCTATACATTTTTTTGTTATTTCACATTTTTTAACCCCCCTAAGATTCGTTTATTAAAAATAAAAATGTGCCATTTGTAATTTTTTACCAAAAAAATTGTTTATTTGCAATGGTGCTCTATTTTCAATACTTGGTCCAAAGGAGGCATTGAAATAACGTTTTTTTGGTTTTAATTTGTTTATTCGAGAAATATTTTCTCACAAATTATTATTTTCCTTCTCGATCCATTTTCGGATGCAGGACATATATATTATGTAGGTCTCCTCCAATTCTCTCTGTTTCCAGCCACCCTCCTCCAGGTACACTCCGGGTATCTTTTCACAACATCGGCCCTTAAATTATTTAATATTAATTATTGTATGACGCTGATAATAATTTATGTATTTTAGATAACGTGAATATTGGTAAACTTGCTGAGCTCCCAAATCTAAACCGCGAAGAAGTTGTTGCCAAAGTCATCAGTAGTTATCCTCAATTTGAAGAGTTGTACCATGATTATCGACAAGTGAAAGATGTTTATTCTTTAAATAAAATAAATGCATATATCGAGTTGGCGTCATCGGCTGATTCAAAAAATAAAGAAGAGCAGTTAATTATTACAAGAGTCTTACAGGTAATCGCTGAATATTTAAAAAACACTCTCGATTTTCCCAATTTATCCAATATTACAAGTGAGCTGTTCCTACTATCGTTGCCAAAAAACACAAGAGAAATCATTGTAGATTTACGAAACTCATTATCACATGCTGATTCGCTCTCCAAGCGATTAGATATCGAAGAAAATGCGGACGATAATTTCTTTATCACTATTCAAAATGACATTAAAAAAGTTGGCGATGTGGTCATCGATTTTCTTTATAACTATAAAATCAAAGCCATCAGAATACTTCTCAAAAACATTGTCGATAATAAAAATTTTGATGAAATCAAAGAAATTGCCGAAATGCTTCGCAATGTTGAATTGGATAAGATCATTAATCCCATGTTGGAATACAAGAATCTTGAAATACACGTAAACCAATTAAGCAATATAGTAACCGACCAGACGGATTTTGAAAAGGAGCTCTTCACTAGAATTGCTGATATAGTTAATTTTAATAAAAGAATAACTCCAACACAAGGTGTCATAACTGATTATGAGATGGAAGTTGAAACGTTGCGGGATTTGAATAAATTAATTTGCTTAAATGACGACAACGTCATTGAAGAAATGAAATACTATGCTAATCGATCATTAAAGTATTTTACTACAAAACTAAAACCTAATGCCCTAAAGGCAATTGCAAGCCTGGCGTTATCACTATCTCGCAGTGTTAGATCAAGATTGCAATATGACGAAATCGTCGAGGTACGCTATTTTGTTTTAGAGATATTTTATATTGCCCAATTGGAAGCGAGTGACCTCGGTGGAATCTCATGGATTGAAGAATTACGAGAAAAGTTTAACCAAAAAGGCTCTCTTATTCCTGCACATACCCAAAGAAAGTCTAACAGCCTAACAGAAGAAATGTATAATAACCATCTGGCACGGAAGCTAACCCAACTGAAGACTATTTTAAGCAATAACTTTCTAAGTGATTCACTAATTGAAAATTTATTTTTCTACAAAGGTGATGAAAAATTGCGAGCAGCATTAGAAATGCTTGTTTTGGATGTAATGTCAATTTTAGATCTTTTTAAGTCAAAACGTTACCTGGAAAATAATTTCCTATTTTTAGATGATAATGCGCCTTCATTAACTGGAAAATGTTTGCGCAATCATTTAGCTCACGATAGTGCTTTAATCGAAATATTATCATCTGATCCTTCAATTGCAGTTCTGTCAAATGTTAAGAAACTTATCGAAGAAAATTTATTACAAAGTGACAAAAAAATTGGCAAGTTCGTTAACGACGATGCTGTCAAATTAAGAGCAAATTACAATCAGGGCATGGTTGCCATCAGTAATGAGGAAAAAATGTTTGTTGCTGTGCAAGAGGGAAATCTAGAAGATCTGAAATATTGTCTCAAAATGGGAGCGGATATTAAGGCGAGGAGTATCGATTCGTTAACCACGTTACATTATGCAGCTAAGGGATCCAGTGTTGAAATTGTAAAATTTATTCTGGATCAAAATTTAAGCGTCCGAGTTAAAACTAATGATAATGAAAGTCCACTGCACGTCGCTGCTGCACATGGCAGACTAAACATTGTTGAGTTTTTTATTAATACAGGAGGTTTATATATTAACGATGTAAATGATAAAGGCAAAACACCATTGCATTTCGCAGCTGAAAATGGTCACACGAAGGTTGTTGAATTTTTGTTCAGAAATTATGCCGGCACTGTTAGCCTAGGGTAGATAAAAACAATTGCTCACCTTTACACTATGCAATAAGAAATAAACATATCGAAGTTGCTAAGATTTTACTGGAGGATGATGATATTAATGAAATTTTGGATGGATTTACGCCGTTGCATCTAGCCGTAAATAATGGTTTTCTAGAATTGGTGAATTTTTTGCTTGAAAGTGGAGCAAATCCTAACGATAAATCTGATACAGTATGGACACCGTTACATATAGCAGCCTTCGAGGGCAATCTAGAAATAGCAAATGTATTAATTATAAATAAAGCTTCTGTAAATGCTCGACGTGTAAATACCGGCTGCACGCCATTACATTGTGCAGTCGAAAAAAGTCACACGGATGAAACTGATGATGGAACTAACGTCGATACGGCAAAAGATGCGCATAAGGAAATTGTTAAAATGCTACTAAAATATGAAGCTGACGCCAATATTGTCAACGATGAAGGCATAACTCCACTATATCGTGCAGTGCGTGGTAACCACTTGGAAATAGTAAATGTTCTTCTAGAACATGGCGTTACTAACACTCAGGTGAAGGATAAAAATAATGATACACTGTTGCACTTTGCAGCACTTAATCATCAAATGAAACTTGTTGAAGTTTTGATACGCAATGGAGCAGAAATTAATGCCAAAAACACCGATGATCTAACAGCGCTACATATAATATGTGCTCAGAATAAAGCCACCAAAGATATTATGAATCTGCTTTTAAAGAATAATGCTGAAGTTAATACTAAAGATTCTAACGGTAGTACACCATTACATGCTGCTGTCGCAGACGGTAGCGAAGAAATTGTAAAGCTTCTTCTAGAAAATAAAGCTGAAGTGAATACCAAAACCAATGACGATATGACACCGTTACATGTAGCGGCTCTAAGAGGCAACAAGGATGCTATCGTTTTGCTCATAAATTATGAAGCCGAAGTTAATGCTAAATCAAATGTTGGCTTCACCCCATTAAATTTAGCTGTTATGTCGGGCCACAAAGATATCGTTAAACTTTTAATAGATAATAACGCCCAAGTTGATTCACAAGATATCGCAGGTGGTACTCCATTATATGGAGCAGTGAAACATGGTCACAAAGAAATCGTTGAAATGTTGATAGAAAATGGAGCAAATGTTAATGACAAATATCTAGAAGTGACTCTATTGGTCTACGCTATTAAATTTAATTACATTGAAATTGTTGAAGTTCTTATTGCAAATGAAGCTGATGTTAATGCGCAAGGCGGTGAAGCTTTGTCGATAGCAGTTCTTGCTGGATACACAGATATTGTAGAAATATTGTTAAATAACAATGCCGATGTTAATATAAATTATGCTGACAATGCTACGGCATTACATTTGGCTGCCGCAGGAGGTCATAAGAAGATTGTAGAAATGCTGTTATCGAGAGGAGCTAAAGTTAATGCTCTGACCGTTACCGATATAACGCCGTTAGGTTATGCAGCACAAAGAGGTTGCGGGGAGGTAGCAGAAATTCTGATAGCAAATGGAGCTGACGTTAATGTTGGTGAAAACTTGACTCCTTTACATAGAGCAGCAGAAAGTGGCAACGATAATGTTATAAAAGTTTTACTAAATAATAAAGCAAATATTAATGCTGAGGATATTGAAAATAATAAACCCATCGATTTGGCATTACAATGTGGTCACTTACAAGTGGTTAAAACGTTACTGCAGCACAAGAAGGTAAATACGGACGCTAAAAGTGATGATGATTGGAAGTTATTACATATTGCTTCGCAAGGAAGGAACATGAAACGTGATGCGTGTAGAGACGAAAAAAGAAGCAACTTTGAGATAATAAAATATCTTGTAGTAGACGAAAATACGATATTAACGCTAAAAATGACTCGGATTCCAAGCCCATACACATTGCAGCCAAAAACGGTTACCAGGATACTGTCGAGTTTTTCCTTAGTAAAGGCTCAAGTATTAACGATCGAGGTGAAGATAATCGGACATTACTACACTTGGCCGCAAGCCAAGGCCATTTAGAAGTTGTGAAATATTTGATAACGCAAGATGCCGACCTTAATCCTAAAGATGCAGATGATTCGACTCCAATGCACGTTGCTGCTACTTTTGGTTATAAAGACATTATTGAAGTTTTATTACAAAACGGTGCAGTTTATAACGCCGTTAACAAGTCAAATAAAAAACCTTTAGAAATTGCTAACGACCAAAACGTCATCGAGCTGTTAACCCTAACCGAGAAATTGTTTGAGGCAGTAAATCGTAATATCTCATCGCAAGTTGACGAATATATGAAAGCAGGAGCGGTTGCTAACGCCAAAAATGCTGATGGTATGACACCACTGCACTATGCTGCATGGAAAGGCTACGAGGAAGTTGTCGAGGTTTTATTGAAATATAAAGTTAATCCTAATGGAATCGAAAACAAGAGGCGGACTCCACTCCATTATGCTGTCAAGTTTTCTCACATGCGAGTTGTCAAGGAGCTATTATATAATTTTGCAATATTTAATGCTGTCGATGACGACGATAAAACACCGGCAGATTTTAGTGAAGATGAAAGCATAACGGACTTATTTAAATTACTTAACGAATCGTTTAAAAAAATCAAAAACAGTAATTCGTCGGTAGTGAATGATCTCAAGAAAATAAAGGAAGCTAGTACAGTACAAATAATAATGCGGGCCAATAATAGAGAAAATCAAACGCTAATAGCTGCTGCAATGCATAGTAACTTTTCCAAGATCAAAGAGTTAAAACTGATGTTACAAGATAATATGTTATCGAGAGAGATAGATTTGGCTTGCGCCTTACTTGATAAAGGCAATTTCCCAACAGCTTTAAGTATCTTCAAAAAGGCATTTGAAATAAGAAAAGAAATATTCGGACCAGATAATCTTAGCACTTTGGATATGCAGATAGGCATAGCTCAAGCGATAATGAAACAAGGGGCTATCCAAGACGCTTTAAGTATGTTTGAAGAAATTTTACGGAAACAGCAAAAAGTGCTGAGTGTAAACGATAACTCCACCTTGATTACAAGAGGTTTAATCGCTATGGCGCTGAATAGATTGGATAGATATGCAGAAGCTTACAATATTTATCATAAACTTTATAAAACGCAAAAGGAAGTGCTAGGGCCAAATCATTCGGATACTCTGCAAACTCGATTCAACATAATAACGAGCTTAAGCTATATGGAAAAATACAAAGAAGCGTTAAATATCAGTAAAGAAGTGTACGAAAGCAGACAAAAAACATTAGGTGAAAACGACCCATCTACTTTAGAGGTTCATAATGTTACGGCCACGATAATTAGCATGCAAGGTAATTATGAAGAGGCATTGCAACTGCATCTAGAACGTTATGAGAAGGCGAAAGTGGCTTTACCTTTAGATCATGCTGTTACTTTGAAAACGTTACAAAATATTGGTAGTATATTTTACAAACAAAAGAAATTTCAAGAAGCCTTGAAATATTTTCTAGAACTTTTCGATATTCAGAAAAAGTTTTTCGGTCTGCATCACGTTGGCACCTTGAATACTCAATTTGACATTGCATCTGTATTTGTTTCTCAATGTAAATGGATTGCTGCTATTAAGTTGTACAGAGAATGTTTTGAACCACTGAAAGCACATTTTGGAGCATGCTATCCCATGGTTATACATATACAGCAAAGTATAAAAAATATTAGTTCAAAACTAAATCTTGAAGGTACCGATTTATCGGAAATTCTCCAGGTTATAAAGAAAAACTTTAACGCGACTGCTAGTAGAGGTGATATAAACAATATCCGACTTTTTTTAAAAAAAGGAGCTGATGCCAATGATAAAGATGATGGAAGAACGCCATTGCATCACGCTGTTAGCAATGGACACGTAGATGTTGTGAAAGTTTTATTAAATAGCGGGGCGGAAGTTACTCAAACTACTGATGAGGGCGAAACAGCATTACACATTGCTAGTTCTAAAGGTCACATAGAGATTATCGACGTTTTGTTACAGCATGTAAATCGTGGAAATTTGAACGACGTCATTAATGCTAAAACCACTTCTAGTGGTGCTACGTCTCTTCACATTGCAGCTAAAAATGATTCTTTGGATGTAATCAAGTTCTTATTGAAGAAAGGTGCAATTTATAATGTTACGAATAATGAATTTAAAACTCCACTAGATATTTCTGAGAAGCTCAATGCTAATAAGTTGCTGAAACTAATTGAAGAATTATTTCGGGGCGCAGAAAATGGTAATATTGAAATTATGGAAAAGTTAAGAGCAGTGGAACCAGATGAATTTGAAGCTGCAACCAATGCTCGTAATAATAACGAAAAAACTTTATTGCAGGTTGCCATGCTTAATAAACACATGAAAGTTGCGGGAAAATTATTAGAAATGCTGAAAAGAAAGATGAAAAATAATTGTAAGATGTCAATGTAAAATGTAAAGTTGAAAGTTGAAATCGTGAATGATGCTGTTGAAATTTTTATAATATGTATCCTATTTATGTTTTTTATTTATTTTGTTTATTTGTGCAAAAGTACATTGTGATATTTGTATTGAGATAATATCAAACTGTTAAAAAAAATTTGTTTTTTTTATTATACAATCCAACTTCTATAAGACGAACCTTCAAAGTACAGTGAAAATTATACAACGCAAAAGAGACAAAATCTATTATGAAATTTCAACTTGTCGAGTTTACTAGTGAAAGGATAAAATTGCAATTAATTTTACTAGCTGTTATAATTTTAAGTTGTGACGTGAGATTTTCATTGACCCCCTCAACCTTTGTATGAGATTTGGTGAGATTTTGTCGGACTCCCTCCCCATTTTAAACTCACGTAATTAAAGGACGTTCCCTTATAATAATGTATATTCTCTGAATTACAAAGTTGACGTGAGAATTTCATTGACCGCCCTTCACTTTAAATGACATTTTGCCGAACCCCTCCCCCATTTTGAGCTTACGTAATTAATGGACGTCCCCTAAACAAAAAAAAAACGAAGGAAAAACAGCAGTTAACTTTCACTAATTTTTCTTATTATTAAATTTTCACATTTTTAATACAAATATTTCGTTCGATTACTACAATAAAAAAATTTAAAATAATAAATTTTTTGAAGAATGCCTTGGAAACAAAATTATTACTTTTGTTTTACATGAACTTCAGTTGTTTCCTATCTTAAAGAAATACTGACGGCGTCAGAAACGCTGATAAACTTATGTAGTATATTCATGACACTATGATATAAAGTTCTCCTTCGCCGAGCTAGTTTTTACAATGTACATACTACATCAGGCAGTAGGTACCTCCTGTTTAACGTGGAATCCAAACTCATATACTATTTGCTGCTGTTACTGTTGGTTTTTCAAGTTTTTGAACGATTTCCTTTTATTCAATGATTGTATCTCATACGAGCCCATAGCAACGACCAAGTGGATATTATACCGAAGTCTACAATTCGCTTGTGATAAAATCAACTCCTCCCACCCCCCCGTCGCCGGCTACACCACTCGATATTTTTCATTTTATGTTGTTTTAAAAAGTTTTTCTATTGATAACTTAATACCGAAGGATATAGGTCTGCAATTTTTTATAATTTCATACCCCCCCCCCCCGGGTCTCTAAAACTGTTTTCAAGTTTGGCTTTTAACAATTTTTAGCTTGCTACATTTAGGATACGTAGCAAGTTTGCTATCTATAATTTTATTCGTATTTGGTATTTTTTTTAATTTGCAATTCTGTAAGAATTTTTTGCAATTCTGCAGCGAAATACTATCATTTCATACACATTACATGGTATTGAAAGCGGCTTGTTTTCTGCACGTAAGATTACTCATGTTATTTGATCATATTTCGTAATCTTATCTTTCGCGAGATGACTTTACCTTCACTTTTCCGCACTACTGGCGAGTTATTTTCATATCAGCATTGTCCAGATTGAGCAATTTTGTTAAAATATTCTTTATTACCGAATTAGATTTGCACAAATTTTTCAGTATTTGGTTGTTTCATTTCTCGTTGATTTTGCTGACTGCCTCCGCGTCAAAAATCAACCTCGAATGGAAATGTAGCCTATTTTACTAGTCACAAAATAGCTATTTCAGCTTGGGTTTTCAACAGATGTGTAATTATCGCGCCTAGCACACATAGAAAACCTCCAGTGTATAGAAATAATAAATTGCAAATAAAATTTTTTCGATTTTACCATTTTAAATTTGAAAAAATAATGCTATGGACATAAAAACAAAATTTGCGGTCGGTTCACAAAATCAATGAAGAAAATGGATCATTTTACTTGGTGCCTTTTCCCTTTTTACTTGCCCCTCAAATAAGCTCACCCATTAGAAATTAAAAATTAAATTTTAGTGCATTTTACCATTTTTTAATTAAATTTGCTATGACGTTTGCTCTACGACGTCGCCCTATCAAAAATCTCGAAATAAGGGGTCTTTAAAAACAAGCGATCACTTTCTATAACTGGTACCCCATCCTGCCGTTAAATAGGTCCTCCGAGGTCAACATAGAGAAAATTTTAGTGCTTTTTTAACTTATTCACGTACTTCATCATAATTCTCTACTTTCGTCGTCATATAATTCACCAGGAATTTACCGTCGTTAATAATTCCGATATCAATCATCTATACTTCATCTATACTTCTCGTTAAGTATATTCAGGGTTTCTACCGTAAAAATTTCAATAATTTAGATTCAATAATTGGTCCAACTTCTCGTGTCTTCAACACTTCAGTTTACTTTGAATAAAAAATAAACTACACGGTCTTGGGAGTTCTGCATGTTCTACAATGTTCCGTTTTCAAAATTTGTGCAACTGGAGGGTGTTCCACACCCCAGACCCCCGGATTGAGTAGTTTATTTTATCAGAAGTAAACTGAAGATTTCCATTGCAGAGGCACTGGAGGGTGTTCCGAACTCCCCAGACCCCGGATCAAGTAGTTTTGTTTTTTATCAGAAGTAAACTGAAGATCTCCGTTGCAGAGATCTACCTCCCAGAGGGTATGAAATTTGTAATTATGCAGTTTGTGATTAATTGTCAGATTATGAATTAAACACATTTACTTGGCCATAGCTAATTTTAAAAACTTGAGATATGCTTAAGTATTTAATTCACTTTTAATAAAAATAAATTATTTAAACCGGGGGGTCTGGGGGTGTGGAACACCCTCCAGCGCCTCTGCAACGGGAGATCTACAGTTTACTTCTGATAAAAAATAAACTAATTAATCCGGGGGTCTGAAACACCTTTCAGTGCCCAAATATTACAATGCAGGCAAACATATTAAAGGTTTGAAAATTTAGTAGAAACTCTCCGCTACCGTTTTAGTTTTCTAAAAAAATTATAAAATATTCTTGGGGGGCAACAAAAAGTAAAGCGAAAATAAATTATGTACAATCATGCATAAACGATTATTAAGATTATTTTCAACATCGGGAGGGTCGAGCTAGCAGAGCTCAGCCCCGCCCCCAACTAATTTTCTAAATAATTCAAAAACAAAAAAGGTCCAACTGAAAATAAAGAATGCACAATAGAATTAGACTTTTGAATTAAAAATTCGCAATGGAAGGGGGCTGATGATGTGCACCTTATCGAATCCTATCCAATCAGACCACAACGAAATAACCAAACACACAACAAAACAAAACAAATCAAATACCTCATTGGTAATTTCGTCAATTTAACTTTAATGTATTTTAACTGATAGATAACTATAGTTGAGGAAATCGGGCATAAGAAGATAGTTTAAATTGTATTATTACATTTTGGAGGCGTCTCTGTAAAACCAGGACAAGCGCGTTATTTTCGTTATTGTATTTAATTAATTACGACGAAATAATGAATTACCAAAGCTTTTTATTGAGCTACCAAACCTCCATGATATTCAAACAAACGAGCTAAAAAAATTACAAAATTAACTACTGAAATCGAAGTTTAATTTAATTAATTGATTACTATTAAACTAGCAACTACCAAAACTTTTAGTTAGTAAAATAATGACCGCCAAAAGTCTATTCAACGTTTAAGATAAAAAAATGTTAAAAAAATGACTCGATGACTGGTTTGCCTCAAAAGAACAATAGCTTTTTTGGCATGGCATCCACAAATTGTCAGAGAGATGTGAAAAAGGTATAGTTAGCGATGGGCATTACTTTGAATAAAATATTTTCTATCATTTTTACATAATAAACGTGTATTTACTATACAAAAATTCCGGTTTCATATTTACAGACCAAGTAAGTTAAAATGTTTACCACCATACCATGATTTCGCTTCAAAAATTTCGGACAACACACAAAACGCCCATAATTGGATCCTCGGTTTTGCCATAAGAAACAACTGTGCACTAACATGTTTATATCAATTTCTACACCAAGTGCGTATAAATCTTAACGTCGTCATAGTGAAACATTATCTATTCATTTATACTTTGTTAATTAGACAAAGTAATAATTAAATAATGATGTCTAATATGATTTTGAAAACTATTGCATTATGGATTTACTATTATTTAACTTTTATCCTTCCTATGCCAAGGATCGGCACAGGCCGCGACTAAGCACATTCACATGTTCATAGTTTGTTGAAAACCGTCGTTATTAGAACTTCAAATTGTACGCATCAAAATTTTATCAAAAGTCTGCCTTTATATTCCCGCATGCGATCGCTTTCCAAAAAATGCACCTTATGCCCGTTTTCACCAACCAATTCCTAACGTTAGGATTTCCTAACTTTGAGATAAAAAAACTCTTACTATGTCAAATTTGGTTTTCACCAAGCGCTAAGAAATTTTTAAGGTGTTAACCTTAAGGAGATTTCTTAATGTCTTTGACATAAAAGTTTTATCTCAAAGTTAGGAAATCCGAACGTTAGGAATTGGTTGGTAAAATGGGCATTAATGTAGTAAAAACATTCAATTAATACACGTCTGGGAGCGGCATTAGGTAAAGTGCTTATTCGCGCTTTTTGTTTCAAGGTTTCCAAGTAAACTTTATCAACAACTTCGTACTTCCATCATCTTTTATCTATGTACATCAAAGCGTAATTGTTCATGATTCTCTGGTAGTGGGGAACTCTTGCAGTGTTTTCAGTTTCATTTACGTATTAAGTATTAATGTAGTTATCAATGTTTTTCAGTAAGAAGTGTGATTTATGTGATTGCTCGTAAAATTTCTATATTTGCGGCCAGATTGGATTTGTTACATTTTGCGACATCCTGAATGTTGAAAAAATTGTCAAGACCAACTGAAGAAATTGGTTTTGAGGTATGTTTTCGTTTTTAATATAATGTTTTTGTGAAAATTCCCGATTGTTACAAAATTAACCGACGCTAATAGTGAAATATTTTGATTTTTCCACAATTTTGGAAGTAAAGCCATACGACCAGCATCGTTACATACAGGGAAAACGGTAAAAATTTCGTAATTTTTTTTTTAATTAGTAACAGTATACTACAACCTTTGTTTACTTTTTAATCTCGGTTTTGTTATAAACAACACGGTTGTGTCAAGTATAACGAATCTCTAGGTGTAGAAGATGCATATTACTGTTCCCCAGCTCCCTAAAGTTGTTGTTCAACGTTTGAGCTTCAACGAGTTTCATTCTATCGCTGCAGCCCTAACAGTTGTGAAAATTTTCAAGAATGCTTTTGGTGGAACACCCACCATGTTCAATTTTTGGATAAAATTAATCTAATACGTTTGGACATCAATAAGTTTCAATTCCTAATTCATTAGAAATCTAACTGTGGCAGAGAAATTTACAAAATCTTGTTTATTTGGGGGGGGGAGACTGTGGATACGTTTTCATGGTTTTCACAACATGGGTTTTGAAATTTTCTCACGAAATTTTAAGGGCAGTGTAATTTTTGTAAAGTAATTTTAGTGTTTTAAAAAATTAAATTTCATTTGTTGTTGAAACTCCTGGAGGTTCAAGCAATATTAAAACATTTCACGAGCAATTGCGTCCACCAATTCAACCCGGATGAAGGAGTAATTTGCCGATTTTCTTTCCTTCCCAACGATTTCGCAAATAACCTACTAGCGAAAACTTCGAAATTGTTGCAGTTCAAAGGATGAGAATGGAAGCTTATACATTTTTTTATAGTTTTGGTAATATCTTCACAATGGGAATGGAAACTCGTTGAGGCTCCACTCCAACGGTTAACACTGAATCAATTTACCTTAATTTGATAAATAATGACGTATTTACTACTATGTAATTCACTTGTTAATTTTTTGCTACATTATAATGAAAAATTTATTACAAAAGAAAATGTGAATATTAAAAAATGTCACAAGTTAATATTTAGTTTCATACCATTTGGCACCTACAAGCGGTTTAGGAACATTTGGGAATCAATTGAACCAATTTTCTTGATACTTTGTCCTTGCGTTCAATTTTAAAGTTATACAAGTTACCAGACAGACAGAAATTTGAAGTCGGGTGTTAAAAACTGTAAAGGGTTAATTTTATCGTAAAAATGAGAAAATTAGCGGTAAATGGAAAGTTTCTGTACAGGACCGGTGCAAGGATCTAGTTAAGCATGCGGTCGTTTGCTCCACCAAAATTCAGAAAGCGGAAAAATCATGGGTCAAATTAAAAAGTATTAAAATACAATTATTTTCAATAATTACCTACTACCTAAAATTAAAGAGATTAATTTTAAATACGTATTAGTGACTGAAAAGCTCTTTATTTACCGAAATAAATAAAAGAAAGTGAAATGGTAAATATGTACCTACTTTATAATTATGCAAAATTGTGGAAACGCCTGTAAATCGAATAAAGATTGGCTTATATTTCAAGGAAGGAATAGTTTTTTAATTAAGTTTTCCATAATTATTAGTAGAGGATCTTATGGCAGCGTATTTTAAAAAATCACAAGTTAAAGTAATTTACTTTCCTAATTACAGCGTAAATTGTGGAAACAGGTATGCATTGTTATTCTAATTAACCAAATTTGACTTACTAGATTATTATTTTGTGGGGTATCCACTTCCGGTGATAAGTTTTCCCATTACCGTTGTTTATTTGCTGGATGAAAATCGCGCACTTTTCTCCCAGTACCTGCCACAAAAAATTTTCTATAGGGTTCAAGTCTGGGGTCGAAGGGGGTGTTTTTAAAAGTTTTGGATTTCTTGTACCAATCGTGAAGAATGTTTGGGATCGTTACCTTATTGGAAGCAATACACGGGCGGCATTCGTCATTTTGGGCTGAAGGTCCCACATTTTATGTAAAACGAATAAATACACATGCTTATTCACGATAGTGTCAATAAATTGTAAATTACCAATGCCGCTCATGGACATACAGTTGCTCTAAAAAAGTTACCAGGTACATATCCAAGAAATATTGCCTTTCCTGCAACGTATACAAAAACAGTCATCAAAGTACATTACTGTCATAATTACAGCGAAAATTGTAAATTAACAATGAAATTCATCCAACAAAAATAAGTTACCAGATAACATTTGTATTAGAAATTAAGCGAATTTTACTAATTTCTAATATTTTGTGGGATATCCTTTCGATTGAATAACTACCTCCAAACGCCGGGGCATCGAATGCACTAAGTTTTAGATTGCATTGGGGGATATTTTATTCCATTCCTGTAAGAGTTTTGTTTTAGTTCTTCTTTATTGGAGGGATTAAACTGACGCATTCGTAGGCCTAGTTCTTGCCACAAATGTTCGATGGGGTTTAAGTCTGGGGACTGAGGGGTGTTTTAACTGTTTGGGGACGTGGTACAGGAGGTATTCTTGTACCAATCGTGAAGAATGTTTGGAATCATTATCTTGCTGGAAATAGTACACGGGCGGCATTTGCAATTTGCGGGTTGAAGGACCCAAATTTTTGTGTAAAACTGAAATTTCCAACGCCGCTCGTGGACATACAACCCCAAATTATCACAGAACCACCACCGTGCTTCGTATTAAGTTTTCGCACACAATATGACGTCCGTCCGACCCGAAAAGGTTGTTTTTATCTTTCGTCACTTCGTCATTTTCGTTACTAAAACGTTAGACTAATGGCTAACACAAGAGGCGCAACGTGTGAATTGTTATTATTGCAATAAATGCATCATCCCACACAGATTAACGATATGATGTTTCGATCTGGTAACTTATTTTTGTTGGATGAATTTCATTCTAACATTACAATTTTTGCTGTAATTAGGACGGTAATGCACTTTGAAGACTGTTTTTTTGTTTACGTTTCAATAATGTCCAGGGAATCTAATTTCCAAAATTTTTCATTCTAAAAATAAGTACACAGAAAAAAATAAATTTGCATTTTTATCTAATCTAAATTAATTGAAATTATATAGTTTATTTCAAGTTTTATATAATTCGTTTAGAATATTTTTAAATTTCAAACAACCGATTTAGTAATTTCATGTAATTTAAAATAGATGATACAACATTTCAACTTTAGTTAAATCAATTATAAGAAATAGTTATTTTAATAAATCATTGTCATTGATTCATTCAATAACATTTTATGATTATTAAAAATTTAATTTCAATGATTTGTATAATATAAGTAGATATTTTACCAATTTATTTTTGGATAAAATATAAAAATAGATTCATTGATTTTTATAATATACACCATTCTTAAGTTTAACGAATTAAATTTAATGGTTTTTATAAAAAATATTAGTCAAAATTTATGGAAATTGTATGGTTTATTTAAAGTTTTTTATAATTTATTTAGATCAGATAATTGTTTTAAAAAACCGATTTAGTTCATAGTTTAATTCAATTACAATTCATAGTTTAAAAAAATTAATATTGAATTAAAATAAATAAAATATTTTGATTTGGAACTTGAAAATAATTATACTTTGAATTATTTTAAATAACTTGATTAAAGTTGCACATAAAGATTGAGAAGAAGAAAAACGTGCAAAAAACACTTGTCATGCTTTATTTTTTTAAAATACACTTTAAATTATTTATTTTATAATTTATATAATATTAAATATTTTCACATTTCAAAATTATAGTTTCTTTTTGAAATTTTTTTTGTATTTTCAAAAGACCACGTGGGTGTTATAAAAATTTCTAATTTTATATCTTTTTTCAGTATTACACCTACTTATTATATGTTATATTTAATTAATTTTAATTTTAACAATAATTAACAATAATAACAAGAAGAAAAAAGACGTGCAATAAACACGTGCCATACTTTATTTTATTTAAAATGCTCGTTTTCTATTGGTCATTTAACTAAACGACTCTTTAAATACGTTAATATTACCGGGCGGAGAGAACCCAGAAATTAAAATTGAAATAAAACCTGTAAGATTAAAAAATATTTAATTTTAAATTTAAATTATTTATTTTTATAATTTATATTATAATGTTAATATTTTTTACATTTCAAAATTTTAGTTTCTTTTTGAAAATTTTTTTTCTTTGGGTGTTTATAAAAAATTTCTAATTTTAAATCTTTCTTCAGTATTACATCTATTTATTATTTGTTATAATTTATTAATTAATTTTAATTTTTACAATAATTAATTTTCGAGGCGCGTTTTGGAAATTCTTTTAATAATTTATTTATAAATGAATTTCATTATGAAATTGTTCAGTTTTTTCACACGTTTAAGCAGACTAAACATTCATATTTTTCTTAAATATTAAAACACATGGTTATTTAGGCACTAAATAATAACTTAAACTAAAAATCGAACAAAATTACATTTTCACATACAAAATATTGTGGCAAATAGCTTGCATATAATAAGGGAATAAAAATAAAAAAAATAAATTTTTTAATTGCAGATTTATAAAGTATAGACACAAAAACGAAGAAAAAATAAATTGCTTAATTTTACTAAAACAATTATAAAACAACAATTATAAAACAAATTATACATTTTTTTGTTAAAATTAATAGTATATTATACACCAAGGTAGTGAAGCATAGTGTTATAACCCTAGCGCCAGATTAAATCCCAAGGTGCGTAGCACCGCGGGATTTAAGCGCGCGGTTATAACACGCTTCACTACCGTGGTTTATATACAATTTTTTCCACTACTAGGATTGTTTACTCTTATAATAATAATTGTTAATGAATAAAGTAAATCGTTTTAATTATTTATTTCAAATTATAAAACAAATGATAGTTTTTTGTTTTGATGTTGACACTTGCTTGAAAATGTTTAATTAATTTTGACATAAAGGTTACATTAAATATTGAATAAAACTATGAACGTGGAATACAAGTATATAGATGTTGACGAAAACTATTTTGTCAAAAAATGTACTATTTGTAACGATAATTGATTGTAATAATTTATTAATAATCGATTTATAAAGTTTCCAGTTTCAGCTGTCATAATTAATTTGTTTTCTCATTTCGCCTAATTGCTAAAAGTCACAAAATTCCAATTTAATCAACATTTTAAATATCAAATTAATCTTATTTATAGACCGACTTTAATTATTTAAACACTATTGATAGCATTTCTTGGTTATGCTAATTCGTTTTACACATAAATTTTCTTTCAAAATGGCCCGAAGTTTCCGGACTACGCATTTATGTTCATTATTAACTACTAGTGAATAATAAAATATTATTCACCTCAGGTGACAGAAGGCGTGGTTCACAGTTCGATCACTTACGTTGAAATGATAGTGTTTATGGCTAGTAGTGGAAAAACAATTTTATTTTTTTTCTTTGTCTTTGTGTTTGTATTTGTTCCATTTTTAGTTTAAGATTTTATTTAGGGGATTTATAGGGGATAACTATATTTCATAAAAAAAGTATGAAATATATGAGAAAACAATCCCTGGGGTGTTGTGGCCACCCCACATACCCACTTAAAGGTTAATATTTTTGTTTATCTAAATAATAATAAATATGTCTCAATACTAAATCCACTGGAATTGAATTATTGACAAAATAAAATAAAATCTTGTAAATTTTCATTTGAACCATAAGGGATGGTTTTTAAAAATCCGTAAAAAGTAGGAATGGTTCTTCAATTATTATACACTGAGCGAATTACCATAAGTTCGCTTACATTTTTATTTAAATTTTAAAATTAGACTGTTACAACTCAGATTATTTGTATGCAGGTAGTACATGTAAGGATCCAGAAGCTTTGCCTTTATTTCAACGGCTTTATTTTTTCAATTTTCTTTCCTGCTTCTTTACCGTTTCAAATTACTTGAAAGGGTAGTACATTAAAACTAAATTAGTAATAGCAGCGCCAAAATTTGAATTTGGAGAAATTAAAAAAATTATAAGCAAATTTTAGAAATTTTTAAAAATGCAAAAAAACAAACATAGTCGACCTGAATTATAATTTGAACAAGAAAATATAGTAGATGAGGTGATAATCCACTGTACATCTAACTAGTAGATATCTTTTTACAACACATTACCAACAAAATTTTCAAAATAGCAGGGCCGTATTCAGCAACATCGTCGAAAGAAAAACGAAATTATCAACAGCAAAATATTGAATTTGCAAGAAAACATTTAACATCAATGACCTAAAATTATTTTCTGACGAAAATTTAATTTAGATGTCGCAATGGCTTTAAATTTTATTGGCACGACATGCCTTATGGTAATTTCGTTTGAATTTACTACACTTTACAGGTAATTTGAAACGGTAAAAAAAGGAATTGCAAAATAAACCATTGATAGCTTTTGGACTTTTACATGTATAAAAATAATCCGAGTTGTAACAATGCAATTTCAAAATTTTAATAAAATGGTAATTTTGTCATGTAGTTTTGAATTTCATCAACGACGGATCTAAGTTTCTTATATATCCAAAACCATATTAATAAGTGAATAGTTGCAAAATTTGTAAAGCTTGTTGGTATGCAACATATACAAGCATGTCGACGAATGCATTGCAAAATGTAATGTTGAAATTTAAATATTTGTAATTTGTGTTGTTCATTTTTATAAAATTTTTTATATATTTTGTGTTAGATTAGCTTTTTACTATAGGAAAACATGAAAATTTTATTCTGTAACTTTTAGTTTATTTTTGTGACGATTTTAATAATCAATGTAAACAATGCTTTTTCTTATTGATAAAAACCAAGTAGATTTATATTTTAAAATATATTTACCTCACCTGTGCGCTCGTGTAATTTAGATCACCCGAAACGCTGAAGGGTTAATAATTATTGAACAAATTTAATAAAAAGCTTATTCCTTTTGAAATACTATTTTATAAACCAATCTTGACTCGATTGGTGTTTCAATTTTGGATTGTCTGAATGTGTTTTGTGCCTTTAATTAATATTTTTTAATAAGTGATAAAATTAAACACTTTAAATGCAAGTTATAATACGAAAAAAACCTCTTAATTATAGTTCAATATTTTTGAATTAAAACATATATAAAATATAATAATTAACAGTTAATATGCCATAAAAAAGTATAAAAATTAAATTTTTAGCTTAAAATTACAAAAAACAAAATACTTACAAAATTTCCGCCCAACTATTATTAATACACTTGCATAATTCTAGCTAAAATACTTATTTTTATAAAATTATATTTTGTAGATATATTTTAGCATCGATTATTGCTTGAGATATCTTGACATCGATTCCATCCATTTTGGGTAATACTTTTGTTATTTTTCCCATTCTTGCAATAATACCTCTTTTAATGTTTTTTACTAAAATGTGGTTTTTCAATTTTCCTTTAATTCTTGCCACAATTTTCTAAGTTTATGTCCGGTGATTGGTGGAGTATGGAGTTGTTTTGAAACGTGATATAAAAGCTATTCCTGCACAAGATACGAAATAAGTTTCAGGTCGTTATCTTGTTGAAAATATACTCATTTTCAACGCTAATTTTTGATACTGGGATCTAAATTTGATTATAGAATATTCAGGTAAGCAACTTAGTCATAATAGTTTCAAAAATTGCAACTTTCAACCATAAGCAGATATGCACCCCAGACCATAATATTTCTGCCAACATGTTTAACAGTTTCACATAGGTTTTCATTATTAATTTATGTATTAGGTTTTGTTTTATTAACATGGACTTTAATTTTTGGAAAAATAATATTTAGTGATGAAAGCAAATTTAATATTTTTGGGCCAGATGGAATGCAAAATTTGACAAAACCTAATACATAAATTAATAATGAAACTATGTGAAACTGTTAAACATTTGGCGGAAATGTTATGGTCGGGGTGCATATCTGCCGATGGGTTGAAAATTGCAATTTTTGAAACTATTATGACTAATGTGCTTACCTGAATATTCTATAATCAAATTTAGATCACAGTATCAAAAATTAGCGTTGAAAATGAGTATATGTTTCAACAAGATAACGACCTGAAACTTATTTCGTATCTTGTGCAGGAATAGCTTTTATATCACGTTTCAAAACAACTCCATACTCCACCCCAATCACCGGACATAAATCCTTTAGAAAATTGTGGCAAGAATTAGAAGGAAAATTGAAAACCACATTTTTAGTAAAAAACATTAAAAGAGGTATTATTGCAAGAATGGGAAAAATAAACAAAAGTATTACCCAAAATGGATGGAATCGATGCCAAGATATCTACAAGCAATAATCGATGCTAAAATATCCTACAAAATATTAATTTTATAAAAATAAGTATTTTAGCTAGAATTATGCAAGTGTATTAATAATAGTTGGCGAAATTTTGTAAGTATTTTGTTTTTTGTAATTTTAAGCTAAAAATTTAATTTTTATACTTTTTTATGGCATATTAACTGTTAATTATTATATTTTATATATGTTTTAATTCAAAAATATTGAACTATAATTAAGAGGTTTTTCGTATTATAACTTGCATTTTATAAGGTGTATTAATAATTGTTGAGTCACTGTATATAAAATTTTAGGTAAATGGTGTAAAGTAAATTAATTCCATTAATTTAATAGGGAAAAAATGTTGAATGTTTAAATATTTTGAACAGTAGATATGAATGATTTTGTCCCTCACTCTTCATAGTTTTTTTCAAATTGAAAATTGTTACCGAGCTTTTGTAACGTTTTTATGCATATCTTTGATTTTGCTTAGGTTATATTAGCGTTGTAATTAATTATAAGTCTGTTTAGCAAGGTCACTATTATCAGCTTTGTATGAAACAAAATCGCACACTCGAGGGCAGATAAAATAATTTACCGAATCTTTAAATTACCAATTTTTTTTATTGAAGTACAATGAATTACGCTTAAGGGTAGGCTCCGCAATCCCCCATCTTTTGTTAAAATTGATATTATTTGCACATACGTAGAAATTTAAAAAAAAAACAACTTTTGATAAATATAGCAGGCATTTCTTTCATTAAGTTCCCCCACATCTATTATGCATTTATCGATCAAATTCAGATTTTTGATAATTTCCCGAGTTTATTAGTTTTAACAACCTTGTTCATTATTTTGGGATTTTCTATGAAAAGGGTTGATTTTCCAAAATTTTACTAGGCTAAAATTATAGTCCGTTAAATTAGCTATTCGAATTGGGCCGGTAGGGTTTGCAACAAAAAACGAAAAAAATAAAACTTGGAATTTTTTAATTTTGTAGATAAGTAAATAAATTAATGGTCTTTAAAAAATCACCAATCCATTAACACCATAAAATCAATAGTTATGGTGAAATATTTTTAAAATTTTCAAATAATGCAAATGGGTTTCATCTTTCTACATTATTTAAAAAAAATTGTTACTAAACTTTGATATTATAATAATACAATCATTTTCAGAACTGAAAATCAACATTGCAGGAGTACTCTTTTGGCATCTCCTTCTCGCATATCAAAGGGAACTTATCGTTACGAGAAAATAAAAGGCTCCCAATATGAACGAGCAAAAGATTTTAACAGGACTACAACGGGCAATATCGGAGGATAACGCAGAGAATTTCAAAAAATTAATCGATTTAATAATTGACCGTGCAGAATATCAGGTAATTTTGAGAGACTATTCTGATAATGCTACCAATCCAATTAAAAATACCAACTTGGTTATCTTGGCTTGTAAACATAATGCAATAAAAGTTCTGGAGTATTTATTTAGCATTGATAGCGGCAGTTTATTTGTTGCTCTCAAAGGAACTACTGTATTACCAGACGATCAAGATGAATCACACCATAATGCGCTTTATTATGCTATTCGTTCGGGTAACATTGAACTTCTTGATATGCTCATCAATAAATGGCCCGGTGATTATTTTGGATTTCGTTTAGAAGAATTGGATGAAATTCTTTCAAAAGCGTATGAAGAACTGAAGTTAAAGAACGTACCATTGTCAGACGAAATGGAAGTTTTTGTTGAAAATAAGTTAATCAACCTACGTTTCTACTCTAATGTTTCTCGACAAGATAATAGTTTTATGGATGATCTTAAAAACATCAGAGAACGAATGGAATTTTTACTTGAAAGCATCGTCTTTCTCCAATCCGAATACTCGAACACCAAAAAAGTGGATGAAAAGTTTTTATTTTTAGCCAAATCTATTGCTCAAAATATTCATACACTAAAGCGACAGTTGAAATCGACCTATAGGAGGTTACCATGGGAAGAAATTGAGTTTTGTTTGGTCAGTTTCGTTGCTTCCAATACAAAACGACAAGAAATTAATGTATTTTTTCGTGCTACGTTGAATAAGAGCAGACTGCTAAACCATTTGGAGAATTTTGCAAAGAAACTTGAAGAGGAAAAAGTGTAATTGAAGGTATGATTATTATTAATATAAAATTAAAAAGCTAAAGTAAATAATAAAAGTTTGTATACCATGGTTCAGTCTAACCAATGCCTATCTGCTGGTGTCAGATAAAAATATAAATATTTCAATACTTCCAATTGGAAGTCACGTGGAAGAAACCTGGCTTATAGATTGAGTTAAAATAAAATTTCATGTTATTGAGTATGTTTCCGTATAACACAATTATCAAAATTGATTTTCATTCTTTACTTGGCTTGTTAATTTTAAAATTTTTTTAATGTTAATTTTCCAAGCCGACATTTTATATATTTATAGGTATGACTGTTGATAAACTCGCTGAGCTTCCCAAGTTCCCAAGAGAGAAAATTGTTGCAGAAATTATTAACAACTATCCTCAATTTAAAGAATTGTATCATGATTATCGACAAATACGAGATATCCATTCCTTACAGAAAATAAACGATCACATTCAGGTGGCATTATCGGCTGATCCTAAAGAAATTCGAGAACAGCTAATTATTACCAGGGCTTTCCAGGTTATTGGTGAATATTTAAAGAACACTCTTGAGTCTCCTAAATTATCTATTACTATGAGTGAGCTTTTATTGCTATCGTTGCCAAAGAATGCTAGAAAAATCATTATGGATTTACGAAATTCAATATCCCATGTTCATTCGCTCTTGAAGAGATGGGAGATTCAGGAAAATGCAGATTTTAACTTTTTTCTAAATGTTCAAAATGATATAAAAAAAGTGGGTGATGTGATTTCTGATATTTTTTATAACAATAAAATCAAAACAATCGGAATGCTTCTTACAAAAATCGTTGTTAGTAAAAAGTTACAGGACATAGAAGAAGTTGCCGAAGTGCTTAGCACTGTTGAATTGGAAGTAACGATGTCGACGAATTTCAAAATGCTGGAACACGAGAAGCTGGAAGAAATCGTTAAAGAATTGAGCGATGCTATAACAGATCAGACATATTATGAAAAGGAGCTATTTAATAAAATTAATAGCATTATCCCTAGTGCAGGAACTCTATTAGAACAGATCAAAATTGATTATCTCACAGGATTATCAACATTGAAGAGCTTTTGTGACGGTATGAAGGACAGAATCACTGACGAATCCGTTATGAAAGCAATGAAATTTCGTGCTAATCGTATATTGAAGATGATTACTTCAAAAATAGAACCTCACAGCCTTAAAGAAATTGCCAAGTTGGCAACAGAAATTTATCATTCTGTTGGGTTGAGAAGACAATCTGATGACGAACTTGAAGAAGTAATGAGATTAATTAGGAAAATATATTATAAAGTTGAAATTGGAACTGATGATATCAAATGGATTGAGGAATTAAGAGAAAAGTTGAATGAAAAAGGTTCTTTTATTCCTAAGCATCAGCAAAAACAGACTTATGTTGTATCAGAGGAAACATATAATGAGCAGCTCGCACTCAAGTTATCAGAACTGAAAAGTATTTTAAGCAATAATTCGTTGAGTGGTTCATTAGCCGAAAAATTTTCTTTTTATAAAATGATAAAAAATTGCAAGCAGTACTGGAAATGCTTGTTTTGGATATAATGTCAATTTTGGGCAGCTCGCAGTGTTACTTGGAAAATAATCAACTGTTTTTAGACGATCGTATTCCTTTATTAACTGGGAAATGCTTACGTAATTATTTAGCACACGGTGATGCATTAGTAGATGTATTATCTGATACTTCAAAAGCAGTTTTTTTGAACGCTAAAAAACTTACCGAAGAAAATTTAATGGGCAGAAAAAAACCGATTGGCAAGTTCGTAGCCAACGATCCGTCCAAATTACGAGAAAAGTTCGTTCAAAGTCTGGCAGTCATTATAAATCAGGAAAGAATGTTTATGGCTTTGGAAGAAGGAAATCTAGAAAGCTTCAAGGATTGTCTCAAAGAAAAATCAGATATTAATGCTAGAAGTATTAATTTATGGACTACGTTACATTTTGCTGCTATGGGACCTAGTCTTGAAGCTGTAAAATTTATTCTTCAGCTAAATCTGAGCGTGGATGTTAAGGATATCTATGGCCAAAGCCCACTGCATATAGCTGCTGCACATGGAAGGAAAAACATTGTCGAGTTTTTTGTAGAAGAAAAACATTTAAAAGTTGATGTTTTAAATAATAATGACCAAACACCACTACATGTTGCTGCTCAAAATGGTCATTTGGATACTGTTGAAGTTCTATTAAAAAATCAAGCTGAAACTATTACCTATGATATGATTAAATTTTCACCTGTACACTACGCAATACAGAATAATCATATTGACATTGCTAAGATTTTACTGAAAAAAGATGTAAACGTTGATATAAATGAAGCTTCGAGTGGATTTACTCCGTTGAACGGAGCTACAGAGAGAGGTAATCTAGAAATAGTCAATTTCTTACTTGAAAATAAGGCAAATGTTAACGCTGGCGACGATAGAAATTGGAGACCATTACATGCAGCAGCTTACAATGGCTATGTCGAAATAGTAAACGCTTTAATTCGAAAAGGAGCCGAAGTTAACGCTCAAGTTGTAAACGGTTGTACAGCATTATATTACGCAGTGGAAAATGCCAACGAGATGATAGTTAATATTCTGTTGAAACATGGAGCTAAAGTTAACGCTACTCACAAAATTAGTAATTCTACACCTTTGCACTATGCTGCAAGAACTGGACATACGGCAATTGTTAAACTTCTGTTGAACAATAAAGCGAACGCTGGTGTAGCTGACGTTGAAGGCACAACTCCTCTCCATTTTGCAGTATATAGTGGAAATTTGGAAATAATTGCGGCTCTTCTTAAACATGGTGTTGATATTCGCTCTAAAGATAATAAGAATGCTACACCATTACACCATGCAGCATTTAACGGTCACACGGAAGTAGCAAAACTTTTGATAAAAAATAGAGCAGAAATTAATGTCGTAGACCATAATAATATCACACCACTACACATGGCTGCTCTGAATGGCCACAAAGCTGTTGTCGATCTTCTAATAAAACATAAAGTGCGGATTGCCGCAAAAGACGTTAAACGTAGCACACCATTACATGCGGCAGCATTAAGCGGTAAGAAAGAAGTTATCCAGCTCCTCGTAAAACATGGAGCTGAAATTAATAGCAAAACTAATGACGGTATGACTCCACTGCATTTTGCAGCTCTTCATGGTCATGTGGATACTAGTGTTTATCTAATACAAAATAAAGCCCAAGTCAATGCTAGAGCTATGCACGGTCTTACACCGTTACATTCAGCTGTTGTAGGAGGTCACAAAGACGTTGTTAACCTTTTAATAAAAAGTGATGCCCAAGTCGATGTAAATGGTATTGAAGATAGCACACCATTACATTTAGCCGTTGAAGCAGGTAATAAAGAAATCGTTGAAATTTTGGCAACAAATGGAGCCAATGTTAATGTCAAGAGTAGCAATAAAATAACTCCATTACTCTCTGCTATTAAATGTAATCGCAAAGATATCGTTGAAGTTCTTATAGCAAATGGAGCTAATGTTAATGACGGAAACGGTGAAGCTTTGTTACTAACAATTCATGCTGGATACAAAGATATTTTAGAAATTTTGCTAAAAAACAAGGCTAGCGTTAATATAAAATGTAATGAAAATGTTACGCCATTGCATTTTGCTTCCAATAAAGGTCATAATGGGATGGTGAAAGCTTTGATAAGAAGAAAAGCAAATGTTGATGCCATAGATATTCATAATGAAACGCCATTATGTTTTGCAGCACGAGCCGGTCATGAGGAAGTAGTTGAGATTTTAATAGCAAGTGGAGCTAACGTTAACGTTAAATCGAACGAAAATTACACACCTTTATGGTTGGCAGCATCAAATGGTCATTTTAACGTTTTAAAAGTTTTACTGCAGAATGGAGCAAATATTAATGATAAAGATTCTGAAAACAGAACACCTCTAGAAATGGCAGTATCCTACGGTCATTTACAATTGGTTAAAATAATTCTGCAGTACAAGAAAGTAGATATGAACGCAAAAGGAAACGATGGTTGGACGATATTACATATTGCTTCACAAGGAAGTAACTTCGAGATGATAAAATACCTAGTAGATCAAGGCGCCGATGTTAATGCTAGAAATGCTTCTGGTTCAAAGTCTATACACATTGCAGCCAGAGAAGGTTTTAAAGATACTGTCGAGTTTTTCATCAGTAAGGGGTTAAGTATTCACGATCGCGGTGCAGCTAATCAGACTTTACTACACTACGCAGCAATGAAAGGTCATTTAGAAATTGTGAATTATTTGCTAGCTCAAGGTTCTGATATCGACCCTATAGATGCTAATGGCTCTTCTCCAATACACATTGCTGCTATGTTTGGTTATAAAGACATTATAGAAGTTTTATTACAAAAAGGAGCAGTTTATAACGCCCTTGACAATTTTTACAGAAGACCTGTACAAGTGGCCAAGAACAAAGACGTTATCAATTTATTAACATCAACTGAAAAATTGTTTGAGGCAGTAAAACGTAATAAGCTACCAGAAGTTGAGAATAGCATTAAAACAGGAGCGATTGTTAACGCCAAAAATTCGCATGGAAGGATGCCATTACATTATGCGTCATGGAAAGGCTACGAGAGCGTTGTTAACGTTCTATTAGAATTTAAAGCCAATCCCAATTTAGTTGGTAGTCGAGGAGTGACTCCTCTGCACTATGCAGCTAAGTTCTCTCACATAAAAATAGTCAAGGCTCTATTGTCTAACAATGCAGTATACAATGCCGTTTCTGACAGTGGTAAAACTCCAGCAGATTTTACCGCGGATAAAGATATATCTTCGTTATTTAAATTATTGAATGAATCATTCCGCCACGTTACAATTGGCAATTCTAAAGTTATTAGTGACCTTGAAAAGATAAAGGATGTCGATACAATAAGAGCTATTATGAATGCCCATAATAGGGAAAACAAAACGTTAATAGCTGCAGCAATGCATAATAACTTTTCCAAAATCCAACAGTTGAAAGAAATATTACAAGGTGATGTATCCACTCGGATTAATGCTGCTTTGGTGCTCTTTAACGAAGGAAATTACCAAGGTGCTTTACATATTTTCAAAAACGCATTTGAAAAAAGAAAAGAAATACTAGGATCAGATAATCCTGGCACTTTAGATATTCAGACATACATAGCTCAAACATTATACATACAAGGGGTCTACCAAGAAGCTTTGAATACATACGAAGATATTTTCCGGAAACAGAAAAAGATTCTGGGTTTGGATGAAAAGAATACTTTAAATACCAGAGGTTCAATCGCTTTAGTGCTGCATAGGTTGGGAAGAGATGAAGAGGCTTTTAATATATATCGAGAAATTTACCCGAAGCAAAAGGAAATACTAGGGCCCAATCATTCAGATACTCTGGATACTCAGTTTCACATGGCATTAGTTTTGGAAAGACGAGGCAAATATGAAGAAGCATTAAATATCAATAGAGCAATTTATGAAAAACACAAAGAAATGTCGGCGCATATGATCAAAACGCTGTGCGTGCTCAAAATAATATAGCGATGGTACTTGCTAGCCAAGGTAATTACGAAGAGGCATTGAAAATTTATAGAGAGGTTTTCAAGAAGAAACGGGCTGTTTTAGGTGTTAATCATTCTGATACATTGAGAACACTACATAACATTGCTGGAGTACTCCTCAATCAGAAGAAATATCACGAAGCCTTGACAGCTCATCGAGAAATTTTAAGTATACAGATAGACGTTTTAGGACCAAATCATCCCGATACCTTGAATTCTCAACACAACCTGGGAACAGTACTTTTTGTTCAAAGTAAATGGATTAGTGCGCTTAAAGTATTCAGAAAATGTCTCGATCCAATGAAAGCTGTTTTTGGACCAAATCATCCAAGTGTTTTGGATATTTTAAAAAAGATGGAAGCGCTAAATATGATGTTTAAGATTCAGGGCCATGAATCATCGGAAATTCTTCAAAAGCTGCAAAACGACATTAACATCGCTGCTAATAATGGTGATGTACGGTCCGTTCAGCGTCTGTTACAAAATGGAATTGATGCTAATGATTCAGATATTGATGGAAGGACACCGTTACATTTTGCCGTTAGCAATGGATACACAGATGTTGTGAATGTCTTGCTGAAAAACGGAGCGGATGTTACTCAAATTACTAATAAAGGCAATACATCGTTACATACTGCTACTTCGAAAGGGCACAAAGAAATTGTCGACGTTTTGTGCAAACATGTAAGTCACGATAAGTTAAGCAACTTTATTAATGCCAAAACTGCCGCTGGTGGAGCTACACCACTTCACGTTGCAGCTAAAAATGGATCTTTTGATGTAGCCAAGTCCTTGTTGAGACGAGGTGCAATTTATAATATTAGGAACAATGAATGTAAAACGCCACTTGATCTTTCTAAGGAGCAAAACGTTGGTAATTTACTGAAACTAATTGAAGAATTGTTTGAAGATGCAAAAAATAGCAACTTTAAAATTATGGATAAGTTAAAAGCGGTACAACCTGATGAACTTGCAGCTATAACAAATGCTCGTGATAATGAAGGACATACGTTATTGCAAGCTGTTATAACTAATAAACGTAAGAATGTTGTGAAAGAATTGTTGGAGATGCTAAAACATCCTTTATAAGATGTTTTAGAAGACGAAGTTAAATGATGTGGTTGAAATATTTGTATGTAACCCAAGTTAATATTGTATAATATCTATAGTTTTGTTCGTTACGATATTTGCAGTATATTAAAGTGTTCGAAAAAGTCATTTGTTTTATTATCTTTAAATAAGTTGTTCCCCTTTCTCAAAAAGTAATTTTTGTTGTTCTCAATTATTATATTATTATTTTTATTTATAAAAAGAACTTCAGAAAAATCAAGAAATATTTGTTTTTGCTTGCTACCAATTTTTCTAAAATCGAATAAGTAAATAGTAATTTTCTCTATCTCGAATACATAGTTTTCCTTCGATGTAAATTTTATTAAACTTAATAAAATCGATAATTTCAAAAACGAGGGAACTGGCAAAAAAGTATTTGATTTTATTGATGTTTCGCCAATTCAAAAAAAATTATAGAGTAAAATGGTTGTTGAGGACAAAAAAAATTTTTTTTGAAAAGGGCAACTTCATCTAGTACGTTTATTACATGTTACGAAAATGAAATATGAGAGCATCCGAAATCGTAAGTATCTACAGAAAGTAACAAAAATTTTAAATTTATTGTAATAAAATTTTATTTTAACCTGTAATAGGGATGTTGCATGATTTTTGAAGTATTTTTTTTATAAACTTTAGGTGCTGGTAAACAGCACTGCATAGATAAAAATCGGATGTGGCCATTTTTTTGGGTTTTGAAATTCGTATTACTTTTCGAAATATTAATTAAAAACTAATATTATATAATAAGATTTAAAAAAATAGTTTGCAAGAACAAATTTTAACCAAAATTAAAATAACTCTAACTCCTACTATAAAGATAGGAAATATCAAATTTGGTTTTGAAAATTCTGTTAGTTTTTAAAATATTAAATATAGACTAATATTAAATAATAGAACTTAAAAAATAAAAACAATAGTTCTTATAAACCAATTTTAACTAAAATTTAATAAGTTCTAAATATCGACATAAGTATGCTAAATCCTAAATTTGGTTTTGAAATTCCTTTTATTTTGAAATAATAATTAAAACTAATATTAAATAATAAAATTTAAAAAATAGTTCCATGAACCAATTTTAACCAAAATCTAATCAGATCTAAGTCTCAATATAGGGATGCAAAATCCAAAATTTTGTTTGAAAATTCTATTAGTTTTTGCTGTAGGTCGCACACAAAATTTGACCACAACACACACAGCCATTTTTGGTAATCATCTTATTTTACAGGGGACCTCAAAAGTGTAATCCATCAAAATCTAAAATTTTTTTCTGCACGAAAACAAAAGTTCAAGAGACCTTCAGTTTTCTCAAAAATTTTATAAAAATGATTCTTGAAACCGTGTTTTTAGCGCGAATGACGCCACAAACTATTTTTTAACAACTGGCAACACAGCAAATGCAGTTTGTATTGATAATGTAACCTATAAATAGTTTGTGTCAAAATTGAAAAATGAATTTTAATAAAATACAGAAAACTTGAAATAAACCATTTTTCCTGTAATTTATTGTTTGTGACTACAGTTTGTATTAAAATAAATATTATATTAACAAAAATACAATTTAAATAGAAAAGCGTTATATTGTTTGCAACTGTCAAATACAAGTCAAATATTTAACTGTCAGGTCTTTGCGACGTTGTGAAATTTCCATAAAACGTTCAGGATCACGCGTATGACGTCAGAGGCATAATCGGCTGACCAATTCATTTTGAATTTCAAATTTGATTTTCTCACGCAGACCGCATTTCAAAATTTTTATTTCGATTATAAATTTCAATTGATATTATTTTCAAGAATTAATAGGAGTTATCACTAAATTCGATACCATGCAGCATCCCTATTATTAGTTTTTTGGGTTAAAAGTAATTTAGAATTAGAGTTTTTTATATTTATAATATAATTGCGAATGGTAGCGTTGTCTCGGACACCGTGCTCGATTTTTAAAATATCTGGGCCAAAACAGTACTCGAAAATCTGGATCTTTGAGCCTTGGGGTTCGAGAATACTGCTAACAATACTGATCAGTATTTACTACTACAATATCCATCGATCTTTTATTAAATAGGTACGGCATACGCCCATTTGTTGTGAAGCAAACAATAACGCAAAGTTTGTTTCCTTTTGACGATGTATCACAGGTTGTATACCGTACAGATACTAACCAATAAAGTTTGTTGTTCTTTTTACGGTGTATCACAGGTTGCATACCGTGCAGGGTAGCTGTAATATACAAACATGTTTACACTGTTACAATATCACCTACTTTCAATTATTAATTAATTCCTATTAAAATTTGAATATAACACACAATTTTTCGTTTGTTTACTGTTTCAAACCGCTTTCAAACTAATATTTTGTTTATGTTACAAAAGTGACAGCGTATACAAAATATTCTTCCGTGTATATGCAGTTGCAGCTGTTGTAGGTGTTAATCAAAAGGAAAAAATTCCAAGCACACCCACCCCAACACATCTGTGCTTTAAAGCAACCTGCTTGTAGGATACAGGTATGTCGTAACTATTTAATAAAAGATCGATGACAATATTAGTACTTACGCTGGGTACACGAACCGTTTACAGAATAAGGCAAATCCACTCTCCATAACTGTGTTGCCAAGTTTAAAATTTATATTTCACCAGAAAGATTTTTCTCCATTTTCAAAAATTCCTCTGCAGCTGTAGAAAGCAGTACCGTTAGCAGTTAAAATTTACACAGTCCTAAATCGTAGACAAAAAGCATGTTTTGGAAAAAGATGGAATTTCCGGGGGGTTGACCACTGACCAAAAATATGTACATCAAAATTGCATTTACAATAATTTGCAAAATTTGCAAATAATTTAAAAATTTGCAAAATGTACACAGATATTTGCAAAAATTTACAGGCATTTGCAAAAATTTACACACATTTGCAAAATTTTCAAACAATTGCAGAAATTTGCTAACAATTGCAAATCACTTACAATATTATGTACACCAAATATACTAGGTGGTCAACCCTCCGGGAATTTCTGAGTATGTATCCAAGATAAATAGAATTTACTTTTTCTATTTACATTGGTGAGACCAGTAATATAGCGTGAACATACACAAGTCGACTAAGGAGCGTAAGCTCGCGGTTGGAATCCTGCTCGCGTTAGATACACTGCTGTGATCAAAAAGTCCAATATCGATCTGTGGACTAACGGGAAACTACTCCATGAATTATACTTCCTGGTAATTTCATCTTGGATTCGGCCAAGTTGAATAGCCAACGTCCAGTGAACCGGATATGGCACATGAAGAATAAGATTTACCTTGGTATGAGCCCTTGTCATAATGGCATCATAATAAGGAATTACTTTAGAGTGACTTTGCATGCTAATTATTTAAATTTAGCATTATAAATTTTAAAATATTCAAATCTACCGGTGAAATTTGGAGAAATTCCCTAGATTTTAGCAAAAATTTAAATAAATTCCTTTTTTCTTTTAACAACTGAAATTTGTCTAGATTTAGTGAAAATTCCTTGCAACTGGCAATTCTGCTCCGAGTTATATAATTTCGTTTGTTTGTTTAGGGAAATTCGTTAACTTCAAAATCCTCACCTTCATCGTCTTATTTTAATGTTATCTAAGCAATCCTGGAAGAATTTTTTAAATATCTGTAAAAACCTGAGGTTCAGGATAAAGAACCGTTACTGAAATTTGCAAGAAAATTTTCTACTTTAATATTTTAATCCACTCTTGAATAAAAAAAGTAATCTAAGAAAAGCATTTTATAAGCAGTTTCCACTTACTATATCAAAGTCCATTTGTGATTGGTTAATTTAAAATGTGAAAAATTCTGAGAAATTTTAGTTGGATATTAGCGAACAAATACTGCAGATGTTATGCTCGTTTTAACCAACCAATTCCTAACGTTAGGAGTTCCCTAACTTTGAGGTAAGAAACTTTTATGTCAAATTTGGTTTTGAAATTTTAACATAAGAGTTTTTTTATCTCAAAGTTAGAGAACTCTTAACGTTAGAATTGGTTGAAACGGTCATTAGTCATTGATATTAAATATACATACAGTGAATCACAAAAGGTTTCGCCTACCCATAAAATTACAACGAATTTCTCATTTATTATTGATTTACTCAGTTATTTTGGAAAAAATAGTTTTTTTTAAAACTGTATTAAAGAACCAACAATTATAATTACATAAAACACAAAAATTAGATAAAATTGTTTATAATATTAAAATAATCGAGATTATTTTATTCACTTTGCATTTAATATAATTTCATAGTGTTACAAAAGGTTTCGCCTAGATACTCAATATTATAAGAAAGGGATTTTAGAATCTGAATCTGCATTTTGCTTACGTATGACAAGTAAGGATCAGTTTCAGTGTTACATTTAATGTGATTATTTGTTATTTCATTGCGTTACTTATATTAAAATGAACGAAAAACATAAAATATGTTTTGTTTACGTCAACTGGTGTTTTTAATTGACACCGTTGTAAATCATACGACAAAATTGAAAATTTATTGAATTTACCAAGAAGTACAGTAAGAAGTATCATATAGAGGTTTAAAACGAGGATTGAATTGATGATTTGAAACCAACAGTGCATCCAAAATTGTTCAGTACCCGAAAAGAAACAAACATCACTAGAAAAGTAAAAAAATCCACGTTGTAGTGGTCTAAAAGTTTCAAATGAAGTGCAAGTAGAAACAGGAAAGCATGCAGGCCCACAAACCATAAGTAGAATTTTTAAAAAATTTGAATAAAACGGGCGTTTGGCCAGAGAAAAATCTTTTATTAATAACGTTAATAGGATTAAACTTTAAAATTTGCTTCAGAAGGAATCTACGTGGTAGAATGGCGTAATTTTTGTTGATGATAGCAAATTTAACTTGATAAATTCGGATAGGCGAGTAATGGTGTGGCAAAACCTAACATGTAGTTAAGAAACGAAAATTTGTGTGGGACAGTAAATCATGGGCAAGGAATGTTTTAGTTTAGGGTGCCATTTCGGCTGTGGTAGGGGGAAGTTTGGTATTTATAGACGATATAATGGATTGCTACAAATATCTAGACAATCTACAACAAAATTTATTTCAAAATTCTGAAAAATTAGGTATAAAAAACACTTTTAAATTCCATCAAGACAATAACCCCAAACATAAATCATCTTTAATTTAGGAATATCTTTTATACAAATGCCCCAAAGTAATCCTTAATCCTCCCTAATCACCAGACTTAAATCTCATTGAGAATTTATGGGACGTTTTGGACAAAAAAATCCGTGAAACTCCGATCAATCCAATACAAGAATTGAAACAAAGATTCCAACAAAAAAGTGTCCTAATAACGCTCGATTATTTATCGAAAATTATTAGTAACATGTCAAAACGGCTAAGGTGTGTTAAATAACAGAAGGGCTATGCAAAAAAATATTAAAAAACCTACAAAAATACTTTATTAAGGCGTATGTGTGCACCTTTTTGTTAAGTGGGCGAAACCTTTTGTAACTATATACAATTGGTAAGTGGATGACTTTTCTTGATTATTTTAATATTATAAATAAATTTTACCTACTTTTTGTATGTTATGTAATTATAATTGTTGGTTCTTTAATATAATTTAAAAAATATTGTTTTTCCCAAAATAACTGAGTAAAACAATAATAAATGAGCAATTCCATGTAATTTTACGGGGTAGGCGAAACCTTTTGTGACTCACTGTATTAATATTTCTGTAGTGCAATTCTGTTCAAGTTTTAAAGATTAGGTATCTTATCTATAGGTATCTGTAATTTATTGTGATTAGGTTGAACTTTTTTATCAAGATTTTATTATGAATTTGTTTTATGTTCTGGTGTATTCGTATGCCATTGTGAAAAACTTGTCATGGTAAAGCCCTGCTGAAGAAATTTGTTTTAAGGTATGTATCAATCTTTGACACTGAATGTTATATGTTGTAACAAAAAATTGTTAAAAGCAATTTATGTTATTAATTTTTATTAACATTTTCTTTGTTAACGCCCTGTAAAAATCAATTTACATTAATTTATACGTCAACTGCGATGAAAATATTAGTGGAACGTAATTTTATCCTGTAAGGTCGATGCAAATTTTACATTTGGGAGTCGAGATCCGCATTTCGAGAAAAATAACTAAGACGGGGAAGCACCGCGATGTTTATCTCTTATTGTTTTAAAGTGATAAAGTGACAATCATTTAAATCTAAAATGCACTTTGTCTCAATTACTTGACTATCGACACTCAAGTGAAGTGATCCCTGCGCGTTTTTATCTACCCTTGAATTTGATAGCCCGGTCAGGTGGATTACCAAGGATTAAGGTAAAAAGGTCAAAAAATATAATATAATGCAATTAACTTGCTTGATTGAAACGGTAAACAGTAACATTTTTAGACACTGCTATTCACGACGGTCTTGCTAATAAGGACCGGTTTTACAATTGAAAGCTCAATCGCGGCTTTACTGAACTTGATCTGAACCATTACGAAAGATCGATAGCAAATGCTAAGCTAGAAGCTTTTGGCTTTTGCCCAGCAGAGTGAAGTGATTTAGGCAGATCGTGAACTGCCCATCAGAATACTTTAGCTTATGAATTCTAGAGTTCAATGTCATCTATTTAAAAGGCACGTCCCACACTTCACATATTACTTATTTTATATTAAAATATAATTATTATTACATTTAAACTTATATTACAATAGTATTTTTAAAATGTACATATTTTATTTATTTATATACATATGTAATATAATATGGGGATATTTCTATGAAGTAAGTAAAGACAACCAACCGTATACAACAATGGTGTATTATTTCAATCGAAATTGAATTGGTCCTTTTATGGCAAACAGTTTTTGCGAAGCGCACCTAAGCCGAGGATACCTATACAAAAATTGTCAAAAAAGACATCTGTTCCATATGCATTTCTAATCGCGAATTTTTAAATAAGCCATTCTAATTTTATGTTACCAAAGGAAAAGTAGTAATTTCCTTTCTTTCCGAAAAAATGCAGTCATCGGATACTGGCCTGTGATTGTCAACTTTATTGCGGAGTGTAAAATTTACGCTAGGGTTAAATTAAAATCATTGTTGCACAATTATTTTGTGTGTATTATTTTAAATAAATTTAGTATCTATGTACTTGGTTACTTTCTAAAAAATTCAATTATTTTCAGAAACTACTGCAACAACTATCACATCAAAAGAGGAATTTGCAAAAAAATATTAAAGGCCCCATTATGAAGAATAAAAAGCCAAAGAACTGTCTTCTGATGTTAACCGAACTCGAAAAAGCAATATCGGAGAGCAATATTGAAAGCTTTAAAAAATCAAGCAATTTACTGGTTCTAAATAAAGTAACTTTGAGGAATTGGTATGATAATGCTAGGAACCTTATTAGAAGTAGTAACTTAATTATTCTGGCTTGTAAACATAATACAGTAAACATTCTTGAGTATTTGTTTGACAGTAATGGTAGCATTCTAAATATTTTATCTAGCACTGCTATGTTACCAGACGATGAAGACGAATCACGCCATAATGCATTTTATTATGCTGTGCGTTCGGGTAATATTAATCTTCTTGATACGCTTATTAATAAATGGCCCGATAATTATTTTGCTAAGCATTTAGAAGAATTAGATAAAATCCTTTCCAGTGCTTACGAAGACTTGAAGTTAAAGAATGTTCCATTGTCGGATGAAATGGAAATTTTGTTGAAAATAAGTTAATCGACCTCCGTTTCTTTTCCAATGCTTCTGGACCACAAGGTAAGACTGTTAGGCCTGATATTAATAATACCATAGAACGGATCGAGTTGATACTTCAAAACATTGCCTTTTTAAAGAAGAATTATTCCAACATGGAAAAAGTGGATCAACAGTTTTTATTTGTAGCTAAGTCTATTGCACAAAATATGCATTCGTTAAAACGACAGTTAAAATCAACGTACATCAGATTACCCTGGGAAGAAATTGAGTTTTGTTTAGTCAGTTTTATATCTTCTCACACAAAACAACAAGAAATCAATTTATTTTATCGAGCTACATTGACTAAAAACAAACTACTAAACCACTTGGAAAATTTTTCAAACCAACTTGAAGATGAAAAAGATATAATAAAAGGTATGATTATTATTAAATAAAATTATTAAACTGAAATGAACAATAAAGGTAAAACAAAATTCTCTCTTTCTCTCGTTCAAATATCAAATATATCAGAGGTCAAGCTGCCACTTTCCCAAGCCTATTTTGAATTGAATTGAATAAAATTTAAATAAAAATCTCTAAACGGAAAAAATGAAATTAACTCATACTTTGGCTTCTTTATGGATGACTTATTCTTTCCTGCTCCTCATTTTGTTCTTTATAATTACCAACACTTAATATTAATTTATTTGCATTATATCCTTTATTCTTTTTCTTAATTCTTGATCCTTTTATTCGTTTTATACACATTGAGATACTTACCATACATTTTCATTTTCACTTTATTTTTTCTACCTACAATATTTCATTACTTGTCTTTCCAAAAAACTCTTTTCGGTTATATCCGTAAATTTCTGTTTAATACTCATTTATATTTTCAGGTATGAATTGCATGAAGTTGACGAACTCATATACCTCCCAAACATTCGCGTGTCAAAGTCGTTGCAAAGATTATTAGAAGTTACCCCCAATTTGAAGAATTATATAAGGATTATCGACAAATACGAGATATCCATTCCTTACAGAAAATAAATGTTTATGTTAAATTGGCGTCATCGGCTGATCCGAAAAACAGGGAAGGACAGCTAATTATTACAAGGGTGTTACAGATTATCGGGGAACATTTGAAAAATACCCTCGAGTCTCCTAAATTATCTGACACTACAAGTGAGCTTCTATTACTATCGTTGCAAAGAAACGCAAGAAAAATCATTGTAGATTTACGTAATTCGTTGTCTCATTCTTATTCACTTTCTAAGAGAATGCAGATGGAAGAAAATTTAGATAGTAATTTTTTCGTTAATGTACAAAATGACGCTAAAAAAGTTGGTGATGTGATTAGTGATATTTTTTATAACAGCAAATTCAAAACTGTCAGGATACTTTTACAAAAAATTGTTGATAGTAAAAATTCAGATGAAATAATAGAGGTTACCGAAGTGCTCAGCACTCTTGGATTGGATGCACTGATGCAATGTTGGATGGACACTTCAGAAAATTTAAAAATAACGGCAAACGAGAAGATTGAAAATCTCGTTAAAGAATTAAACAATATGATAACTGACAAGACGAATTGTGAAAAGAGGTTGTTTGATAAAATTAATAGCATAATTAATTCTGCAGAAACTTCGTCAGAAACTATGAAAATGGATTATATTACAGCATTTGTAACATTAAAGGGCGTATGTGTTAGTTTGACAGACAATAAAACTGACCATAACGCCATTCGAGGAATTAAATTTTTGCTAATCAAACATTACAGAATATTACTCGAAAAGTGAAGCCTTATAATCTTAAAGAAATCGCTTGCCTCTCCAAAAAATTGCTAATAGTGCCGAATTAAGAATGCAACAAGACAAACTTGATCAAGTGCGCAGAGTAGTTATCGAAATTTTCTATATTACTGAATTTGGTTCGGGCGACCTCAAGTGGATTGAAGATTTAAATGAAAAGTTAAATGAAAAAGGTTCTTATATTCTACATCTAAACAAAAGAAGACAAAAGAAAATATAATCACCAGCTTGCAGTAAAATTGGCAGAATTGAAGGGTATTTTAAGCAATCACTTATTAAGTGGTCCATTAATCGAAAAACATCTTCCTATAAGACTGATAAAAATTACAAGCGGTGGTAGAAATGCTCGTTTTGGATATAATGTCAATTTTGGGTAGCTCAAAGCTGGAAAATAATCTACTGTTTTAGATGATCATGCTCCTTTATTAACTGGAAAATCATTACGTAATCATTTAGCACACGATAACATATTAGTTGATGTTCTATTGTCCGATCCTTCAATAGCAGTTATTTTAATGCTAAAAACTTACCGAAGAAAATTTAACGACAAGTAAGCGAAAGATTGGCAAGTTGATATGGGACGATGCTTTCAAATTACGAGCAAAGTTTGATCAAGGTCTAGTTACCATTACTAATCAGGAAAGAATGTTTGTTGCTTTGGAAGAAGGAAATCTAGAGAGCTTAACGGATTGTCTAAAAAATGGAACCGATATTTATGCTAAAAGTATTAGCTCATGGACCACGTTGCATTTTGCTGCCAAGGGACCCAGTCTTGAAATTGTAAAATTTATTATCAATCAGAATATAAGCGCGGATGTTAAGGACATCAAGGGTCAAACTCCACTGCATGTAGCTGCTGCAAATGGAAGGCAAAACATTGTCGAGTTTCTTGTAGAACAAACACATTTAAATGTTGATGTTTTAAATAATAGTGGGCAAACAGCACTACATGTTGCCGCTCAAAATGGTCACAAAAGTACTGTCGAAGTTTTATTAAGAAATAAAGCTAACTGTGCTACCCACGACATGGATGGTCTTTCACCTTTGCACTATGCAATCAATAGTAATCATATCGAAGTTGTGAAGATTTTACTGGAAGAAGATGCAAACGTTGATGTTAATGAAATGAAGGGTGGCTTTACCTCGTTACATGCGGCTGCAGAGCGGGGCCATCTGGAATTGGTTAATTTCTTACTTCAAAATAAAGCAAGTGTTAATGCTAGAAACGATAAAAATTGGGTAGCATTGCATGCGGCGACGTTGAACGGCCATCTGGAAGTAGTGAACGCTTTAATTTTAAACGGAGCGGATATTAATGCTCAAGTAATAGATGGATGTACGCCGTTACATTATGCTGTAGAAAACGGTCACGAGAAGATTGCATATATTCTCGTGAAACATGGAGCTAACGTTAATGCCGTTGATAAAACTTATAAAATACATCTTTACACTATGCAGCAAAGATGGTCATGTGGGAATTGTTAAGATTCTACTGAAAAATGGAGCTGATGCCAGGGTTGCCACTATAGAAGGCGTAACCCCACTACATTTTGCAGTGCAGGGTAACCATTTGGAAATAGTTGCTGCTCTTATCAAACACGGTGTTGATATTCACTCTAAAGATCATAATAATGCTACACCATTACACAATGCTGCAGTAAGTGGTAATCGAGAAATTTTTGCAATTTTACTGAACAACAGAGCCGAGATTAATGCCAAATCAAAGAACAATTTAACACCACTACATGTAGCTGCACAGCTAGGCCACAAAGATGTTGTACAACTTCTAATAGAACATAAAGCTAATGTTAACGCTCAAGACAATATCGGTGCAACGCCGTTACATGCTGCTGCTAGGAATGGTAGCAAGGAAATTATTCATCTGCTGTTAACAAATAATGCCAAAGCAAATACTGGAAGCAGCGATGGTTTTACACCATTGCATTTGGCTGCAGGAAATGGCCACGTGGATGCTATTGATTTTCTGATAAAAAATAAAGCTGAAGTGAATGCTAAAGCTAAATATGGTTTTACTCCGTTGCATATGGCTATATTAGAAGGTCACAAAAATGCAGTCAACCTTTTAATTCAAAATAAAGCACAAGTTGATATTGCAGAGAACACACTGTTATATACAGCCATAGAAGCCGGTCATAAAGAAATTGTTGAAATTTTACTAGCAAATGGAGCCGATGTTAATATCGAGAGTTGCAACCGGACACCGTTACACTTGGCTATTCAATGTAATCACAGAGAAATTGTTGAAGTTTTTATTGAAAATGGAGCTAACGTTAGTGACAAGGCTTTGTTACTGGCAATTCCTTGCTGGATACACAGAAATTGTAGAAATTTTCCTAAAAAATGGAGCTTATGTTAATATGAAAGATTTTGAAAATTTCACACCGTTACATTGGGCTGCTACAAAAGGTCACAAGAAGATAGCGAAAATGTTGATATCAAGAGGTGCTAATGTTAATGCCACAACTTTTAATAATGTAACACCATTACATATTGCAGCACATCAGGGTTATGAGGAATATGCAGAGATATTAATAGCTGGTGGAGCTAATGTAAATGATAAATCTAACGAGAATTTGACACCAATACATATGGCCGTATCGAGTGGTAATAATAATTTTGTAAAAATTTTACTGGTCAATAAAGCGCAAATTGACATTAAGGATAACAAAAATAGAACAGCCATAGAATTAGCAGTGGCAAACGGACATTTACAAATAGTTAAAATGTTACTGCAATACAAGAAAGTAGATATGAACGCTAAAGGTAATGATGACTGGACATTATTGCATATTGCATCACAAGGAGTAGAAGAAAAAAGTAACTTGGATATAGTAAAATATCTGGTAGATGAAGGTGCCGATATTAACGCCAAAAATGCCGCTGGCTCGAAGGCCATCCACATTGCAGCCAGAGAAGGTCATCGAGATACTGTAGAGTTTTTCCTCGGTAAGGGGGTTAAATATTAACGATCGTGGTGCAGCTAATCAGACATTACTGCACTATGCTGCAATGAAAGGTCATTTAGAAGTTGTGAAATATTTGATAGCACAAGGCGCTTCCGTTAATACTAAAGATATCAATGGCTTAACTCCTATGCATATTGCCGCCAATTTGGTTATAAAGGCGTTATAGAAGTTCTGTTACAAAATGGAGCAATTTATAACGCTATAGACAAATTTAATAGAAAACCGTTAAAAGTGACTACCAATAAAGACGTTATGGATCTGTTAGCATCAACAGAGAAGTTGTTTGATGCGGTAAAGCGTAATAGTTGTTTAGAAGTTGAGAAATACATTAAAGCAGGAGCGTTTGTTAATGTCAAAAATGCTGATGGAGAAACTCCATTACATTATGCCGCATGGAAAGGCTACGACGAAGTTGTCGATGTTTTGTTAAAAAATAAAACTAATCCTAATGTTGTTCGCAACCAGGGATTGACGCCTCTGCATTATGCCGCAAAGTTCTCACACTTAAACATTGTAAAGGCTCTATTATCCAATAATGCCGTATACAATGCTGCTTCTGATGGTGGTAAAACGCCTTTGGATTTTGCTGTAGATGAAGAGATAATCGACTTATTCAATTTAGTGAGTAAATCGTTTAAAAGTGTTAAAAATGGTAACGTTCAAATTGTTAAAGATCTCAACAAGATTAAGGATATTGGTACAGTAAAAGCAATAATGTGTGCTCGTAATAGAGAACACAAGACGTTAGTAGTTGCTGCAATTTATAGCAACTTTTCAAAAGTGGAACAGTTGAAAGATATATCACAAGGTGATTTATTCTCCCAGATTCATTTAGCTTTAAGCTTCTGCGACCAAGGCAATTATATTAATTACCAAAGGGCTTTAAGAATTCTTAAAAGCGCACTTAAAAAAAGAGAAGAAGTGCTAGGTGCAGACAATCCGGGCACTTTAGATATTCGGATACACATAGGCAAAGTATTATACAAACAAGGGGGTTTATCAAGAAGCTTTAAATATATTCCAAGAAATTTTCGAGAAACAGAAAGAAATACTGGGTTTGAATGATATGAATACTTTAAGTACAAACGGTTTTATCGCTTTGGTGCTGTATAGACAGGGAAAATACGAAGAAGCCTTGAAAATTTATCGAGAACTTGATCAGAAGCAAAAGAAATACTAGGGCCCAATCATTCAGATACTTTAGATACTCAGTTTTGCATGGCACTAGTATTAGATAAACAAGGAAAATTCGAAGAAGCATTGAGTCTTAATAGAGCAGTTTTTAAAAAGAGAAAAGAAATATTTGGTGCAAACTACCCAACCGTAGTGTATGCTCAAAATAATATAGCGATGGTACTTGCTAACCAGGGCAATTATGAAGAGGCATTAAAAATATATGAAGAAGTTTACGAGAAGAAGAAAGTTATTTTCGGCAGTAAGCATGTGGATACATTAAGAACTTCACAACATATTGCCGCAGTACTCTGCCATCAAAAGAAATACCATGAAGCCTTGAAAGCCTATCAAAAGGTTTATAATATTCAGGAGAATGTTTTGGGCCCAAGTAACCCTGAAACCCTGTGTACTCACTCCAACATAGGATCTATACTTTTTTCTCAAGGTAAATGGATTGGTGCACTGAAAGCATATAGAAAATGTTTTTATCAAATGAAAGCTGTTTTTGGGCCAGATCATCCCAATGTTTTGGATATTTTGGTAAAGATGGAAGCGATGAATTTAGCATTTAAATATCAGGGTAGTGAATTATCAGAAATTCTCCAGCATCTGCAGAACGACGTTAATATTGCTGCAAGTAGTGGCGATATAGATACCCTTTGTAGCCTATTAGAGGGAGGAGCTGATGCCAATGATAAAGACATTGATGGAAGGACACCATTACATTTTGCAGTTGATAATCAACGCGTAGATATTGTGAACATTTTACTTCAAAACGGAGCAGATGTTACGCAAGTTACTAATAAAGGCAATACACCTTTACACACTGCTATTTCTAAAGGAAACATAGAAATTGTTGACATTTTATTACAGCATGTTGGCCATGGTAAATTAAACGATTTTCTTAATGCTAAAACCGTTACTAGTGGATCTACATCACTTCACGTTGCAGCTAAAAATGGTTTTTTAAATATTACCAAGTCATTACTAAAGCGAGGGGCAATTTATGATATTACCAATAAAGAAAGTAAGACACCACTTGATCTTTCCAAGGAGAGAAATGTCAATAACTTACTGAAACTAACTGAAGAATTGTTTGAAGATGCAAAATCTGGCAATGTTGATAGGTTGATAGCAGTAAAACGTGATGAGGTTGCAGCTGTAACAAATGCTCGTAATAATGAAGGAAATACATTATTGCAAGTTGCTATAGCTAATAAACGCAAAAATGTTGTGACAAAATTATTAGAAATGTTAAAAAATCCAGATCAAAATGCAATATAAAACGTGTTTAATTAAAAGTTTAAAATTTTAAATTATAATATTCAGTTAATAATATAATTATATATGTTATTTTTTGTATTTAATCGATATTTTAACTTTTGTACGATAATATAAAGTGTTTTTAAAAATAATTAGTTATATTATTTTAAAAGGCAGTTCCTACATATTGCGGAGACGATGGATTGTGCCAAAAGTAATAAATACGCCTAAGAATTTCGGAAGTTTGTGAATTGAAAATTAGGCCGTTCGGCTCTTGTTTTAGAAGACCCTTTTAAAAAAATTTCTTCACTGTGAATGGTCAGGATAACTCGTGATAGCTTTATCTGAAATCAAAAACAAAATATTTTCTGTTAGTAGGTGGGTATAGCTCGTGATTGAACGAAGGATGAAAAACAATTGAAATTACCCCCTCCTCAATATTGTTGATGGTTGTTAAAATCTCAGAGAAGTTGATAAAATTAGTTAGCATTCACCACCCCAAAGTATAATAAATTACTATACCTATAAGTTAAAATAAAAAACAAAACAAATAAAAAAGTCGTCTGAAATAAAAAGAACTTGGCCAAACGAAGTTGACAAATTGAGTTTTGCTCTCTACTACAATGCCTATGAAATACAAATTACTTTCCTACATTATATTTTCTTATGTTCGATTTCTTCACCTAGAGATATTTCTTAGATAATCTATCTATAAGATAACTTAACGGAGTAGCCAATCATATTTCTGATTGTTTTGATTTTGCTGCCCTCTGATTGGTTACTTCGTGAATTTATCTAATAGATAGATCATCTAAGGGATATTCTAGGTGAAGAAATCGGGCATTAGATGTTTTTTAATAATTATATAATAGTTTAAAAAATCCGAGCTAAATCCATTTTCAAATACATAATATGGTGATGTGATACCTACTTGCCTATCTACGATATGTATGTATGTACTATGTACTATGTGACGATGGGCAGGGAAGACAAAAAAATGCACAAATTTTGTACCCTAATTTGCCAGAAATTTTTCTACTCAAGTTTTAGTACCAGTTCGTTCTTGAATAAAATAATGTAAGATAAGCCATAGATGAGAGAGATAGTACTATCTCTTTCATCTATGAGATAAGCATTTTATCAACAGTTTCCCTCTACTATATCAAAGTTCACTTGTAATTTGTTAATTTAAAATGTGAAAAATTCTGGGAAAATTTAGCGTCACCTCATCTATGTATCTAGGAATGTAGTTGCATATTAGCAAACAAATACTGCATGTATTAGTCATTGATAGTAATATTACTGCAGTGCAGTTCTGTTCAAGTTTTTGTTGTGATGTCATCGCGTGTTCGGTACCATCTGTAATTGAGGTTAGGTTCCTCTTTTTTTTACAAAGATCTGACTAGAAATTTGTTTTTTATGTTCTTCTGTATTCGTGTTTCCTCTTGAACAACTTGTCAAGCTAAAGCCCTGCTGAAGAGACTTGTTTTGAGGTATGTATCAATCTTTGACGCTGAGTATTATCCAACTTTTGAAATTGAAAAATGTCTTTTCTCGGGGAATTTTTGATTAATAAAGTAACACGACAGTGCTTACTAAATTGATCACAGTACCGAAATTATCGTTAGAAGAAAATTGATACATTTTAAAAAAACTTCTATTTGAGTAAGTATGTTGTGCAACAAGAAAAAAAAGTGCAATTTTTTCGGTATTTCATGAAACGCTATCTTATTAATTTACAATAGCCCTCGTTTAAATTTTATTGTTTGTTTCATGTGGCGGCCATATTAATTTACTAGTAGCAGCAGTTTTTGAAATTTAAGGGGTTTGCGGAAACTAAAATATCTCTGCTCATATTTACGAAACTAAAAGCAATTTGTTAAAAAAGAACCCCAATTATTCGATTGCTTACAGGGCCGGCAGCACCTTTTATGTCGCTGCATGCAAGATTGAAAATTTTGCCCCCCCCCCTTCTAAAAGAACGATTTTGAATTTTATATAATTTTGTGGTCGGCACTTGAAAGGTCATCAGTAGATAGAATTTGTATGTAACTTACATATGTTCTTTTAAGCGCCAGCTACAGAATTTACATCATCATCCTGGTGACTGGCGGCACTAGGGCTCGTCGCGCGTCACCAGCACTGCAAAGTGCTTTAGTGACGCCCCTAGAAGATAGAAGGTAAAACAATTGCTTTCACAAGAAAGCGAAAGTTTGATAATTGAATGACAAAGTCAAGTTTACTTGACGTTTGCAGAATATAAAATTTCCTCAGTCAATTATGAAGTCACTACATTTTTTTTAAAAGTAATATTTGGTATCCTGTTTGAAATTACTTTAATACAGTTATGACAATGGTAATATATTTAAAATAATATTAATTTGTATTATTTAATAGTTTATCAGTGTATTAATATTGTTTTCGTTTGCCCCTTATTTCTATGAGAATGCATATTTTCATCTAAATGCAACTGTAAAGGGTAACATTTCAGTCTAACTCCTCACGGTACCTTTTATTTCTAAACATTTTGATCTTCAGGGGGAAGTTTTTGGAGTAAGGGAAAACGTCAACAACTAATTAGTGGAGGATCTATGGCTCAAGCCCCCTCCACATCATAGAAATAAAGTAATAAAAATTTTTATTACCTTGTGAAATTATATTACAAGTTTTATGAAATTTAAGAAAATTTTTTATAATTAGTGAATTAAATTTTTTCCAAACTTACTTATTAGTTCATAATGTATAAATGTTCCCATATATCATGCTCAACTGGCAATCGTCAGATGGACCTGAATGATAATTGATTAAGTGGACATCATCCCAAAAATTGTCTTAAACGATTTCTATAGACTTGCAAACACGGACCTCTTAGATGTTTATTTAAGAGGTCCATGCTTGTAGAGCACCGTACATTGATCATAGACCAATAGTCCACAAACTTTTTGGACTTGCGCTGTTCTTTTTGAACTAACGTTTACCCATGGCTCCAAGTCAAAGCTTAACTAATCATAAGCCAAACACGTATAAACCAAAAAAATTGTAATAGGCATACAACGAATAACTTAAACAACTACATTATTGAACAAAGTCATTAACGGGATGAAAGTTTTTCTTTGGGAAGCACTGCCATAGACAATAACAATAAATGTTTATAATCTAAATGAGGAAGTAAAACATTTAAAACATAGAATTTGAAATATTTGCACCTTCGGTTAGATCACAGGGTTAGATTTAAAAACTTCCAATCTCCATCTGCCCATGTTTGTTTTAATTTAAATAACTTTTACTTTACAGTTTCCTTGAAGCTATAATAGTTTATCATAACAACCTTTAAATTTTAACTTATATCTACTTTGTAATAGTATATTACGTACCGAGGTGGAAAATGCTTCATTACTGCGGAGCGCGAAGTTAGTTGACTGAGGCGCGAAGCGCCGAAGTCAACTCCAAGCGCGACGCTGGAATGAAGCTTGACACCAAGGTATGTATACTATTTTATTCACAATCAATTTGTAAATAACAAATAAATAAAATTATTTACGTTTTTCATTTTTGAAAATAAAAATTATCAAGTTGCTATAAAATATATAAAAAAATGTTTGTTTTGACATTGACTGACAAATTCAGTTTGACAAATTAACTAACATAATTAAATTTTGTTAGCGAGATTTACAGATTTGTTTCCGTTTTTTATATTTGTGCTTGAATAATTTTTAATAAGATGTCTGATTTGGAATGTACGCCTCCCGAACTGCGAGAAGTTGCGCAAAAAGCGGTTGAAAATTTGTTACCGCAAAAAAGTAAATTGCGTTATGAAAAGGCTTACTTGGGTTTTAAAAATTGGTGTAGAAATAAGGCCGTGCAAAATATGAACTCAGAAAGTGTGTTATTAGTGTATTTTAATGAAATGGCTATAGACAAAATAACTAATTAACTAATTTGACGCACATATATTTTGTTAGTTCCTTTTCTTGCCAACCGACCATGCGACATTGCCAGGTGGAAAGTGGACACTTTCCACCCGGGTGGAAAGTAAATCAAAATAGCTTTGTGATTGGTTGACAAATAACAACAAACAATAAGCTACTTTCAAACTTTTTAAAATGCATGAAATGTGTCGATTACTAACTGATTGTGAATAATAGTTATTTATGCACCAAGGGCGTAAGTGCTACTTTTTTGCGGTCGAGAATGTTTGTGAGCTGAGGCGGAGCCGAAGCTCACAAAATTATTCGAGATCGCAAAAAAGCACTTACGCACCGTGGTTCATACAACGTTTTTCCTAATAGCGGCCAAAAAATTTAAAATTAAATAGTTACATTATGTATTACTATAATATCCTTATGTATTAAATGTCAAACAATTAATTAATATTTTTGCATATTAGTTGGCATTACGCCTTGTTACTATGGTGTTAGCGATATAAACAAACAAAAAATTGTTGTTAATCGAAAAATATTTCAACATTTTTTATTTAACAATATTATTTGAAAAATATGGATAAAAACTCGAATGTTAGTGCAGACATAGAAGAGGCAGCAAATATCGCTTGCTATACACTGCTCCCAGAGAAATAAAAAAAGGTATAAAATGACGTACAACGTTTTTAAGAACTGGTGCATGGAGAAAAAAATTAATTGTGTTGTTGAAAACGTACTATTGGCTTATTTTCTAAAAAGATCAGAGATACTGAAATCCCCAGCAAGCTTGTGGTGCGAATACTCGATGCTGAAGACAACTATATTTATCAACGAGAATATAGATATTTCGAAGTACCCAAAACTGAAAGCATTCCTGAAAAGAAAAAATGATGGCTATCGGCCAAAAAATCAAAAGTATTTAGTAGGGAAGAAATTGATAAATTTTTAATTGAGGCATCTGATGATATCTACCTAATGATGAAGGTATGTAATATCTTTTTAATATTTGCTGTATAATGGATACGTAACTTATTTAATTTCAGGTGGTTACAATAATGGGATTGGCTGGAGCTTGTCGAACAGACGAACTGGTCAAAATGACGATAGATGATATTGAAGATACGAATAACATTGTAATAGTTAATATACCTGACACAAAAAACAACATTCCGCGTACGTTTACTATAGTCGATAAAGATGGCGACAATATTCATTTTCTTGCAATTTTTCGAAAATATGTTGAAGCCAGACCAAAAATACTGATCTTCGGCGATTCTTTATGAGGTATCAAGCAGGACAATGTATTAATCAGCCGGTTGGTAAAAATACTTTTCAAGAATACCTAGTCAGATCGCGAAATTTCTAATTTAAAAATCCAATGTCTTATACTGGACATGCTTTCCGAAGAACATCTGCGACATTGTTAGCAAATACCGGAATTGATGTCCTTGGTCTAAAACGGCATGGGGATGGAAATCTGCAACAATAGCGGAAAGTTATGTTGCAGATTCCATAGAAAATAAAGTAGAGGTGGCCAATAAAATTTTGTATAATAATAACCAATCAGTCACTTTAGCGGAAATGCAGCCTTCAACTGCAAATAATAATATTATGGTTCAAGAGTCAAATTCAACTTCCACATTAACAAAAATTTGAAAAGAAGGATTCTCTAATAAATATTTCCAATTGTTCTAATTGTTCTTTCACTTTTCATGTAATAGTCTAAGATCCGAACCTAAGTCGACCTTCACCGAGTTGATAATAGAGTGAAACCTATTTTATAATAAATTTAGTATATTAGAAAATATATTAAAAATGGGTTGCCAAAAAAAATCCTGGACAGGCTATTTTTAATATTTTTTTAAAAAATGATTTTTAATTAAATTTTGTAACATCAAGATAATAAGAAAATTTTATTCTGACTTCAAGTACAAAACGTAAAAAAATTTTTTTTTTAACTTTTGCAACAACAATATCTTACAAACAAATTGACAAATCTAAGTTGAGTAGAACTCTTTCGAATGCCACAAGTCTCGTTTCGATCGGTCAAGCTGCACATTCTATACGTTTTGTACTTGAAGTCAGAAGAAAATTTTCTTATTATCTTGATGTTACAAAATTTAATTAAAAACATTTTTAAAAATTTTAAAAAATAGCCTGTCCAGGATTTTTTGGCAACCCATTTTAATATATTTTCTAATATACTAAATTTATTATAAAATAGGTTTCACTCTATTATCAACTCGGTGAAGGTCGACTTAGGTTCGGATCTTCTACTATAAATAAACAATGTTCAGTTCTTTATGTTTAAGGTAGTTGCAGCGATCCAGTCTAGTTTTTGAGTGACTAATGCATAAAATATTGTTATTAATGCTTTAAAAATTGTTATAATGGTATTGCTAGTTATAATATTAAAACGAATGTGTGAGGATTAAGAATCGATTGTTTTATTTCAACATATCGATTTATTCAAGAATTTACAATAACTCATTTGACTCACGGATCATATACGATGTTTCAATTTGGCAGCGCCGCAATAAGTTATAATATAAATTATTAATCTAGCACTCTTTTTTAAATTAAATAATCAAACGTCAAATATATTTAAATAATATTTTGTGCTCACGTGGGCAATTTATTACAACATGAAATTTTATCAACACCGTAACCCTACACATTTTGCAATCAATTCCAAAAGTACGCTTTTGGAAAACTCAAGTCTTTTCATAATTATAGTTTGGGTAGAAAATAATTGATAATAGGCTCATGGCGTGATTATCTAGCGTCCGTCCTCATACACACGTGATGGTTGGATCGAATCCCACGATTTTAAGTTTTTTTCTATTTTAATTAATTTTTATTTTTCAAAAATTCATTTTATTTTTTATTAAAATTAGTAATAAAACTTTCCATTGAAAATATTTTCTTCGAGTGCCATACATTTATATAATGCATAGACAATCAACATGGCCAAAGTCAGGCTGACGGTTGGTTTCTTGTTGCCTTCCCATAGTCCACAGATTGACACGCCGTAAAGGAAGTTTAGCATTTTGAGTGCACAATAACTGGCTGAAGAATTAGAAGAAGGATTATTATCAACTGACAAAATTTATCTCTTAAACAAATAGATTTTTCTATTTTATTTGCACCATACGAAAATTATACCGTAATAACATTGCACCAAACCTTCTTTCTTATTTTCCATCGAATGGCCGCATTTTGAACGATGGTTTTCCGCCAAATTGATTTATATTTCATTTGAAATAGAAAATAAACCTTCTTCTTCTTCTTTTCAGGGTTTACGCTTTATTGTCTGTTCCGACTTTATAAGTTCCGCCATCGTTTATTTTAGAAAATAAACCCAACTTTTAAAATTGACACTGACATAAAACTTTTTTAATTTATGCGACGATGCCAAACTTATACGGTTTTTCAGAAATCAAATCGCATCATATTCAAAAATTATTTACGGACAAACCAGATGGTCAAAATTTTTAATTTTTTTGCCATTTTGTAAGATATTATCCTACACGTAGACTAATTTTTATGCGTCTGACATGGATTTAACTATTTTATTTTACGGAAATTCTAAACTTTTACTGATTTCCCCTATGCTTTTACATGTTAAATTCAAAATTTCAAATCCGATTATCTCCCAAGGTACACGGTCAATCTTTTTCAAATTTGTTTTACAATTATGATAAATCATTAACTTTATATCTTGTAATTTTCATATTTTTGACATGGATTCGAGAAAATGCCAATGGAGCGCTGCAACCACCTTAAATTAATTACAAATAAAGTTTTGTTCTTTATGTTTAAATTAATTATTTATTAAATAAATTCATAAAATTTTCAATTGCGTTAATCAATTAGTTATAGTAGACTACTTTAACCATTATTGAGCAGAAATAAATGTTCTGTCTATTACATATATTTCGTTATTTACTTATTTTCCTAGGGAAAAAAGTAAATAATTATTACCCGCTGTTTATGGCAACTTGTACATAAGACAAAAGTTCCACTTACGTCGCTCGCATATAGGTCATAATGATGCACTTACGATGCCGCTATTAGGAAAATATATTTTCTTCATACCTCGGTCGAGTACGTACTTTCGTCCCTAATAGCAGGGACGAAAGTTGAACATTTACTCCCTTTGAGAAGTACACGCGCGCCTCTATAACGCCGGGAGGAAAGAATTTATCATGCGTATTAATACTCGTAACTAGGGACTATTTATTCTGTTGCTACAACAAATCGTTAACCGCTGTCATCAAAACATACTTATCAACATTTAAAGTTAAAAAGTAGAATTAATAACGTACTTTCGACCGGCTATGAAGAAAATCGTATACACTACGCGGGCCAAAAGTTGAAATCTGGTCTGCGCGTCGATCCCTCGGCTTCGCCTCGGGGCATCATGACGCGCAGGGCCGAAAATTCAACTTCGGCCCTCGTAGTGTAATATACTATTTTCCTAATAGCGGCATCGTAAGTGCATCATTATGACCTATATGCGAGCGGCGTAAGTGGAACTTTTGTCTTATGTACAAGTTGCCATGGACAGTGGGTAATAATTATTTACTTTTTCCTAGGAAAATAAGTAAATAACGAAATATATGTAATAGACAGAACATTTATTTTTTCTATAGCAAATGTTAAAGTGCGGTTTGTTCGACTGAAAATAATAGAACAAGTGACACTTTAGCCGCAAGAGTAGATAAAGTAGCATTTTAACAGCAAGGGTAGATAAAGTACTTTAATTTATTTTATTGCATTTAAATAAGTAGATACATTATAAATTACTTTTGATTTACAAAATATTTCAATTTTGCAATTGATATTGCCAGAAACCTCTATTCTTGGAATTGTACCACAGCTTGTGTTTATTTGTTGCGGCAATCGTACAGGGGTATTAGTCTGCATTTCTACCTCACTAAGAATATGCTTTGATGCGGCAATCTTAGTGGCAACCGATTCTTCAATGTAGGTTTCTGCCACGGATGAAGATTTCCACCCACCAACACGCTTGACTGTCATCAGATCAGCACCAGAGTTTGCCAACATTGTAGCTGCGGAACGGCGGAAACAATGTCCAGTATACTCTTCTGCATTTGGTAGCTTCAAGAAATTAGCAATCTTCTTAGGAACTTTATATAGGGTATTTATCCCTACAGGTTGGATGGTACATTTTTTTGTCGATAATTGATGAAAAACTTCTTGTGAGGCACGTTTTTAGGACGCAAGGCGATGTATTTTCTTATGATTTCTAACACACTCATTCCACATTCCTTATCAGCAATGCAAAACGATCGATCTTTTTTGGTTTTAGTATCAATAAGTGCAACGAGCATGGCCGATTTTCGATCATCAACATTTGAAACTTCCAGCTTGTACAATTCATCTGACCGACATGCCCCATACAACCCCATTATAGCAACAACCTGTAATTTCAAATTCCAATTACATAAATTATTCAATCCAGTAATTCTAAAATCGTACCTTCATAAACAGATAGTCCTCATCTAAAGCTTCTTTTAAAAATTTAATGATATCATCCGGTTCAAAGATTTTCGACTTTTTAGGCTTGTATCCATCACCCAATCTTTTCAGCAATGAAGTCAATTTACTGTATCTGCAAAATATTCCACGATATTATTTGTTAGTGCTTCCGCTAGACCTATATTCACTTACTTTGAAATATCACAATTTTCATTAATCAGCAATGTACACTTTAACATCGAGTAATAGGACCATAATGTTGATGACTTGACTTTCTTGGATTTTTCTGAAAAATATGCAAGAAGCACCTTTTCATTTGAGCTAGTGTTGATATTTTTTGCACTTTTCCATTTCTGAAAACACTTATATTCCTTTTCATACACCATTCGCGACTTTAGAGGCATTAATTTTCCAACTGCTTTTAACGCCTCTTCTTCCACATCCGATGGCAGATTTTCTTCTTCGTTTTTGATCATTTCTAAATTCGCTTCAGCAAAAAACAGAATGAAACGAAATTTGTAAACAAACTCTATAGCAACCGATGGAGTTCCAAAGTGTGTTTGATTAAAACTGTCGATAATTCAAATTTATAATTGGGATTTCTTATAAATGTTTTCTTTAACATTGCTATAGAAAAATTAAATTCTACACGACGATAAAGTTTCATTATCGACTCGCGAAAATAATTTACTCGCGACTTCGTCGCTCGTAAATTAACAATTTTCGCTTGTCGATAAAATAAAACTTTATCGTCTAGTATAGAAAATAACTGTTATGCTCAATAATGGTTAAAGTAGTCTACTATAACTAATTGATTAACGCAATTGAAAATTTTATGAATTTATTTAATAAATAATTAATTTAAACATAAAGAACAGAACATTATTTATAATTAATTTAAACATAAAGAACTGAACATTATTTATTTACATGAAAAGTGAAAGAGCAATTAGAACAATTGGAAATATTTATTAGAGAATCCTTCTTTTTCAAATTTTTTGTTAATGTGGAAGTTGAATTTGACTAATGAACCATAATATTATTATTTGCAGTTGAAGGCTGAATTTCTGCTAAAGTGACTGATTGGTTATTATTATACAAAATTTTATTGGCCACCTCTACTTTATTTTGCTATGGAATCTGCAACATAACTTTCCGCTATTGTTGCAGATTTCCATCCCCCATGCCGTTTTAGACCAAGGACATCAATTCCGGTATTTGCTAACAATGTCGCAGATGTTCTTCGGAAAGCATGTCCAGTATAAGACATTGGATTTTTAAATTTAGAAATTTCGCGATCTGACTAGGTATTCTTGAAAAGTATTTTTACCAACCGGCTGATTAATACATTGTCCTGCTTGATACCTCATAAAGAATCGCCGAAGATCAGTATTTTTGGTCTGGCTTCAACATATTTTCGAAAAATTGCAAGAAAATGAATATTGTCGCCATCTTTATCGACTATAGTAAACGTACGCGGAATGTTGTTTTTGTGTCAGGTATATTAACTATTACAATGTTATTCGTATCTTCAATATCATCTATCGTCATTTTGACCAGTTCGTCTGTTCGACAAGCTCCAGCCAATCCCATTATTGTAACCACCTGAAATTAAATAAGTTACGTATCCATTATACAGCAAATATTAAAAGATATTACATACCTTCATCATTAGGTAGATATCATCAGATGCCTCAATTAAAATTTATCAATTTCTTCCCTACTAAATACTTTTGATTTTTTGGCCGATAGCCATCATTTTTCTTTTCAGGAATGCTTTCAGTTTTGGGTACTTCGAAATATCTATATTCTCGTTGATAAATATAGTTGTCTTCAGCATCGAGTATTCGCACCACAAGCTTGCTGGGGATTTCAGTATCTCTGATCTTTTTAGAAAATAAGCCAATAGTACGTTTTCAACAACACAATTAATTTTTTTCTCCATGCACCAGTTCTTAAAAACGTTGTACGTCATTTTATACCTTTTTTATTTCTCTGGGAGCAGTGTATAGCAAGCGATATTTGCTGCCTCTTCTATGTCTGCACTAACATTCGAGTTTTTATCCATATTTTTCAAATAATATTGTTAAATAAAAAATGTTGAAATATTTTTCGATTAACAACAATTTTTTGTTTGTTTATATCGCTAACACCATAGTAACAAGGCGTAATGCCAACTAATATGCAAAAATATTAATTAATTGTTTGACATTTAATACATAAGGATATTATAGTAATACATAATGTAACTATTTAATTTTAAATTTTTGGCCGCTATTAGGAAAAACGTTGTATGAACCACGGTGCGTAAATAACTATTGTGTGAACTGAGATTTAATTTATAAATAATAGTTTTGGTGTTGATTTTTTACCATTCAAATTTGTAGATGTATCTGTCGAGTGTTATTATTGAACTAATGTTTTTACCAGGCATTTCAGCACGATTTTTGAATTTATGACATGAAGTATGAATATGTGAGTTATCATTAAAATATCAAGGTTGGTTGTTGTGAAGTATGTACTTGTAAAAAATTTCCAGGTTGAATTTGATGATGCTGTAATAGCGAAAACTGGTATTCCAATAAAATCCACACAAAACAAAAAATCGACTTTTTTCGCGGGTTCATCACTGAACTACAAATTAGAAATAGGCAACCTGCACATTAGTTCGTATAGACAACCAACCGTACAGCAATAGTGTATTATTTCAATCAAAATTAAAGTGACCTTTTTGGCAAACAGTTTTGCGAAGCGTAGCGAAGCCGAGGATACCTATACAAAAATTGCTCGTCAAAGAAGACATCTGTTCCATATAAAATACGCTGGGCTAAAAAAGCCAAATACCGAAATTTCAAATCAATTTGCGAACTTTTTGTAAAAATTAAGTTAAGATGATTCACTAATGACAAAAGCAATAAGCCTTTTGTGTAAAATTTAAAGCTTACTAAATAATTTATTTAATAAATTTAAACAATCGGTAAGAACCAATATAACTAGCAAAATATCATTTCAGCCGAGTGAACACTTTCTCTCTATTATGAAAATTAACTTTATTCCCGATTTATATTATATGCTATTTTTGCATTTCTAATCGCGAATTTTTAAATATTTAAATAAAACGTGCTTGGTTACTTTCTTCAGGCAAATACATTTTTTAGATGAACTCTTCTACTTTTATTTTGCCAAAGGAAAAGTAATAGTTTGCTTTTCAAGGAAATACGGTCATCGGATACTGCATCTGTGATTGTCAACTTGTTGCAGATAACATTAACATTATCTTCTTCCTCTTAGTCATTATCTCGATTTCGAGTGTCGTGACCCCCCTATAAGAAAACTTTTCTGACTAATTACCTCGGTGGGTTACTGCTGCCTTCCGAGGGAAGACGGTCAGAATAACTATTTTATTCCGCCCGGGCTTGAATAGGGTATCTCAGTTTGGTAATCGACACATTCACAGATTGTTAGATAGCTATTTACAAATTTATTATGTACTAGTCACCTACTTCTTAAATAATAAATTAAAAAATTCAATTATTTTCAGAAACTACTACAACAACTATCCTTCAGTACTACATTCATGCACATCAAAAGAAGAATTTGTAAAAAAATATTAAAGGCACAATTATGAAGAATCAAGAGCCAAAGAACTGTCTTCTGATGTTAACTGAACTCGAGAAAGCAATATCAAAGGGTAATATTGATAGCTTTAAAAAATCAAGCAATTTACTAATTCTAAATCAAGTAACTTTGAGAGATTGTTATGATAATACTAGCAACCCTATTAGAAGTACCAACTTAGTTATCCTGGCTTGTAAACATAATACAGTAAAAATTCTTGTGTATTTGTTTGGCAGTAATAATAAAATTCTAAATATTTTATCTAAAACTGCTATATTACCAGACGATGAAGACGAATCACGCCATAATGCATTTTATTATGCTGTACGTTCGGGTAATATTAATCTTCTTGATACGCTTATTAATAAATGGCCCGATAATTATTTTGCTAAGCATTTAGAAGAATTAGATAAAATCCTTTCCAGTGCTTACGAAGACTTGAAGTTAAAGAATGTTCCATTGTCGGATGAAATGGAAATTTTGATTGAAAATAAGTTGATCGACCTCCGTTTCTTTTCCAATGCTTCTGGACAAGGTAAGACTGTTAAGCCTGATATTAATAATACCATAGAACGGATCGAGTTGATACTTCAAAACATTGCATTTTTAAAGAAGAATTACTCCAACATGAAAGAAGTGGATCAGCAGTTTTTATTTGTAGCTAATTCTATTGCACAAAATATTCATTCGTTAAAACGGCAGTTAAAATCAACGTACATCAGATTACCCTGGGAAGAAATTGAGTTTTGTTTAGTCAGTTTTATATCTTCTCACACAAAACCACAAGAAATCAATCTATTTTATCGAGCTACATTGACTAAAACCATACTACTAAACCACTTGGAAATTTTTGCAAACCAACTTAAAGATGAAAAAGATATAATAAAAGGTATGATTATTATTAAATAAAATTATTAAGCTGAAATAAACAATAAAGCTAAAACAAAATTCATAAGCTTTCTCTCTCTCTCAAATATACCAGAGATCAAGCTGAGAGTTTCCCGAGCCCATTTTGAGTTGCAAATATTTTTTTAATTAAAATTTAAATAAAAATCTCTAAACGAAAAAAAAGAAATGAACTCTTTAGCTTCTTTATGGACGACTTATTCTTCCCTGCTTCTTATTTTGTTCTTTTACACTAATAAATTAATTCACAACACTTAATATTAATTTATTTGCTTTCTGATTTTAGTTTCTCCTTCAATTGAATCTTTTTATTGGCTTTACATACACCTTCTTTTTCAGTTTACTTTAACTGTTTCTTCACTCATATCTGTCTACCGACAGTATCTCATTGCTTGTCTCTTCATAAAACTCTTTTTCGACTATCCGTAAATTTCTATTTAATTCTAATTTATATTTTTCAGGTATGAATATTGGCAAACTCATAGATCTTCCAAACATTCCACGTGTGGCAGTCGTTGCAAAGATTATCAAAAGTTACCCTCAATTTGAAGAATTGTATAAGGATTATCGACAAATACGAGATATCCATTCGTTACAGAAAATAAATGTATATATTAAATTGGCGTTATCGGCCGATCCGAAAGAAAGGGAAGGACAGCTAATTATTACAAGGGTGTTACAGATTATTGGTGAATATTTGAAAAACACATTGGAGTCTCCTAAATTATCTAATACTACAAGTGAGCTCCTACTACTATCGTTGCAAAGAAACGCAAGAAAAATCATTGTAGATTTACGTAATTCGTTGTCCCATTCTTATTCACTTGCTAAGAGAATGCAGATGGAGGAAAATTCAGATATTAATTTTTTTATTAATGTACAAAATGACACTAAAAAAGTTGGTGATGTGATTAGTGATATTTTTTATAACAGCAAATTCAAAACGGTCAGGATACTTTTACAAAAAATTGTTGATAGTAAAAATTCAGATGAAATAAAAGAGATTGCAGAAGTGCTCAGCACTGTTGGAATGGATGAGGTTTTTTCAGAAAATTCAAAAATGACGGAAAATGAGAAGTTTGAAAAACTCGTTAAACAATTAAGGAATACCATAACTGACATGACGTCTTATGAAAAGGGGTTGTTTGATAAGATTAATAGCATAATTAATTGTGCAGGAACTTCGTCAGAAACTATAAGAACTGATTATATTACAGGATTTGCAACATTAAAGGGCTTATGTGTTAGTTTGATAGACAATAAAACTGACCATAACGCCATTCGAGTAATTAAATATTTTGCTAATCAAACATTACAAAATATTACTCCAAAAGTGAAGCCTTATAATCTTAAAGAAATTGCCAGCCTCTCCAAAAAATTGTTAATAGTGCCGAATTAAGAATGCAACAAGATAAACTTGATCAAGTGCACAGAGTACTTATCGAAATTTTCTATATTACTGAATTTGGTTCGGGCGACCTCAAGTGGATTGAAGATTTAAATGAAAAGTTAAATGAAAAAGGTTCTTATATTCCTACACCTAAACAAAAGAAGACAAAAGAAAAATATAATCACCAGCTTGCAATAAAATTGGCAGAATTGAAGGGTATTTTAAGCAATCACTTATTAAGTGGTCCATTAATCGAAAAAACATCTTCCTATAAGACTGATAAAAAATTACAAGCGGTGGTAGAAATGCTCGTTTTGGATATAATGTCAATTTTGGGTAGCTCAAAGCTGGAAAATAATCTACTGTTTTTAGATGATCATGCTCCTTTATTAACTGGAAAATCATTACGTAATCATTTAGCACACGATAACATATTAGTTGATGTGCTATTGTCGGATCCTTCAATAGCAGTTATTTTTAATGCTAAAAAACTTACCGAAGAAAATTTAACGACAAGTAAGCGAAAGATTGGCAAGTTGATATGGGACGATGCTTTCAAATTACGAGCAAAGTTTGATCAAGGTCTAGTTACCATTACTAATCAGGAAAGAATGTTTGTTGCTTTGGAAGAAGGAAATCTAGAGAGCTTAACGGATTGTCTAAAAAATGGAACCGATATTTATGCTAAAAGTATTAGCTCATGGACCACGTTGCATTTTGCTGCCAAGGGACCCAGTCTTGAAATTGTAAAATTTATTATCAATCAGAATATAAGCGCGGATGTTAAGGACATCAAGGGTCAAAGTCCAATGCATGTAGCTGCTGCAAATGGAAGGCAAAACATTGTCGAATTTCTTGTAAAACAAACACATTTAAATGTTGATGTTTTAAATAATAGTGGTCAAACAGCACTACACCTTGCCGCTCAAAATGGTCACAAAAGTACTGTCGAAGTTCTATTAAGAAATAAAGCTAACTATACTACCCACGATACGGCTGGCCTTTCACCTTTGCATTATGCGATCAAGAATAATCATATTGATGTTGTGAAGATTTTACTGAAAAAAGATGCAAACGTTGATATTAATGAAACGAAGGGTGGTTTTACCTCATTGCATGAAGCTGCAGAGCGGGGCCATCTGGAATTGGTTAATTTCTTACTTCAAAATAAGGCAAGTGTTAATGCTAGAAACGATAAAAATTGGGTACCATTGCATGCGGCGGCGTTGAACGGTCATCTGGAAGTAGTGAACGCTTTAATTCTAAACGGAGCGGATATTAATCCTCAAGTAATAGATGGATGTACGCCGTTACATTATGCTGCAGAAAACGGTCACGAGAAGATTGCATATATTCTCGTGAAACATGGAGCTAACGTTAATGCCGTTGATAAAACTTATAAAAATACACCTTTACACTATGTAGCAAAAGATGGTCATATGGAAATTGTTAAGATTCTACTGAAAAATGGAGCTGATGCCAGGGTTGCCACTATAGAAGGCTTAACCCCACTACACTTTGCAGTGCGAGGTAACCATTTGGAAATAGTTTCTGCTCTTATCAAACATGGTGTGGATATTCAAGCTAAAAATATAATTAATGATACGCCATTGCACCTTGCTGCAGCAAGTGGTAATCCAGAAATTGTCGCATTTTTGCTGAAAAACAGAGCCGAGATTAATGCCAAAGCAAATAACAATTTAACACCACTACATGTAGCTGCACAGCTAGGCCATAAAAGTGTCGTGCAACTTCTAATAGAAAATAAAGCTAATGTTAACGTACAAGACAATGTCGGCGGTACACCGTTACATGCTGCTGCCAGGAATGGTAGCAAGGAAATTATTCATCTGCTGTTAATAAATAATGCCGAAGTGAATACTAGAGGCAGCAATGGTATTACACCATTGCACTCGGCTGCAGGAAATGGCCATGTGGATGCTATTGATTTTCTGATAAAAAATAAAGCTGAAGTGAATGCTACAGCTAATTATGGTATTACTCCGTTACATATGGCTATAATGGAAGGTCACAAAGATGCTGTTAACCTTTTAATTCAAAATAAAGCACAAGTTGATGTTGCAGAGAACATACTGTTGGTTACAGCCATAGAAGCCGGTCATAAAGAAATTGTTGAGATTTTACTAGCAAATGGAGTCAATGTTAATGTCAAGAGTTACAACCGGACACCATTACACTTGGCTATTCAATGTAATCACAAAGAAATTGTTGAAGTTCTTATTGAAAATGGAGCGGTAGGCAGTGAAGCTTTGTCAATGTCAGTTCTTGCTGGATACACAGATATTGTAAAAATTTTCCTTAGAAATAAAGTGAATGTTAATGTGAAAGATACTCAAAATACTACACCATTGCATTGGGCTGCTGCAAGAGGCCATAAGAAGATAGTCAACGTTCTGATAGAAAACAAAGCTGAAGTTAATGCGGTCACTATTAATAATTTCACACCATTATGTTTTGCAGTAGAGGGCGGTTACGAAGAAGTTGTAGAGATTTTAATAGCAGGTGGAGCCAACGTTAATGTTAATCCAAGCAAAACTGATGGTACACCATTGCATATGGCAGCTGCAAGTGGTCATATTAATGTTATAAAAGTTTTACTGGACAACAACGCAAATGTTACTATTAAAGATAATAAGAACAGAACTCCTATAGAATTAGCAGTGGCAAACGGACATTTACAAATAGTTAAAATGTTACTGCAATACAAGAAAGTAGATATGAACGCTAAAGGTAATGATGACTGGACATTATTGCATATTGCATCACAAGGAGTAGAAGAAAAAAGTAACTTGGATATAGTAAAATATCTGGTAGATGAAGGTGCCGATATTAACGCCAAAAATGCCGCTGGCTCGAAGGCCATCCACATTGCAGCCAGAGAAGGTCATCGAGATACTGTAGAGTTTTTCCTCGGTAAGGGTTAAATATTAACGATCGTGGTGCAGCTAATCAGACATTACTGCACTATGCTGCAATGAAAGGTCGTTTAGAAATTTCAAAGTATTTGATAGCGCAAGGTTCTGATGTTAATTCTAAAAATGCTAATGGCTCAACCCCTATACACATTGCTGCTACTGATGGCTATAAAGATGTGATTAAAGTTTTATTACAAAATGGCGCAGCTTACAACGCGATTGACAATTTTCATAATAAACCTTTACAAGTTGCGGAAGACAAAAATGTTATCGATCTGTTAGCATCTACTGAAAATTTGTTCGAGGCGGTAAAACGTAATAGCTCTTTAGAAGTTGAGAAATACATTAAAGCAGGAGCGTTTGTTGATGCCAAAAATGCTGATGGTGAAACTCCATTACATTATGCTGCATGGAAAGGCTACGACGAAGTTGTCGATCTTTTATTAAAAAATAAAACTAATCCTAATGTAGTTCGTAACCAGGGATTGACGCCTCTGCATTATGCCGCAAAGTTCTCGCACTTAAAAATTGTAAAGGCTCTATTATCCAATAATGCCGTATACAATGCTGCTTCTGATGGTGGTAAAACGCCTTTGGATTTTGCTGTAGATGAAGAGGTAATCGACTTATTCAATTTAGTGAGTAAATCATTTAAAAGTGTTAAAAATGGTAACGTTCAAATTGTTAAAGATCTCAACAAGATTAAGGATATTGGTACAGTAAAAGCAATAATGTGTGCTCGTAATAGAGAACACAAGACGTTAGTAGTTGCTGCGATGCATAATAATTTTTCAAAAGTGGAACAGTTGAAAGAGATATCACAAGGTGATTTATCCTCCCAGATTGATTCAGCTGTAATCCTCCTAAACCAAGGTAATTACCTTAATTATCAAAGGGCCTTAAGTATTTTTAAAAGCGCACTTAAAAAAAGAAAAGAAGTGCTAGGTGTAGACAATCCGGGCACTTTAGATATTCAGATGTACATAGGTAAAGTATTATACAAAAAAGGGGGTTTATCAAGAAGCTTTAAATATATTCCAAGAAATTTTCGAGAAACAGAAAGAAATACTGGGTTTGAATGATATGAATACTTTGAGTACAAAGGTGCTATCGCTTTGGTGCTGCATAGACAGGAAACGACGAAGAAGCCTTGAAAATTTATCGAGAACTTGATCAGAAGCAAAAGAAATACTAGGGCCCAATCATTCAGATACTCTGGATACTCAGTTTCACATGGCACTAGTATTACATAAACAAGGAAAATTCGAAGAAGCATTAAGTCTTAATAGAGCAGTTTTAAAAAGAAAAGAAATATTTGGTGCAAAGTACCCAACCGTAGTGCTTGCTCAAAATAATATAGCGATGGTACTTGCTAGCCAGGGCAATTATGAAGAGGCATTGAAAATATATGAAGAAGTTTACGAGAAGAAGAAAGTTATTTTCGGCAGTAAGCATGTGGATACATTAAGAACTTCACAACATATTGCCGCAGTACTCTGCCATCAAAAGAAATACCATGAAGCCTTGAAAGCCTATCAAAAGGTTTATAATATTCAGGAGAATGTTTTGGGCCCAAGTAACCCTGAAACCCTGTGTACTCACTCCAACATAGGATCTATACTTTTTTCTCAAGATAAATGGATTGGTGCACTGAAAGCATATAGAAAATGTTTTTATCAAATGAAAGCTGTTTTTGGGCCAAATCATCCCAATGTTTTAGATATTTTGGTAAAGATGAAAGCGATGAATTTAAAATTTAAATATCAGGGTAGCGAATTATCAGAAATTCTCCAGCATCTGCAGAACGACGTTAATATTGCTGCAAGTAGTGGCGATATAGATACCCTTTGTAGCCTATTAGAGGGAGGAGCTGATGCCAATGATAAAGACATTGATGGAAGGACACCATTACATTTTGCAGTTGATAATGAACGCGTAGATATTGTAAACATTTTACTTAAAAACGGAGCAGATGTTACGCAAGTTACTAATAAAGGCAATACACCTTTACACACTGCTATTTCTAAAGGAAGCACAGAAATTGTTGACATTTTATTACAGCATGTTAGCCATGATAAATTAAACGATTTTCTTAATGCTAAAACCGTTACTAGTGGATCTACATCACTTCACGTTGCAGCTAAAAATGGTTTTTTGAGTATTACCAAGTCCTTACTAAAGCGAGGGGCAATTTATGATATTACCAATAAAGAAAGTAAGACACCGCTTGATCTTTCCAAGGAGAAAAATGTCAATAATTTGTTGAAACTAACTGAAGAATTGTTTCAAGATGCAAAAACTGGCAATGTTGATAGGTTGATAGCAGTAAAACGTGATGAGGTTGCAGCTGTAACAAATGCTCGTAATAATGAAGGAAATACATTATTGCAAGTTGCTATAGCTAATAAACGCAAAAATGTTGTGAAAAAATTATTAGAAATGTTAAAAAATCCAGATCAAAATGCAGTATAAAACGTGTTTAATTAAAAGTTTAAAATTTTAAATGAAGATATTCAGTATGATAATGTTATTTTTGTATTTTATCCATATTTCTATATTTTATATTTTAACTTTGTACGTTTATAGTAATAAAGTGTTTGTAAAGAATGGTTACTTATATTATTTAAATAGGCAGTTATTACATATTGTGGAGACGAAAGATTGTGCCAAAAAGTAATAAATACAACCAAGTTTTTCGGAAGGCAATTGTTTACCATAATACCGAATATTTGTAGTTACATTCAACTGTATAGAAAATTGGGCAAGGCATTGTAAATAATATTTTTGTTTCAATTAGAAAATAAAAATGTGCTGTTTAAGTCGCACAACTGAATTTCCCATTTCGTATGCAATTCTATTCAAATTTAGAGGTTTATTTCAAATTGGAGCTGGCAACTGTCGCTTTAATTCAAATATACTATTAAAACAGTTGAAGAGAATGGGATTATTTTTTGTAGTATAAAAAATCGTTTTGTAAACAATTTCGTAATCTTGGTTACATTTTAAATCCACGTTTTTGTTTTGTCAAGTCTGACGTCTGGAGAAAAGTTGTCAAGGACGTTGTTAAAAGCGTGTTTGGCCGTCGACGCGGAAGGGGTAATAGCAGAAAACTCAAACAAGTGGAATCCGTCAATACAAAGCTGCAAATTTACTATTTCGAACTTGACCAGTTGGACGTGGTTAGTCTTTTGTTTTGGAATTTTAACCTATGGTCCTATATAGGTTTCGATTCGACCGATGGAATTAGGCTTAGATTATTAAGTATTAGTAAAGGACGGCCATGGTCTGGTACTTGAGTGTGACCAAACCCATATACCTGGTTGGAGTCCCAGACGGAGTAAAAAAGAGTAGGTAAAAAAGTAAAAGAGTAGGTTTTGACAGTGCAACCAAATCAGAAACGAATTCACACAAAAACTGATTTTTTTTCGAAAATTTGTTGTCCGATCACAAATTTAATTCTTTTTATTAGCTAATTACACCATTATCTATCATAATTCGTCATGAAAACCGAGATTCTGGTATATTTACTGTCGCCACAACCAATTGCAATTTTGGGGGCGGGGTTACAGTTCAAAAGAGCCAATGATAAAATTGCATTCCAAATTAACTTTAAAATTTTTTCAAAATTGTGTGTACAGACCGCAAATTTTATTTTTTTTATACGCTAATTAGATCCTCATCTTTCATAATCCACTTCAAAAATGGTAAAAATCCAAATTCGGGATTCTTAACTGTCACCAAATTTTCCACTAAATAAAATTAGAATCTAAAAATTCCGTGTAGCCTGTAAATAATTTCCACGTTTTGAGAACTTCTGCTCAAACTAATTGTGAACGCTCCATAAATATGCTAGAAAACTTAGGTTTTTTGTCGACTCAACACAAAAGTTGACATTTTGTCAAAATCAATTTATGTGGATATATTTTTCTAAGTTGATTTTAGAGGTAGATTTTTTAAAATAACAATTTTAATGAAATAAACCGTTAATCCTTTGATCAATCTACCACAAAATTTATTAGGTGGTACCGAAAGTTTACATAATTTTAATGGTATGGCAGTTTTATTGAAGTGTTCAAAATTTATTAGGTTAAGTTCACTGTCTAACAGTTTAAAATTATATAGTTCTCGTCCAGGAAAGGTAAGTTTTTAATTTCCTCTATGTATTTTTGTAATTATCGTTCTTTGTCATTTGTAGATAGGCCTGGTTCTTGGGGGACACCTCAATGCAAGCAAGGAATTCGAGTTGACTCCTGGAGCAAAAAAGTATAATAAAATCAGTGAAGGAAAATTATGTGAATCTATAAAATTGTGAGTATTTTTGGCTTAATTAAAGAGCCTATTTTCTATTACATAGGGTGCATGTGTCTTCATTATATTTTATTTTACTGATAGAAGGAAACTCGGCTAACACCCCAGGTGACTTCTCTGATAGTACTATTCATCTGTTGATATTTGAATAGAATACTTAAAACTTCAAAGTATTTAATGTTAACCTTTTCAATTAAAGTTAAACGTTTTATTTTGCTTTTCCAAGATTTAAATTTTTAACGTTCTTTCAAATTTTTCGGAAAAGCGGCTTTACGTATATACAGCAGGCATTTTTTAAATTTAAAATAAGGAAATTTAGTTCATCTTCAAGCTTTGTTTTCGATGCAATGTAGTGTAAAAATGATAATTTGTTAACGAATAGCATCACGGACGACTTTTTAAAAAATTCTTGCGATGTTGTTATGGAAGCCAACACAAGGTTTTTAGTCCAATAGTGATAAAAAAGCCCCACCTTTAAATTAAAACTACATTTTCATTAATTTCATTTAAAATTACAGTTTTACAAGTCGTGATTAAAACCGAATTCAGATCTTTTCTGTAAACTTATTATATTTTAAAGAGAACACATACATGTAGCTTGCAACTCTAGAAATATTTCAAAATTTAAATATTTGAAATGACAGAAGTCGTCTGCGGGTCTATTATTTTTTTTTTTTTTAGTTTTTTTAGTTGACGGGATTGAATTACACGTTGAATTATAATTTTTGTTTATATAAAACTTGAGTTGTTCGGCAATTGCAATCACCATGTGGAGTAATAAATTGTGAAAGATAATTAGTAATTAAATTAATCCGAATGGATTGGTGCTAAAATTTTCTTTACCTGTTTGAGCAGCTTAATGAAATAACCAACCAATCAGATGCAACTTAAACTGATCTGACTATCATATGCTGCCGAAAGTAAATTGCTTTGTGTTATTATTTTTCTGTTCTTTTTTTCTTTACATTTATGCAACAAGTTTCTGCTTTACCTTGTATATTTTATGAAACATTGGATTCAGTATTACCTACAGACTATCCAGTATTACCATTCAGTCTATCTTCAGACACATTTTCTTTTTTGCATTGTACTCGCATCTCCAAATTGAATCATCTTTAGCTCGGCTTTTGTAATATTTCAATTTTTAATTGCATTAACTTTGATTGCTTGGCTGCAAAAACAAAACTACATATTATAATTTATATTTCTTCTTTTGTTGGTTGGTCTAATTTTTTGATTTTTTTTTTCAGTATCATCCACCACTATCTTTCTCTTTTATTCCTCCCTGTCTATTGGTTTACCTCCTATTTTTTCTTTATTTCACTATTTTGTAGCACTGCACTTAACCATCGCGCCTTAATTACCTACTTGGACAAAGAAATTTCGAGAGGGTAAAATTAAAACTAAAATTTTATATCTGGCCACAATAGCTTGGTAACACACTGTCGACCGTCATTGAGCACATAGTCCTCTTATGTTTGATTACAAAATTAAAAAAAATCGCGTGCGGATTTAGCTGTTTTTAGATAACATAGTAAAGCATTTAAAAATCGATTTTGTCTTGATCTGCTTTTTATCGATTTGTTTAGTTCATATCCATTTTTGAAGGAGTGAAATGGCATGTGGTTTGAAGTTAGTTCAAAAAATTATCTCATTACAAAACAATTCTTGTTCGTAGTCACATAAAATCAGCAATAAATTTTTTATAAATTGTTTACACTATTTTTTATTTGCATGCTCCCTGTAAATTTTTTGTTTATCTCATTTTATTTGAAAGGTTGTTTTTTTGTATTTTGGTGCCTGTCCTGTCATTGGTAACACACAAGCAGAATAACCAAAAACCGCATTCTGATTTTATTATAGTTTTTATTTTACTCCTCCCCTTTTTGATTTGGAAACTGACCTGAAACTTACCCAATTTTTATTATTTGTAGTTTTTAAAAACCTCCCCCTTAATTTTAGTTAGAATAATAGTAATAATATTGTTTCAGGTCGGTCGCCACGTCTTAAATAAAAACTTGAAAAGACGGAATTAGCATCATGGCCAGTAACAGAGATGGCCGTAGCAGTTCCGCATCTTCTCACAGCGGCAGCAACATACCCGCGAATCGCTCATCAATACGCACCCCCAAACGACAGCGCCCTGCCACAAGTAGTTCCTTTGAAGAAAAAAATAATGATTTATTATGTCCCGTCTGCTTTAACCTAATCGATGAGGCATATCTGACCAAATGTGGCCACACGTTTTGTTACGAATGCATCATGAAGTCGATTGAAAATTTGAAGCGTTGTCCTAAGTGTAACGTTTCGATTACAAGCGAAGAAATGATTTTCCCGAATTACTTGTTAAACGATTTAGTAAAAAAGCATAAAATTCGAGTAAACGGTTTAGAAGCTCTCGGAATGAGCCGCGATAATTCCACCGAGTTTCCCGCTCCTGCGGACGGTTTGCGTGATTTCGTCGCCTCAGAATCACAAAATTTAACCCTCCCGGACGTGAACGTAATGCTCGAGGTTTTAACGCAGAGGAAGCAGCTGTTGGAAGCGGAATCGTGTGCGGCACAAAACAAACTCCTCCTTGAATTTCTGAAGCAGTTATTACAACAGAAAGAAGATCAAAAGAATCAGATTGTTAAGGAAGTTACTATTATAAATAAAGATATAACTGAGGTCGAGCAAATTTTGAAAGACGTTCACAATAAGTGTCCCACCTTGGAGGAAGTGGAGCGTGCAGTTGCGTCGGTTTCGGAAGGGGACGCTAACGCTGCAAGCATTATGAAGAAAGAAATGCTTCATCTTATTGACAATATTGGGTCCACCACTAAAAAGGAGGAACCGAATTCCTCCGACAGTATCGGCAAACGCATGGGTTTATCTTCGTTAGCCACGAGGCGTCGGCGAATGCACGCCCATTTCGACGACTTCGTTCATTGCTATTTTTCGTCGAGATCGCAAGATTTGTTTTTACACAAAGAAGGAACTGAAAAAATGACTAGAACGAGCGGAAATTCGGGTTTGGACGAATTCAGAGAAAATTTAGTCAAATTTTCACGATACAACAATTTGCGCTTGTTAGCGACGCTTAATTATTCGAGCGATTTGTTCAGCAACTCGACAATTGTTTCCAGTATCGAATTCGACAAGGATAACGAATTTTTTGCTATTGCGGGTGTTACTAAACGCATTAAAGTTTTCGACTATGGAGCTGTGATAAAATCAACCGTCGATCTTCATTATCCCTGTATCGAAATGATTTCCAATTCAAAAATTTCCTGTGTCAGTTGGAACAGCTATCAAAAAGGTAAGTAACAATTCGTTTGACACTTTTATTTTAGCTCAGTCAATAGGTACTCTCTTGCAGAAACGCATTTCGGAGAGTTATAAATTATTGTTATAATTTAAAATAACTTATTAATTTTGGAACATTAGAATGTAAATTCTAATGCAATGCTTTGGCTAATTTTAGAGTACATCGACTGGGAGAGAAATCTGTTGACTGGCCAATTTCCATATATAATCTAAAACAAAAATTATTTTTATTTTCAGGTACGCTAGCATCAAGCGATTACGAAGGCACGGTGACAATTTGGGACGCTTCGACAGGGCAACGCACGAAAACGTTTCAGGAACACGAGAAGCGTTGCTGGAGTGTTGACTTTAACGAAGTAGAAACGCGACTGATCGCTTCGGGATCTGACGACGCTCGCGTTAAGCTTTACTCGTTAAATTCAGAACACTCTATAGCAACCTTAGAAGCGAAAGCGAACGTATGTTGCGTAAAATTTAACCCACGCAGCTCTTACCATCTCGCATTCGGTAGCGCCGACCACTGTGTTCATTATTATGACATGCGTTATATGAAAGAAGCTGTGGGTATTTTTAAAGGTCACAAAAAGGCTGTTAGTTACGTTAAATTTTTAAATAGCGAAGAAATCGTGTCCGCGTCCACCGACTCCCAATTAAAAATGTGGAATATTAGCACGCCGTATTGTTTACGATCATTTGTAGGGCACATTAACGAAAAGAATTTCGTTGGTTTGGCCACGGACGGCGACTACGTAGCTTGTGGTTCCGAAAATAATGCGTTGTACGTTTATTACAAAGGTCTTACCAAAAAATTATTTAGTTACAAGTTCGAAGCGGCCCGAGGAATTTTAGAGAAGGAACGGCGTGATGAGGATCCTACCGAGTTTGTTTCTGCCGTGTGTTGGAAGCAACAATCGAATGTGGTTGTGGCAGCTAATAGTCAAGGAACCATTAATATACTCGAACTTGTTTAAACTCCCGGCCCCGTGTTGTTTTTTTAACGGTAGCTGCAACGTAGAATTTCGATGTGTATTACGTAATTGAGTTAAAAATTTCGCAAAACTGGTCGCGTTTGACTTGACTTAAATAACTAAATAAAATAAATTTGAATTTAAAACGGTAATACGCACAAAGACGACGTTGTAAAATAATTTTATAAAACAGCTAATTAGGAAAAAATTTTGCTCACTACAGATTAGATTAATTGTGTGTGCCAAATATTAATATACATTAGTTGGATGTTAATGTTTTCGTTTGTTACGTGTGGGGGAAACCTCACGAGAAAGATTTTAATAATTTTAGATATTTTATGGTGAAAACATTGATCGAAAAATGTGTTATTTTTTTGTTATTAAAATACTTGGTTATTTTATTTTTTGGAATATTCAGTTGCTCATTCTCAGTAAACAGTTTTTTTATTAATTTATGCATTCCTGCTTGGAAGAAGACAAATTTCAATCAGATTTCCGTTTTTAAATTAAAAATGTAGGTCGTGTCTTCGCTGTAATTTTAAGTGATTAATGTAAAGAAATAAATTTTATTTTAAATAAATGTAAATATTATTCATGTTCATGTAGATAATATAAAAGCTAAATGTGAAAAACGATTAAACTTGAATTTCGTTTCCTTATTAAAAATAAAAATTGTGATTTTTTGGATCAAATTTAAATTATATTTTGTATTGAAATTTATAAAAAAAATTTAATGGTGATTCGATAATTTTTTTGTTAATGTAAACACTAAAGTGGAATTTTTAAAAATAAAATGTAAAAGTGGTAGGTGATTCAATGTACTGACCATTAGTAGGTGATTTATTGTTTTTAAATGTTTCCTTTTTACCATTGTAGCATTAGAGCAATAAAGATTCTACAACCCTACAATTTTTTATTTTTTTGAACCCAGGTCCTTTTCAAACTTTGGTTTTGGGGTAGTTATATATTGTATATAACATATTGTATCTGCAGACACAGGGGTCTACTTTTTAATGCAGGAAGTCTATTCGCTTCAATTACAGAGAAGGTAAATCGGCATTAAATACTTCGGAAGATATTGTCTGCACCTTGTGAGAAAGCCACGGTCAAAAAAATCTGATTTACTTGAAGACAGTTTCAATACTTACACTGCTTTCAAAACATTTTCATCACAAGAGTTTTTTCCTTTTAGAGTCGAAGACAAATTAAAAGCCGGAAAATGTTTTATCTTTTGGAAACTCGATTGCAAATATGATGCGATAGCTGTATGTGGTCTCGGCGATAAAGTAAGAGAGCATGACGATTTTGAAAACTACGATATAGAAAAAGAGTCGATTCGAATCGCCACAGCAGGTATCTACAAAATAATTTTTAAATTTCTTGATTGATTTACTCGTTTGTTTCAGTTGGATGTAAAGCTCTTGAAGGAGTTGGCGTGAAATCGATATGTGTGGATGATATGGGAGATCCCGAAGCTGCAGCTGAAGGAAGTACCTTGGTTTATGGAAATTTCAAGAATGTAAATCTAAACAAGAGTGCCCTCCCGAATTTGAATTGTATGCACCGGTGGAGGTTTGCGAGGAAGATGAGGATGCATGGAAACGGGGTGTAATAAAAGGTGCAGCACAGAATCAGGCGCGATGGCTGGCAGATATGCCGGCAAATTTGATGACTCCCCACATGTTTACAGAAAATGTAAAAAAGATATTTGAAAGTGTACCATCGGTTTGTGTTCAAGTTCACAACGAGCAATGGGCAAAAAAGTTAGGAATGAATGCATTTTTGGCTGTTGCACAAGGATCCAATGAACCACCTTACTTTCTTGAACTTTCGTACTGTCAAGGCGGACAAAATCGACCCTTCATTTTGGTAGGCAAAGGAGTTACTTTTGATTCCGGTGGTATATCTATTAAGCCTTCGAATGCTATGGACGAAATGCGAGGCGATATGGGTGGTGCTGCTACTTGTGTGGCAACTTTAAAAGCTGTTGCCGATCAAAATCTAAGAGCCAACGTAAAAGTTTTAATTCCTTTATGTGAGAATATGCCTTCCGGTAAGGCGGTGAAACCCGGTGATGTTGTACAAGCAATGAACGGAAAAACGATTGGAGTTAATAACACTGACGCTGAGGGACGATTGATTTTGGCAGATGCTTTATGTTATGCATCAAAATTTAATCCTGAATGGATCATGGATATTGCAACTTTGACAGGTGCTATCAGGGTAGCTCTCGCTACGTCTGCTACGGGAGTTTTTACAAATTCTGATACTCTTTATAAACAGTTAGAAAGAGCTAGTAAACTAACTGGGGATCGTGTTTGGCGTTTTCCGTTGTGGAAGCACTATACTAAGGAAATAACCGAAAAAGCCGCATACGATGTCGATAATATTGGAAAAGGAGGTGGAGGGGGTTCCTGTATTGCAGCTGCTTTTCTTAGAGAATTTGTGCCAAAAGATATCAGGTGGTTACACTTAGATATTGCAAGTGTTATGGGTACAGCTACAGAGTTGCCTTATCTAGTCAAAGGTATGACTGGTCGTCCAACCAGAACCATAATAGAATTTATCAAAATGCAAAGTTGTTTGAAGAAATGTTAGTAAATATTTATGTTGTTTGCATATTTTTAATGAATTGTTATAAAAATGAATTTTTTTCAATAAAACATAGGCTCCATTTAGTGCCTTCTCTCTTTAAATTTAAAACGTAAAGATGATGCCGTAGCTTCAGTGTTTTAGAGTGTTTTCAAACTTGTAATTTTTGGTCTGACAAAGAAGCATGAAAAACCAAACTAGACAAAGATAGGTAAGCGAGGAAGACTTGCAGATAGAAGAACGATTATAATTATTTAACATGGATCAAATTGATTTGTTTCGAATTTTTATCACAGTTTAAAGAACAACGGCGAAAGTGGGAACAAAAGGGTTTGTGACGTTTAATTTTTGTTTACAAATAAATAGCTATACGCGGGAGTGAATTTCCACCCAGCGCCAAAAGTGGTGATAATTTAAATCAGCGGTGGGCTTATTTAAATTATCTATATTATCGACACCGATCAGCTGTCAGCTACGTTACGATGAACGTTGAATGTAAATAGTGACATAATAATAGTGTTTTATCATTCATACAGGGTCAATTATTGCAACACAACATTAACGTAAATATTATGTCGAAAGTGAAAGGACCACGAGTGATGTTCAAGGTGTCCGCATAGGGTCGCGGTTTTATCATATTCTCTCGGCATCTATTGATAAATATACAAAATATAGTTGACCCTTTCAATTGATAAATTAAAGAAATATCTTTGAAGTAGAGAACATAGAATGTATGGAATGGAGAACATCATGATCCTGGATCGTGAGACGATAAACAAAAAGGGTAAAATTAAAGAGGCTATTAACATCCATCTAGGTCGTTAACCTATGAACGATAAGAAGGATGTTCAATACTTTCACGGAGGTTATAAACACATCTTGGACAATATGAAGGTGACTTAATCCTGGTCAATATTCATTTTTATGGTCGATTTATACTCATCATTTAGCATTTAAGACTTGAGGATTAAAATTGGTTTTAACCAGTGGTTGCACAATTTCTATTGTTAATTTTCTTAAATGTTAAATGACGAATATAAATTGACCATTAATTTTTCTATTTTTATTCTTAATTTATTTTTTATAATTTTATAAATAGAGGGGATTAAAATCTTAAATTAAGCAATAACTGAAATGGTAATTCCATTTATCTCAGTTTAGATTGTTGTTATGTGGAGCTGAACGATGCTCATTGTTGGTTTACCAAAACTGTCACACGGGAGAAGGAAAATAACCATAAACGTGAGTTTATTTTGAATTTCTTTTTATTTAATTATTTTCTTAGCTTTTGATAACAAATGTTCGTTTAACGCTTTTTCAATCACATTTCAGAGATTTGATCAGAACCAAATAAGTTTCCTCATTAACTTACATTTATCCTACGCACAGGTCAGTTATTTTAATATTTTCACTTCCTTTTATGTATATATTTTTGTAGTCTTGAAAATGGGTCAATAAACGGTCTGAAACGTTTTCAATTCCAAAATTATCCCAAAAATTAAGCCCTGTAACGAAAAATCCGTACTGTCACGCTTCGATATTCCCATGGATTTCGGGAGCTCACCAACACCCGGCTACCGAATACTGGGTTAAATTTTTCAAACGCGATTTCAATCCGGCTATACCTCGAAAAGTTAGCCATGTGACGAAATCCATAAGGGTCCGCTGAGATACGCGCGTCGGTTTTGTTAAGCCCACCAAAAGCGTTGTTAATTTCCGCAAACGCGATTTCGATCCGGCAATTACTCGAAAAGTTAGCCATGTGACGAAAACTCCGTGCGCGTCGGTTTGGGTAGCCCACTGGATGCTTGGTTAAAAATTCCGGAAACGCGATGTCGATGCAGTAATGACGAAAACTCCGTGAACGCCCGCATAGATACGCGCGTCGGTTTTGTTGAGCCCATGGGATTCTTGACTAAATTCTAACTAAAGTATTTTAAGAGACCATGTTAACTCCACGACAGTTGCAACCCGACCACCCACCCATATAAGACACTTACCTAAGTAGTGGGGAAATAAATGGTGGGAAACTAAGTACTTAGGTAAGTGTCTAAATTGGGTGGGATGGTGGGGAAACAACCACCGGCAAGTTAACATCTCAGCTCCTAAATTCCTAACCTAAAAATTACTTCATTTATTACAAAAATTTTTCCAAGTCCAAAGTTATATTGTATGTCACACTTGTTTAATAGATAAGTGCTATGAGTCAAGTCGAACACTCATAATAAAAAGCAATATTTGTAATCTTTTACTTTTATTAATGCTATATGTATCATTGGACTAGACAAATTTAATCAACTACAAATATAGGTATTACAATATTTTATGACTGTATCTCCGCGCTCGGTACCTCTGCACTTCTTGGACGGCGCAACGCTTCACGTCATCTGCAAATTAGAAAATACATGTTACAATTTTTAAACTATAATTTAAAATTTTTGTCACTAACAAAAATTACGAATGTACCCAATTTTAACTTAATTTTTTCGGCAATTGCGAACTCGTCTACGTATCATAAGATTATCCAAACTGACTAACAAATTAATTTCTGTTTTTATGAAATACACTTTATAGGAATATAATCAATATCCGGTGGTCTGCTCAAGCAAAAACGGGACTTGTGCTTTTGCATAATGCGAATTAACTTTTCGGATAATTATCGGATAGAAATCGCGTTTGCAGGACATCAGGTGTCCGGTAGGCTCCCCAAACCCAGGTGTGGGAACCTACCATTTTCCCGTTACGGAGCTGAACTCTTGCGGGAATTACTGAATAGAAATCACGTTTGCGAGACTTGACAAAGTATCCGGTGAGCTCCCCCAAACCGACGCGTACGCATATCTAGGGAGACACAAATTTTTCTGTTATGCAGCTTAATTTTCGAGTAATTTCTAGATTGAAGTCGCGTTTGTGGATTTAACTAAGTTGCCCGATGGGCACCCTAAACCCGATTAGCACATCACATCAAGGCGGAGGAGCTGCAGTTTATCCCTCTTGCGGCTTAACTTTTCGAATAGTTGCCGGATCAAAATGGCGTCTGGGAGATATATAAAAAAGAACATGTTGTGTTTCCCAAACCGATTATCACACTAATGCGGGGACCTACAGTTTTTCCGTCACTTGGCCTAACCTTTCTGGGGAATTTCTGTATCAAAATTCTCCAGTATTCACTAAGAAGGGCTTAAATCAAAAATTGAAATGTTTGTTAGCTGCTGAATTTAAGTCTATTTTGCTTGATCTTTCGATTAGTACCAAGGACTGAAGTGTTTTTCTTTTCATTGCAAAATTAATAAAATTTTACACACAAGTTCTTAGTACTAATTGAAAGATTAAGCAAATGGGACTTAAATTCGGCAGCTAAGGGTAGGTTGCATGAGTCCCCATCTTTCTTTAAAAAATTGATATACCTAAAAATTTAAATAAATAACTTATGAAAAATTGATGAAATGTAAAGGCATTTTTAAACTAAATAACTTTAAAAATATTGCCTATAAATTTCATCATACACACAAACTTGTTTGTGCGGGAGATAGGGACCGCGGAAATCCCTTAAAAAAATATTTAATTTTTTATATATGATGAAATCTTTTGATATTACGCACATAAACAATTCCACATATAAAAACCGCATAAAAATAGGTTAGCTGCAGTATCTAAGGAGTTTCTTAAATGACAACAAAAAATAAAAGCACCCATTATTTTTATTTTTCGTAGTCATTTAAGAAACCCTTTAAGATATCACTTTGAAATTTAAAAGCAATATTTTTGAAGTTTTTTCAAACGTCGTTTTTAATTTTTAGGTATAACATCAATTTTAAAGAAAGATGGGACGCACTACCTGGCGAGCCTACCCTCAACAAAATTTTCCAATTTTTGATTTAAGCCTTTCTTGCTAAAGAATGGAGAATTGTATTGGCGAACTTCATTTAAATACTCGGTGGACTCCCAAACCGACTAGCGTACAAAAGCCAGGACATACAGTTTTCCAGTTACGTGGCTCAATTTTTGGGGAACTTCCGGATCATAATTGCGTTTGTTGGAAGTAGCCAAGTGTCCGATAAAATTTGCAATTAATTCGTCCGCGGCAAAATGACAGTGTTCAATTTATGACGAATTTAACGACTTAATAAAACTTTTATTCCTTTAAAATCTGCACCGGTAATAATTAGAAAATAATCAAAACAATGCACGGGAAATTATTATATTGAAAGTGACAATATAAAGAAAATTTCAATTTTGTGTGAAAAACCCGAGGGTTAACCGCTGGTGAAGTTTTTTGTACACATCTCATGAAGTACATGAAATCTCATGTGAATTAATACAAAAATACATGAAGTACTTGTAAAATAGGTAAAAAACAATGAAGTATATCGATGAAGTAGGTGAAGTACAGCGAATTATTGATGAAATACGGTGAATTACTGATGAAAAATATGAAATACGGTGAATTTTGACGAAGTATGTGAAGTTAATTGTACAGGATTTCCTGTAGCGGTTGACCCTCGGAAAAACCTTAGAGGATTTTTTTAATAAACAATAATTAAAAACATTTGCGCCGCGTGCTCTTTGAAAGTTTTCTTTGGAAAATTATTCAAGGACGAAAACTGCAGATGTACAATTTTTTAGAGCATCTTCTTCTTCGGATGCCTATCCATATCTGGATGTTGGATCCTTCTCTCATATGTAGTGGTGTGCTTATCAAGTATAATCACAAGCATTACAAACTTACTGCTTAACGTGGACTCCGTATCACGGAAGTGTAATACATTTCATTTTTTTGAAAGTTTACAAATTACACTTCCGAGGTTTTGCCTTCCAAAGGAAAGACGGATGAATTGTTTAAAAATGTGCCATTATTTATTACAAGCGCTGTATATCATGTTTAAGGTGACCAGTCGTGCTGGTTTTGGTTAGTCGTGATATTTAACCACAACATTAATATATCTACTTATGGTTAACTTTTGACTTTTTATTTATTTTTGCTTATGATACTATTTTCGTCTTCTACCGAAAGAAAAGTGAAGACCTAAGAAAGAGGTAATTCTTTCCATGTTTTACATTTTATAAAAAATGGTCACCTTAATCATATTTCAGTAATAATTTTATTACAATGTGACAGCATTGATTTTAAACATCGCATTCGGTTGCCTACACTTCGTTTTATCTGTCGTTAATGCTAAACACTTCTTTTTTAATTGTTTTATTGAAAAAAAATACAGTATACTTTATTGGGATGTTTTTTAAGTAATTTTTTTGTGGTTCGGATATTTGGAATCAAAGATATCGTTTTTGGTATGCTGTTAGCGCGGTTGGTGCTTTATTTTATTACAACATGGTAGCCTGTTTGGCGAGAAGTGAAGAGATAAAATTTTTACAGCTCAGAATAACAAACAGCACAAGAAGGCTGCATATTATCCCACAAATAGTTAACGAGTTATGTTATAAATAAAAGAAAAAAAGTTTTGCGTTAGTCAAAAATTCAATTTTCCAAAAGAAGTACAATTTCGAAAAACTGTTTTCTGATTTTCAATTGTTTATTCAAAAAATGTAAGAAAATATCCCCCCCCCCAGCAAAATTAATATTTTCGTCACATTATCACAGCTTAAGTCAAATTTAACAAATTCTTATATGGAATTTTATAAGTGTTAATGACTAATCGAACATAACATGACACATCAATTTAATAAATGTCTTGTGGTATACCTTAATTTTGTTGTTCAAATTACTATAATTTGTTTTTGAAATATTGTTGAATTTTAATTCAACAGAATTCCCATTAAGTAAAGTGTTACAATATCGTGGAGAAAAGGGCAAACTAATAAATGACAAATGTTCTTCTACTATTTAAATGCAAACAAAATATGTATCTTTATTTCACTATAAACAAATAGTAAAACGAGCAGTTCTATTAAGAAAATTTGCGAGAGTAGGTTTTGACAGTGCAACCACCTCAGAAACGAATTCACACAAAAGTGATTTTTCGAAAATTTGTTGTCCGATCACAAATTTAATTCTTTTATTAGCTAATTACACCATTATCTATCATAATTCGTCGTGAAAACCGAGATTCTGGTATATTTACTGTCGCCACAACCTCTTTCAACTTTGGGGCGGGGTTATAGTTCAAAAGAGCCAATGATAAAATTGCATTCGAATTAACTTTAAAGCCGTTTTTTCAAAATTGTGTGAATATTCCGCAAATTTTATTTTTTGTACGCTAATTAGACCCGCATCTTTCATAATCCACTTCAAAATGGTAAAATCTAAATTCAGGATTCTTAACCGTCACCGGCCAGTACTAATTAAATCTATAAGATTAAAGGAATAATCAAAATCACCCCTTTAAACTGTTACGGACCAGTGGGATTGTTAGAGTATTTCCTTTAAACGTTTAAGTAGTTCATATTATTAACTAAATGAAAATCAAGAATTCTATTTTGATTTCGCTTTTAAAATGTAATTTTGTCGATTTTCCTGGTTACTTTAAATAAAATTAAACGGTAATGCCAGCCACTCTAATGCCTGGTAAAACAGTCTAATTTGGAATTTTTTTATGGGAATTTAATTAACGGAGTACACAACTGTTTTTACTGAATGACGGCAAAAGGGCAAACTAATAAATGACAAATGTTCTTCTACTATTTAAATGCAAACAAAATATGTATCTTTATTTCACTATAAACAAATAGTAAAACCAACAGTTCTACTTAGAAAATTTTCAAGTTAAACTAACCTTGCCTTTCATCTTCGTAATAGTCCGAATTGTTCTTATGTACCACCTTTGTAACCACACTTTTTGAATACTGAAAGAAAAAAAAATTATAAGAATTTTCATCAACTTGACACTAATTAATTCGGGATGTTTAATTGACAGTTACTGCCTAGCCAATTTAAAAAAAAAAAAACCACTGGCGCCATCTAACGGCGAATAGCAAAACTGAAATTAGAATTTATCCTCATAGGTAGATTCCTTTTTTACCGACATAGGTAGGGATCTACATACCCACTACAAGTAGAAATCTACCCTTGTCTCAGAGATTTGTCGTTAGATGGCAGACCTTACATAAACAAAATAAATGCAATGTCAACATTTACGAATCGCTGATTATTATATACATTTATTTATTAATTATTAAATAACGCATTTAACAAACCTTATAATTGTTATTCAGCCATGCCGTAACGAAACGTCACCAAAATTCAATTTTGTTCCAACAGTGTTTATGGAATTTGCATCACCATATGAAATCCTACATTTTAAATTTTCATGTCGATCTCGTTCACCTGAAGTAATTCTATTTATTTGGTTGGTCCTTTAAACCCTGAAAAATAAAAGAATTTTAAGAAATAATTAAAACATTTAGTTTTTATTTCAAATTCCTTTAAAATAAAAACACCAATTCTTCATTTATACTCGAATAAATACAGGATGTCCCATTTACAGTTAATTCTTAAAAGAGAACAAAGTACATTTTAAGCTCCATAACTCAGATCACAGATGTATAATTAAACAAGTGAACTGTTTATAACGCATATAAACGTTCCAAAAGTTTTGGCATGTGCGTAAGAGATGTCCCGATAGAGATAGAAAACAACTTATTGCACATGATATAAATATCGTAGTGGCGTAGTGCACTTTTTTGCATATCATCGTTGCGCCTTTAAAATGTGACATATGAACAGGTGCAATATAATATGAATTTAATGGTTTAATAATTATTATTCTTAGATTAATAAAAATAATATTAAAGAAACACGGCGTATTTTCTAAAAGGTGCAAAAATGTGCATTGCACGTCACTGCGAAATTTGTATCATGTACAATAAGTTGTTATAATATCTCTGTCTCGCAATATGTCAAAATTCGCGTCCTACTCGATAAGCATTGTAAGCACACCTTTTTAATTATACACCTGTGACCCAGATTTTAAAAATTTATAATCATCTTTATTCATAAAGCTCAAGAAAAACTATGAATAAAACTCCTATTAAAAACCGTACACAATATACAATACAGGGTGTCAATGTAAAATAATATGCTACAATTTGTTAGTGTCTGTCGGAGAGATCATGTGCGTTATGTCCTCAATTAACATAATGCCATAAAATGGGATAGAACATTTAATTTCAAATTTATACTTGCACTTTTCTATGTAGTTTTCAAATTTCTTTGATTAGCATTTTGGTCATTCCTTAATGTGGACGGTTTATTACACTGTTCCGACTATTGAGGTGATTCTGGTCACTTCTTTAATAATTAAAGGTGACACATTAATCTTACAAGATTTAAATAGTTCAAAACCAAGCAATGAAAATCAAGTGCTTTTTTTAGTTCCTCTTTTGAATAAAACTATAAACTCTCAATTCTGGTCACCACCTCTACAATTTAAATGAATTTCAACTTTGATTTTATAATTAAAATAACAAATTTCTAGTTTTAATAATTTAAAGATAATGGCCAAAATAAATCTGATGATTTTTATTCGCCAGTACTAATTAAATCTAGAAGATTAAAAGAATGACCATAATCACCCCTTTAAACTGTTACGGACTAGTGGGATTTTTGGGGTATTTCCTTTAAACGTTTAAGTAGTTCATACTATTAACTAAATGAAAATCAAGAATTTTATTTTGATCTCGCTTTTAAAATGTAATTTTTGTCGATATTCCTTGGTTACTTTAAATAAAATTAAAGGGTAATGCCACTCTAGCATCTGGTAAAACAGTCTAATTTGCAAATTTTTGTATGGGAATTTAATTAATGGAGTACACAACTGTTTTTACTGAATGACGGCACCACAGCTCAGCAAAGGAAACCTCTTCTAAAGAATGCATATACAGAAATATTACCCCTTCCCCCAATTTTTGAGATGAAAGAAGATTTTTAACCTTCAGTTTTAGTATCTGAATTAAAAACCCCATTCCAAATGTCATTTTAAATTTACCTAATTAGTTACCCGTTTTTGTTTGCTACCTAAATAATTAAATAAATTGTTTGTGTATTAATCACCTGCATTCTCATGTTCAACAAGTTCATACCTGATTTACATAAATTAATGATTACTTTTGCCAGGAAATAGATAAAAAAAAAACAGGTGATAAATACTTTTGAATAATCACTTTTTTATAATATTAGTGCTGTTACAAAAGAATAATAACATTTTAAAATGTACAGTAGAACCCCGATTATCCGTGCGCGGATTATCCGTGAAGCGGTTTATCCGTGGGCCCATTATACATCGATTACCATCAGATTATTATGCGTGCGGCGGCTTATCCGTGCGGCGCCAGCGGTTTATCCGTGGACATTCGCAACTTTAGTAGTATTCTATGTGAAATCAAATGTATAGAATTTATGCTTACTTCAGAGCTGCACTTGGATTACATACAAAGCTGTTTAGTGTATTTTTTTTGTAATAATTTAACAAAAAACGTCAATTATTATTATCAGTGTCTTTCAATTATCCGTGCGAGCACGGTCCCGGTCGCCGGATAATCGAGGTTCTACTGTATTTGTTCAATTTTTTTTCGAATTTTAAACTAAAAATAACTGTTTGAAAGCTTTAAAATTTTTCTCTTTATTGTTCAGAAATTAATAGTAAAAAGGCAGCCATCTACTTAAAAAAAATTTCCAATTTGACTAACCTTTCATTTAGAATTATAATGGGATCCATCCATAGGTGATGATAATTGCTTCAATTGCTGGTATTCCAATATTCCACATCATGCACCAACGTTTTCACTGTTCCGTGTTCCTGTTGCTTGCTAACATCATCTAACCTTCATCAAAATTTGTAGTCCATATAAAAGAACAGCTATTGTCCTGGAACCTAATCACCTTTGATTTCCGGAATCCTAAAGCAACCTCCAAAAACATCTCGAAACCAACCTGTTTCTGTATGGTTGATCTTCCAAACTCTACAACAAAAAATTACAAGTGTTTTTCCACAGTCCATATGCTTTCCCCAACTAAGACAGGATTTTTACTTGACCTAACTTGAAATTTTTCCAAGTTAAATATTACATAGAACACAGAAAAAAGTAAAACAAGAGTGGGACATAGGGAACACGACGTTAACTCCCATGCTATAAGTCATAGTGATTTTTAGGAGCCAAAATTGTACAAAGCGGGAAAAATTGCACAGAAAATAATACTAATAATAAAGCCGTGGTTTTAGACCCTCTTGGAAGATTGGGTAAGCAACTTTGATTGTAGCCTTACATAAGGAAGGCCGAAATATATATAACTCCCTTATTATAAACAATATAAATTTTTTCGTTTAGATTATAACAAAGTCAAGTCAATATTAAAATATGAATCTTGCAAGATACAATAAAATTTTGACACCCAATGTATGATTCATCCTTTCATTTTGAACTTTCAAAATCCTACAAAAAAAATTAACTTTTTGAACAAATATTATTTTAATGTAGCCTTAGATCGCATTATAACACATAAATTAATATATTAACAATATACATAACATAACTATTAGATTGAAAAATGTAATTAACCTCTAATTTTCAAATACAGCGCAGCTCTATTCGGCATCTCGACAAACTATCCAAATTCTCTGCACTATTACACCATTCCATTTATTATGAAGGTAAACTAGAAGAAATTCATAATTTCCTTATTTTAAACGCAAATAAATTGCTCGCACTTGAATTGACATACGTACGTCATATTAAAATTTAAAAAGTGACACAGCGACACAACGATCTAAAACCAAACCTCGAGTTAGCTAGGTAACAAACCTTACTTTCTGAATTGCTTGTCGTTAGATGACGGTGCAGTAGCGCTTTGACATTTTTCTTGTGTTTGTTTTGTTGATTGTAAAAACTTAAAATTTTATTGTAGCATGTAGATCAATCGTTTAAGACAGTTAACCGTGTAAAATGCAAACATTTACAATACAAATTGATCAATGAAGGAAGCTTCAGCATCACCACCCGTTTCTGCAATGGCAACTCCAACCAACAGTAGCGGGAATTTAGTGGACGAATTCGAGGAAGCATTTCAGGTATATAAGTTCAAACTTGACGTTGTGAAACATAAATTAACGTATTTTACGTTTTAGCATTGTCTCAACGTTTTAACGAAGGAGGAAGCGGTGGGGAGCACAGACAAAGATGACATTCGCACAGAGGTGGAACAAACGACGTTGCGGTTTGTCGACTTGGCTCGACAAATGGAGGCGTTCTTCTTACAGAAACGATTCTTGCTGTCTGCCCTGAAGCCCGAAATGGTGGTCAAGGAAGATATCAGTGAATTAAAGTTAGAGTTGGCACGAAAAGAGGAGTTGCTTAAAAGACATTACGAAAAAATTGCCGTGTGGCAAAATTTGTTGGCAGATTTGCAGGGCTACTCGAAAAGCCCTGCGCAAGCCGGTACCTCTCAATCTATGATCAGCAATGGTAGTAGTGCGGGAAGTAGCTCGATACCACAATCGCCGATCGGAGGTATTCCGGGTAATCAAACACCTAATCCGATGATGGTTTCTGGAATGTCGCCCACCATACAACAACAAATGCAGCAACAACAACAGCTGCAGCAAATGCAACAACAGCAACAGATGCAGCTCCAACAGCAACAACAACAAATGCAGCAGTTGCAGCAACAGATGCAGGTAGACCGTCGTTGATCTCTTGGGGCATGATTTACTGTTGTAGTTAGATTTTTGTTTTTAAGTATTTTAGTTCCGCGTTATTTAATTTAATAAAACTTGTGCCAAAGACAAGATGGCATTTAATTTGATCCGTTTCAGGGAATCCATTTTGTTTAATCTCAGGGCTTACCAAACTGCAATTTATGTATAATGATAATGTGATTATTGTATCGATAAGTAGTACATTAGAAATTGTTTGCTCAAATGTGCCTTTGATAGGAAGTTAATTAAAATACATTAGTCTGTATGTTACGATTCTGCAATCGTTGTTAATAGTTTTTGTTTTGGCCTTATAAAGTTAAATTGAAAGATTGTATAGTTAAAATTTGTCAATAAATGCACTGAAAAGTATACAATCGCAGTTTTATTTCATTTTTTTTTTCTAAATCAGATTCACTTTTTCTAAAAAAAATTCTTATTCAAGGGTACGTATGAATTAACAATGTTGCAACCAAAACGTTTACACTAGTGCTTCGTCGATCAATTTCTTAAAATATTTAGGTCGTAAGTTACATTTTTAATTTTTGCAGGTCCCCCCAGGAATGGGTGCATCTGGGGTTGGAGTTGGACCAGGGATGATGTCGCCACAACAGGCCATGTTTATGCAGCAGGGTATGGGCGGGCCTAGACCTCAATTTGCACAACAAGGTGGACTTTTGCAAGGTCCACTGGCGTATTTAGAAAAAACCACGAGCAACATAGGTGAGTTATTCTTATTTTATTCATTTTGGGAAAAATTATCATAGTAAAATGAAAGAAAGGTTTCTACAAAATTATAAAGAATAAAATTATTTACAAAAACGATCAGATGTATTTTATGTACCGGGAATGGGTAAGATGATAGAGGAATGGGAAGTCGTTAAAAATTCCTGTTAACTAAATTAAAAACCATGCACCAACAAACGAAATTTCTGTAGTGTACATTTTGTTCAGCTTCGTCGTAATTTAGGACACTGTTCTGTAATTTTCCACTTTTGTGTCTAGTGCATCTGCTTTTGTGAAGCTGATGTTTGGTTCTTGTGCATTCCTAGAATACAGTCCACTCCTAGATACTATTGGACTTATAAGCAATTGAGTTCCTTCTAGTAGGACGCTAACCTTGCTAGATGACAACCACGTGTGGTGTTCTTATCCAAGTACTAACCGCGTCCGACATTTCTTGGCTTGACGATCAAACGAGAATGGGTATGTTGAAAGCGGCGTATTTTTTTTTAGAAGAAGGGTCTAAACTTGACAATATTTGTGTGCAGTACAAGGCGCTGTAGCTATAAATTTATGTTTTTGTAAATTTCAGTTCTTGTGAAATGTTTTAATATTATTTGATGAATTAAGTTAAATTTTTTGAAAGTCGAATTGGTGCTGTATTTGTGCTAAAATCAACGGGGAACAAAAAATATTTGGTTATTGTATTTTAATTCAACGTTTTGTTTCAGGCATGACGGATGGACGAAGGTGACGCGGACGCGGGAGGGGGAGAGGCAGAGGAAGGGGTAGAGGCAGAGGTCGCGGCCGGGGGGCCTTGCCCGATTACGTATCCCCATAACCCCCTCCCGCAAGTTAATTTTCCGGCACAAACTTGGGGGGAGACTTAAGAGTCATAGTATAATTTTAAGATTTTTTAATAAAACAAGAATTTGTTTTGGTAAAATACGAGGTAGAAAAAGATGATACTTACTGCTTAAATTAACTCGAATTTGAAATTTGAATTTAGTTTGTAATTTAAAAAATGGGTATGTTTATATACATAATGCATTATATAATCTTAATAAATAAGGAATAATAAATTCAGATATTTAATTTGTCGAATTGTATAAGTGCTTAACATGTTGTATATTTTTTATTATTAATATTTTTTGTGGTGTAACTTTATTGTATAGTGGTGTATTTTTAATGTAAGGGAAAATTGCATAGGGTACTTTTTATTATAATTTACTGCCTGTTTTTACTTTAATTAACCTTAATGTAGAGTAATAATTAACACATTGTTCAATTTCAAGTGTAAAAATTTGCTCAAAATGGTGTTTTTCGTATTTCATTACTAACCTTGCTAACTAAGATGACAATTATTGCTATTTTATTCACATAAAACTAATTTTGACATTTTTTGTTGATATGAAACGTTACCGAATTATAAATAAAATTTGTGATATGATAACTATGTTGCATTATTTATTACCATGAAAATCGTCCTATATAATCGGAAGACAATGGCAAACCACTGAGGTACTTTACCATGAAAGCCTTTAAATTCGTGCTACTTCTGTCAAAAAGCATGTTATTAATAATATCAATTTTCTTCACCTTCACTTACATAAATAAACAAATTAAAAATCAGATTGGTTATTTGCTTGAATTATTTAATAAATGACTAATCTAATAGATATCTCTAGACAAAGAAAACAACAACAAACAGAAAATAAGATATTTAATACTGATCTACCTTGGATAAGTATGTCCCACCCAAAGCAGAAAATCTAGCAACTTCACTGCTTCCGATACGGAGGAGTATTTTATAATCCCCCTCAACCAATGCAGATCGGATGTCAAAACAAAAGTCTAACATGGAAAACATGCCACTGTGTTCAACTTATTTTTGACCTACTTCAACTCCTTGTTGTACAGGGCCCTACAAAATAAATAAATTACTAATAAATTTTCTTTGTGAGATTGGGTTAAGTAAAGTAAGAATTTTAAATAAACAAATAAAATAAAATCTTTCGATTTTTCCAGGTTGGGCTGACCATTCAAGGGTTAAAAGAATCAATTTCTCTTGTTTTGTTTTTTAATAAAGACCTCGAGCTGCCAAAATATTAATATTTAAACAAAACATAAATTTTATTTATGGGGAAAAATGTTGGGCCTTTCCGCAATTATTTTTCAACAAAATGTTATAGAAGATAAAATTTCGACCAAGTTGCGTTCAAAATGTTTTTGAATCCAGCGAGAAATGCTGTGGTGCTGTATTATTTCAAGTTTTTAAACAAATGCAAAAAATAATTACTTAAGTAACTTTATTAAAATAATTATTCGGTAAATATAATATGCACAAAGGTAAATGTAATAATATACAAATTATACTGTACATAATGTAAAGAAAACAGAACAATCATAAACTAAAAACAAAAACAGAGTGTAAAGATAAAAAATAACTTAAAAAATTTGTAAATGATTGCACTGTTCTCGTGTTAAATCTCAATAATACACAAGTTATTCATTATTTTATGTATGATAGTTCGATATGTCTTCCAATAATGTTTCTATTTTATCACCTTACTTTTAAGTAGAATAAATTTAAAATCGTTAGTAAAATAATTAAATATACATAATTTTTTTAAATGTTAAAATAGATTAAACATATTTTTCTCCATTTAATTTTAATTTTCTAATTACTCATTATTTTGTACAACCGAGTTGTTTGTTTTTAAATTCGAATAAAACAATCAAAATAACTCTTAAGCTATTTCCTATAAATTACAAAATTTCATTCAAATCAAAGTAAAAGTATCAAAACTATGCACGCACCCACCGCCTTCCTTCCATCAGTCTAATAGGTACATACATCACTAAAATTAGTTCATTTAAAAAATTTATTATGACACAATTTAATTGGAAGAAGCAACTCGACCGAATTCACCATTTTCTTGTCCCTTGTTTTTCTTTTATAAAACCAGGCACTTTCAAACGTAAAAAAGTTAAAAATGCTAATAACAACAATAATTATCTTCATTTCCTATTAACTCTAAACTTTATTGTATTCAGTCTGCTCGGCCCATATTATACACTAAATATGTACAATTTAAGCATTTTCTAGGCCTCGGTTAGTTACTTTTCTATCATTTTCAATTACCCACTCGAAAAATTTAAATTAATCATTTTCAACCTTCCGACACAGAAGACATACTGCTACGAGTCGAACCAACCATCAAACAAGAATCTTGATTTAATTCTGGTAAGTCTGAAGGCAAAGCCAGTGGCATTATAGGACCGTAAACTCTCTCTTGTTCATCTAATTGTTGTGCAAAGATTTCTTCCAATTTCTGTAAACAAATTTTTCTTTTTTATTGCTTGAATTTTACATTTTAGATGGAGGTGTTCAACAAATCGTGGACATTTTTTTATTATTCAAAAGTGTTGCGACACTAAAACCTTTGGCAAAGACTTTCAAAGTTTCAATGATTATTACTGTTTGTGTTTTTCAACTTGTGTTAAACAAACATACAACTATAATTTAATGTTTCTGATATTTTAAACAAAGAGAGAACTATTGAAGAAAACCACACTCGAATTACCCTGTAAAAAGCAATTGTAATAAAAAAAGATAAATTTTCCTTTTTTACGAATAAATGGGACTTTAACCTTCAAGCATCATTAAATTTTAATTGTAAGTTAAACTGTTCCAAGCAATTACAGCAAAAAAATTACCGTCTTTACAATTTTCAAGACATAATTATACTTATGTCGTAAAATTATGCAAATTACACCATTTTGTGATTTGCTCTCTACTTTCTTTCTTTATTTATAACAACCAATCGATGCTGATTTTAACTTTCAAATATTCATGTGATTAAATTCTTTCCGACAGTTTGTTTTTTGATTTTTCAATTTTTTACCAAATATCGAATTCAAACTTTTAATAATAAATTTTAACAAGAAACTAAAATTCGGCAATTTTTTTGGTGAGTTTTTAAAATGCCTACCAATTTATTGAACACCATTTCATATTTTTAAACAAGAACAGTTAATTAGCATCTTGCGTGTTAAATTAAATGAGCTCGCACTTTTTGCTAAAGCTCACATTCAGCAATTGGAAACATTTTCTGTTGAATTTAAAAAGTTTAGTAAAAATTTTTGTACACAAAAAAAGGTTATTACACATATTTATACAATAAATTCTACCAGCAATATTAAAATTACTAACTTCCCACAACCATATCGCCCCTCTACAAATTAATTCCCTACAAAATTAACTGTTCTTACTTTCAAATAATTTTAAATATTATCATACAATCTAATAAACAAACCTGCTTGATTGATAAGAAAGCGAGCTTCGTAAATGCATCAAGGATTTTGTATTAAGGTAAAACGAAAAACAAAACCCACAACCAAAACCCAAACCAAACAATAAATTAAACAAAAGTAAAACGGCTGGACAAAAAAGCTTTCAATAGGTTAGAATAAAACGTTAGCACAATAACAAAATTAAAAGACGACACAACAATCAATTTGAGGATTTTTGTGGTTTAGATTCGGACAAGGAAGTTAAAGATTTGTCGAAACGTGAGCTTAAGGGCGTGCCGGTGCTCCAAGATCTCGCATGACCCCAACTGGTACGTGAAATATCGGTGGGCGTGGAAGGAGTGGAATAAGGAAATATTGCTGAGGAAGCGTCTGAAGAAATTGACGTGTTATTTTTCGACTTCTCCGATAATTTCGGCAAATATTGCAAGTAACGACCCTTCCTCGATTCTTGATAAAGTTCTTCTTCTAGTTTCTACAATAATGCATGCACTTGTTAGTATAATACATAAGCTAAACGGTTATCTATTTAAATTTACACAAAAAATTTCTACCTGAGTACAAACAAATTTTAATGTGGGTGAGTAAGCAGATGTGTAAAAACTACAAAATGGTAAATAAGCGTTGGTCTTGGGGAGCTAAAATTGCTTACTAATTATTCTTCTTTCTCAACTTTCGAGGAATCCGTGTCACCGCCCCACCAAAAAAAAAATTTCAATTAAAATACACTATTAATCTAATCTTGCGCGTCGTCAGTATCAAGTTTTCATTAATACTTGTCGAGTCACACAAATGGCGAGAACGAAAAACACATTAGAGCACAAACAGTTGACATCAAGTGTTATTAAAAAATGGCGGTGCAAAAAAATTAAACATCTGGTTAAAGCGCATTGCAAAACAAATGATGGTGAGCGATGACACAGACCTACTATTCAATTGGCTAGTACTGTTGATTTAAAAGTTAAGAAAAGCATTCAACTGTTTTGAATTTGTGGGCTTTAATTATTTTCTAGCTGGGCGAATACATCAAAATGAGTTTACCAATTAAGTCGGTTACACTTACTGGAACAAACCTTCCCAGCCATTTTCTAAACATTTTCTTAGGTTTTTTGATAAGTCTTGATGGGTATTTTGAGAAAGAAAGTTTTCTTACTTCCTACAAATTTCCAATAAAATCAAATTTCTATACAAATGAAGTCTATTAAATTGTGCTTAACTACCGAACTCTGTTTGTTGAACGGAAGAGCAAACAATGCCAAAGAGTTTGCAAATTGTTTGCACGAGTGTACCTTCGGCCTCATCCAGGAGTTTCCGGTTCCTCCTTGTTAGTAGCAATTCCTTTTATATTGTGAAATTTTTTGTTTGTACATGCTGTCTAATCATTGTCGCGGCATATGGATGTCTCTGTGTTTTATTTTTAAGCAGAATGTATTATATATATAGATATACATAGGTAGTACTCGAGGAATATAAATATTTTACAAAACATTCTGCTGCAAATTTCTAAATCAACGTAATCAATTTGATTTTAAAATGATGTTTGTCATATTTGAATCGCAGTTAACATCAACAAAAACTTAAATATATTGGGAAATATAGCAGGCATAGACTGCAATTAAACGTATATTCACAGGGAACGTTAGTTATCAATATTTCTATATTACCCACGCTATTAAGAAGTCATAATACTTATGCAGGCCACCCCGTGTAGTTCAGAGGATTTAATATTTTAATAATTTTAAAACTATAAACATGTTTTTCTGGCACTTGTGTTAAAATGTTTTGAGGTGATTGTGATCATTCAAGTTTTCCCTAAGTTTCAAACTACAAGATTAACTGAATATAAAAATCAACCGCCTCCAAATTAATAAAACATGCTAAGCAATTAACCGTTTAAACTGCAATCTGATTTTATGGAAATCAAATTTGTTTTACCTGCTTTCGTGGCTTCAACTGACCCTTCCATTCTTTGAGCTCCTTGGAAACAGCCTCATCTCTCTGTTTTAATTTCAAAGTTTCATGTTCCATCAACATTTTACGCTTCTCGTTCTGTAACTGTTCCAATTCCTTGATGGTAGCGTCGCTCATTGCCCTAAGTTCTTCCAATTGCCTTTGATGTTTTAATTCAAACCTTTGCTGTTCAGCCTGATAACGTTTCTTTTCATTTTCTTGAAACTGCAAGACAAAAAAGTAAGGCAAAGTAAAAAAATTCACTTTGAAAATTTACCTCTCTAATTTTACTCTTATCAACTTCCGGATCATTTGTTCCCGAAACTGAAATCCTCATAGATTCCCTGAACATCATTTCCCTTGCCTTCATTTCTGCTCGTATTCTCTTGGGCAAAGATCGCTTTTCGACCGTTTGCTTCTTCATCAAATCTTCTTCTTTGCGCGCCGCACGTCTCTTCACTTGTTCCATTTCCTTATCATGCCTTATAAGCATCTGGTGTCGTTGTAAGAAGAAAATGTCCTTCAATTGTCTCTTTACTAGTTGATGTTTCTCATGGATCTGCTTTTCCTCAACCTCCCACAAAGCAGCTTCTCGCGTTCGAGCCAACTGCTGTTTCTGCTGCAAAAATTGACGCTCCATGAGCGCGATTTTCTCGCGATGAGAGTCGCTTAACCGACGCAAAGAACTTTCGTGGTTTTCGTTGAGTTTCTCCAAAAACGTCTTCTCCCTCTCCAAATGTTCAATGTCCAACTTTTCCTTACGCGATTTAAACTCATTTTTTCGCGAATCTTTCGGCAATCGATCGATTTCTGCTTTCAACAATCTCAGTTCCTGTTTCAAACCATCACGAAATTGTTTCAATTCGCGCTCCTGATCGCAACGTATCTTTTTAGATAATGCGCGCAGATCTGTCTCCTGTTGAGCCTCGGCTCGTTCGATTTGAAGCCTCTGTTGCCTGCTTAACATCTCAAGGTCACTTTCATACGTCCGTTCCAAACTCAACCTCTCTTGTTCGAACCTCTTCTCTTGTTGTTCACTAGCCAAATTTTCTTTCAAATACAAATCCTGAAACTGCTTTTGTTCCAATTTCTGTAAATACTTCAATTCGCGTAGCTCTTGCTTTCTAAAAACGTGCGGATCCAGCGTGTTACTGTTTTCTTCGTCATCATAAATAACCTTACTGGTTGTTGTTGTAATAACCACACCATCAATGACAAACTTTCTTGTACGTTTACGAGTTTTACGATTTTGATTTCTAATGTGCAATTCGTCTTTTGTTCGTGAAGGCGGTAATCTTTTCCTTAATACGACCACATCTTCTTCATTCTCACCCGATTCACTTCTTTGTCCTTTACCACTACTACCTCGACTATCATGACTAGCTAAAGAAATACTCTCGACGTCCGAGTGCTCCATACTTTTACCTGATGGTGGACGTCGGTTTGAATCTGTACTTCGTACCGATCCGCTGTCGCTATGCGACCTTGAACCTAACACCACAAAATATGAATCAAAACAAAGGAAAGTGAGGGGCAATGTTAAACTTACCATTTAAGTTGTTCTTCTTATAAATATCATCCTGACTGGAAGAGTAAACAATTTGACCGTTCATTTTATGCTTGGAAACAGAACCGTCCACAATAATGGAAGTGGAACGAATTTCGTCCCCCGCATTCACTCTTAACACTACCGCTTTGTGCCGACGACAAATCACTGGTTGATTCTCTAAGTTGACTCTCACCGCCCGACTTGTTATACAAAATCGAGGCAGAATCTTTCACTTGCACCTTCTCTTCGTCTATTTTAACCACAGACACGTGACTCGTGTCTAAGAGATGTAAATTATCGCCCGAGACATCCAAACCAGAATCGTTTATAACGTAACTAGAATCTTCGATTAAAACTTCACTGTCATCCAATTTTTTGGCATTTGATGGTTTGTCTCTAAATTCGTTAGGTGGAGGAAATTCTAAGGAGTCTAACGAGGGGCAGCATTCATCATCCGTTGAAGATTCGTTGACGTGAGTTTTGTTGGTTTCGTTTGAAACTATAACAACTTCACTATTGGACGTACGAGGAGCTAAATTGTGGGTGTTGTCTACTAAAACGGGTGGGTGCGTTGTAACAACGGTCACCTAAAAATAAATTTTATTTTTGTAATTCCACTACCAATAAAATCAAGGATAAAAAATTACACTGTTTGTAATTTTAATAATACATACCTGACTAATGTTTGAAGCTAAACTGTTAGAAGGATCAGGTAAATCGGTGATAATGGTAACGGTTGAAGTGTTTAATTTGTTGCGGTCCATTTGGGGAGTCGAAACCACAACCAAATTTCCAACTTCTTCGGCACTGTTAACGACCACTCCATCTTTGCCAACTTTTTCTGCTGGTTTCTCACTTTGCGCTAATCCTTCAAATATATTTTTTATACTATTAAAAGATTTTGTACTTCTGTTGGCGTCTAAAGAGTCTGTAGATTTCAACACGAAAGGTTCACTTTTTTCTTTTATTTCACTTATACTTGTGGGTAAAACGGGAGGAGGAGGAGGTGGAGAGGGTACCGAAGACGCGGTAACGGTTACAGGAGATACTTCAGCGGGTGATGGAGTAGAAGGCGGAGTAATAGGAGAAGATGGGGGAGTTGGAAGCACTGGAAATGGTATTGCTGGTGGCGGTGGTGCGACGGATTTTTCCGTTACACTGGAAGACTCGGTTACCGAAGGCGGCGGTAAAGGTGCAGGACCCTTTTCTCTGGAAGAACGACGTTGGCCTTCATCCTTTTTGTCACCCTAAATAAATTATAAAAAATATTTAGCACAAAGAGAACTTAACTGCTTGAAAAATGAAAAAAAAAAATGTTCTAACCTTTTTGTCTGCTTCAGCTGTACTAATAGGAGATTCCGGATCTTTTTTCAATTTCTTACATTCAACATCTTCCGCTTCAATTTCTCGTTTAGCAGTGGGCTCAGCTTGATTTGCTAAATTAAGATCAAACTCAAGTAACTCAAAAGAAAACCTCTAACTAAAACTTACGTTTTTCAGCATCTGTACTTGGTACAGAAGTTGAATCTTCTTCGATGTCTAGTGGAACATTGGTTGTTCGTTCCTGAAAATCAAACCACTCTTACACCACGCAATTATCAAAAAAAAAATCCTTTCTATAAAATAGTGTTAGAACCTCTTACCTTTGCTGGTATTGGAGACTGTGGAGGATCAGGAGAGCCGCATGTACAACAAATATGTCGTGATAATATAAATTAAATTTTACCTTGAATATTTTAACCACAAAAAATTGAAAATATTTTAAGATCTCAAAAACCGCACTTACCAATTCTATGATAGAGTTCCTTATTTTTACGATGCTTCCTACCTCTCTAAGCATGAAAGCATTTAAATACACGCACATTAAGGACTCGAGTAAAAAAATAAATAAAACTAAACCTACCTCCGGATCGTCATCCGTTAAATCTTCTTCTACTACTTCCGCCTTGTATTCCAAAAGCAAGTCCCTGATAGATTTAGAATCCAAGGTGCAATTTATAAACGGGTGCTTCAATAAATCATCACAAGTGGGTCGTTTTTGAGGATCTTTTATCAAACATTTACCAATGAAATCGTTAAAATCCTTTGTCCATTTGGAAGGCTGTTCGAGTTTTGGAGGATCGGATTTTTGAATCTTTAACAAGACTCTCATGGGCGACATTTCGTGATTTGGTGGCTCCATTTGTGCAAATTCTATTAGGGTGATGCCCATTGACCAAATATCAACTTTCAAATCGTACGGATTGTCGCGGAATGTTTCGCACAAAACCACTTCGGGAGCCATCCAATAAGGCGTCCCTATGAAAGTGTCATGCTTTTGAAGAGTCGATTTATTTTTTGCAGAAACGCCAAAATCGGCTAAAAAAATTGTTTTTGTTAAAAGCCAAAAATAGAGCAATAGAAAATTAAATAGAATAATAATTTTTAATATGTGAAGCCCTTCCCTTTATTGCAATTTAAGTAAAACCTAGACGAATTAGTTTCAACTTTCTATTGATTCTTTTATCTTGTTAACAACTTATAACAAGAGGAAACCTTTGAAATGCTAACAAAATTTAAATAATTCAGAATTTATAAAATATATATATTAATAATTCAAATATGTATAAAAATTTCCTGTTTTGAGCATAATTAATCACCCACTTTTTCCATTATAGCTATAATAAGGCTTCGAGGTAAAATTCTTGAAATAAATCAAATTTTTTAAATTATTTCTGTAAACGATTGAGAGAAATTTAGTTGAGAACTTTACAATTGACCTAAAACCTAAACTAAGCTAATATTGGCAATTCAATTGCATCCGCCCAATATTATTTCTATGTGAGATGAATCATGAATAATTAAAATCTTAATTTTTATTAATAACATCAATTTATATATTTTTAGACAGGATGCAAATTAATGAGAACTTACACAAAGCATTTATGTTTGTTTTATAGAAATGGACGTGTTTGTAAAACAACTCGCCAATATTATTTTTTGGTAATAAAATTTTTTTACCTCGAGTTTAATGATTCTCGAAAAAAAAACTAATTTCATATTTTTATGACTGTAAATAAGAGTAATCAACTAGGATTTTTTCCAAAATAATTAGATTGAGTAATACCCCATTTCTTCACTCATAGTTATCCTTCAGTTAGCAAACTTCAGGTTAAATTAACAAAATAACCAATCAGATGATTGATTTATTTGTTTTGTTGTCGTCTGATTGATTATTTCGTCAATTTAAGCTGAAGTTCACTAACTACCAGTGAAGAAATCGAGCATAAGTATTGTGGAATTAGTAAAATTGAAACATTTGAAAATGAGATTTTGATTCTCAAGGGGCCTCCATTAATCTTTACAGAAGGGTTTTGGACATAGATTTAAAAAGTATCCAGTACATGGTTTTGGAAGAGAGAATGTGGGGGTCCGGAAAACCCCTGGAAAACGGATTATTACATAATCCGTTCAGATTAGAAAGTTGGGAACCATGCTTTGGAAGGCACATACGTGGTGGTGGAAAATATACAATTGCATTGCGTAAAATTTGCCCTGTATTTTCTCGAAATCATGTGCCAACATGGAACAATTTGAAGAATTTAATTGAAAAATTCAAAGTGGATTTGGTTGAGAAAACAGCAATACGTGCTTGTTTGGTTCGTTTGCGTGAAACGATTGTTTATGTGTGTCAACATGTGACCAATGATCCATCAAGATCAATTCGCCATCGTTCTCAGCAATTGAAAATTTCCTACGCCAGTCTACAATGAATTTTTACAAAGAATCTGCATTTGCTTGCATGTCGAGTTCAAGAATTAAAGCCTCTGAATCATTTACAGCGTCGTGTGTTTGTTAATGGGTGCTTTTCAAAGATTGAAAGTGATGAAGATTTTTTCAAAAGTTACTTTTAGTGATGAAGCTCATTTTGATCTTGGCGGCTTTGTTAACAAGAAAATTGTTGTATTTGGAGCAGTGAGATCCAAGGGAAATTGTTGAAAGACCATTGCATCCGAGAAAAGTATTTGGTAGGGATTTTAGGCGGATGGATCTTAATTTTTCGCAAATGAACATCATCGAACTGTTAACGTCAATGAAAATTGCTACAGATGTTTTTGCAGCCGAAATCGAAAGATTTAGAATTATGGTTTCAACGGGATGGTGTCATATGCCACACATCTAATGAAATTATTGCAAATTTGAAGATTATTTAATTTCTCATCATGGTGATGTCAACTGGTCACCAAGATCCTGTGATTTAATACCATTAGATTTCTTTCTATGGGGTCATGTTAAATTTAAAGTCTATGCTAATGATCCACAATCAATTGAAGACGTGGAAACGAATATTAAAAACGCTATTGAAGAGATACTGAAAAGAGCGTTATTGAAATTTTTTTTAAAAGGGTCGATATCTGTAGAAGGTCACGTGTAGGTCATTTTGGTGATACGATATATAATTTCATACATAATTTCCATGTTAGTAGTTCCCATTTTACATTGATGCCAATAAAACTAAATTATGTAAAAAATTTGTTATTTTTTTAATTAAATTACTTTTGCACCTCGATTTGGATCACCCTTTAGAAAGAAAATTGGGAAACAAAACGGAGAAAATTACTACTACTAAATTTTAAAAGTTTTCTATCATTTTTATTCGCAGCATTGATCTTTGATTCACTCTGTGCAAAAATCGACCTTCAAGATTTATACTGCATTGTTTAGCTGCGGCATAGCATGCAAATAGTATATTACACTACGAGGGCCGAAAGTTGAATTTTCGGCCCTGCGCGTCATGATGCCCCGAGGCGAAGCCGAGGGCATCATGACGCGCAGGACCGAGATTTCAACTTTTGGCCCGCGTAGTGTATACGATTTTTCTTCATAGCCGGTCGAAAGTACGTTATTAATTCTACTTTTTTTAACTTTAAAAAGTAGTGACAGCGGTTAACGATTTGTTGTAGCAACAGAATAAATAGTCCCTAGTTACGAGTATTAATACGCATGAGAAATTCTTTCCTCCCGGCGTTATAGAGGGCGCGCGTGTACTTCTCAAAGGGAGTAAATGTTCAACTTTCGTCCCTGCTATTAGGGACGAAAGTACGTACTTTCGACCGAGGTATGAAGAAAATAAAATTTTACAGCCTAAACAAATAAAAAATAATAGTTGGGAGGGGGAAATTCAAGAAATGCAAAATATTAGCACCGACTGCGTGTAGTCAATTTAGTAGCTACTAGCAAATATTAAAATAGATATTACATTATGTATTAATAAATAAATTATAACATATTTCTTATCTATGGCTACTACAGCCATAATAGTAGCCATAGATAAGAAATTTTACACATATGTATTTTATTTATTAATATAATGTTTGTGCTACTTTTATTCCGTCTTAGATCATTCAAAATCAATTCTTTGGATTTGATCTCTTGAAGTTTCAGGAGGGGGTATCAATCTGTTGCTGACGTTTCATCCGACCTGAATTCTTCGATTATTATATCCACTTTGAATTACATAAATAAATGAATATTATGGGTTGGTGGTAAATGAAAGTTAAAGAATTATGCTAAAGGTTTGCAGTACTAGAACACAAAATTTCGATTTTTTTTTATCCCTAGAAATACCGTTATGCCTTTCAAAAAACTGAAGTAATAATAATTTTTGGAAGCAGTGATTCACGGAATAAAAGTACAAAGCGGTAAGTTAATGATAAGGAAATCAATGAGGTTAAAAGTGACTCACCTAATTTTACACCACCATCCATGGTCAATAGCACATTTCCAGCCTTAATATCACGATGAATTACATGTACTTTATGCAAAAACTGAAGCCCTTCTGTCATACTTTGGCACACATAAGCAATTTGAGATTCGTTTAAGGGTTTTTCAAGTTCCGTCATAATACTATCGACAGCTCCACCGTTGCAATATTCAATCAACATCCACAACTGCTGCTCTTTTTGAAACGCCTCGATGAGTTCCACGACATTTGGATGTTTGCACTCGGACAAAATATCAATTTCCACCATAAAATCAGATAAATCTTCTTCTCCATCTAATCGACACATCTTGGCAGCAGCAAGCAAACCATTATGTTTGTGTTGTGCCTTGTAAACTTTACCGTAAGCGCCGTCGCCTAATTCGCCTATCAAGTCCCAAAACTCTTCGGGATCACACTCCATCCGAACATTATTAAAAACTTTCTTCTTTTTGGCATCGTTGCCGCCGAAATGCAGCGCTTTCTTTATGTTATTAAAAAACGACATTATCACATTTGATTAGAAATCACTTCAGAGCAAAAAATCTTCCAGCATATTGTGCTTCCTTTTAGTTTTATCTATAAAAAAGGTGACATCATCTACGTGTGTGTTCGAATGTTGAGAGAATCAAAAAATTTCCTCAAGCACAGTTGACACAAATTAATTTATCAAACAGGTAGGCAGGCAAGTAAATTTCGATTTGTGTCAATCACTCACTAATCCTTAAATTTGACAAACCAACTAAATTGGGCTTTAGGAAATTATAAAATACGGGATTAAATTTAAAGTACAAATGTACTGAAATCGGACCGGTTTATTGGTGAAAGGACGAAACGAACACGGTTGTCAAAAATAACCTAAATAATATTTTACGTACGGAAAATCATCTACGAGTCACCATCCAATATTAATATCAACACACTAGCGAAGATAATCACAATTAATTAAATCTTTTAATCACATTTTTTGCATTATTTCATCTGTACTCGAAACGGTCAGCCATGCCAATTTTCCCTTAACAGATCCCCGTGACCCCCGCGCTGCACCACGCCTGAAAGTGACATCACGGATAGCGCATGCCATCACATCAACTTTTCAAAAAATTTTATTACTTAAAAACACTTCTTATCTCACATTACAAGTTAATTATTATTACAAATTTTGTTTGTTTATCAATTTGAACACTAAACTTGATGTGCGAACAAACAACTTGCGTGTTTTGTTTGCATGGCCTATTTTGTGATCAAAGGTGAAACTTAAAAAAAAACAATTCGTGCTAAAAGATAAATTAAATAAATTTAAGCGCCATTTAAATTGTTAAAAAGTCGACTTTTATCAGCTGCTTTCATATTAATTTTACGAATCACCGTGTATATGTTGAAAATACGAAATTTGTACCGCCATCTACAGCTAGAATATTTTACGGAAACGTCAAAACAAAATAACCTATAAATGATTTAAAATATAATTTTATGAAAAAATAAACGTTTAATTAATTTTTTACACAAAAATAAACCAAAATGGCACAACCGCCGCCCGCTCGGCATCTCTTCAGAATTATTTGGAAAAATTTTATAAACTCGTTGAAACCGCGCCAAATTATTGGCGACTTGAAGGGTTCGGATTATTTTGGTAACAAATATTATGAAATTCCTGCTGACTCGTCACGGGGTAAAACTAAATCATCGCGGTGGTTTACACCGCCCGAAAAAGATAATTTCGAACAGGAAATGCCTGCTGAATGGGAGTCGTGGTTGCGATTCCGTAGGAAGCATCCTCCTTCCGACGAGGAAATTCGGAAAAATTTAGCGATAATCGAAATGAAACGACGAAATGCCGTGGCAGTTAATCAGAAGTCAGGGAAAGCCGCACCATTGGCAAAAGGTATGGAAACTTTTCCATCTAGGCCCGACTATGAAATCATGCCCGGAAAACCTCAAAAGTGAGTTTATGTATATAGTAAATTGTAGAACTGTAAAATAAATTTATTTTGAACCAGAAAGTTCTTTTTCTTCCTCTTAACTTTGGACTGGGTCCTGTAATATCCAACAGTAACCTCAGCGATCTATCATGCCATAGTCAATTCTTGGACTTTATAATTAAAAACAAAATCATGATTAATAGTTATTTACATTACCAGAGTATTTTAAGAAAAATAATTAAAAATTTTTTTATTTAGTTGTGAACCCCTAAAATAGCACCACAAAGTATCCCCCCTTCCACAGCACTGAAGTTAGACTCCCAGATTTTAACCTGGTACCTTAGCATTAACAATTGATTGCGTATTACCAGGTCATAACCGTGGTCAGCGACGATTTGGTTGAAATTTTTGCTGACAAATGCAATTTCATAAAACTAAGCTGTAAAAATAAAACCATAATAATAGATGTTTTCTATTGGCTTACTTTTTCAAGTTTTATAAAACAGCCATTTGCAAAGCCAATGATGCTAGAACCTAATGGGTGATACAGGCGCAATACATAGCGTTTTAAGGAGTGAGGCGAACACGGAATCGCCAACTCCGAGTTCTTTTACGTGCTCATACATGATGAAGTATTATCACATCATCCATCTATATAGGCTACTATGATGTAATACAAGGAAGTTGGTTATAAGTTTAATTGCCAGTTGTTGCAAAATTAATTACATGCAGTGGTTCAGGTTAATGAGAGAAATCTAGGGACTTGGTTTCCCAATCGAAATACATCACTTTCGACGCTTGATTCATAAGTACCTATTAACATCCCAGATCATAATTGGAAGAACGCCAGCAACTTCTTCTACAGAAATTAAACCAAAAAAATCATTCCTAAGGAATTAATAATGTCACATGTCTCACAACCAAATAACCTGGGCATAATTATTATCTTAACTTGTAAAAAAAACGTTTCACTCCACTAAATTTGAAATAAGGAAAGAGAAGGAAAAAAATTACAAAAATAATTTGTAAATAATTTAATGAACTTATTTAATATTTTCGAGTATTTTAACCTAGGGAGGTGGCCATGTACCCTAGGAATTTATTTAAACTATAACACTTCATATTTAAGTCCTTCTGCCAAACGATTTAAATTAATTCAAACTTAAAGTAAATTGTATGCTACGTTTTTTCATTTTATTTACAAATGTAAAAATCTTTTATAACAAAAAAAGAAAATAGAATATAAAATTGTACATGTTGCAGTTAAATAAAGACAAAAAAAACATTAAAATGTAATTCATATAATTTAGCGTTATTAATTTAAAAAATTAATCAACAATTATTTTTTCATTTAACTAAGAAGCAGATTTAAAATTAACCCGAGAGGTCGCTGTGATCAAACAGCGTTGGATCGTATAAGGCTGCTTGTACCATTCGTCCGGCGAAATACCTACCGTTGAGCGCGTCTCGCGCTTTTTCGGCTTCTAAAAACAAATAGTCAGAACGTGAGAACAAAAAAAAATAAATAAATTACCTTTCGTTTCAGTAAATTCTACAAAAATTTTGACAATGATTTCAGCATCGTCATCATCTTCTGATTGTTTTTCGTTATAAATTATAACGCGTTCCACATCGCCAAATTTCCTGCACTCTTCTTGGATTTCCTCTTGGAGAGTTTCATCAACGTCTTCGGGACCGACCATATTTCTTAGTATGACGACTTTGGATTCCACTTTACGCATCAACTTTTGCATGACAAGGTGTCGGGCGTTTTGGCCTTTGATGGACATGTTTTCTTGTTGTTGTAGCGTTTGAGGTTCGTTTTGGTCTAACAGTTTCTTTTGCAATTCCTCTTGTTGTTTCATTTGAGCTTCTTGGGCCTTCTTCATGGCTTCCTTTGCGGGATTCACAATGGGTTGGGGCGGTTCTAGTGAAGTGGGATTGATTACCATGGGTGGAGGAATACTGTTTGTGGGAGGTGGTGGGACTGTGCTTATGATTGGAGTTACTAAGGTTGGCTGGGCTAAAGTTTGGGGCGGTAGTTGAGGTATGGCCAGACCCGGCGGCGGCAATACGGAAGGAGGATTTTGCACGACCGGAATTGATGGTTGACTTAAATTTGATAATCCAAGCGCCACTGCGTTACTTGCCACGGCGTCCATCGCCTGAATCTTTGCAGTAGCGGCAGCTGCAGCGACGGCAGCCGCAGTCGGCATAACGCTCGATCCTGTCGAGGGACCCATGAGGGCGTTAGGAGGTGTAATAGCACGCCCTACGCGCAAATACTGACCGCCAAGATCGAACAAGTTCATACTTGCGATTGCCTCGTTTGCTGCTTGCCCAGTTTCGTACTCGATAAAACCGTACCCTTTGTGTTTTAACGCCGAGCTGCCCTGCGCTAGTTTGCAGTAAATTATTGGACCAAACGCCTCGAAGACGCTAAAAATGTCGAATTACAAAACGAATTGTGGAAAACCAAAACAAACCTTTTTATATCGTCTTCCGTTAAGTCAGGATGAATAGAAGCAACATAAATTCGATTGTAACTCTTTGCTTCTTCTTGTATTTCATCGATTACGGTTTGAGCCTGTGGCATATTGCTAGGTCGTCCGACAACCTTAATGTTTCGTCCACCTATCATAACCCCGTTCATTTGTTCGAGTGCTAACTGCGCCGCTTCTGGTATTTCGTATTCCACAAAAGCAAACCCTTTGTGCTTTTGAGTGACCGGGTCCCACGACATATTTATCGATTTGATCGGTCCAAACGGCAAAAACGCTTGACGAATTGTGTCTTCCTTCAATTCAAAACTAATACTTCCAACATACACCCTAGCAAAAGAGCAATAAAAATGTTACATTAAAAAAATAATAAAAAGAAAAAAATTTGCAAACGATTTCCAATCAAAATTTAAATTTCTGTTTATAAGAAAATAAAGATTTAAATTTGACCCGTTTTAGTCAGATCTTATCAGCAAAGAATCACAAGTCGGAGAAAATGTTACTAATCTCGACAACTTCTAAATTTTTAGTTAATCATCACACTAAATCGGTAACATGCAAGTAAAAGTTGGAAAAATTGTAGCACGTTACTTTTAGAAAGGTTAAAAGACATAAGAATGTTAGATTTTCTATCAGTAAGGTGTTACAAGAATATTAAATTAACGCTAACCTGCACATAAGGGCGAGAGCCTGTTGCCGTTGAACCTGAGTCCTCTGACTTTCCATTTGCTGGAACAGAGGACAATTACCACGTCACAAGAAGTTACAAATCAATTTTGGGGGCGAGCTCTCGCCCCCTGTGCGGGCGCGTGTATCTAACTACTACGCACCACTAACCTGCACATTAAAACTAAAACTTGATGTCTCTGGAAGGTCTTATTTTTCTGTGAAGAAATTGTGATTATTATTTTTACTATTTGTAACGCTTCTGACACGTTACAACAAAAAGAATCATCTTGAACATCTAATAAATAAAAAATTAAAATTCAAAACAAAAAAGACCGCAAATATCAACTCCTGGAATGCAAATTCACCGGAGAAACTTCAGAAATAATATGCCACATATATGAAAAACTTAATCAAAATTAAATTATAATTAAGAATCTTTCATACGGTGAACTAAGAAATATATAAGACACATGCATGCTTGACTGATAAAAATAACGTACATGTTGTTTGTGTGCTAGGGTTTGTTTCATGAGAACCATCTTGATACTTTGTTCCATGGCGTACTTTTTCGCTCGGTTCACCGCATCACTCTGACTGGACGATAATTTCGCTAAAGCACCACCTAGAATGCCCGCTATTGTGCTGCTTCTCGCTCCGGGACCTGCAAAAATTAAAGTTAGTTTTGGCGCATTCTTGCCTATAAGCCGCCGGGAAGGGACAAATTAAAAATAATTTTTGTAAACTATAAATTGCAGTACTGGAATAAAACTGGCATCTATTACAAAATTCTTTTTTTAGCCTTTTATTTAAAATACAGACTGCCATGCTTGTGGCTCCGCTTAAAGACGTCTATGTTTCACCGTTATAGGAAAACATGGTACACACTTTTAAAGAGGAAACAAACTTACCTGTTATAACTTCGCCAGTTTGCATTAGATCACTAAAAGTATCATCTGCGTCGCCCAAATCTATAACAAAATAAAATTTAAAACAAATGAGTCGCAATGCGCAGGAAAAACAATTTTATGGTACAATTATGTTGCAAAAAGTTGTTGAAACTTAAGAAAACCGTCGTAATTTCACAATCCTTGTTAGGTCCATGTTACCAGCCTCACAATCTTTCTTTTTGAACGACATTAGTGTCAATTGCTTGTGCCTCAACGTTGCAAAAATTTTAACAGAAACTTATGGTGGAGGTGTTAATACTGTAATAGGCATTAGCAACATATATGTGAGAGCAAGTGGCGGACTCTCACATATGTTTTAAAATGAGAACCAAACATATTAAGATCAGATCGAGGAAATGCAGAGCAGAATTAACTATGAAAATGTCAGTGCTAATACGGTTAAATAAGTAAACTTTTACATTTTTGCAGTGTACATTTGCAATAATTTTTACTACAGTTTAACCTCTGTGCATATTGAATAATGTTCTTAAAAAGGTAAATATGTATTTATTTATCCACTCATCTTGTCATTTATTAGGATCACTATTGAATATATTAATCATTAATCAATATAAAATCATCGTCTATTACAACCCTATTACTGGGTTCCCATCAAATTTTCTAAAAGAAATTTCGAGTTTTTAAATCTTGGTAAACAAAAATTAAATATTTTGATGGCAGGAAATAATCAACGGAGCTGTTATATCAAAAAATAATTGAATTGTTAAACATAATAACTGAATTCTTAAGCAAACCAGTTAAATTGTTGAACACAACAGCAGAATTATTGAACAAAAAAGTTAATTTATTTAACAATTGAATTTTTGGACAGAGTAGTAGTTTTTGGCACGAAACAGTTGAAGTGATGAAAAAATAGTAGAATTGTCAAAAAATCTGTTCAATTGTTAAACTAAAAATAATTAAAATGTTGAAAATATGATATTTCATACTTGTTCAAAATGTTGAACCAATCAACTGAATTTATTAAACAAAACAACTAAATTTACTTAACAAAACAGTTGCATTTTTTGACAAAGTAGTAGCTTTTTTGCATAAAACAGTTAAAATTGTTGAAAAATCTGTTGAATTGTTAAAGAAATAATTGAAAATTAAATTGTTGAATCAATGATAATTGAATTGTTGAACCAAAAACAATTTAACAGGGTTTCCACCGCACTTCTCGAAACAAATTCTCCGACTTTTCTACGATTAATCTGATCATTTTCCCTACCTTTTCGATATTTGGTCAATTTTAAAAATTAAATATGGATCAACGGAACAAAAAATTAAGATTACAATACAGAAAAACAGCCTAATACACATCTGGTGTTTAGATTTTTAATAAATTCGAAATCATAAAATATCTTACCAAGCACCCCATTTGCAAGTTCATTGCATATGCTTTAAAATAAGCCCATTCTGAGATGTACCTCTCAATAAGAGATTAAGATTAAATTTAATGTCTTAGTTTCTCAAGCCCGATTTCTTCACTCGTAGTTATCTTCAAATTAGCAAACTTCAGGTTAAATTGACGAAATAGCCAATCAGATGATTGATTTATTTGTTGTCGCCTAATTGGTTATTTTATCAATTTAACCTGAAGTTTGCTAACTTGAAGATAACTATGAGTGAAGAAATCGGGCATCAATGGGCTTCGTAGCATTGCATGATTTGACTTGGAAGTGCCGTTTTGTAACCATGGTGGCATCCAAGACGAGGAGGTACACAATTGTAGACCTCCGAGAAGTTAATAATTTTTTATTTTGAGGAACTGCACATAAACACACAAACAATGGGGGCCAGCAACATGGACCTATTCTCGTTGAATAAATTGTAAAATTTATACAAAAAATTGGGAAATTCGAATTTTCTTGTTATTTTTTTTCTAATATGGAAAATTTTCCTTATACATGTTGCCATTAATTTAAAGATAAAAAATTATGCAAAATACTTATTTAGAATTAATAAATCAAATAACCCATAAGTAAAAATAAAACAGCTGAATCAATCAATCTTTAGAGCGAGTTTTGGTCAATCTCAAGTAGAGCGCGACACACAGGACTCTACACCGTGTGCTGCCAAGCGATAGCTTGCACCTATTTGCATCTGGAAAAATAAAAGAAAAGTAGCTTTGTCTAAACACAAACCCCCCTCTTTCACTTTGGAAAAAATGAAAAAGTATAAAATGTTTTTTATTTAAGAAAACAAACCTCGAATTCTTAATTACTTTCCTGACAGTTAGAGTACAATAATTATTGATGACGACAAATTTAGAATTCGAAGCAAGTTTGACTACCTTCATGTAGCCTGAGTAAACAAAATTTCGATACAATAAAAAAGTGATTACATTTGATACTCAAACTCATAAAAGGGTCGTTTTGTTAAGATTCCTACCATGTAACCGTGACGGCAACGGTTACAGCATAATCGGGCTTGTGCAACTCCACACGTGGTAAACGAGCCAAGTGATCTCAATTCTGGAACATCGCAAGCAGACCGAAACATCGCACATTAGTATGAAGGCCGGTAGTTGGTAGTTTGTTTTAAACTCTTTTATGAAATTTTAAAATTAAAAAAATACTTACCTCCTGTCCTACGTTTCGTGGGCGGTTCTTCCGTCCCCGGCACGGGAGGTTCGGGATCCTCTGTGTTTTCTACGTGCATTTCGTACGATTTCTAAAAGTTTTTAAATTACATCGGCTATTCGGCTGCCGCGATTAGGGGCGTCGTAAAAACTTACATTATTCGATCCTAGTCCGTTCAAGTTCAAATGTTCCTGTTGAAATGTGGTCATCATCGCTTTACACTAAACTAAAACATACATTTAACATAACCTTTTTGATTATTTTCTTATAAAATAAATATTATAAACTTGGACAGTTTCGTTGAATTCACGAAATGGCGACAACAAACTGGAACTGTAGGAAAATCGATACAACGTGAGCGGGTGCTGCTATCTACCGCTTTAACAATGAACTACATTTTCGAACCGAAACTCAAATTATGAAGCCGGTCACATTACATTCAATTACGCCAATTTAAAAGATTAACACTCAAACTTGATTGAAAATAGAAAGAATCAAGTTAGTTTGAGGTATTATAAGATGAATTCGTTTTGCTTCCCAATATCATAGAAGAATAAAAGTTATTGACAATTCTATGCGGAAAGAGCCGATTTTTTTTGGTTATTTCTTCAATATCTCGAAAAATAAGACACATAAGACTAAAAATTATACGTTTCTTTTTTGTGGAGCGTAAAATTATCTACAATATTGATCCGAACAATATTTATCGTCAAGTGAATCCTTTAGCTTGCACGCTCCGTCAAAGCAGTGGCGTATTTAAAAAATGCCTATGGAGAGGGCAAACCAGATTATTTTTGAGAACCTCGTCAATCTATTCATGCGCATCAAAGAATCAAAGTAAAGAGATAACTGACAAATTCTAAAAATCAAAAAAATTAAAGAGATTTAAAATTTATTTCAAACTCAAACTTATTTAAATTTTAAAACTGCGTGGTAAACATTATTTTTATTACGGAGGGCTTCAGAGATACAATCCTAGTCATCCTTGGGAGGGGGGGAGCAATTTCCCACTCCTATATACTCCACTGCGTCAAAGTCATGTTATTAGAACAGGGTTTCTTTATATTTTTTCGTTAAAAACGCATGCCCAGAGCACCTACCACGCCCTGGATAGAGGAGAGTATAATAACCTTACATCAACAGTAAAGAAACTTATCTCTGACCACAGAGGCAAGCAAGTTGGGGCAACATGCAGAAGGACCTCACCTTCCAGAACATCAATCTTTCATTAAAATATCGATAAAAGATCAATGTTCCAGAACCCTTCAGCCTGAAAACTTGTCAAAACCCTCAGAAACTTAATCTCCCCCCACTAAATGAACCACATGAAGTTGTCCTCAACTCCCTGAAAAAAGCTGAAGTGTTAGCCAAAAGTTTTGAGCAGCAATGCACTCCCATTCATGTACGAACACATCCGCAAGATCGATGAAGAGCTCCTGATCCTGATTTTCTAAAAAAATTCTAACTTCTTTTGATAATTTTTTAAAACTCAGTTCGTTATCACAATAGAGCCTCGATTAATCAAAGGTTTTCTATTTCCTTGAACCTACCTAACAGGTAAATCGACATCCCCTAACATCTTAGGTTGTATAGCAAGTTTTGATGTGTCGCAAGTGCGACACTAATGCCACAGTGAGTGTTAGTTCGCAATAGAAAAAATTCCTTTTTTGTAAATATATTTATTAATAAAAAATTAAGACTAAAGGATAGATACATTTTTAATCGTTTCTCCACGTCGTTTCAACTGCATCTGTTCGAAACCGCTGCGTAATGTCACAATCTTCCCACTTCATTCTAATGCCGCTTTTAAACATTTCTTCACCTGCATAAGCAATCATAGCGCCATTGTCAATACAAAATCGTTCGTCAGTTGCAAACAGAGTAGCACCTCTTTCTTTACACATAATCCCCATCATTTCCTGCAAACGTTCATTGCACCCAACACCACCTACAATTAAAACTTCTTGAGAGTTGCAGTGAGCCAAAGCGCGCTCCCGAAGTCTCCACCAGCATGGCAAACAAAGTCTCCTGTAAAGAAAAACATAAATCTTCTTTCGTATGGCCCGACTCCAACAAATTGTTAGCTCTTTCTTCCATATAAGATAAAATTCCTGAAAAACTGACATCCATTCCTTTGACGCAGTAAGGAAGAGTCACAAACTTTTTACCATTTTTAGCCAACTGCTCGATATTGTATCCAGGACTAGGAGCATTGGACAAGTTTAAAATGCGAGCAAAGCGGTCCAAACAGTTACCCACAGCTATATCAATCGTTTCACCCATTATTCTGTAACGTTTCCGAGAATAAGCGATGACTTGGGTGTTACCCCCGCTGACATACAAAATTGTCGGATTTTTAGCACCCGTAATTAATCTTCCCATTTCGATATCTAAAATGTGAATTTGAAAAACAAAATTAGAGTAAAAAACGAATACTTACGGCCTATGCAGTGATTAACACCCAACAACGGTTTATTCCAAAGCTGTGCCAAAGTTCGTGCAACGATAGCAACCGAAGCTAAAGGTGCCCCCATGCCGGGACCCTTGGTGTAACAAATTACATCGATATCTTTGACATCAATTCTAGCCTCCGTTAAGGATTCTTTCAGAAGTGCGAGGATGTTTTCGCGATGGTGCTGAGCTGTTTCCTTTGGCAAAAAGCCTGCACCGGGGGGAGTTATATACGTTCTTCGACAATTTGATAAAACTACACCATCGTTTATTATTCCAATTCCCAATTTATTGGCACTGCCTTCAAAACCTATCGAAATTACCATTTTTTACGTTTTGAAAAGTTTGAGGTTATAATGGTTATAAGAAAGGACAGTGGCGTAACTCAGATGATATCAATATCTTTGCATCGGGCGCAATCCTCGTTACTCCTATTATCATCATTTCCATCATGGATTAGGTCTTTGACCTGTTCCGGCCATCTCTTCCTCGGTCTTCCCACGTCTCTGCGTCCTTGGGGTTTGTAGTTGTATGCCTACTCCTATTATTTGTTAATACACTAGATTTATCTAGCATTCCCGGCAAGCAGCCAGTTTCAGAAGTAGATTACTGATTCGTTTATCCTCTTTCCGATCTCATTAATCTATTCGTGCGCGTCTCCAATTTACCGCCGTCACCCTTTCTTCGAAAATATTTGCTTTCCACCCTCTTTTTATGCAAATATTTTCTCAGGCTCCTACAGAGTAAACTGTGAAAAATTTGGTTTGAATCGGTTAAAGCAACGGTTCTTAACCTTTTTTACCCCAGACCACCTCAAAATTTAAATAATGCTACCGCTGACTTAATAATTAAAAATAAAATCGTGATTAATAGTTATTTACATTACTAGAATATTTTAAAGAAAATAATTAAAAACTTCTTGATTTTTTTCATGTCATTGTGGCCCCCTTAAAATATCATTTTAAGGGATTTTTAGAAAAATATTTATGATATTATTAAATAATTTATGTAACAAGAAGCGAAAAAACAGCCTCCAAGTTCGATGTGCGAGGAGCTTTAAATATTTTGACAATTATCACTTACATAACCTCAATCTACTTGTCAATTTTAGTACTTTCAACGGTGACGTGTATCATTTCACTTGAAAAATGTTAAAATACAATATTTTCACACTTTTAGCGACCCTTTCGGTGCTTAATTGCGCTACCGCTTTATATTTCACATAGGTGAAACCGAAAGAAAATGTTTTATTGAAGAAATTCCTGATGAAACTAATGTCATAGGTTGAGTATGCAGCTGATTTAGAATGCAAACGCGCTAACGAAATTTTGTTGTTTAGTTAACTACAAGGTTGAATTATACGATCCTCGTAGTGGTGGATTTATGCCGTCGTCTCCGGGTATCGGAATGCACGTCGAGGTGAGAGATCCAGACGATAAATTATTATTATCCCGAGTGTATAGTTCAGAAGGGCGGATATCGTTTACGTCCCACACTCCTGGAGAGCACGTAATTTGTATTTATTCGAACAGCACCGCCTGGTTTAGTGGATCCCAATTAAGAGTTCACTTGGATATTCAAGTCGGTGAGCATGCAATTAATTACGGAGATGTCGTACAAAAAGAAAAATTCACCGAGTTGCAGCTGCGTGTTAGACAACTTTTAGATCAAGTCGAGCAGATCACTAAAGAGCAAAATTATCAAAGGGTGAGGAGTTTTGGATTGAACAAAAAAATAATTACAAGTTTTGTGATTTTTAGTACCGAGAAGAGCGGTTTCGTCAAACAAGTGAAAGCACAAATTCTAGAGTTTTATGGTGGTCAATCACACAAACTGCTGTGCTCTTAATAATGGGAGCTTGGCAGATGAAGCATCTCAAGGGATTCTTCGAGGCTAAAAAATTAGTTTAAGTTAGCAGTATTTTTTTTTGTAAGTGGAGGTTTGTAAAAAATAAAGAAAAACAAGTAAATCTTGTTTACTACAATTGACATCAGATATCAATTTCCTGGGTCCTGGGCTTCCACTAGGAAGCATCTACTATTTGAAAAAAGAACCAATCAATATTAGGGCGGAAAAGTCTTTGCGATAATTTTTCTGTTGCTTAAATTGAGAGGAGTGATAAATTCTGCTGCTAGAAACAGCGCCCGGCCTTAAAAAAATAATTCCTTTAATTTAAAATTCACATGATTTAAATTTCAAGACAGCAAAATATCAGATGTAATTTGAATTTCTTACATGGGGACAAATTTATGTCGACAAAACAAGAATAATGCGTTTAAAAAGAATCTGTCGCAGTTTCAAATTTTAATAGAAAAATCATTCTTTATTTTAAATTAATTTTATTGAAAACCAATGCACTTATCTAGGTAATTTGAAAACAACTGTGGATTCGGTTCAGGGTATTTCCTTAGCACGCTAAAGTCTTTTGACAAAATCTCCTGTAACCCATCACAAGTGCAATAATACAAATAACCGTCGTCTTGCAATTGCTGGGCGAGTTCAGTTTGATGATTATCCATCAAGTCCGTATTGACAACGACGATCAAAGGTTTTCCAATTTGAAGAACCTGCAGACAGGAACCGGCTCCTGCATGACTTACTACCAAGTCTGACTTTCTAATCTCTTTTCAAAGTTTTCAAAATATTTGTTATATTGCAAGTTAATCTGGTCGTGAGTTTGAGGTTCATACTTTCCATTACCGGTTTGAAACTGCACCGTGGTGTACCCCAACCTGACCAAAACGTCCAATACACTTTTGTCTGAGGCAGTTGTGACCAGTTTTTCAAACTTGGTCGTTCCGACCGTTACAAACACCCGCTTTTCTTTCATGTTATTACTCCAGTGGAAAACGTCGTCAAGCACGGATTAACATTTTCGTAACATAACCTCACAATTTTCATAACATAACCTTTCGTTCCACACGCAAATTTCTAACGAAATGGATGTTGAGATACGCCACATTGATAACTTAAGGGTAAATATTGTTTAATAAAAAAATGGTAAAATATATCGAGTAATTTAATTTTAGGGTAAAGGACTCTTTGCGAAGAAAAATTTCCAATGTGGTAGCGTCATATTCGAGGAGGACCCGCTGGTTTGTTGTCAGTTTTCTTGGAATGCGGCGTATTCCTACAAAGCATGTGATCATTGCTTGAGGTGAGTTGTAATTTTGAGTTGAAAAATTGGGTAACGAAACGTTTTAGGCCTTTAGAATCGGCGCAGGAGAACGCCAGGAGACTTACTTCTAATCCCGAGTTGGTTTTACCGTATCCGAATGTTGCACGACAAATCAAAGCGAGATAGTTGCCTGTGCAAGTTGTGGAGTGGAATATTGTAGCCCTCAATGCCAAATCCATGCTTTTAATCAGTATCATCGGACCCTGTGCGCTTTGAGTGCAAATAGAAGCAGCGATAACTCGTTGGACCAACTAAACGAAGCATGGAAGTAAGTTAAAACTGCAACATCATATTTTGTCACCGTATTATTTAAGTATTCTTCAAATGGGAAAGCGACAAGCAACATTTTAACTAATATTTAAATAATTCGGTGCATTTGGACTGTAAATTTTAATCAAAACCTTCATTTTTTTGCATGGGATTGTAGTTTAGGGTTGCACCAATGTTTAAATAAAAGGTTACCCAAAATTTACAGTATAATTCCATTTTTTTAAAATAAAATTTGTATAAACGTACCTACAGAGGCTCAAGTTCCAGAGAACGAGGGGTATGAAATTCTCCCCAGTAAACAGCAATTTAGGTACAAAGGTTTAGGTGAATATTAAATCTTCTCCTGGGATTAAGATAAATACAGGGTTCGCACTTGCCTGGAATAGTCGGGGAATTTAAAAATGTATAAATTTTGTCATGGAAAATCAGGGAATTTTTTAATTTTATGAAATTGAAACTTTGAATCGGGGAAAATTAAAAAATATAAAAAAACCATCAGTGTAGCACGAAGTATACAAGGGTCGACTACGAAGCGGTAAGCTCGCGGTACGAACCCTCCTGGCGCTAGATACACTGCTGTGATCGAAAAGTCCAATATCGATCTGTGGACTATGGGAAGGCAACGGGAAACCATTTCATGAATTATACTCCCTAGAAAATTCATCTTGGCTTCGGCCAAGTTTATGATCGCTAACATCTGGTAACGAATAGGCAAGAAGGATAGGATAAGATAAAAATTCTAAATTACCAATAAATGTACTAAGTTTCAAAAAGTCAGGAAAACTAATCAATTAAAAATCTTTTTTATTTTATTTCTTTCTTTCTTATCTATTTTATTTAATACTTTAATAACTTTTTGGGGTAATAATTTAATTGTATTTTGTTTAATAATTCAATTGTTTTTTGTTTAACCATGTAACTGCGTTGCGCAGCAACGAAACTGTTTCGTTCAGAAATGTCTTAATAATCATTCAATTATTTTTGTTTTAATAATTCAATTGTTTTTGGTTCAAAAATTCAAATATTGCTCGTTCAACAATTCAACTTTTATTCAAAAGAGCTGCTATTTTGTACAGTAATTCAATTGTTTTGTTTAATAAATTCAGCTGTTTTATTCAATATAATTGAATTAATTTGTTCAACGGTTCAATTATTTTTGATTTAATAATTTTTACTGTTTAAACAAGTTAGAACTCGGATGACCGCAGTTCTTAGGATTCTATACAGCTACGTTTCTGGTTTACCAATCAATTATACACTTGAAATTCTTTTAAAATATCATTATCATCAACTGCACGTGTAAGACCGCGGTCCGTTACGTCACTCATAATTGATCTCGCCATCTCTTCTTTTAAAATATATTTTCATAATTTTCAGGCAAATACATTACCCACCTGAAACCAGTTCCATCATGCTGATACCACGCATTCTAGCCACAATTCAACAATCCAGCAATGTAGACGAAATGAAGGCGAGGTTTTTGCAATTTACACATCGGACAATTAACGAGGATTCCGAACTGGCCCACAAATTGTTAGGTCAGAAATTTGCGAGTCAGTTGAGTTTATTGCAGAATTTGTTGGTGACTTCGATGCCTCATGCAGGAGTAGAACAATTCTTGACGATGGAAGGTTTTCAGAGTTTGTTGGCCTTGATAGGAACCAACGGACAAGGTGTTGGTACCAGTGCAGTGAGTCAGTGGGTCACCAAAAGTTGTGAACTGCCTCTACCAGATGCCGACAAGCAGCAGTTGGATGATTTTATCGACAAGTTGTACCAAGACATGGATAATGCATCAGGTAATTTTTTAAATAATGAAGGCGTTGCACTTTACACTTTGCAAAGTGCTTGCAATCATAACTGCGTCCCAAATGCAGAACCGACGTTTTTGAACAACAACAGCCAGCTTTCGTTGGTTGCTTTAAGAGACATCCAAGCTGGCGAAGAAATTTGCATAAGTTACTTGGACGAATGCAATCTCGAACGGTCAAGACATTCCAGGCATAAAGCCTTGATGGAAAATTATTTATTTGTTTGTCGGTGCAAGAAATGTATAGAGCAGGAACAAGATCCTGATGTTACAAGCGACGAGGAGAAGATGACGAAAATATGAGCGAATAAAATATTCATTTTTTTGTAAAAAGTTTCATAATATAAAGAAATGCACACATTTTATGGTTTTTTCTTTTAACTACAAGGTTAATTACACACCGAAAGGTAGATTAAGAAAATATTAAATTTTGAAAACCAAGTTAAATCATTTTTGATTTGGATGTTATACGTAAATTATTTTTATCGGCCAAAAGTTTAAATATTTTAGGTTTTTTAACTTTGATTAATAAAGTAAGAGGTTCACGTAAAAAGAAAAACCGGTTATAAAATGCATAGATTTTTTACAAATGAAACACTAAATTTGAGAGATTAACAATTTCGTAATCTGAAAAAATTGTTTATCAGTCGTTCTGCAGTTTTCCGAATTAAAAAAAAATACGTGTTTTGTATCAACAATATAATGTCATTTTAGAACATATACATATTGGTTTGCATGATTTGAAATGGATTTAGTTACTCTTATATTATATTTTTTATTAGTTGGTTATTTTAAAGAAATACCTTCCTCTCCAGAAATGAGATATACGGCCGTGCCTGTTTGTGGGCAAACCCTGCCCTTAATTATGAAATATTAGATTGAATTTTTTTGTAGTATGTAATCTAAAATGACGTGACTATATCCACATATTAAATAATTAATGTATGCTTAATACTAGAACAAATAAATTAAACAAATTGATTTCTATTTGGACACGAAAAAAAACAATCCTCACTTCATTAATTTGTTATTATAGAAATATTTCGTGACAGAAATATATACTTTTAATCTTGTGGGGAACTTGTTGTAATTTTCGTAATTGCAGATGTTATGATAAGAAAAATTACTTTTTTAAAGTGTGGGTGTTAAAGTGCATTTAGTAGTAAAATTAAACGACAACAATGATGTCGAATAGTAGAGAAAAACCGAATATTAATTTATTTTGCCGCTTTATTATCTTAGTTGGTGTTATTCCCCCACATTATGCGCTTACGGGTAATAAAAACAGTATATTTCAGCGTTTCTACAAGCTGTACGCCGCTTTTCTCATATGTTTTGTAGTACTAACGGTTACGATGATTCTAATGAATTTACTTCACTTGTATCAATCTAAATTAATAAATTTAGCTCTGGTAGTTACCGATAGTGCTCATGACATTGCAGGTGCAATGTGTATGTTAATCACGATTCTGGCACCAACTTTTTTGTACTCGTCCAGTTTAAATGCTATATTAAATAATAATGTGCACATGTATAAAGTTAGTTTTATAGAAGAATTTTTAAAGATTACATCGAGCAAACAATTTGCAATACACCTCACATTATGCCATATATCATTATTTAGCGTTTCCACATTTGAAATCTACACATGGCTCAGAAGGTATCCAGTCATTTGGCCGAATTTTTTTGGCCGACAATCATTTGGCCGACAGTTTTGGCCGACACATCATTTGGCCGACACATCATTTGGCCGACAGATTATTTGGCCGACTAGTTTTTGGCCGACAGATTATTTGGCCGACAAGTTTTTGGCCGATAGTCATTTGGCCGACAGTTATTTAGCGGCAATCATTTATACCAATATCTCATGTACTTAGGGGCCGTTCATATATTACGGAAGACATTTTATCCTACTTTTAGACTCCCCCTCAATCCGTAATAAGAATATATTACAAAATGGATGTCATTACTAATTTTCTCCCCCATTTGCAGATGGCGTTACTAATTTGCGGTTACTATTTTTAAATATTGTGAATTTATTTGTTAATTTACCCCAAATTAATAGCGCCATCTGCAAATGGAAACAAAATTAGTAACGCCATCTATTTATAAAGGGAAAAAGCATAAGTTCTTATATATTATTTGCTCTAAACTACCAACTTAAAATAATATACCAAATATTATTATATAGGTACCAATATAAATATTATATACCAAGTAATATACCAAGTATTATAATACAGAAAATAAGATAATAGAAGAATAATATAGGAGATATAGAATAGAATAGAACAATACATAATAGAACAGAAGGAAGAATATTACTTTTCGAAAATTTGAAATTAAAATTAAATCGTAATTACATCAAATATGCCTTTGGAATATGTTGAAAGTAGTCGTGGAGTTAAGCAGCTTTTGCATAATGGATTTCTGTTTACTCGCGATAAACAAGGTGGTGCAAAAGTTTATTGGAAATGCATCAAATACAACACTTCAAAGTGCAAAGCAAGAGCAATCACTGAAGGCGATGAACTTGTTGGACTTAGTGGCACCCATATTGGTCATACGGTGGAGAGTGGTGAAGTCGCAGCAAAACTGTGCTTGCCGATATCAAACAAGTGGCGAAAACTTCCAAGGAAAACCCTCAACAGATTCTGGCAGATGCTACTCTTAATCTTGATATAGCAGTGGCCCCGCATCTTCCTTCCACCACATTGTTGAAACAGATCATTCGCAGAACTCGCAATACAAATGGACCTGCTGTTCCAACATCTCCTACCAGCCTGACCGATTTAGCGATTGAAGGAGATTACCGAAAAACTGGTAAAGGAGAACCTTTCCTCCTTTATGATAGCGGACCCAGTGAGAATAGGATCCTTATATTTAGTACCGCAGAAAATTTACAGTTATTGGCTGATTGCGATCATTGGTTCGCCGATGGGACGTTCAAGTCGGCTCCATCACTGTTCTTTCAACTGTACACGATCCATTCCATTAAGTACAAAGTGGTCATTCCGTCTGTGTTTGCTCTTCTTCCGAATAAGAGAGGACACTTACATTCGAGTTTTAGAAGCTATGCTAAACTTGAAACCCGAGTTAAAACCCGTAAGTGTTATGACCGACTTCGAAATTGCGCAGAAGAAAGCGTATCAAAGTGTTTTCCCTGGTATCGCTCACCATGGATGCTTTTTCCACTTTAATCAATGTATTTGGCGTGTAATACAGGCTAACCATCCAATTAGAATTCGTTACGAAAATTTGGCTGAGCCATTTTTTTCCCCTAAATATAAGAAAATTAGCGGCTCTGGCCTTTGCTCCGGAAGAGAATGTGGAGCTTATGTTCGAAAACTTGATGCAAACTGAGTTCTTTTTGGAAAATGAAGAAGTATTGAAACCATTACTTGATTACTTTGAAAACACTTGGATTGGTGCGATTCGAAGTAGGAACAATCCAGTGCGAAAACCCGTAAATTTCGGGATTTCGATCTGGAACTGTCACGATGCCTGCCTCGGGGATCTTCCTAAAACAAATAATTCCATTGAAGGGTGGAATAATAAATTCAGTCGTCTTCTCGGAGCCAATCACCCCACAATTTGGAAATTCATCGATGGACTCAAACGTGAGCAAGGTAATATTGAATTCAGCCTTGCTCAGTATATTGCAGGCCACGAGCCCAATCCTCCTAAGAAAGCGTACGTCAAACTGGCGGACAGGCTCAAACGACTTGCCCTGGATTTCCCCAACAAAACTCCCGACGATTTCCTTCGTGGCATTGCTCATAATCTCCAGTTTAAACCCAACGGATCTTAGAAATATTCGTTGATTTGAATTGAATATTTCATATTTGTTTTGTTTTTTAGTTTTGTGTTTTAGTAAATAAAATAATATAATTTATTTATTATTAAAGAATATTTTTAATTTTCGGCTAAATGACTATCGGCCAAAAACTGGTCGGCCAAATAATCTGTCGGCCAAATGATGTGTCGGCCAAATGATGTGTCGGCCAAATGATGTGTCGGCCAAATGATTTATCGGCCAAAACTGTCGGCCAATAGAATTCGGCCAAATAATTTTCGGCCAAATGACAGTGAATCGCTCAGAATACTTGGATTAAAAGAATGCAGTGCTTTTATATTTCGAATAATTCAAATGTATTACAATTTTGTGACAATTGTTACAATTTATGTTTTTGTCAAGTTCATAAGGACACACTTGGAAGCTACAAATAGCTACTTAATAAAAAAGCTTGAATCGAGAGGTATAAATGAAAGAAAAAATAATTTAGTATCGAAGTCTTGCCAAAGTTTGACTACGACAAACTTTGCTCAAAAATTCGGAAAGTTACCCAATTGTATGAATATCATACTAAAGAGATTGCATTGTTTAATGACTTGTTTGGATGTCAGATGCTATTCCTTATTTTAGCTTTCGGCATCGGATTTCTCAATTCCATAAACGTAGTAATTTATTTTTATTTTACTGATAATCAAGTCGAATTACGTGGTAATATAACTTTGGTACATCTGCTTTGGACAGTTTGGCAATTAGTAAGTAAAATTTAATCTCAAATCCATAAAATAGTAGTTTTTTTTAGGTTATTGGGAGTCTCGCTGTGGTGATGTGCACCGAAACAGAAAAAGTGGGAAAAAAAACTGGAGATATTTGCCGCGACGCTTTGATTAACCTCCCGTATTCCAGTAAAAGTGAAAGACTAAGGGAAGAGCTGTTTTTGTTAAATTGCTTGGTCCATCAAAGAAGTCCAACATTTTCAGCAGCAGGATTTTTTTGTATTAATTACTCTTTGCTTCTCGGTATAATTGGTAGCGTCACTTCATATGTAATTGTGTTGATTCAATTCAAATAAACATAAATTTGAATTTGGAAGTTTTCATGCACACAGCACAACTCAGCAATAAGTGGCCCCCACTAACTTCAATTGGCTGTAATTCTCAAGCGAGTTAAGATTTCAAAACACCCTTTGATTGATTGAAATGAAGCAGTAGTGGACTTCCATATTATCATAGGTAAAAATTTTTCAATGATTATATATTTCCAATCTCGACAGCCTCCTAATCCATCCCGAACATGTCCACTTATTGGATCGTGTTTGGAAATATAATGGCTGCTTCCAAATGACATCATTGGCGACAAAAGAGGTTTTAGATTCTAACATGGATTTGCCACTCAAGAAAATAGTCTTCACGGCAAGCTTCAATTCCTACCGTATAATGATCAGGCAAGGAGAGGTCAATGACATGTATGCAAAAAATGGAACTGAGAGGTTGAACTATAGTAAGAACAACTAGCGGACAACTGCATCAACTTGAAGGACTCTGGTAGGGAGAAAGGATGCTAATAATGCTATTCAGCTCGGTCAGATAGTGGTGCTCCTGTTATCCTTCACTGATGGAACAAGATGCCACGACATACATACATTCTTGATCTGTTCATCACTTTCAGCTCTAATCCCAAGTCGATGGATATCGTAGATGCATTTTTGCCTGGTAAAAGATCCAGGATTTTCACGATATAATATCTGGGTGTTTCATCTGATGGCGAAGAAGATGACGGTTTTTTTCAATAAGGGCAGTTTATGTTACCCATGTTCTCAGTAGATTGACATTTTTAGTGACTTGTATGAGAGATCTTAACAAACATGCACAATAATGTTGAATGCAAAATTCAAATAACAAATTGAAAATTTTTCGTAGTATGTTTGGATTCTAAAATGACGTGGCCATATCTACTTATTAAATAACTATGCTGAATGTTTGCGTTTGAGCAAATAAATTAAACAAATTAATTTCCATTCGGACACTAAAAATAACAATGCTGACTTCATTAATTCATTAGTACGAATTATTTCGTGACGGGAGTAAATATTTGTAATCTCGTGAGAATTTCAGCCGAACTTATTGTATTTAATTAAATACATTATGATTAAAAAATTTCTCTTTTTTGAACTGTGGATGATAAATGCATTTAGTAGTAAATCTAAACGACTGCAATGATGTCGAATGGTACAGAAAAATCGAATATTAATTTATTTTACCGGATGATTATCCTAGTTGGTATTATTCCTCCACATTCTAAGCTTTCCGGTAATAAAATTGGTGTATTTCACCGTTTCCATAAGTTATACGCAGCTTTCCTTATATGTATCATAACACTAATCACTGCGAGGATTCTAATGGAGTTACTTCGGATATATCAATCTAAATCAATAAATTTTACTTTGATGGTCACTGATAGTGCTCACAATATTGCAACTGCAATGTGCATGGTTATCACGATTCTGGCACCGACCTTTTGTACTCGTCCAGTTTTAATGCTATATTAAATAATTGTGTGCACATATTATGTAAAGCTAGTTTCAAAGAAGAAATTTTAAAGGTTACATCGAGCAAGCAATTTGCAATACACGTCGCAATATTTCATATAATATTATTAAGCCTTTTTACATTTGAAGGCTACACGTGGATCGGAACACTTGGATTAATGGTATCTACCTCTTTTATTTTTCGAATGATTCAAACTTACCATAATTTTGCGACAATTTTGACGATTTATGTTTTTGTCAAGTTGATAAGGACACACTTGGAAGCCACGAATAGCTATCTAATAGAAAAGTTTGAATCGAGAGATATAAACGGCAGAACAAATAATTTAGTTGTCGAAGATTTATCCAAGTTTGACAACGACAAAATTTGTTCAGAAATACGGAAAGTTGCCCAGTTTTATGAATATCACGTTAAACAGGTTGAATTGTTTAATAAGGTGTTTGGGTGTCAGTTGCTATTTTTGGTTCTAGCTTTCGTAGTGGGATTTATCAATTTAATAAATGTAATAATTTGTATTTATTCTTTCAATTTTGAAGTCGATTTGCAAGGCAATATAATTTTCTTACATCTGCTTTGGACAGTTTGGCAATTAGTAAGTAAAATTTAGTCTCAAATCCATGAAATAGTAGTATTTTTTAGGTTATTGGGGGCTTGGCCGTGCTGATGTGCTCCGAAACGGAAAAATTGGGAAGAACAACTGGAGATATTTGCCTCAACGCTTTGATTAACCTACCGTACTCGAGTGAAAATGAAAGACTAAGAGAAGAGCTGTTTTTGCTGAATTGCTTGGTCCATCAAAGAAGTCCAACATTTTCTGCAGCAGGATTTTTTTGTATTAATTACTCTTTGCTTCTCGGTATAATTGGAAGTGTCACTTCATATGTAATTGTGTTAATTCAATTCAATAAAATATAAGTTTTCGTGCACACTGCGCAGTTTAATAGTATAGAGTAAGCGTAAATGACCCCCTCAATTTCTTCCAAAACATGCTTTGGTTTGAAAGCAAGCAGTGATGCATTTCCTTAAAAAAATCTTTATGTAAAGATTACATTGAAGCCAAATACAAACAATAATTTAGTCTAAATACAAAGTTTAATTCTATACTTTCAAGATTACAGCAACAATATTTTGGTTTTCTATTGTCGCGCCATCTGCTGACATTTTTATTTTTTTTCGAGGTAATATTTTTGAAGTTCTTTAGAAAAGCACCTGCTGTTTTTCAAAAGCTATTTTTTTTTAAATTTCTAGGTATATTATTAATTTTAAAGAAAGTTAGGGGAGGGACTCAAATTATTCAGCAATAACAATATGTTTAAAAATTTATTAGTTAAAGTTTATTGTATAAAAGTCAATATAAGAATGTCGAATTTAAAATGAGAGTTTGGGCAAGGTTTTAGAAGGACGATATTCGTATCTGTTATTATTATGTTTCTCTGCACTCTTCCTATCAAAGAACGTTCTTGAACTAATTTTAAACTGGAAAGGGGGTGTCCAGTTTCTAAACATCTTACCACAATCAAGGGTACAGTCGGTCCAATATCTATACCAAGTATAAAATTATTGTTTACATGCTTTTTTAAAAATAAAAATTGATCGAACCGAAAAATACAATTTCCTGTACGAACGTCGCAAACCTTGGTTCCATTTTCAAATACACGATAAATTAACTTGTCTCGATATAATGCACATTTTCTAAAGACGAGGCTACCCCTGCCTTTCACTTCTGCGATGATTTTGAAGTTACTTAGTACCGATTTCGTTTCCATACACCAAGTGCGTACGAATCCGTTACAATAAATGTTGAGCAGGTATTTTTTATTCATCAATATCTTGTAAGTAAGCACATTTTTCTCAAACGGCGTTGTCATTGATTTACTTTTTAAATCCAAAACAGTTATTCCAGTGTTGTAACCCAAGAAAGCTACCATTTCATCATAAAGACAAACTGTTCGTATAACTTCGTGTTCAGGCACTTTGTATTCGTATTCGAATAAATAAGTTTCTATGTTAAAAACGGAAAAACCACGATCCCTAATAAATACGATTCGATTTTTATGATGAACAGCTTTTCTAAAACTAGAAGTTTTTGAACTTAAAACCTCACCTCTCATTTTCAAGTGCCATGCACCTATTTGGCCGTTACGACACATATACACTAACACGTCCTTATATCTCACAACTTTTTTGACTTCTCTATACAACATCCAATTAAAAGTAAACGTTTTTACCACAACTTCTGTCGCATGATTGATAACTATGAGACGATCATTTGGTTCGGCACTAGAAACATCAGTATCCATTCCTACTACTATTTCTTCATCAACATAGTATATTCGGTTATATAAGTTGTGATCCAGGCATACTGATTTTTCTTCACATATTCCATTTCTCCAATTATAGTTTAAAAACGAGTTATACATGTAAAGGCCGTGCCAATAACTGTTGTACTTCTGTCGTCCACACCATCTGATAAAGGCATCCGTTTTCGCATACTGCAGTTCTTTACATTTCAACCACCAAAAATACGAATTATCTAAGCTCTCTCTCCATAGTTTACAACAATTCCAGCAATTTTGTATCTCTTCAAAATTCAAATGACCCATAATTTTCTGGCTTATTTCTAACGGCAACTTCCCGATTATATCAATCTTCTTTCCACTTTTATTGAGTGTTCTCCAACTCTCCATTTTGAAAAAATTTTTTGTGACAAAAATTGTAACAAAAGATTTGAATCGAATTACCTTAAGCAACACTGCCTTACCAATTTAAAAGTGGTGAAAATGTTTACTGTTATGTAAACGGTACTCCTTTATTCTCCTCATATTTATTTGAATTCCACCACAGGGTTTTACAAACATTTTCAATTTTTCACTTTTTAAGTTGTTTTTGCTTTTGTTTAAGTCTTTTCAACTTTTTTAACTAAATTCTGATTAGAACTAATGAAATACACAGGGTAGGATCTAGGTAGGGTAAGTGATGAATATGAGGGCGGCTTACCCGGGCGATACTATTATAGTAGACAGGATTATTGTGCTAAAAAGTAGAATTTATAAATTAATATTTCAATTGTGTCATTCCATCCAATTAAGCTGCATTTGACTTTGGGAGCTTATACGGTTTTGGCAGGGGGGGGGAGATAAAAAATTATACTATAATTTCGTAATTTCCTGATTCCCTAAGAATTTGAAATAGAAAACCTTTAAATGTAAGTTTTACATATAAATCAATAAACAAAATTAATTATGCATACTTTGTAACGTCAGAAATTATGCATAAATAGGTCAAAGATTACCTCAAATGGCGATAGCCATAAAACTCAAACTGAACAAATCTTTGACGTATTAATTAACATTCTGTTGTTTTTATTAATTAAATGTTATTAATTTAGTAGTCTCCAAAAATTAACTATAAATTGATAATGACAAATATTTTAACATTCTACACTCGGTTATATCATTTGAATAACAACATCACTTTTTCATCGTCGGGATTGGTGGTTGTAAAAAGTGTGAATTAGAAAAGTTAAAAACTTGTTTACTTTTATAATAAAATTATAACTGCTTGCAAGCTATGAATCTTATATAAACACTAATTTTACCTCACCCCTCTTCATTTTTTAAAATGGAAGTTACAAAGCAATGTAATTCTATCTTCTTTCATGTGCCTTATCCGGTCTTCCGGCCGATTCGACTTTGCCGAAGCTAAGAAGAACTTACCAGGGAGTATAATTTATGGAGTGGTTTCCGTTGCCTTCCCCATAGTCCACAGATTGATATTGAACTTTTTGATCACAGCAGTGTATCTAACGCGAGCAGGGTTCGAACCCGCACTTATGCTTCTTAGTTGACCCGTGTATGCTTCACGCTATACTGCTGGTTCAGCCAATTATTCTATCTAAATGCAGTGAAATAAATTATTATTAAATAAATAATTTATGCCTATATTATTTACTTTGAAACTATATTATATATTTTTTAAATTGTAAGTCTGGTTGCCGTTGGTAAAAATTCTATAAACGTTCACAATCCTATTACTAATATTGCCCATAAAGCAGACCAGACCTTGATGATAACTAAATAATTGAAAAAAAATATTTATTAACATAAAAAATTTATTTTGTAAATAAAACTTTGTAAATTGTCTGCATTATAATTTACCTATCTAAATAAAACAAATTTGACAACAATTTAACTAACTATGGACGTTGGTTTTAAATTAATGAGTTCATTACTACGTTCTGCCAGCTCTGCTATGGAGACACGACCTCTTTGTTTAATAAATTTAGCAATGGCTTCCATTTCTTGAGCAGAAACATAAATAAATTTACCTCGGTCGTCGATAACGCCAGTCAAAATGTTATCCTTTAGTAAATCCTGTATCCTGTCAATTGCAGCTTGCGTTTTCAACTTAAAATGTGCTGCCAAGTCTTCAATAACGACCACCTTGTTGGTTTTAATGTGATCGACAAATTCTTGCAATAAATTTCGACTCTCATCCTCGTTACCCTCTTCGAAACCTTCCTCCTCCACACTAAAAGCTTCCTTCATTTTCAAATACTCTTCGTATTCTTTACGATCCTTCTCCTCTTTAATTTTCTTCTGCTCTTCTTCCAACCGTTTTTCTTCTACACGCTCCTTTTCTTCAACCTTCTTGCGTTCCTCATCAGCCAACTGATCTTTCTTTTTCTTTTCCTGACGCTTGTGGTCTTCCACCTCACGTTGCGCCTTCTTCTCCGCCTTCGCTTCCAGTTTCGCACGCTTTTTAGCCCCGAGCTTGTCATCTATCGTATCAGCTTCACGCTCTTCGAGGTTATCTTCCTCTTCTAAATCCTCGCGTTGCAGACGAGCCCTATTTCGAACCCCACGATTTCGAACAACTTGTGCCCTGCGGGGTCCACCGTCGCGTGCCACTGGCACAGGATTTTGAAGTTCTCTTGCTAAAATAAAAATAATAAAAAAAAGTACAAACATATGGAAATTGTTTACCATTCCTCGCAGGTTTCGCATTATACTGAAAACCTAGATACACCAAAATTAGCAACGCAAGCGAAGCTATAACAATCAAAAGGATTAATTCCATTTCATTAAGTTGCAATAATTTTTTTCGAGTTTATTATGATAAGGTTATGTAAACGTCAATGTCAGAAAAATAGATGGCGGTTCTGTAAACGTCAAACTTTTATAACCTTAAATTTAAATAAATCGAAATTATATTTCAATTATCCTTAAATGAGTGTCGTATTTTTACTGAAGTTTAGTTAACTAAACTTTTTTTAACATACCATTTAAAGAAGATGGATCTTTGTCGTTTATGTCAAGTGCAAGTGGGTACTTTGAGTTTCATCGAAAACCAAGATTTTATACAAAAAGTCGCCGAATGCACTAACATACAAGTAACGCAAGTTCTTAATTTCATCTTTCGCTTGTAATACTAAAAACGTACTTTTTAGATCGACGACGACAAAAATTCCTTGCCTCAAAAAGTGTGCGCTGCTTGTAAGTTAAGCATCGAAGAATTTTATGTTTTCCTCTTAAATGTTCGACTAGTCAATAATAAATTACAACGCGATATATCGAATCCAGTATTGCAAAATAAAAAAATAAATAAAACCGATAAAACCACAAAAGTACGGATTAAATGTTCTGTTTGTACGAAAACTTTTGCCAAAGCAAGATCGCTGGAAATTCATAAAAAGGTTCACCATTCTAAGCTGGATTGTGCCAAATGTAACTTGAAGTTTGAAGACTTGGCAGGTGCTCAAAGTCATGTTTGCGTCGAAGAAAAGTTTAGTGAGGTGTCCAGTTTTGATGAAAAGTTGCAAGATTCAAATTGGCATTGTTTCAAGTGTAACTTGAAGTTTGAAGACTCTACCAGTGGTAAAAATCACGAATGCTTGGAAGACCCTTTGATGGTTAAAAATAATGTGGACGACGAGGAAGCGGCAGGTAAATACATAGTTTCTTCAAATTTTTGAACTTAAAGGGCTTCGTGTACCCAGAGGTGAATTTTTTGCCAATGTATGAGGTATGGGAAATTAAATCGTGTGAATAAATCTCGTTTGTGATTGTATAACATGGATATTTATTAGGTACTTGTGCCTACATCAGGTAGGACCTAAGTATGTCCAAAATTGTCAAAGAAATTTTTTTAACGAAGTTGAACTAGATAAATCTTTTCCGAGATAGAGTTTTGCTTCTGTTTTGGCTCAAGTCTAATATAGTGCGCGGTAAACCTAAGGGATTTTCTCTGATTTACTGCTAAACCAAAGAGTTGAAGCAAAATAAATCGTATTTTTGAGTTATTTAATAATTGTGTTCGTTATATAGAAAATTAATAAATGTTATATAAGAAATTAATAAGTGCTATACAACAGAATGGTTCACGTTATATTTATATGTATAGAATTATGTATTTTAATATCAACTCGGCCGGTTATATGAGTTAAATCGTAGTAACTAAAACTATTACAGTTATTTAATTTTAGAATGTTAATTTAATGTAAGTAATTCAAAAAAATAATATATTAAATATTATAATGTACTTGGTAATGTACTAATTTGCTTTGTAGAAACTACTAATTTTAAATGTCCTATGTGTCATTGTGAATCTATTTTAATGAACAGTGTGGCGTAAAGCGTACACCGACAGGCTTCAAAATTTTAAATTTCTTATGTAGCGGCATCCAAGTATTTAAAACTAACTACCACCAAATTAAATTTTTTTAAACCCTCAACCATTGAACAGGTTGCTCAGCTTAAGGTTTACCACGTTAAGCTGAAGGTAGAATTAGGTTGGAGGTTAAGAAACTTCTCTTGCGTGAAGTTTGAATAATAAAAAGTTTATTGTTTCTCGAATCTCCATGAAGTATCAATAATAATAATGAGAAATATTAGGTGGTACGAATAAAGCATCATGAACAAATAAGTACTTATATTTATTAGACTTAAATACAGAGTTAACTCCGTTCTTAGCCTATCTGATTGGACCAACCCTAAGATAACTTTGAGTTAACTTTGACTCAATCTGAGGTAAGAGTTGACCCAGGATTAATTCCCTGTTTATGCAATCAGAGCGGCTAGGCTCAGTTGTATAAAGCTCGAATAGGAGTTAACCCAGGGTTAAAGAGCGAGCGAACTCTGGGTTAACTTTACCTGACCTTTATACAACTGGCTCTAAAGAGTGAGTTGATCCCGAGTTAACTCTGACCCAAACTTTATTTCTTACAGTGAGATTGTGTGGGTATTTTTAACATTAAAATCAACTTCGGAGATATGAATATACTCTCGTCATTAAAAGAAGTCAGAAGTGGAACACAAAACAATCTTTCCGTTTAAAATTCAAAGTATACGCATTTTTTGTTGCTTTATTCATACCACCCATTGTTTTATTATGACGAATTGATGCTCATAATTGATTGTTTAAAATTAATTTTTAGGGAATGTGAAAATGGAGCCCTCATATGTTGCCGAGTACGAATCGGATAGTGACAGTACCGATAACGAGAATGCTCGAAAAAAAAAAAGAACTGATATTATTTGGGTAAAGGAGTCGACGTTTTTCGATAAATCCGCCGTTGAAGAGACAATATCGAATGAATGTTGGAGCAAATGTACGAATTTTGTCGATACCTTAGGTAACCACATTGTCCGATACAGATGTAATAAAGTTAAAGCTAGGGGCGTCCAGTGTGCGGCAGCTGTTCGTCTCGTTTATAATTCAACTAATAATGAAATTTATTTATACCGATCGGAAGCTAAACACAATCATGACGAAATTCTCACTAACAGCAAACAGCGTTTACCCGAGACGGTCAAAGAAGAAATAAAGAATATTTTTACTAATGATTCTAACGTAAAACCTAACAAAATTTTGCAAATATTATCTGTAAAGAAGATGCCTATACCTACGAAAACTCAACTGAACAATTATTTAGCGCGGTTGCGCAAAGAAATGTATAGTTCATCGATTATGCCTTTGGGCGAATTAGAAAAAATTACTATTGTTAAGAGTGAAATACCAGAAGATTTGTCATAAGATACTGCGATGTTTAGATTTTTGCATATATTTCTGAAAATGGCTTTAAAAGCTGGTCACATGTATGCATATCTGCATAACGAGAGGGATTCCCAGCGTACATAATAGGAATGACTGATTGAATAGGTAATTTAATTGTTTCGAATTATTATTTTGTACTGCCCTTAAAAGTATTAATATTCATGCTGCTATTAGTGTCAGAAATGTTTTAAAGTTTTGTTTTTTAAATGTTAATAAGCTGGTGACATATGCAAAGGATGAAACATATAGAAATATGATCTATTTAATGAAATATTTGGATCGCCATTGACTATCAGAAGTTTCGTGGTTCTTTCATGTCAGTTGGGTTAACAATTATTTATTAATTAACAAATTACATGATCGGGTGGCATATAGTTATTCTGTCCGTGAACAAACTAAAACTAAGAACTACAATTGGCAACTAACTACATTTGCAAAAATACGCAAGTTTATCAACGTCAACTCAAAATAACGTGTACAGCGTTTTTCAGGGTTGATTGCCTCTAAACATCCGTTTTATGAGTATGTACCTGTCCCATCAGCAAATACTTTGATTGCAGTTCAATGCATTCACTTACGGCATGTTCCACGTTTCACATATTAATTATTTTCATTAAAATATAATTGCTACATTTAAACTTATACTACAATATATTATGCTGCAGGGGCCAAAAAATGTTTTATTAAGTGAATTATAGGTACACTAATGCCCGTATTCACAAACAAATGTGTAACGGACGATTACAAAACGGACCGTTTAATTTTAACGACCGTAAAGTATAACATTCTATTCATAAACATTACGGGAGATTTTAAACGGTGCGTTACGTAATCAAGCGTAATAGATTATGTGGTATAATGTGTATAATATATTTATTATTGTTTATTGTTTTTTCCTTAATATAAAGAAATCAATATTTCATAATATTACCTCTTAACATAACTTATTTTATATTTATTATTGAAATTATATATATTATTAACTTCTGAAATTAATATTAGATTAAAATTATTAAAATTATTGTTTATTTAACCTTTTAATCTAATATATTTCTAATTTTGTATTTTTAATTGTTTGGTAGCTCTATGATTTTGTATAATATAAATTAGTCTATACAATGAATATTTCGTATATAATAAATATTAAATCTATATAACAAACATTAATTCTACATATCAAAAACTATAATTAGAAATGCGCAACGTAAATTTTAAAAATTCCATCACCTCGTGGAATCTAGGGTTACACGATGCTCTTTTGTGGCAAGAGTAAAAAGTCATGAGTTAAAAGTAAAATTAAAAATTGTTTAGACAAGTTTGAGTGCATCTTGTGCTCGCAAAAATTCGATCTTAATTATCAACTACAGGAGCACTTAAAAACGCACGGATCGTCATTTGTTTGCAGTTACGAAAACTGTAAAAAGGTGTGCACTTCAATTTACACTTTAAGGACTCATAAAATGAAACACGAAGGCAATACACCATACTTGTGCGTTACTTGTGGTGAGTCCGGTAGTCTGAAACCTAGTAAACTTGATTAATTTTGTTTTTCTAGGTAAAGGATTCAGGACAAAAAATTCATTAAATTGCCACGAAAAGACGCACGCAGAAGTGAAAGCGTACACCTGTAAGGAGTGCAATATTGGTTTTTCTGTCTCTAGTAATTTACGAACGCACGAGAAAAAACACCACGAAGGCAGAAGGTTTTATTGTTCTCAGTGTACAAGAGCGTTCATCACAAAATGTAGTCTCGAGAGGCACGAGCTGGTTCACGTTGGTTTGAAAGAATTTAAATGTCAGACATGTAAAGCTGAATTTTATACAAAAAAGGAATTAACCAAACACGAACGTTATCATCAAGTACGTTATACGCATTCGTGTTGAAATAATTTATTAAATCAAGTTTCTTTTAGGGTGTTCGACTTTACAAGTGCGATCGATGCTTCAAGACATTTTTGGAAAAACACCATCTCACCATACACATTCGAATTCACACCGGAGAGCGACCTTACGTGTGCAAAGTCATTGGTTGTGGGAAAACGTTTATCGAAAGCCAAAAATTATCGCGTCACATTAAAGCTCGACATCCCACGGAATAGTTAATTAAATTTGTATTTTTAGCGAAATTTGTAAATAAAATTTAAAATTATATATTTTTTGATAACTAATATCGAACTCAGCTCGGTATAAGAAAACGATTTTTAAAAATAATATTTAGTCGTCGAACCGACTAGACGTTAAACTTAGAACTGGGGAGAGTGTGCGGTGGAGAATTAGGTGTATCAAGGTTGTAGAATGAATATGCTCGTTCTTTTTCTCTAAGTTGAATTTAACTCTCCTAACCGTGTTTTGAGCAACATGATCTCGCTTTTAAATTATTTTTACTCATCATCAATCAATAAGCCTGCAACCTTTCCAGATAGTCGTTGGATCCTAGAAGAAATCACGAAATAGCTAGCAAGTCGCCACAAAAATCTTCGACAGCACGGATAAGTATTTCTTTATAACTTTCAAATTACTGCCTCTGCTGTGTTCTTTCTAATCCTAGGTTTCTGCATGGAAACTACCTGGACTTATCCTAGCGTTACCTAAGGATCAATTGCTGCCAAACTCGTTGTCAGTTTCTACAAGTTAGGGCACTCCGTTTCATAAATAATGTTATTGCTCACAACAGCTTTCAGATCTTTCAAAACATCTGATTTTTCAAAATCGTTGATGCTTCATGTTGAGACAATACAACAACGATAGGATTTCTGACTTCACAAGAAACCGCAGTGCATTCCCACCTTACTAGACGGGTAAGCAAAATCGATCCACAATGAAATCGCTCTATTTTTTTAAGATCAAAAAATAAATATATAAGTCATACCCCAGGCGTTTTAATTCAGAAATAATTGACTTGTGGTTATCTGTAGTCCCCTTCCCCGACGAATATCTGAAGGCAGAAAATTTGTTACAGACATAAAATAAAGTGGAGATTTCTATGAATTATTTTTGAACCAAAACCCTATTGTCCCCTGACCTAAACGTGTTTTATTCGATTGTGCAAACTGATGATTTATATCGCTCTTTCTCTCGCACTCACGAGAGACAACCCCTCAGTTTGCCGTTGAAACTTTCTCAAAAACTACATTGAATATTTTGGAAATTTTCGTTTTGTTTGAAAGGCAATGAAGAGGTATTTTGATAATTATTTGCATTGAAATGGTTTCAGAAAAAATTAAATCGCAATTCATATTATATCTAATAATTTCTTGGTAGCTAATATTATTTCAATTATTACTGTATTTTTAAAAGTAAAAAAAATTATTTTAGTGTCACCACACTATTATTGTCTTTCAAAAAAAAAAAAAGTTATTATGGTTTTTGAGAGAGCTTTAATGGCAAATTTAGGGTGTTCCGTTGGTGCGAGAAAGAGCATCTTCTGTTTCTTAAATCGTAAATGTTCTACAATGCCACAGCATGAATCTAATAATTTCCTAATTAGTTGCAGATCCAGCCTGTGCTTCCAGAGGATTACCGTTCTAGAGTTATCACTGTCAGAGACGATATCAATCTAAATCTCAAATTTTCAATGAAGTAAAAGGACCTCTGCTGGACAATGAAATGTACCCTTTTTTGGAATTTTACGGCAATTTTGGCTTTGTCGACTCTGCCGGTGGCGGCAACTGAAGCAGTCCCTTAATTAATTATATAATTTTTTAGGTTATTTTCAAAGTTATTTTTAGGGAACCCTATTTTTAGCAGTTATATAAGCCAGGGTTTGGTTTTTGTAGTTCTTCTAGTTGATACAGAAATATGGAAATTGAAAGAAAAAATAGCATTCAAAACGAAATCAACATGCTTGGCGAATTACCATCTGAAGTAGCCTATAAAATTTTGATGCTATTAGAGCTTAAAGATTTGAGTAGCTGCTGGTATACTTGTACACAATGGAGGAATCTCATGAGTCGCGATTATTTTTGGAAGTTAGCTCGTGAGAAAGGCAGTTACATGGATAAGAAAATTTTTTTAAGATCCAAATTTGGGAAAATGGAAGATTACTGGCAATTAGTGTACAATTTTTACATACCAACACATGGTAATTGGAAAAAGGGACTTTTTGAAGAAGTAAATTATTTTCAATACGATTTCCAGAAGGTTGTCTATTTAGATGATGAACTTGTAGTAGGGTATATAAAAACAACTAAAGACATTGATAGTTATCGTTTTATAGTTATAAATCATTTGAAACGAAATGTGCAAGGTAAATTTTTGATTTATTCTAATGATGCAGATGATCCTAAGAGAATCGTAAGCATAGGAAGATATAAGAACTTCCTGGTGAGCTATATTACTGCACCTCGAATACACGATTTTGATAGACATTATAATAGCATTAGTGTAATTAACCTGAATAACATGAGTGTTTTTACACATTATCCAGTTTTTCCTACACAAGTTGCAGTTTATGAACATTTCATTGCAACTGTAAGTGATCTCAAGGATTTTAGACTACTTCGGCAAAACATGAATTACTTAAGAATTTATAATATCAAGACTAATGTAATTGAATATGAATGTCCAGATGTGATTTTCTTCGGAATTACCAATGGCAAACTTGCAATGCTGAAGGATAATCTCATAAATGTTGTGGATTTAAAAAACGGTTGTACAGAATCGATGCTTATTTCTTGTAAAAGAGTCCTACGTGCTAGTATGTTACTGACTAGTAATACATCAATAATTCTGTTATGTTCAACTGGGCATGTCTGCTGTTGGTGCCCAAAAACGGAACGTGAAATACAACACTTTTCAATTACTTTTGATGAGTACTATGAAGGTGTGGTTTATTTACACAACGATAAGCTTATTTATTACAATATTCCTGACAAAACAACAGAAGTGTGGAATGTTCTAACAGGGAATCGTCACTTTGTAATTAAGAAGTTGTTTTATGTGATGGATTGTAATAGCAGGTTCATGGTTGGTATAGATGTGGGTGAACAGAAGGCGGATGTGAGATGTCTTGAAACTGGAAAACTTTTTATATCTCATGCGAACGGTATAAATGTATCAGAATATTATGCATTAACTGTAATAAAATTATTCAATAAATTTATACGAATAAGACATTCGCATGATCAAAGAGAAATAAAGATTGCAATACGAAAATCACGTTTACGTTTAATGTTTAAACCTGAAATATTGATATCTGAAACATGTTGCGCAACTACAATAATTAAAAAAAAAGAAAAGCGTTTATTAGATTTCTTTAGAAAAACTTCAAAAACAAAAACAGGTATTTCCGTACTGGATTTTAAGGGAAAATATTGAGTGAACTTTTTTTGTGTGAAGTTTTAATCGAATAACATGCGTGAAAATAATAGGTTGATTTCATATTAATTTGTTGTTGATAAATCAGATTTGCTGTGGTTTGGTGTTTTAGGTGTAATCGATGATTAAATTCAGGTGAAGTTTTGATGGACATTCACAAAAATATACAAGTGGAGCGACTTCTTTGAAGTTTGAGATTAAGCATTTATGTCTTGGGCTGAGTTTGAAAACTAATTTATTATACATTTTTGTAACGTATTAACTACCATATATTTTATTAAAAATTATATGTTTTGATGACGTGTTTTGTTATTGTTTGTAAGATAGTGGCGGATGGGCCTAAGGGGCATTCATGATTTACATCTAACGACGAGTAATATTCAGCACCTCACTTGATTCAATGAAAGGGCATATAAGTTAAAAAGAGAAAAATAAATATTCTTAATTCTTTTTAAAGTGGAAGAGCACTTTTCACGTTCACCGTGTTACGATTTTATACTATGACATGAAGTAATGAAATCTTTAAAATTGTTCAAAAGTATGCTTAAATAGCATGTTTAATGATTTACGTTGCACTGATGGATTTGCTTAGCTTAGTAATGGAAATCTTCGGTGTCACTGATAAAAACAAGATTATCAGGGTAGGACTAGGTATACCTATTTTAAGGGCGGTAAATAAGTAGTAACAACGTGCCGTCGCACAGTGGAACGAAAGCAAAAAAGTGGAAATTGTAATTTAATCTGAACGAATAAAAGTAGATTTTATATATACTTTTTGCTTGCGGTTGGTAAATTTTTAAAAATTGTTTTCAAAAGTATGCTTAAACAGTAATGTTGTACTATTTTTTTTTACGTATAAATGCATATTCCTGTTTAAAGGTCGATTTATTCCTCTTCGTTGTTAGGCAAAGAAAGATTTTTCTTTAAGTGCTGTAAAAAAATTGAATGTCTGCGGAAATATTTATTTTATTATTAATTTATTTTCTATATACTATTTTGATCATCCCGAGACAGACACGACAATCTCGAAAAAATATCACCAGTTGTTTTAATCCACTCAACAGTTATTTATCGATGGTTATTAACGACTTCAACATACAAAAGCATATTAATCATTTTTAAAATTTAATTGTTGTTTGGTTGGATGTTTATTAAATCGTTGCGTCAGGACTACTCAAATAACTCATTGCTAATAGAAATTTCGGCCCTCTTTGTCTCCAATTTTGAATACACGAATGGAATCATTTATAAGAATTACTTGACTTGTTTCAGTTATCGACATTTTCTTATTGATTAAGTCACGTGTGGATCCCATCGTCAAAAAATTTGCGAACATTAGTCCAGTTTCCAGACATAGAACGATCGTCGATTCTGTTTTGAAAATCAAAATTGCAACTTGATCGTTAATTATTATTTGAGTAAATAACTCTTGGCAAGTACCATAGCAAATTTTTAGTTCTCCCGTATCAATTTTCCACACGTTTACCGACGTTAGGTCGGCAATAGCAGTATAATATATTAGCTTATTGTCGCGTAAAATAATTTGGCCTTGGTGTCGCCCGCGCCCCCCTGCTGTAACATTAATGTGCCTTACGATAAGTTTTGTTTCTGTACTGTAAATACAGACATTTCCATCTAATGAAACGGCAAGCAAATATTTGTGATTCATTATTATCTCAGAAATTTTTGTCTTTGATTTTGTGAGCAGATTGGCGATTGTTGAATTTTCTTCGAAAACTACAAGGCTTATTTGGTTATTTATCAAGAATGCTGCCATACCATCAGCAAGACAGAAAGATTTAGCCGTTTTGCATTCGAATTCTTCGAACATCAGCGTTTTCATGTTGAAAACTTTTAAACACCGACGGCCATTCTCGATCGCAATGAAATTTTTGGAAACATGAATTTCTCTTATGGAACGATCGAAAACCTTTTCGAAAGCTTTGGTTCCATCTTTTAAGTTCCAAATGCCCATACTCCCATAACCTGTATAGACGAGAAAATCATTATATCTTGCAATGAATTCGAAATCAATCAAAGCCGAATCAAGAACTTGAACCACCTGACGTTTCAAATGGTTTATAACCATGAGCTCTGGTTGTTCAGATTTCGAACAAATTTGAGTCTTGGCTATTAGTATTTCGCCATCCACATATTTGATTTCGTCGAAACATTTGTTTCTAAAAAATAAATTTGTTTCTTTGGAACATACGTTTCTCTCATGGTATAAGTCTGGTGTTTTAATTTCAAACCAGTGGCCGTATTCTTCTATACCACCCCCTTGGATATCTTTGTTCCGTTTCCACAAATTTTCTCTCTTGCATTTTATTTTCCAAAAATTAGCATTACTTATTATGTATTTCCATCGATAAGAACATTCCCAGCAATTACGCAGATCCTTTATATCTAACAGCATTAGAATTTCATGTGACATTTCCAGAGGCAAACTTCCAACTATATCCATTTTCATCTCCTCAATTTCTGGTACTTTTGTGTCCATGTTCGTTTTTTTCTCTTTTATTTCTATACATTTCCCCTCAATGTCGTTTCTCTTATATACTTATTGTTGTATACAGCAACGAAGGTTGGTACTATCTGACGATACCAACTGAAAGGAATTAAAGAATGGGATACAAGCACATGTAAATGGGGGAATGGGGATAGTTAATTTTCTTGTAATAAATCGTGAGTTACATAATAGTTAGTGGTATTTTATTGTGGTTACAAACAACCAGAACAGATATAATACTTATTTACCACCCGGATAAAAGGCTTAAGTAGGATTTACACGAAGATTAAAGAATTTACTTCTTATATGTTTGTGGAGAAGTGCCTTATCACTAGTTACGCCACTGCATTATCGGTGGTGGTAATAGTACGGTTGGCACCTCTGAAAGACAAGCTAAACATATAAAAAAGGAAAACAAAATTCATTACTATAGGTTCTGTGATCAGTAGTAGTATCAGCATTGTAATAAGCAGTAGAAGTATTATCAAGTTGTTATCGTTTATGTTTATGGAAAATATATAGTTGTGTTGAGTCGTATCGTTTTATTTAAAAGAAGAATTAACAAATAGGGAATCAATACACCTATATGTTTCTTAATTAATAATACTCGTCTCTCTAAAGCCGGAATTACACGACGATAGTGACTTGAACAAGTTACTAAAACCTAGTACTGTAATCATAATGTTGTAGTACTAAATTCTAGTGTTGATTTTAGTAACAATTCCAATTTAGTGAATTGAAAGGAATTCTATTTACTGAGGCAAGTGGCTATTCCCGCTTCCACTTTTCAGATGAGCGAGGTTAAATTAATTTAAGAATGTGCGCTAAACGGGGAGAAGAAACAACCGTAAAATTTTTTTAACTTTAAAAATCATATTAAAGGCACCGCACGTGCTCTTTTTTCGTACCAACACCCTTTTGTTAAAATTATTTTCTAATTGACGTTCTAAACTGTGCATTAATTCTTCTTTCTTTCTTTATAAGAGCAATACTTTTACACTTGGAATTCATTGTTTAAAACACTACTAACTTGAGCAAGTTGCTGTCACCATGTAATTACAACAAACTCTCTTCTAAATCACTTGATTTTATTACTGGGTTTTAGTAACTTAGCTAAATAGCTAAGCTAGCTAAATAGCTTAGCTGTTAGCTAAATATAAAAAAAACTCCTTCAATTGTTATTCCATATTTTGTTGTGCTCTCATTTGAATTATTTGACATATTTAAATCTAATGTTGATTTCAAAAAATTCACTAAAGGCTTTGATGTGTTTTTTGAGAAATCAGCATTGAAATCTCCATTAAAAATTATTGATAATGTATGGAGGTTTCGATTGAGAAAAGCAGATTCTGCTTCGCTGTAGATAAGTAAATTTTAAATAAAATAAAAAGTAAAAAAAAGGTAACAGAACGTTTGAGAACGTATCGCGAGAAGAAATGTCTTAATGTTTTAAAATCTGTTCATCATGTGATTCATGATTCACAAATTCCTGGGCCTTTGTATGGTAATCCACCATTTGTAATAAAGATAGGCTCTATATCCTGGATATTCAATAATCAATATCCACAAAACGTGCTGAACGCGCCTAAAAAAGTTTTCACTTCAAAATTAAATAGAAAATATTAAGCGACCTACGGGTAAATACCGAGAATCTGTGTGATTGGTGATAATAATAGCTATGATTTCGGGGAGTGTCTTGTCTTGCTCTTTTGTTCAATGTTTTTTTTGGCATTATATGCTGGCACTTTACACTCTCTTGTTTCCAACTTTTAACATATCAATATCAATCGTATTTGATAACAACAAAAGAGGAAATTAATTTAATATTTTATTTTTTTAAAGAAGAATTGCTTTTTCCCTCCTGATGGAGAGAGAGTGGAATGATTATTGAAATTTTATCTATTCCTGAACGACATGGAGAAAATATTTTTGCATCCACTTTGAAACTAAGAATTCAATAACCATAGCGAGATACATTTAAATCAGTGCAAAATAAATTTCGAAATTGATGTTACTGATGTTAATGATTTTTCATTAAAATACCCGACACTTGATCTCTTTATAAATCAAGTGATCACACTCGACACTAATTTATTTCCAAAATCATCAGCCCCATGGTCTCCTTAACGACGACGTTCAATTTAAAATTAGCAACCATAAACAGATGTTTGTCTAATTTTTTACACCAAATTTGTTAGTCATTTCTCATTTACATCAAATTTATTTTTCCAAATTAAAAAAAATACAATGTGTAATGGTTAAATTAAATAGTAATGTCTTGTGTCGTCCCTATTCAAAAATTTGGAAAAATACCGATACTACGTAGAGGGTTACTTCACCTAACTCGAAGCTATGCCGACTGTCCCGAAAAGGTTTTTTTTTTAATTTCAAATAATTTTTCGATTCAAAAAGTTTGCATTTTATAGAAAGGTTTAATTTTGGGACTGTACGAAGGCGAAAATGACGAACCCGTTTTCACCCCAGCAGCTCAAAAATTTAACGACACCACAGGAGGAAAATTATTTGACCTGGTTAAAGCGTAAGTGTGACCTCGCTCATTAGTAAATTAAAACGGTAGTAATTTAATCAATTTTTTAGTGCGGGAGCCGAAATAGGAAAAGGGCAAACGAAAATTTTTAATAATATAACGAAAGATTTTTGGTCGATCGCAGTGGTTGGTGTGGGGAAAGAAAAGCAAGGTTATTGCGAGTTGGAGGCGATCGAGCAAAAGTTGGAAAGCGTTAGGATTGCGGCCGGGGTTGGTGCTCAGAAGTTGAGAAAGCAAGGCGTCACTCGAATTTTGGTTGACGGGCTGTGTCATCCCGAACAGGCAGCGGAAGGTGCCGCTTTGGCGTTATGGAGGTATCAAGAAAATAAAAACAGAAAAGATTGGAAAAATATACCATCGCTGGAATTGTTCGAGGATTCGGACACGGATAGCTGGCAGAGAGGTTTGTTTAAAGCGGAATCGCAAAATTTAGCCCGAAGGTTGAGCGATACACCGGCGAATCTAATGACTCCGTTGCATTTTGCACAAGAAACTGTCAACGAGTTGTGTCCTTGCGGAATCAAAGTCGAAGTGCACGATAAGGATTGGGTGGAAAGCAAACACATGCAGGCGTTTTTGGCAGTGGCTCGTGGTTCGTGCGAGCCACCCGTGTTTTTGGACATTACTTATTGTGGAGGACCGCAAGATTCGAAACCGATTTTGTTGGTTGGAAAGGGAATAACTTATGATAGTGGAGGTTTGTGTTTAAAAAAATGTAAGGGAATGGCAAAATATCGTGGGGATATGAGTGGAGCTGCCGCCATTGTTGCGGCCATTAGGGGCGCCAACGCTTTTAGTTTACCGATCAACTTGAATGCTTGCATTCCATTGTGCGAGAACATGCCGAGTGGAATGGCAATGAAGTGTGGAGACGTGGTTCAATCGTTAAACGGAAAATCGATTTATATTGAAGATACGGATAACGAAGGTCGATTGATGATGGCGGACGCTTTGGTTTACGGGCAAACTACGTTTAAACCTCGGTTGATTATCGACGTTGCAAGTTTAACTCCCGGCATTCGGAAAGCACTTGGTTCGGCTGCCAGTGGAGTTTTTTGCAATTCTCAAACTATGTGGTCGCAAGTGCGCAAGGCTGGCATTATTACGGGGGATCGCGTATGGAGAATGCCCCTATGGAAGTTTTACACCCGCAAGGTGACAAATTACACGTCGCACGATGTAAATAACAAAGGTCAGGGCAAAGGAGATCCTTGTTTAGCGGCAGCATTTTTGAACGAATTTGTCGAGTGTATCGATTGGATTCATTTCGACATAACCGGAGTGGGCATGGTAGCGGATGACAAAATAACGACATATTTGACAAAAGGAAGGATGACTGGTCGTCCCACGAGGACGTTGGTTCAATTGCTCTACCAACTGGCTTGTCCAAAGGAAGGAGCGCGAGAAATGAAGTAAAGTCATAAAAAGAGCAGCTTTTCATCATCAAAACACCGCATTCGAATTAATATACGTTCAGCCATTTATGTGCATAATTATTTTTTGGAAATGTCGGCTTCTTCTAGCCACTACAAATTAGCAAGTGTTTTTTTTTAACAGGGTCCAAGTTTATTCTTTTTAGTTTTTTCAAGTAATTTCAAGTATCAAGGGGGAAAATGACTTTTAAATTTCGGCAGCTTGGTCAACTGCCGGCTAAACCACTTAAATGGTTTAATTATTTTTGAATCTTAGTGAATTTTTTCTATTTTTTATTATCAATTTCAACTGAACTAGCTGCTCTCCACATCCTACGTACCCAATCATTTGGCATTAATGTGACATTTTTTAAAAGTGAAAACTACCGCATAGTATATCATCATATTTGGTGTATCGTAATGAAAATGCTTTAATTTATTTTTCTAGACCGATTTTGTTTTTGTGTCTTACATATTTATGGGATTAACTTGTAAATAAAAATAAAGTTATTTTTACATGCATTTCTAATATTTTTTCTTGTTTCTAGACGCATAAAATCTAAAATTACCATCGGTTTTGGCTGATGCAACTTCTTGTTTGAATACATCACTACAGTCGTCCAGCCAATTTACAAATACATTTTTTTTTATTTATTTCCCGAGACGATTTTACAGGAAATTTTTTCAAGTTTTTCTAAGCCTTGACACATTTTCCATTTCCCGGAAAGATTTACCAGTTTTAAAATTATTTAAAATTTTCCACTTGTTAACATTGTGTCAGTACATTTTATAATAATTTGAATATTTTGGTGAAATTTTTACACCTGATCGCAGCGTGACTATTTTATATAATTAAAAGATTTCCGTTGATTTCTACCAATTTAAATTTTTGTAAACACAAAATGTTGGAATTTGTAAATTTAAAGAGTGCGTTTGGAGCAAAAGTGCCAAATGTATTATTTTTATTTATAAATTTTTTGGTATATGAAACGGGATAAAAGGCGTAGAAGTCTGAAAGCTAAAAATTGTAAAAAATTAGAATTTTTGGAAAAATCTTCATGGTGCTTGCTGAAAAGCACTACATAATATGCTTTTGCTGGAATCTTGCGGATAAAAAAGTGGAGATATTTTATTGTTCTTTGGCAAAAACAAAGATGTATAGACTGTATCCTTGAGAATTACTATGGAAGTTTTCTTACCTTCTACTGCTGCATGAGAACCCCGAAGAACTGTTATTTGGATATTTTTATTAAGGAAAATGAGACAAAATGAATAATACGAGATGAAAGAAAACAAATGTGGATAATGTAGGTTATGTGGATTATTACGCCCCCCCCCGTCGATGTTTAATTAAGTCTTCGAATTTGAAATTTAGAATCCATGAGAGACAGCAATGGGGAAATTGTAGAAAATAATGGGAGGGAGGAAGCCATCCCATATTTTTTTAAAATTAATATTTTTTCTTCTGGTATTTAGAGTTTATTAGATTCAATTAGATTTTTTACCTGATACGCAAAAGGGTTGTGTCTTTTCCTCCCTCTAATCTAGTCAAAATACCGCGTCAGAAATTCAAGAATACATTTCAAAATTCTTTTGGCTCCCCGGGTTATTTGTTGGATAATTATTGCTTTTGAAAACATTTTAGGTATTGGCTAATTTTCTTTTTATTACCCTGAACCGAAAGGGGAAGATATTTTCAGTAATATTTTAAAATTAAGGATATTGGTGAATATTATTCAAATTTAATATTTTGTACTTTTTATGTATAAATGATTTAAAATAAAATCTTGCGGTGCTCCTGCATCATGGAACCCTGGGCAGTTGCCTCACTTACCTCCTTAGAGCCGATGTTCATATGCATAAATGGGCCCAATTGTAAGTTCATTGTACATACTTATTATATGAATAGATTATGGCACAAAATTTATAATAAATGTTAAGAATTAATTATATATTATACAATAAATTCAGTGGTGGTTGTTCGTCACGCAAACAAATATGTCCGAGTATCGGGAGATAGAACCCCCTCCCATATCTCCCAGTGGCTATCTTGCATTTTATGATATTTTAAAAAGTTTATCTAATAATCACTTAATACTATAGTAAAATATATCTATTACAATTTGAGTATGAATGGGGGGATATTCCATTACCCCCAGCCCCCCTGGTCTTTAAAACTATGTTTTCTATTTTGGGCTATTGGGATTAGTTTCTTAAATTTAAATTAATAATTTTTATTCATATTTTTAAGTATTTTTTCCCAGCATCCTTCCCCCACTGAATAAATTACAGACAATGAAAATCTTGATTGGATATAAAAATTGATCACACTTCTCTAAAAGGAACTGTGCATTTTTTCAAGTTTTCATTTGAAGTTAAAAATTTTTTTGGCAAACATTGCTACCTGAGTTGAAATAAAAACGGATTGTGAAAAAATTAAAAAAGCACAAAAGGAAAACGGATACAATAAGAATGTGAAATGAAACGACATCATTTGAAAGCTGCAGTATGAACAGATTGTTATAGGAAATCCAATAGAGAAAAAAAAGCTAACAGGATAACACATCCTGTTTAATTTATTGGCTTACCCTGAGGAACGTAAAAATCTTAAATTTGCTAAAAACCGTCAGAATGTTTTTCCCAAAGGAATTTAATATACGAGTGCTGTGTTTCTTATAGGCAAGAAATTTATCTTTAAATTTTTCCTGATCGAAAATGGTGGGTGGAATAGTAATCGGCGATCAAACTTACTGTCGTTGAGGTTTTTGATATTCTGATATTTTTCAAACCCCCAAACCCAATTACAAAATATGGGGTTTTCCGATCTACCACTTGATCACGTCTTTCTAAAATTTGGGATTGAATGTTTTACCCATCACGCAAACCCAGTCCTTGGAATTATTTATGATTTCAGACAAACGCAAAAGAAAAGAAGATTTTTACTAAAAACCCCAATACGAAGGCAACTCGAAGAAAGTGATGCCTGGTGTTGTGTTATCGGTCACGTAAACAAAATATTTTTATGATTATTGACGTAAATAAGGAAACGTTTACGTATTTAACATTATAGAATTTACATCACGTCCGCCGTCAAAATATGGAACCAATTTTTTTCTTGTTTTATTCCAATTTATGAAGAAAACTACCAAAAAAAATTATTAAAATCTGGATTTAATGATAGCGATAGGCTTTGGAATATAAATTTTGAAGCTTTCTCTTGACCAATTTTGATTGAACCACACAGACCCGCGTATAAATAGCCCCATTAAAAACCAAAAATTTAAAACTTTTTCTTGAAGAATCATCAAATTCGACCTATAATTTGGTAATTAACTAAAAATTTCAAATTAAAGAGGAATTTTTACAGTTTCTACATGTGTGATTATAAATATTTAAATTAGAAAAAACTGGCTTTTATTGATTGTGACGTCACGGTGTTTTATATAAGTCCTGGTGGAAGAGAATTCACCTCAATTGCAGTTCATGCTATCAACGGTCAGTTTATAAGTTATGCAGTGTTGTTCAGTTATTTTGATATTTAAAATTTTCTTATGTGTCAATGAATCGTAAAGTTTTAGCAATTTCTTCAAAACACATCTCAATTGTTAGGTAAGCAAAGAAATTAATCAGAAACTATAAAATAAACGTTCGAACCGATCGACGCCGCCATTTGCAATAACCGGACTCGGCTATTAAAAAATGGCTTTTTTTTTCTGTAAAATCACCGAAAATAATGGACATTTTTCTTTTCTCAGATTAAATAAAAATCTCTGCACTCGCCAAGGAAGTCGTAGAGGTAACTCTGGAAACCGTCTAGAGCTTCAAGTTTTAACACAAATTCACCACGTTCCGTAGTTGGTTTTGCGCAGAAAACTTTTTCGAATTTGAAATACTGAAAATATATCCTCAAATGGCTCAAGGTAGCGAAAGTTCTAGTCCCACTGGAAAAGTTAACGTGTATGATAATACGTCAAGGTAAGAAACACCCCCCCTCTCAAATTAAAAAAAAAAACTAATTTAATTTTTAAATTTACAGAAAATCTGGATTTCAAGCCATGCAAAGTAAAGAACAAGCAAAAAAAGAACAAGAAAAAAAGAATCCCTGGGGTCCAGTTTTTAAAGATAAAAAGAACTTCGTTAATATGCATAATTGCTAATTTATTTATTTATAAATTGTATGACATAGAAACAATAAAATTTTAATTTAAAATTTATAAAACAGTTTTATTTGAATTTTACGACACAAACGAACGTACTTGCTCTTTCTTCTTACGAAAGTAGTAACTTATAAGTTTCTCGCTCAACAACCAAATCGCAGCGAAGAAAAAACCTGAAGTAATAACAAAAATGTAGTCACACAAAACTTAACTCTCCCTTTTGAAAATTACCTATAACTAAAACAAAGAAACTTCCTTGCATGTCGTCCAAGTTAACGGTGTGGTTAGTCACCTGGGTGATTCGACTAACTTTAAAGCAGCGATCCTTTTTGGGCAGGTAACTTGCGTACCATTTTTCGATCAAACCAACCTGATGAAGTCGTTTTATCCTGAAACAATCAAGTTTTATGAACGAGTTTTTTTTTAAATTACGTACTAGTTCTTACTCGCGATTTATTAGATTTAGGTATGGGGTGTCTTTGGCCACGATCATAGCGATTTGTTCATTGAAGTAATCTTCGCTTCCTAAAGTCAAATCGCACCGATCGCTGATGAGGAATTGTTTTTTCATGAGGTGGTGGAGCTTGTTTTTCCAATCGAAATATACGTGCGTTCCCTTTTCGACGTTGTTGAGCATGACTAATTGGTCCTGATCGTCTTTCATCATTCCTTCGTACAAACTGCGATATTTGGGCTCTTGAGATTCCTATTGAGAAAATTATAGTAGTGACTAACAAGTACGGTGCAATTTTGGAAAAACAAACTTTTATTAGCTTTTCAAAGAAGCTTCCTTTTACAGTGCTCCACGTTACGGTGTCTCGGTGTTCCAGCAGTTCGTCTATGGTTGTGATTGGAATATCAATTTTGGGGAAGGTTAGAAACGCGACCAAGTTGCCACAGTAAGTGGTGGATACCACCAAAACCACTAACCACCAAGTCCCAACTATTAGTCTTGCACTATCGGCGAATGGAAGGTGCATTCCACCTGCAATATTAAATTATTTTGCTAAATTATCAAACTAAAAGTAAATTTTGTACTTTTGGGTAATATAATTTACGCGTTTTTTTCGAAAATTTCTTAAAGTTCAAGTTGAACTTCTGACAAAAAACTGTCTAGGTGTTGAGACCAGTTTTTGCCAAAGCATAAGGACAATGAACTCAAAACCGGATTAAGTCAAAGAAACTGATAAATTCATAACATTTTGATTACCTTGCTGTAAAAGGGCACCATACATGTACCATAGACAATTTTGAATCGAAGATAACCCGCCAGTTTGGGGAATTCCTCTATATTCGTAGACGGGACTTAGTCGATGAATTGCAAACAAAATTGGACCCATTACGCAAACAGCAGCTGCCAAACAAAGCCACGTCTATAAAAACAAAAATTATTAGGTATTTGGCAAGGTTCCTCCATCATAAATGTTGTTTGTTGAAATTTGTTGTTAATCGTTTGAGCTTGGTTGTTGTTTCAATTTGGAATAAAAAAATTGCCACGTAAAGCGGGATGTAGTCTTTCCATTTGGGATGCAATTGTAAATACTTACTTGAAGTTTGCTTTAATGTGATCTTTAAAATGTTGTGCACAGGCATTCGTCTCTTTTAAGGATCATGGTCAAAGAAAACATGTGTACATTGGATCACAAACGATTAACCTTAATTTCGCACCATACTTTATTGATATTTTAGCATTTATACTTACGTCAAAAGTAAATGGAGACATAAATAAGAGAGCTCTGCTGAGCTCTCTTGGGCGAGCTGCAAGAAAAGTGTACGTCTGTATATTAATTGGATTGGTAAAATCAATTAATTTTTTGTAATCTTCGCTAACTGTGAATCCAATTGCACCCAAAGCCATGGTTTTATTTTGAATTAATTCGATTATAGCGGTAGGAATAACGTTCGTCAGGATGTCATCCTCTTCCAAGACGAGGTGGTGTATCCCTTTGGCCATCGCTGCATTTTTTGGCTTTGTCAAATTCGATTTGGCTACGTTAACGGTAAAAGTAAAATTTAGACTTTTTGACAATTCTTTTATCACGTCAAAAATTAGACCACCATACTCGGTTACGGCTCCAGATTCGTTTTGTTGAATCAGTTGCCACGGCGGATTCTACAAAATAAAAATGAAATTTGATCTTTAGGGATAGGAAAAACACCAGAAGGACAAGTTTATATGCTAGGGCTAAATGACAAATGGTTCAGTCGTCTTTGGTCTACTGGAAATTGAACTAGTGACCTTATGGTTCAAAACTCAGCTTCCTATGCCAAAATTAGGTAAAAATAGATAAAATGTTATTTGGTTTTGATAACATAAAATTGGACTTGTTTGATAATTGGAATGTTTGATAATTTACATAATTTGATTATAAATAAACAGAGCTACGAAATGGAAGAAGTTGTATTTTTAAAACACAAAAAACAAAAATTTGATGAAAACACGTAGATTATATTCAACAGGAATGAGTTGATTGGACTTTTCACGAGATCGTGTAGTGATTTCTTATTAAAAATAAATGTGTGAATAATTGAATAATAATGAAGTCCAGTTAGACAGATCAATAAAAACTAATAAATATTGAACAAGCTTATTAATATTTCTATGCTTTTCACGACTCTGTTCAGTGCTTACCATGAATAAATTTATAATAATAAAACTAGCGAGTCAGATATTTCTTCGAGAAATAAAAAGTATAGGTCGCTATTTGCATAGAATAATGTAAAAAATTATATTTAATTATTTCTTACGTGGAACGATATTATGGGCAGTGTTTTTTGTCGGAATCCGTGCGAAACGTGCGGAAAAACCTTATCTATCAACGCTGGACCGTCGCTGGGCCTCCAGCTTCCCACCTGGAGCAACTCGTTGGTCGAATCCTTAGAATTCTGTTGGTATTCTCTTCCCCACGTTTCTCCCGCTTGGATTTGCCAGTTTGTGCAATTACTGCAGGAACCGTGTTGGAATAGTTGATTCTAAAATTTTTCACGTTAGAAATACCGAAAACAAATTTTGCAGTAGGTGCAACCTTAACACTTGCAAGCAGCGAATTTCTTCTTTCCAATTTTGTTGGTCGTATGGCTTCCCATTCTTCGTCAGATACTTGACTGGCTAAATCGTTTTCTTCTAAAATTGCGTTTTCTAGCGATTTTGTGAACGCTTCCAGAATTTCTTCTATGTGACATTGCAAGCCGCTCTACCATAAATTTTTTTTTAAATTAAAATGTTTTGAAGCGTTTATGGCTTACCTTGCAATCTAGATTGTCCACTGTAGTGTTGTAAACATAAGCAATGTTTTCTCCTTCGGTGAGAAATTTTTTAAAATCGCTGGCCGTAGTATTCAAAGAATTGGTGTCGGAAATCATGTACAACCACTGATTTTCGGTAGTAGCCAGTTTTAACACCTTTGCAACCTCCATCAGGTGTTCTACTAGAGCGTAGTTTACAATTGCCAAAAAGTTTTTGCCCACCGAATTGCTATCAATCACTGAAAGTACATCCATCAAAACCTTCCGAGTATCGTTAGCTTTCGCGGTTGTGTTCAAACGAATTAAAGAGACGGCCGTACCAGAACTTTTGAAATCCCTCGATTCTCTCGTGAAACTTGTAACAACCCTAGTTACCATATCTCGTTCTAGAGAAAAAATTTTTTATTGGGGCTTAGTTATTTTGGACAACTCACCTAAAGATTTGTCGTATAAGATTACGACGGAGTTCCATTTATAAGCATCGATGACACGCAAATCCAAAATCATTTGGGACATTTCTTCTCCTTTTTGGATTAACGGAACCGTTATTGCTTGGTTTTGCGGTAGACGCGAACAATCGGATTCTAAAGGGCAAATATTAAAAAAACGTTTGGATGCAAACAAAAGTCCTTACCCGAAATTGCCATGTGTAGAAGGTATTCGTCTTCGGCTGCGTTGAACAGTCTCCAGGTATCTTCACACGAAGCCACGCTTATCAGAGCCGTTATGTCTGGAAAAATTTTAACAAATAATCACAGAGATTTGTTAAAATGCGCTGCGGTACCTCTTTTGATGTTGATGTTTGTCCACGAGTAGTATTGAATGTTAACTCCACCGTGCTTGAGTAATTCTCGTTTGGCATACACGAGATACGTTTCAATTGCGTCTCTAGTGCGATCATAATCGTCTGATAGAAACTCTCTGTCGATGACAATAGCTGAAATAAAAACTCTTGAAGCTTATGCTTATGGTAGGTAGTATTTTTTTAGCAAAAAACTAAAAACTCCGTTAATTTACACTTAGTTCGACCCTGTACAATCAATTTGATAATTATTGGTTAACTCTAAAATTGCAAACTTAGTTCACAAATTTGTCTAAAGTATAATCTTAGTTTCATTTGTAGAAATTAATGTTTAAATTTCTAAGAAGAAGTACAAAATATTGCGTTCGTTGTTTAAACTTGCAAGAGTCGCATTGACGTTTTTTTTTTATTCGATCCAATTCAGATCCCATCTCATTGATGTGACGATCCAAAAAATCATTTTAACATGAATTTATCTAACGCATTGAAGTCCTTGTCGAAGCCTCAAGCCAGCTGTCCAGCTTAACGTGCAATTTTTGATTTGATCGACATTGCAGGGGTAAACGTTTCGGAGTTGAGGAATTGCAAAGCTTAAATTAATTTTATCTAAGGGCCAATAATTGTATAACAGATGTTAATCCTGGGATCACGGTAATCCGTGGTTTAAGTTCGGTGATTGGTTGAAAATTAAAAACTCAACCAATTACTGAACTTGATCTGCGGATCAGCGTGATCTGAGGATTAACTTCTGTTATACAACTGGTCTTTATGGAATCTCTTCGACTTGACGGATTAGAACAGGGATAACTTTTTTATAAATTAAATAAATAAGGAAAAGTCCCAGGCCAAGGATATCTTGTGAGAGTTGTACATAATTTATACCTAATCACACCAAAAAACCTATAGCTATGTTTACTTATTTTGCATCACATCTCTTGATTATTTTGATACGCTGTAAAGCCTCGCTTGCAGCCAATCCCAAAATTTTAATATTTTTAATTTTATTTTCAAAAAAACGATTTTACAGTAAAATTATTTTACTGCCGGGTGGGTCAAAAGTCATTCTGTACATTGAAATTATTGTCTCTTTTAAACAGTAGCTAATTAAATTTCAACAAATTATTTCTTAATTATTTTTCTCTAGTTCCCCCCTGGTCCTAGTAGAACAAAACAAGCAGCATGCAAAATATGATTTTATTTTTTATTTTTCGTACAGATATTCTCAAAATTGAGAGATAATCTTTTTTTCTTTAGAAAAAACGAAAAACTCACCCAAAGTAGCATTCGTTGTGAGTAAAGATGGAAATTTATCGGCTTTCGTACAGACGAACAAAGCAAAACCAACGATCAGGCCAAGAAACATTTTTAAAAAACCGACACATCACGCAACAAATTCGCTTATAAGAAGATTTTTAAGTTATTCTATTAAAAATCATAATAGAAGTAATAACGAACACTAAACTATAAATGATCGATGCAAGCAGGTGTGCTTAATTTCATCGAAATCGAATTAAGCTCGTGTAAGTAGGAACTGGAAAAAAGGTCGAAAGTTGATTATTTATTTAAGAAAATTCAATTAAATAAGTAGAACGATTGAATCACATGTCCGCAGTTGATATTTAAAAATTCGTGCTTATTCAAAATCCCCTATTCTTCTAATGAACTCATGAAATTTTAATGAATTTTTGGGTAATCGTAATTTGCGAATAAGTAGGTAATCCTAGAATTGTACTTGCGGAATGGAAATCATTATAACGTACAATAGCATACGTTACACAGGGCCGCATTAGACCTTAAAGAAACATCATCACGATTTGTGAGCATTTGGAGTTATCGAACCCTAGTTAAATTCAACAAGAAAGTTAAAAAGATGTATTTCCACTTTCTGCTAAAAAAACATTGGTCAGGGTCATCAGTTCGCAAAATTTTCCGATTATCTCGACTTTCAACCAACTGATTCAATTTAATTGCTAAATTGTAAATGAATCCAAGAAGGTTTTCGTTTACCTTTGAAAGAAAGAGAACGACATAGTTCTGTGATCAATGACCAACTTGCAACTTTGTGTCAGTAAATTATTTATTATTACCAATATAAAAATAATTACCAACGAATATACCTATAAGATGCACTTTAATTTTTAATATTCTAAAATTAAAATAGTTTATTCAACACAATATTATTAAAATGTCAAACATGATAAAAATTGTAACTTCCGATAAGAAAATCATTCAAGTTCATAGTGATTTGGTGAAATGTTCATCCTTAATTAGCAAATTGTTAACTTTTGGTTATAACGAAGAACCGATAAATTGGTATCGATTGATTTTAAGATTATGACTTTGATTATAAATTGGGCGACTCATCAGAAAGAAGACAACAAAGAATTCAAAAATCTATGGAACCCACCCAATCGACCGTAGCCATTCCATTTTATGACGGTATCCCACTAACAGAAATTAGTGAGTGGAATAGAAAGTTTATGAATAGTCAAGATCAACCGACAATTTTGGAATTGATAAAAGCAGCAAATTTTTTACAAATTGATGCACTGTTGGATATGTTGTGTTTACATGTAGCAGATCTCATTCGTTTAAAGGTTCCAAAAGAATCGAGTGAGTTTTTCGGAATTGAAGATGTTATTCCCGAAGAGAAGATGTATAAGATGAAATTTTGATTAGATATTGAAGAAAGTTTTGAAAATTGTTATGTTATTATGTTGGTACTTACTTATTTTTAATAAATACTTTTTAAATTTTGCGAGTGTAGATTTAATGTTTTTAATAGATCCAAAAATATTACTTTTTTGAAACATATTTACGTTGAAATTAGATTTTGAAGTAATTTTTTAAATAATGTGCACGTGGGCTAAGTTTAAAGAAATATTTTATTGTTTAATTTTGAAAGAGGTAAAATAAAATATGCAAATGCATATTTGTCTAATTTATTAACCTAGAAATGATTCTTTTTTGTTTTTAATTTTCAACCAATCATATCGAGCTTGATTTACTGATCAACACGATCCTAGAATTAACTTCTGTTATACAACATATTAATCTAATAATCTTAACGAATAATCCTTAATCTAATAAGGTTTAGCCAAACAAAAATCTTAGGAGAGGGCAATATTGAGTAGTTTTGGTCATTGCAGCAAATATGTAATTTATTACAGGATCCCCTAAAAATAAATGCCTCGTGCATAGACAAAAGAAAGTGTCTCTTTTATCTATGGTCTCGTGTAAACTGAACATGCGATAACACATGCCAAAAAACCCTGTAAACAATGGCAGCGATCGAACGTATGAAAAAATCACCTCGTTTAAGTGCCCTTTAAATTTCCTACTATTTAGCATGACGTTTCGAAACTTTTATCAGTTTTAGAAAGTGAACCTTAACAGAACATAATTATTATGTACAAAGTGAATAATAATTATTATTTTATTATATAATTATTAATTATATATTATTAATATTATTAATAATTATTATATATAATAATTATTATTATTCACTTTGTACAAATTAATTTTTCGTAGCACCTTGTAGATACACTTGTTCTGTCGCACGAGTAAAGAAAATATAACCCTACTTTCTAAACCGATACAAAAGTATTTTAATTTTAGACGAAATCAATGTAATTACACCAACTTTTAGTAAATAGTAAAACCAAATCAGGTTTCACAAAAATGTTTGTAAACACGTAAGTACGCATAAATTCTCCACTCCTTTCTTGTATGTAACCTAAAATTTTAGTTCGAATTTGGCAAACAATGCCTCAACTTTCTTTCGCATATTGCGTTTGACTCGAAAATGTTCCTCTAAAACGCTGCCCGAAGAGATTATAATTCCGAAAAGGATACACCGAAATTCGACCGAAATTTTAAGCGCACTTGAAAGTACAATTGCTCGTGATCCAACGGCTGCTCATTACAAATACCACGATGATCCTTACCTCATACCTACATCGAATTTGGGGAAACGTACGTTTGCGATGTCGCAAGAAGCTGGTCGTAAAGCTGCACATTGGATAAGAAAGGAACACAGCGATTTGTTTCAACATCGTGAAATGGACCCGATAATTAAAGCATTTGTTCCGAGGGCGATTTATGATGAAAACAGTGAGGTAACAGAAGAAGATTTAAAAAGTACAATTCAAGACGGTTTTGTGGAAGACGCCCAGTTTGTTTACAAGTTACTGAAAGACAAAGGGGTGGAGATTTCCGATCAAACCCTGCAAGGTTTGTTAGAGCTGTTGTGCTTTTTCAATCATGAAGAGCCCTTATCGGAGGAGTTTATCGAGGAACGTTGGTTCAAGCAGGGTTCTAAAGGAAGGGAGAGGACCAGAAAGACGTGGAAGTAAGTTTTTTAAACAACAATCTGGCTTACTTGTTATTTTGAGTCATACCATATCAAACCTTGCTGAACTATTTCAATAAATTTGATTTTTGTATGTCCCAATGTTATGTTGATATTTTAATATGACCATTGTTTATTTAGAAAAATTAGAATTTTGACATTTTCACATAGTAAACGCAATTCGGAAGTGCAAAATTTTAGTTTTCTCTTTGAAAAAAGTGCCATCTGTTTTCTGAAATTATTTTTATAGGAATTGAAAGAGTGCACGAGCCAATTTCTTTACAAATAGGTAGGAGCTGTTTGTATTCACAAACCAAATCATAACTTTGAGACTTATCAATATGAAAGATAACTGATCCTAAAATCAGGGAAATTGAAACATGGGTTAGGAAAGATTCTTTGCAAGTTAAAGAAGTAATAAAATATTTTTAAAGATCTACCAAAGCACTATTTGACTTAAGTTTGTTTTCTCTTACCACGATGGGGGGGGGGATGAAGTACACTTGAACAAAGGAAGATTAAAAAGTAATAATTGCATGTTGAATTATTAATTTTGTAAATGTAACTTTTGTAATAATAATTATATTTTGATTTTTGATATTAGTTGTATCGTGGGTATGATTTTAAACTGCAGCCGTTCTACCTCTAGCAAAAAGCAATTTCCGTGTCATGCCAACCCCTGTTTCTAATTATTCTTTGTATAAAAAGGAGGTTTCTTGTACAGGAATTTAAAGTATTAAACTACCCCCCAACCTTTTTGTTTATTACTAATTTTGTTATTTAAATAGCATTTTGACAGAAATAATAACCACCATTTGTACCTTTTTGTGGTTTTGAAAAATAAATGAAGTGGTGTTTATTATTTTTCACCAAAAGAAAGTTTATAAGCTAAGAAAACTATTTAAAAAAGCAATGTTTTTTCGAACATGTTATTAATAATAATCTTGAAACAAATAAAATTTGTTAAATTTCTATTGTGAATAAAACCAACTGCCTTCGTTTATCTTAATTTCAGCTTTTACAAACTCTTGAAATTGCAAAAAATGCTGCACCTAGTAAAATATACCCAATAAAAATGTTTTTTAAAAAAGTTTTTAAATTTTTACAAGCTAAGTAAAATTTTAGTCGACATGTTTTTTTAAATTGTTAAATTTTTAGTTTAAGACACTGTTGTTTCAACTTTTGAAATCTCTTAAAAATCTTTAAACTTAGCTTGTAAAAATTTAAAAACTTTTTTAAAAAACATTACGTCACAAGTTAATAAACGATTTTTAAAATAATTGTGCCCGCCACACTAAAAGGAAAAACTATGATACCATTTTTGTTAACTTTCAGAGACGGCATGTTAGCCGAAGAACTTTTTATCAGCGTTGACAATCCAAGTGAAGAGATGTATTCTGCCATTATTCAAGGTATGATTAGGTATGGTCAAATCGATAGGGCACAGCAATTGTTTAAAGATGCCACTGAACAAGGTAAAGTTGTGTCATTGGACACATTCAATGCCCTTTTAGGCGTGGGCAATATGGTAAAAGACAGTTACGAATTGCGGTGGAGTTACATCACAGACTTGTTGAATTTAATGGCCCAATATAAAATTAAACCAAATGTTGGTACTCTAAATGGTGTTTTACAAACTATGAGTACCATGGGTACTGGAAAACTCCTCCGGGAAAATATGTTTAAAGTTTTGGCTGAATTTAAGGCTTTGGGTGTCGAACCTTCGCTCGCGTCGTGGTATTACGTTTTAATTTCGCACTGTCAGGAGCGGGGGCCTAAAAGTTTTATTTTACATTCAATACTAAAGGAATTGGAAGGAAAAGAGTTCAAGATTCAAGATTTAAAGGACACTTTCTTTTTTGTTACTGCTATGGACGTTTGTCACTATCATTTGCAGGATGTGGACTTGGCTAATAAGGTTCATCAATTGCTGCTTCACAAAAGCAATTATGATCTGATCGGCGACTCTTATAAAGAATCTATTTATTAGTAAGTAGATAGGTGCCAAAAAAGGATGCGTAATAATCTGCTAATTTTTTTTAGTCGTCATTATGTGACGCTACGCTGCATTTCTGAACCTCTGAATGAGTTTATAGAGAATTGTTATAATCGCCTGGTTCCTCACATTTATGTTCCCGAACCTGGTGTGATGTTGGAAATTTTACGAAGTGTAGAGGCATCTGGATCGATCGAGTATCTACCCAAATTATTTTCAGATATGATAATTTTTGATCACTTGAATCGAGAAAATTTACTTACCTTAACTCTTAGCATTATGGTTACAGAGGAACCCACAGATGATAACCTAAAAGAAAAATTATCTAACATTGGTTGGGAAATTTATAAAAAAATAGAGAAGGATGCAGAATTTAAACCGAGAGGTTTCTTGTAAGTGATTTATTATTATATAATATACTTTTACTGTTCATGCATGCAGAGTTGACAGTGGGGTGCATATGCCTGTTCGTGGCCATGTGTCCGTCTTCAACCGGGAAGGATAAAGTTAAATAATAGTAAACCCATAAAATAACAATTACAAATAATCACATAATTGTCAATTGTTTTGTATTGTCTAATTTATTAATGTGATTATTTTTTGTAATTATTGTTATTTTATGGGTATACTATTATTAAACTTTATCCTTTCTGTCCGAGGACGGGCACATGGCCACGAACAGGTTTATTTAGCCTATTTTAGATGAAAGGCTGTGTTGGTAGTGTCTGTTTTAGTAAAAAATTTATTTTTCAGGTATAATGGTGACATGCTGGGTAAAATAATGACAGTATTGTTGCAAAATAAAGATTTTGAGAAAGCCTGCACTGTGATGAGTATATTGGACAACAACCAACAAAAAACCATAGGTGTGCCTAGCTTAAATGCCATTTCGCTGTTTGTAGACAGCTGTATCGAAAATAAGTTACCGTCGAAAGCAATTGTAAGTAAAATTAACTCTTGTGTGTGGTTGTGTGTAAAAGATTTATTTTTAGAATTGTTTACAATTTGCAAATGATGCCGGACATGAAATTTCAAGCTTAGCTATGCATTTACAAAAAGAACTTACTTTAGATGAAATCCACCTGTCTCAATTGAGTAAAATTGTTACCTTGGAAGCCATTTCAACCCAATCTGTAAAGTCGTGATTATTATAGTTTTCGTAATCGTTTTGTAAGTAATTTAATAAATATTATATTCAATGTTGGTCTGCAATTTTGACCTCTTTCCCCTCCCCATTGCAAGTATTAAAAAAATTTGTGTGCTTTGTGGGATGCCATAACGTAGTTCTACAATAAATCTTGAAAAATTGGAGAATTTAAAAATTGTGACCTTAATTGACGTTTTAAAAAAATAACTAAGAAATACTAATTAATTGAGTTTGATAGGATATTTGTTGCAATTGTTAAATGTTGTTACGAATAATAAAAATGTTTCAAGTTACGCTTGGTGAAAAATTCCGCTAAAAATTTTAATGATTGCTTTCGATAATCAGGTCACCACACTACAAAAAGCGCTTTACTATCTAAATATTTATATTTAATTATTTATTTATATAATAAATATCCACTCAAACCATTTCAAGTGGAATAACATAAAAGAAAAAATATATTATGTACGTAGGTACATCGGAATGTCTTCAAAAGACGGAACCAGTCAACTCGGCGACGGTTATTTTGACAACTGGTCAACTTGACGGCGATTTGCCCAATGACTTTAATTTCGTTAAAATCTATTGATTATTTTTGCAATGTTGTTTTCTGTAATTTTTCAATTGTCGTGCCACCTGTCGACAACAGTTATGGGTACTCTTGTTAGTGCTTCTCTAAATGTTTTTTATGAATCGATGATGAATTGTGAATTTCAAAAAATAAATGGTACATAGGATGTACCGACTACTGTTCACTATTGTAATTTAGAAACAATATATTTAAAAAAAATTATAAGTAATAAAATTTATCACTTCAAGTGGTTATTTTTAGTATAGTTATTTTTAGAGTTGACAAATTGCCGAGTTGTGTATCGCCGAGTTGATTGACGCCGAGTTGACGTCGCCAAGTTAACCGTTGCCAGTTGTTGTGTACCAGCTAAAACATGCTGATGCACATTTGTTCTAAAAGATTTCAAATCATTAACAGTCTTAATATCATTCGGCAAATTGTTAAACATTTGCTGTCCTTGAATTGAAACAATATTTTGTGCATTTTTATCATTAGTTAAATATTCCGGTAATAAACCGTTATTCATCTTAAATATATAAATCAAAATGTGATAATTTAACCTTTGTTTTACACTTAACCATTTCAATTTATTTAACATAACTTGGCTTTCAGTGTTACTATCACATCTCAATATCACTCTCATTGCTTTATCTTGCAAACTTTGCAATCTTTGAATATCATTATCATTGCACATCATAAATAATATGGTGCTACAATAATCAAATTGTGACCACACTATAGTATTATAAATTTTAATAAAATCTTTATCGAGTATTTTATTCCGAATGTTACACAATAAATTTGCTCTCTCCCGAATTTTAGAACACATCCCGTCTACATGCTTCTCGAAATTCAAAAATTTATCAATAATTACACCCAAGTACTCAATTTCATTTGCCTGCGTGATTTTCTCTTTGTCGATGCATAAATCCGTTGTAAAATTACAATTCATCACCATACATTCTGTCTTCTTTGTATTAATTTTCAGTTTATTCATACAAAGCCAATTCTTCAAACGTTCCAAGTTGTTTTTCATTAATTCATGACATTCATTCTCATTATCTCCAATAATATATATTAATGTGTCATCACCATATTGTCTAAGTTCGCAATTTTCCAAGACAAATTGCATGTCATTTACATACAAATTAAATAGCAGGGGTCCCAAAACACTACCCTGCGGAACGCCGTCATCACATTGTAGCTTATTAGATATTACACCATTTCGCCTTGTACGCTGTGTCCTCCTTTCCAAATAACTCTGGAACCAGCTACATTCAGTGTCGCGTATACCGTAGTTTTGCAATTTTTGAAGTAAAATTTCACGGTTTACGGTCTCAAATGCTCTTTTCAAATCTAATTTTACTACAAAAATGAACTTATTTCTATCAATTTCGTACTTCCACTCTGTTATCAACCAATTTAACGCTGTCTCACATGAATATCCTTTACGAAAACCGGACTGTTGCTTAACTAATAATCCGCCATCGTCCAGGTATTCATCCAGTTGCTGTTTTACAACTTGTTCTAAAATTTTTTCATACACTGGTAACATATTAATCGGTCTAAATTCTTCGCATTTATTCGTGCCTTCAACTTTTTCAGCTGGTACAACAATTGTTTCTTTCCAACACTCTGGAAATGTTCCCGTCTCCAACGACAGATTGACTATTCTTAGTAAAACTGGACCAACGATATCAAAACTATCGCCAATCATTCTTGCCGTCATAAGGTTTGTATCACATTTATCCTTAAGACTTGTGATTATGTCCATCAATCGTTCACTGTCGATAATTTTAAACTTAAAAATAAATTCAGTTTCTCGGCCAGTATACGAAAACTTCACATATGAAATAGAGTTTACAATATCTTTTATACTGTCGATAAAGTATTTATTAAAAAGTTCTACAATTTCTGTATCAGTGGTAATTAATTTTTTATCAAATAGTATTCCTATCTTTTCTGGTTCATTATCTTCATTTGCTATACGATTTAATTCTTTCCACATATTTTTTTTATCACCTATTTTTTCTTATATAATTTGATTTAGCCAATCGAACTTCATTTTTAAACTTCTTTTTTATCTTGCAGTATTCAATGCGGTATTTATCTTCTTTTGTGCTAACATCTTTGTTGTGTAATTCAATTTTCTGCTTCTCTAGACTGTTCAATTTATCATTGAACCACTTATTTTTATAAATAATTTTATTTGTGGTAAACTTTTTAACAGTATTCAATATTATCTCTTCAAATTTCTTTGCCAATTCATTAACATTAGTTATTTCATCTAAATTGCCAATATTTTGATTAACTGTTTGATTATGCAACTCTGTCCTAAATTTGTCCTTTTCGTAATTCAAGTATTTAGTCATTATTTTATTTCAATAAATTACAAAATAAGGAAAAATCAGTTATCAGATATGATGGATTAGCACTGAAACAAATACTTAAGCTAAATAATACTTTTTTAATTTAGTTTTATCAAACAACTTGAAAACAATGATAGATATGAAAGATACATAAATACAAAAACAGTCCGAGTAAAAGAAGAATATTCTTTAATTAAATTTAGAAAAAATATCTTTCACTGTTTTTGAGTTAAAGAAAAAGCGTTCATCAGAAACGCACAACGCAGAGGAGCAAGAATTGTCTTGCAATCTGATACAAAGTAATAAATGGTTGGTTGCGTTGTGTTTTATGACGAACGTTGTGTTTTAAATAATATTTATCTTTTATCCTGGTCAATTTTGACGCTCTGAATTTTTGATCCAAAATAATTAACAGAACATTAGTTACCTTTAAATATAATTTTAATTTTCAACGTTTTGAGCTCCTCGAGGACTATAAAATATGTACATAATATAAATATTTTTTATTTACTACGTTAAGACAATTTTCTAACCTTGTGTTGAAGCACTTGCTTAGAAGTTTGAATAAAGAAATTAATAGTAATTTTTATTTAAAAAAAAATTATAATAACTTGCTTTTATAATACTTAAAACGATATGTGTATACTTTTGGTGCATACCTGCATAGTTATAGGTATTTATAGTCTGCATTAATTGTTGCATTATCAGATTTGAACGATTAGATTAATTAAATCAGAGGTTTTTAAAGGGTACTCCGCGAACCCCCAGGAGCTACATGGTTTGTACAAAAACTAGCACGGTCACCTGTTTAACTTTATTATAACTTTATCGTTTATTTATTAATTTATAACAAATAATAAGGTTCCATATTTCAGTCGCGTTTGCAAAAGTACTACAACAAAAGTTTTAAAAGCACTCACTCATTCGGATAGTGCATAGGTACATCAGAAATATTCGTCTAGATCGATTATGGGATGATAATAATTTATATGACTAATAAGTATTTGTAATGTAATGTACAAAATTAAAAAATAAATTTCAAAATAAGAAATAGAATAGAAAAAAGTAATAATCCTTATAAAACAATATACCATTAACTTATGCTGACGACTCAAATTACTTAAAAATTAGGTAATATCGATTTCGTTGTTATGAATATAATAATAATTATTATACTTCTATTATTTATTAAAATATAAAAATTGACTTAGAATGATTAGAAAAGGAGTGGCGGTTATGACCTTTTTCAATAAAAGGGTAGAGAATTAAAAAAATTGAAAAATATGAATTTATAATAATAATGTTTCTCTCTTTGCAGTTAGAGAATATATTGCAATAATTACTAATTTTTTCACTACAAAAAAACAAAGGATAATAAAAACATAAATTTTTAACCTCTCAGGAGAACGAAACCAATTCTTTACGGAGAGGTTTGGAGGAACTGGGAGAGGCCTATGTCCTGGAGTGGACGAATGCAGGCTAATGAAGAAGAAGAAGAAATTTTCAAAAGTATTTTATTTAATTGTTTATTTATAAGATTCACATTCGTAAGAATAATGTTTTCCTCTTTCATGACTTTCAAATTCGTTTGATAGTACAATAAAACTTGATATTTTACAAAAAATAATTAAGGGATCAACGAAGCTCGGCATAGATGTAATCGAATATATATACTTTTTCATCAGGAACCGATGAGACTACCCCAAATTTAAGGGTACTTGTTGTTTTGAAAGTTGTTACATGGGTGATTTCTCACGATTTGTTAGAAAAAATATTAATTACAAAGCTGAAAGACATTTTAAATCCTTGTAATTTCGTGTTTTTTACCCTCTAGGAGAAAAATTTTCCATTTAAGTTATGGCCATTTGTTGTTAAGAAAGTGTGTTTTTATTAAAATCAAAATTGTCAATTTTAAGACTGATATTATGTTTTTATATATTGTAACGTGTCTATTTTTCAACATGAACATCTCTCCTTCTAAATACAGCTTTCGATAATCTACCCATATTTTTGTCCGTTTGCGTTTTCTTCTTTGGTTCTCTCTACGATTTTATCTTGAATTGTTTTTCATTACGTGCAAGGTCATTCTCAATGTATATCTTTGTGCCTCGTAGTTTATGTTTATTTTCCGTTATGAACAATTTCTGAGTATTCTTGCATCTACTTAGATCGTAAGTTTCCCCTGTATGTATTGCAGTTAAAGGGCGCCTGAAAAATTATTGTCAGAAGCCAAACGAGCATAAAAAAATCAACTAACGATGCTGCAGCAAGCATCGTAAGACCTAGAAAGAGAGACAGAGAAGTAGGAACTCTTTCAAATTATAGGTCGATACAGATGTCCGACACAGGGTTCTCCAAACAATCATTAGGTCAACTATGACTCATGTGGTCTGGTTTGGTGTACTCCTCCGCCACACAAATAAAAAAAATTTAGGCTATTCAAAGAAAAGCCACAGAGAAATTCTCAGCATAATGTCATAAAAATCTTCATCGTAAACCAAATTAACTGTAATTAAAAATTTTGGTCTGGTTGTGGCGGTCTCGGTGCTTCGGAAGGCACGTCAAGCTGGTGTTCCTCCCATGTTGATAAATTGCCATCATTAAGAATAAATAAGGTAACGGGAGCATTCAAAGTCATCCTACTAAGTTACCTCAGATGTAATATGTTCCAAGAACTTTATAACATCACCTAAGTTTTGTTACAGGATCTAGTCATAAATTGTGAGAAAGAAGCTAAATCAGCATAGCCTGTAGTTAAAAAATTAAACAACTTGAAAAGATTTTTGTATTGTAGAATTGTGTCGAGTTGGGAATAGCGGAGTTCGCCTTAGACATCATAGCAGAATCACTTTATTAGATTTTTCCGTTTGGGAAATTTTGATGGGAAGGACATTAAAAATAATTGATGTTTAATCGTATTGTTTCATCGATGTTGATACGAAGACGAAAATTTTTAGTTTTCCAAAAAGCTGTTTCTACTCCTTTTTATTGGTAAATAATTACATGGAGATAATTTCATTTTTGAACTATTTTACTTGGCATCCTCACGTAAAGATGGCGCTAAATGGATGGTTTTTATTTTTAATCTTGAGATTTCATTCTATTGTAATATTATTTTCTGTGGTTGAAATGTTTACTACAATTTCTGATCGATATTGAATGTAAAACCATGCAACTGTTGCGTTTTACATTATTCACTCTTTTAATAATCAATTTGATTACAAAACGTCAGTTCTGACATTCGAGAGTTTCAGAAACCTAACCTAACATTTTGTAATTCAGTAAACACAATTTTATTACGATGCACGACGTAAACGAAGCAAGAAAAATCTTGGAGGCATCTCTAAGCGAAGAAACCAAAAACCAATATTTCAAGATTCTCAAGCAGTGGTTTCTGTTTAGCGGTTCGATAACAAAAATGCAGTTCGATGCGTCGGTGAGGAAATTAATGACAACCGAAGATCAACTTCGCAATCACAACCAATTCTTGAGAGCTATTATCGGGAAAGTGACTAATACGCGTACGAAAAGTGGTAGAAGTACGTGCGATAAAGGTTGCTTTGAGATTGTAGATTTTTCTGATTATTACACGCCCCCTAGTCCTACATACGTCCTGCCGTCTGAGATTGAAAATCGTAGCGCTGCAGCGGAGTTGTTTCTACCCGACAGTGGTTTTGTTAGCACTCGAATTGCTATTGCTTCGTGGGAGCATGGTTTAGAGACTGCAGAAGATGGTGTGACCGAATTATTGGTTCACGCCTGTCAGTCGTTTGTTAAAAATATAATCACAGCGATGATTACTAGAAAACAAGGTTATAAACTTCGCGACAAAAAGTTTCAGTATGGTTTTGGGCTGCCAGTTCCAGATCCTTTTTTAAGAAACACAAATAATATAATCGATAATACGCAAGAGTCCAAGGTAGAGGTGTCCGAAGAAGACGACACTTTTATTCCTACTTGCAGGCCGTCGTTAGAAAATGCCGAACAGCAAGCTGCGTTTTCATATATGTGCGGAAAAAGAAAATACTCGGATGGAAAATTGACCATGTCTTTATTGTATGAAACTCTTAGGGAAAATCCAAAGATTATCGGTCTGCAGTCGGTGTACAATGTCAACATACTGCGAACTAGGTTGGCATTAACGGACGATTAAATTTGAAGATTTATTATTGTGTAAATAAACAATGTTATTTATTTTTATAGTTGTAAGTGAAATTATCTTATTTTATATCGGGAGGTTCTCAACGTTTTATGTAAGTACCTAATAAACGAGAATTTTTAGATTCAGGTACAGGATGTTGTTTACTTTTCGTACTAACTCGATCTACAAAATGTATCCTTTTCCATTCAATTGCCATATTTCACATTGAAAAATTTGAAAAAGCATGGTTTGCTACTTGAGTGTACCGAATACCCGGTTTGAGCTCTGATATTCGACTGTTTCTAATTAATGTATTTTAATGAGAAAATTATATTTCGTTCATATAGAAACAAACTAATCATGTAATCAAAACATTAATTATAATTTTTCGGTAGTTCTACTGCCTGGCTGTTAATGATTATTAATATTTTATCACTAGGGAAGATCGTTAACATAGTATGTAAAGGCCCTAGAGTGTTACTTATAGTGTTTTCAAGATTAAATTATTACCGAAAGTGTAATTAATTCTTTAAAATGCTTTAAATGTTTGTCGCGAAATTTTATAATCGATTTTTAATCGCTTTTAGTTGAACAATAGCGCTAAAATTTACCATAGATATGTAGTATTACCGATGACAATGCAATTATCGGCAATTTTTCCTACAAACATTGTGAGTATTGATTGATGATTGCTAGAGCTCTATGCTTGGATGCTGGTAAAAAAGAGTTTCAAAGTTTATTTTGTGTTTTGATTGAGTTTTGTTTTTTAATATTTTATTTAATTAATTTATTAAAGCTTAGTTATCCAAACATTTATTTTAATTTATATCAATTTTTAAACAACAATTTGAATGTAAATGAACACTAACATAAACTCTCCTTGAGGCTTCAAAATTAAAATAAATATTTGGATCTCTAAAATATAAATTTTGTAGTTTTAAAACCGTTTTACATGTGTGTTCAAACATGGAGTATATTTGAATAAAAGTATCTTTGGAATGGCACGTAAACTAAGGGGAAGGCGTGTGATATCGTCGATTTTAACAGAGAAAAGTACACTTAATTTCTGGACGTGACATAGGCATATTAAAATTTGCAATCACTCGATAGGGGAGTAGGGATTCACCCTCCAACTGTGCGCGTCGTTGAACTGGATTAACGAGATTCCCATTAATGATTTTCATACTAAACTAAAATGTTCGCAGATTAGAAAAGTAGTCAATTTAACAGAAGCTCGTTTAAGAATGACCTAGGGCATGGTACAGCAATGTGTTATCCTGTTTGAGCCATCTAAAAGATACTGAAAAAAAAATCGATAAATAATAAATGGGAACTTAAGATTAAGAACTCGGAAATATATTGCATATTACAATTTTTTCTTAAAAAAATCAGATGTGATCATGTCCATGACTATCATACTTTTACTAAATATTAAAAATAAAAAGACGTAATTTTTAATAACAAAGAAAAAAAATATTTTCCATTAACTAATTTAAACCAAAATTCAATCGGCTTTAAGTCTCAATTTAAGATACGTAATATCAAATTTGGTTTCGAAATTTCTATTAGTTTCTGAGATAGAATGCACACAAACTTTGACCACACACAGACATTTTTTTGAAATGGTCTTATTTTGCTCACGAGATCCATCAAAATCTCAATTTTTTTTCTACACGTAAACAATACTTTTTCATATTATTTATGATAAAGTAAAAATAATATTGGACTAAATTAAATAAAATACTCCTAATACTTACATATAAAATATCTGCAGTTTCCATTCAATTTCGAATGGAATTTTTCAATAAAAAGTTTTCAATTAAATTCTGAAATCATATTAGTAACGCGGTAGCTAAAGGCACATCATAAGTTTTTTTTGTAGTATTTGCTTCAATTACATTTTTTGTTGTTAAAATATCCAACAAAGGGGTTATTTATTTAGCAATATGTAATAAACGGTTTAAAATGAAATAAAATTTGATTTGAATAGATTTGTAGGGCCAACGAAAACAAACACCTCGAGGCAACTTGGCTGCTTATACCTTTACGGTTAATCCCCTAATATTTACTCTCAAATTCTGTTTCTAGTATTTTCTTTAATTGGATTTGAAATAAAAATATTTTAGCGACTGCATGTCTTCGGGATGTCGACCAAATATAATTAATGTATGTAAAACCCCTTAAAACAATACATACAAAGAATCATTTTAAGCATTTTTTTGAAATTATTTATCGTCCCAGTAAGACCTGCAGAATATTTAAATAATATGTTCCAAAATGAGATTTTCAAAAACAAAGGCGCCTGTCGCTTGTAGCTTCCAGCTGTGTGCAATGATGTGCAAATATAATGTAATGTAGTAGGTATCTAATGGCTTTTAATAGTATCATGTAATAATTAATTAATAAATAGCTGCCAGCTGATGACTAAAAAGTATAATTTAAAATTAACATACACAGTAGAACTCGCACATTATTTTATTCGATTAATAAAACTGAATTCAATATTTTTAGTTTATATAGTACATTTAGCGTGATATTTTTTAAAAAATCACCTGCGGCGCTATATATGTTTTCTGTTATTTTTATTTCGTGGAATGACCAAAACGAGATCGAGGGTGTAAAAATCGAAATTTATAAATTCAATATTTTATTTTCTAAATATAAATTACAACGCAATAAATAGAAAACAGAATATAAAATGATACATCATAAATAAAAATAGCGCAAATTTTCTATCCACATTCTTACAAACATATTAAATAATGAGAGGTACTTTTATACACAGTTCTAATTATAAGTTTTTGGTATCAATTACCAGCCATAGTTTGTTCCGAAACCGGAGAAAGTTGCGTGAGAGACGACTGCAGCTGGAGAGTAGTGCACTGCAGCGGTTTTAGCGATGACTGGAGCATGAGCGGCGTAGGTTGCAACTGGAGCAGCGTGAGCGTAGGCAGCTACTGGAGCGGCGTGAGCGTAGGTAGCTACTGGAGCAGCATGAGTGTAAGCAGCTTGAGCGTAGGTGGCTACTGGAGCGGCATGAGTGTAAGCAGCTTGAGCGTAGGTGGCTACTGGAGCGGCATGAGCGTAGGTGGCTACTGGAGCGGCATGAGCATAAGCAGCAACTGGAGCGACGGATAAAGCATCGTTGGTGATACGGGTATCATATTTGCGGACGCTGGAGAAAGCACTGTCGACGGCTTTGGCGTAATGGGAAACAGCTTGGTTTCCTCCCAAAGAACGGAGAACGCTTTGGTGGGAAGATCCTACCGATGGGGTGTGATAGGCGATTGGAGCGGCAGCAGCATAAGTTGCTAAAGGTGCGGAGTGTACTGCGGCGACGGCTGGAGCGGCGTGGATGGCGTGGACGGCTGGGGCGGCATGTACGGCAGCCAATTGTGGAGCATGAGATTGATGGATGTACGAGCTGCTTACGGCCGATGCTGGAGAATAATGAGCTACTGGTGCGGCTGCTGCGTAGGTCGTCAATGGGGCACCAAGGGCAGCTTGAGCTCCCAAGTATCCTGCTTGTGCGACAGCCAAAACGGCGGCGAGAATGATGATCTAAAATATAAAAACAGTTGTAGTTTGAAAAATTCGAAACAATTTTTTCGATAAACGTTTGTAAGTACCTTAATCATTGTGGTGTAGTGTAAAAGTTAAGAACAACTCTGAAACTGATGAATAATCCTATATTCGCCCGAATATATATAGTCGATCAGTAGTTGTAAAATGTAGTACAAAGTGGTCCACTTTCGTTTTCATCGAAGGTCTGGGTTAGGGTGGGATCTCTTGGTTTTGGTACAATCGCAGAAGTATCAACTTGAAAATCGCTGCCGGCTTCGCCCAATTGTAATTTAAAATACAAGTAGATGTTTTAATTATTTTTGTCATTGTTAGACTACAGCTGATTTTTAAGCAGCGTATTATAATCATTAAAAATTAATTAGCATTTTAACGATGTTATTAATTAATAATAAATATTTTTATTTATGTTATTAACATTTAAAGTTCAACGTTTTCTCAAAATAAAGCATTGACATAAATAGTCTAGGTTAATAAATTAATTAGTTCAAATCGTAGACAATTGTGCAGACAGACAAAAGGTAAATGCTCTCTTGCTCTAGTTTAGCTTTCTTCTTCTAAATAAACGGCTTTGAGGATTCAAAAATAGAACCCTTGAATCCTTTGACGTTTTTGAAAACGGGGATGAATATTTTAGTGATGCTATTCGAGTATACCGACTCATTTGTTTGTTATTCGGTCTTAGAACTTTCGGATCACCGTGTATGCAGGCGGAATAAATTAAAGGTGTTTTATATCATTGTATAATATGTATTATTACACATGTAATATCGCTTGACGAAGAGGAAGGTCATTGATATTATAAAAGAAAGAGTTTTAGCATAGGTCAAGTACGTACTGCGATCTGTAAAATATCAATTCGCGTAATGGTACAATGGTATCGATAGGTGTTTGTACGTAAAAAAATGTGTGCCAAATTACATAAAAATGACACCTTAGTTTTTACAAGTAGTGATTGGGTGAAATGGGTCTTGAAAATGTCAAAGTTGCACTTTTAAATTTAACAATGTGCGAATTACATATGCAAGTGGGGTAATAATAAATTTTTGGTTCAAAACGTTGAGCGATTGTTTAATGTTTTTTTAAACCGTTTTATTAACTTTCTTTATAAACTTTGAAAACATTTTTTTGTATTTTAAAGAGCAGCGTTGCCATGGGGGAAAAGCTTATTTGCCTTCTCTTTTATGTGGTTTTAACGTTTGAATTAGTAAAATTGATCGATTGCGAGAGGGATAATAAAATGTTTCGGTATTTGATGTATTACTATAAATTTAGAATTTAATTTTCAAAATTAGAAGCTTAGAAAAATCGAAAAATATTTCAATAAAGTTAAGTTACGGTGGATTGCACTCGGGGGCTTTTTATACCCCGGGGGTCCTTGGGCGAGTTTTGTTTTCAATTGTTGCGTATATCGTACACCTAGCACGTAATGAAATATTGACAATTATTCAGAAGCCTTTAAAATTGTGGGCTTGTCACACTACTTATTATATTATTGCACACTAGGAGGTTAACATTTACTATGTTATTTTAATCTTGTTTGGAGCATAAAGGTGTAGGCATAAAAAACTTGATCGTATCTTGGATATTACAAATTTCACAACAACAATTATTGGACGTACATGTTTGTTTAACCTATTTTTTCGACAAACAAATAAATTAATAATAGGCTCATTAAATGTTAACTATTCAATGAATTATTTTTGCAAGCAGAATCGTGACTCTGCGATTATAATTTACTTATAAAAAGGTTTCGTGTAGGTTTTTCGTTAATTTTTGGGATTTAAAAGAGCCATTTTAAGGTACCTTTTTTTATTTTAACACAGAAAACCGGTTCGGAATTACTCATTCCATTAATTACATTCAACAATTTAATGTGAAGAACTGTTACTCATTCACTGATCTGCCTTCCTTTAGGGGCTTGATTCATTTGGACAAATAATTTTTGTTTGTGCTTCCCCCGATTCTTGCATGGTAAAATAGCAGTACTATGACAAAAAAAGTATAAACATAAAATTGTTTGAAGAAAGGCACTGCTTTCTCTCTCTTGCTTCCTTTTCCCAATCTTTTACTCTCATGTTGTTTAGGTCTTTTTAGACTTCCTTTCCCTATCTATTTATTGGTCTTCTTCTTTTCCTCAATCTTTTATATTTTGCTTTTCCAGAACTCTTCTATCATTCATGTAGTTTCCTTCCACCATATTTTATCATTTTTACTATCGTATGACTCAGAGAGGAAATGTTTTAGTAAAATATAACAAAGACGTACAGTTCCGCGAAGACAAATTCCAGAGTGAAAACCTGACCTCAAAGACGACCTATGCTCAGTGACATCGACGCCATTGGGCAATTGGAGATCCCGGGGTGCGCAATCGGCTATCGTAAAGATGCCGTCCTGGATATGGCGGTTTTAGGCTGAGTAATAATTCGGTTCTGGCTTTCATCCTTCCCACGCACAAAACAAGGTTACCTTAATGAAATTAAAGAAGAAATTTGGCATATTACATTAGTAAAATATGTCTTCGACAAAAAAACCAGAAACTGTATATTATAAAAATTTAAACGCTGCGTCGAACATTTATATAATAACCAAATTGTTACGGGAATAAAACGGCAATTTTATGTTTTTTCAAAATAATTCGGTGAAATGTGAGTATTTTTCAGGACGTTATCGTTCGAATGTATAAAAAAATCAGATAATTAATTCTCTAGCACTTACTATTTTAAGTAAACCGTGGTGATAAAAGGATGAAATAAATTTGCCTTTCACAAAATATCCCCCAAGATTTGTTCGATGTGGTAATTTAGATTTCCCTTCCGATTATCCTGTGAACATTTTTATTGTTTTATGACTTTTATTAGCCCCTTTCTTATCAAAAGTTTGTAAAATTTTTATGTAGTCGAGAGAGGAAAATGAAATTTAGCTTTTTAAACGTTTTATTTAGGAAATCACAAAAATGTATATTTTTTTCAAATAAATTACAACACAGACATCTTTCCAGTTTGTTCTTTTAAATAATTTTTATCTTGAAAGCTTTTCATGGTTTTTCATCTTTAAAACCAACTTCTGGGTGTTCTCAAATCGCTGCGTTCGATTAACTTGAGCGATTCGTATCGATTTCTATAAAAAAAAATTCAAATTTACAAAATATAAAAATTGTGTAGTACAAACCTGGTGCCCCTCGAAGTTTCCGGTTTTAGAACACTGAAATGGTAATGCGATAAGAAATAATATTACCTACTGACAATAATTAATTATTCAGTTACCTCGGTATCGGCGATTTAATTAATCGAGGCGATTCTGTAATCCTAAAACGAATAAAATTAAAATTCAATTTGTCTTGTAAATAATTAATTAGATACCTCGATGCAAGTTGAATTAATTTTGACGGGTCGAGTAACCTAACGGAAGAGAAATTAATAGGGAAATAAGAAAATTTTAAATTTCGCTTGCTTACTTTGGAGCTCGCAATACTTTGCTGATGGCGTGAGTTGATGGAAAACTAGAAAAAGATCTGTAAAATTGGAAAATCTAATTAAAAATGTATGATTTGTACCTGACTGGGGACCTTATTGAAGGAATCGGTTCTGGAGGCCTGCAAAATTAACATTTCCATTTAAATAAAGTGATTTTTTAAGATAAAACTATAAAGTTTCTTTTAGCCAAATATATTATAGAGCTGCCGAAGGTAGGTAATGGTGCATCGATGTTACTAATTAATTAAATATATTGATTTGTATTTCCAGCCTCGCCCGTCGCGGGCACTAAAGTATTTTTCGCCCGCCATATTCTTACTTTGCTTTAATGCCGCTAATTAAATATAATAATTTATTATTTTATACGAAAAAGAAATTACGAAAAAGACACAGGGAGTGCGAGAGAACAAAAGAAAAAGAGATTTAACTTCTTAAGGATCGTAGTCTTCTTAAGGTAAAAATGATAAGGATCCAGACGAGAGACATAGCTCCAATCGCAGACAAAGCAGAAGTCCTTCGATTGAGGCTGGAGGGTCTTTCAAGTCGGAACATCAAGTAACCTAATTGGCCATCTGAAGGATGAAGGGATAACGGAAGAAACATCATATCATTGTTTGGATCCGGTATTAAAAGCAACGATAAGAAAAGGCTCACAAGAAATAAAAAAAGCCAAAATTGATGAACCACTACTCCGACAGTTGAAACGGACGGTACTCGAAGTTGGCATATCCAAATCTAAGAAAAGAAAAACCCGCAAGAGCGGAACAACCCTCTGTTTGTTAAACTTTTGACACGGCCTTCAGGCCGCACAACCTTGTCAATCTAGTTATTATAATATTTTTAATTTTTATTATATGTTTTAAATTTTACTAAAATTGGAATTGGTAAAAATTGCGATTGGAAAAGTACGGAAAAGGCACCTTTGGTCGCTTTAATGGAGATCGAAAAGTAGGACGTTACCTACCTCAATGGCGAAAAGTACATTGGAAAATTTAGTATCTTAAATTTTTAATTTTTAATGTCAATATTTTTTTGAGTTGATTTTCAAGTATTTTAAGTTGCAAAATATTTTTCCATTTACTTTTAAAATGCCGGTATTGGAAATTTACGTTTATTATGTCGAGTAATTGTTGCTTAGGTTACTTAATTAAATTTTACGAAAAAAATATTAAATAAATCTTAATTGTTAGTCTAAATACAAGACGAGGCGTGGTTTATGATCCTATTACTTCATAGTTCAATGAAAGCCCGTGACAAGCTTGTTAATTTTTTTTCTAAAATTAATCCAATGCTTTATATTTAGAATAAACCAATTGTTGCAAAATTGCAGATCGATTTTATCTCATAAATTTGGTTAAGAGGCAGCTTAATTACATAAAAGCTGCCGAGCAGGTGATTATTAAATAACACAAAAAGTTACCTTGGGATCGCGATCGGAGGAATAATCAGCAGTTCCGGTGATTGCCTAAAATAATACAAAACGAGTCAAATACACAACAAAAGCCAATTAAGCAGTCTCTTGCCTTGGCCCATTTTCGGAACAAGTTATTCGCGCCACCTCTTCCGATGGACTCCTACAAGCAGGATTAAAAATTTTAAAATTACGGTCACTTTTTGTCTCGAATCGATTACGAACCGATGTGTTTTAAGTAGCAACAAAAAATTTTACTTACGTCGGCGAAGGTGTAGCCCAAGTTTCTTCGTCGTCGATTAGCAAGCCATTTCGAGCTCGTCTGAGAAAAACAAAAACTCGAGGTGGATTATCGATTCGAATGGAAACTTTAATTTTATTTCAATAAGTTACGAACGTTTGAAAATTGAGAAGGAAGCAGGTCGTTAAGGAATTAAAGAAAACATAAACCGATTTATCAATAAACTCTGCTTTACAGAAATTTATACTCACCTATGTGTTATCGAGCTGAACGAATCTTCATCTATTACTTTATATTGAGCGAGAATTCGGATTATGAGAGGAGTTAAACCGAGAAACAATAAAACACACAAGAAGCAAGCAAACGAAAATCCATTCTGAAATTAAATTACATTGAATTCTTTCGACTAACGGAAATCTAATTCCAATTATTATTTACACAAAAAAGATACAACATTCTATAGCAAGAATTAATATTTTCCATCGAATAATATGTAATCCTTACCAAAGGATCCACTATCATTTTGCAAATTATGATTCTCGTTGCATCGAATAAATTCCACAACGACTCGCACCTCCCAATATCGTTATCAATTGTCCACTTGACAAAATCGTGCACGTCCAGGAAATAATTTTCCAACCTCCCTGTATACACTCGTGTAGTCTGGAAATAAAAATTAATCTCTGTAGTAGATAAGTATCGCGTCAACATACGTTTTGTCCAATTTTTATCCATTCTTCTCCTTTTTACAAAATTCTGAATGCGTCTCATCTGTGACGACGATCGATGAACTCGATTTCCAAACGATTTCATCATTAATTCCACGGCGGTTATTTTGTACAATATTTTGTCCCGATAATCCTTTAAAAGTTGAACCTGAGTCCGATCGATATTTTTAGTTTTGTTGACTAAAACTTCAAATTTTATAACCGTCCGATAATCGCTAAGTTGTTTAGCAACTTTTTGGATTTGTTCAGCCAAAAGAATTAAATCACGGTTTGTTACAGTTTTGGAAGATTCCATTCGATACTTTGTCATGTTTACTCGAGAAATGTTGGACAGTTGCTCCAAGAAGTCTTTAAGTGAGGGCGTTAGAAAATTTAAGGTGGTTAAGTTGACGGAAAATTTGTCGACGAACTTGTGGAAGTCGTTCCACTCGCTTTGGTTTAACAGGTGATCCAATTTTAAAACGTTTTCCAAGTTAAATGTGGTGTAAGCTGTGCGATTGTGATGGCAGTTGCTGAAAATGACCTATAAGCATTAATTTTTCTCGAATTAAATTAGTTACGTTAAAATGTTTTTCAAACTGTAAGAAACGTTAGTTTTGTAATCTTCGTAGAAGAATTCAAAATCCTTGTCGAATAAAGTTTCGAGGACGGTGAAATTGGGTTCGTCGTAAAGTTGTCGGCATACCAGAGTCTGACCGTGGGTGCCGAGTGCGAAAGCTGCTGCTCCTACCGCCCAAATTATCACCGATGAAACGGAAAGTAGACCCAATCCAGCTAGAAGAAATGAAGATAATCTCGGGTTTAAACCGCATCCGCAGGGAATTCCGCATAGTAGAAGAGTCCAAACAATAAATATCAGCGAACACACAACTGAAAAAATATAAATGTCATCGATCCGGTGCATACGATTTTATATTTGCATAAATGCAAATTTTTGCATACAAATGATACAATAATTTAAATAATTGGCGTTAGTTTGTCGAATTTAATTTTTTTGAAAGTTGAAAATAAATTACAATAAATCATAAAATTTATTAAATAATTAAATAGGTTAATTTAAATAACCGTTTTTGATTACAGCAGATTAAACTCCATTTTCACACCCAATTACATGTCTCTTACAAAATAATATAATTTCAAAGACGCGCAAGATTGGATTAGCGAGATTGTAAACTTTGCTTTGCTAAGACAAAAACTTCGAACAGAGACAAGACAGGAATTTCGAAAAAAATTGTAACAAATTTTTGTTAAAGCCAGAATTTGATATTTAGAAAATGTTAACCATATAATTTTTTCATCACTCTGTATAATTTTTATTTTTTGCATCGAATGATATTAATTTTCTATGTATTTGTTCGTAAATTTTTATGTTCAAAGATAATTAAAGTAAAACATCTTCAGTTCTAATTAAATCTAAATTTTAATCTTGTGAGTTTTAAAATAATCTAAATATTATTATTTAGGGGCAAAAACAGAGGAAGGACCCCCCAACTCCTCGAAGTGAAGAAAATTTATTTTCTACAAAACATAAATTATGAACAACATAGAATGATAATACAAAGGAAGTATATAATCTACCTTGTCATCATTTAAAAGGAAAATAAAATGATATTATAAAGCTTCTGTTGTGGTTCTCTATGTTGATGCACTGAAGGGTTTTCCAGACCACCCGGTGTATGCAGTTTAATTTTGTATATTACTATGGATCAAATTATTGTTGCTATTATTAATTATTTATACACCTTTTTAACGCCATAAATCTGAGACTTACCACTGAATTTAATTTTTTTCCTGTTATTTTAAATTTCCTCTGTGTTATCACTCTTCGGTGGTACGAGGTCTTTAATTTGTTTTTAAAATTTGCGTTGGTTTTGATTATTAGGGGGAATTCAATTCTTTCTGTGATTTAACAATTTTCAATTTAACCACCGACTTGTGTACCTACAAATTTTTAAATTAAATATCCCATCAAAACTATCGTTAGAAATCTAAGCCCACCTGAATTTTATCTTCTAATGGAACCGATAAATCTATAAATTAAACTTATAAAACTACCCCCAAAATTTACAATAATGAAATTTTCAATAATAAAATAAATGTTTAACTTTTACGATTAAGTTTTAAAATTTTTACCGTATTTGTTGTGCTTTTAGTAGTTTTCTTTCAGTTTTTTGTTTCATTTTCTTTTTTATGAGTTCCTTACGCCTGATTTTCCCAAATAACCCTGGCACCAATCTTTAACCCTTCCATTATTGCATGCAACATCCAACTTTCAAAAATTTCGGTTTTCGCAATTTATCCACTTTACGTGCTTGCCAAATTGCCCCCTTTCGATTATTTAATTTTTTTTCTAATTTGTGTTATTATAATGAATTGCTCGCTTTAAAATACTTTGTAAGGGTTCTGCTCGCAATTAAAGTAATAAAAACAAAAATTATGAGCTGGCAGCGTTTAAGTTGCCCGGGGGTCGTGGGGGCTATTTTGAGCTTGCCCCTTGGATTTATTTTTTATTTTACTGATATGTTCTCAAACAATAAATTATTTGCTTGAAAATATATTGTAAGTGTGGTGCCCACCAAAATGGTAATAAGAAACAAAAAATTATTGACGGGGTGGTGGTGTTAAAGTAGCCCACGACCATGGAGCTGATTTGAATTTGTCCCCCTGAATTTATTAATTTATTTGATTTATAATAATGAGTTATTTGCTTGAAAAGACTTTGTAAAAGTGGTGGTCACTAATAATATGGTAATAAGAAACAAAAATTGATGACGTGGGTAGATGTGGAAAGTACCCCACGACTATGGTGCTAATTCGAACTTGTCCCCCTTGGATTTATTAATTGATTTCACTAATTTGTGCTTTTCCAATAAATAATTCGATGGAAAATACACTGTAAGAGTGATGATTGTCAATTTGGGAATAAAAACTCAAAATTTATCACCGGGGTGGCGGTGTTAAAAAACCCGCAATCATAGAGGTAATCTGAATTTCCCCCTTTAGATTATTTAATTTATTTGATTAATTTGTTCTATTTTAATAAGTCATTTGCTTGAAAATACTTTGTAAGAGTAATTTGGTGATGAGAAACAATGTAATAAAAAGCTGGGGTGGCGGTGTTAAAGGTGCTTCATGACCATGGGCTAATTTGAACTAGCCCCCCTTTGGATTTATTAATTTATTTGACTTATACTCGATTTCTTCACCTAGAGATAATCTATCTATAAGATAAATTAACGAAGCAGCCAATCATATTTCTGATTGTTTTGTTTTGCTACTGTCGGATTGGTTACTTTGTTAATTTATCCGAGGGTCAACCGCTAGAGGAAATCGTGTACAATTAACTTCACACTTAACGTAATTCATGATAATTCTGCATACTTCTTCGTACTTCATATAATTCAGCAGTAATTCACTGGATTCCAAAATTTGAGGAATGGAGGTCCACACCCCCGGATCAAGTAGTTTATTTTTATCATTAGTAAACTGAAAATTTTCCGTTGTAGAGGCACTGGAAGGTGTTCCACACCTTCTAGACCCCTCCGGATTAAGTAGTTTATTTTTATTTTGTTGCAGAGATCTGCCTCCCAAGGGTACGGAATTTATAATTAATTGTCAAATTAAGAATTAAACTCATTTACTTGACCATAGCTAATTTTAATAAACTTGAGATATGTTTAAATATTTAATTCACTTTTAATAATAATAAATTATCTAAACTGGGAGTCTGGGTGTGGAACACCCTCAGTGCTCTGCAACGGAGATCTTCGGTTTATTTCTGATAGAAAGTAAACTACTTGGTCTGGGGTTCTGCATGTTCTGCAATGTTTTCATTCCAAAATTTGTGCACTGGAGGGTGTTCCACACCCCAGACCCCCGGATTGAATAGTTTATTTTATCAGAAGTAAACTGAAGATCTCCCGTTGCAGAGGCACTGGAGGGTGTTCCACGCTCCCAGATCCTCCGGATCGAGTAGTTTATTTTATCAGAAGTAAATTGAAGATCTTCCGTTGCAGAGGCATTGGAGGATGTTCCACGTGAAGTACTTCATATACTTTATGAGATGTGTACAAAAACTTCACCAGCGGTTAACCCTTCGAATTTATCTAATAGATTGATTATCTAACAGATATCTCTAGGTGAAGAAATTATTATATTATCAGTTATTTGCTTAAAAATATTTTGGAATAATAATAAACAAAAAGTAATTACTGAGGTGGGGGTGTTAAAGTAGCCCCACGACTATGGGGCTAATGTGAACTTGCCCCACTTGGATTTTTTAATTTATTTGATTAATTCGTACCTTTCTAATAAATAATTTGCTTGAAAATACTTTCTAAGACAGGTACTGACATGGTATAAAAAACAAAATTTTTTGGCCGGGCTGGGTGTGTTAAAGTGGCCCCATGACTACGGGGTTAATTTGAACTTGCTCCCTTCGATTTATCAATTTATTTAAATTATTCGTTTTGTTATAATGAGTTATTATTTGAAAACACTTTTTAAAAGTGGTGGTCACTAATATGGTAATAAGAAACAAAAATTTCTGACCGGGGCGGTGTTAAAATAGCTCCACGACTATGGGGCTAATTTGAACTTACGCTCTCCTTGGATTTTTTAATTTATTTGACTCCTTTGTTCTATTGTTTGTTTTTATTCGCTTGAAAATATTTAGTGGTGCTCAATAGTTAGTATGGTAACAGTAAACAAAAATCTATGGCCGCGCCGGTCTGGCGGTGTTAAAATAACCCCATCACGATAGTGGAGCTAATGTGGTCTTGCCCTTGGTATTTTAATTTTTTTTTTGACAAACTTGTGCTTTTCTACTAAATATTTTGTTTTAAAATATTATGTAAAAGTTGTATTCGTCAATTTGGTAATCAGAAACAAAAATTTATGGCCAGGATGGCGGTGTTAAAGTACTACGTGGGCTGAATTTAAATTTGTACATCTACGATTGTTTAATTTTGTTACTAATTTATTGTATTGTAATTCACGACTGCGTTATTATAATGAAATTAACGAAAACAATCAAAATTAGCTTACCAAGAACAATGATCCACCTCCAAAAATCGTTAACTGTGATGTTTTTAACAATCTGATGTACAGTTTCCGAAGTTCCACTTAAATGTTCTGTCAATACTTTTGATAAATCCCTAAACTTACGAATTTCGTCATATATTTCGACTCGATGTTTATTCAGAACACTTCTGATTTCTGAAAACAGTAAACAATGTATTGTTTGTGAAAAACAAACGTAGAACAATTTAAATAATATAAAGGTAGATATATATGTATATATAACGGTTTTTCTGAAAATAGAAAATAACTTTTCGGAATAATGTGGAAAGTTTTAATGCTGTCAAGTTTAAACGTCCGCATTTGGCCACTGACAAGCATTGTGATAACATTTTCTACTCCATAACAATAATTCCACTTGGATATTCAAAAATGTCCTGATTTGTGTGCCAAGGTTTGAATCGAAAAGCCGAAAGAATAAAATGGAAAATTTTTAATTGAAAGCGAATCAGGTGTAAATTTTCATGTAATAATGCGATTATATAACGTACCTGCTCGAGGAATGGCCGTTTCTAAGGATACTCGTCGTGGCAATCCTTGAAAAGTTTGACTTACTGAATTGAGTGCTTTGTCGAAGTCCTCATCTCCTTCGAATACTTTTAATTGACGTAAATCTTTGTCGTCGAGTAACTGGAACGAAAAACATCGTAGGCAGTATTTTTGCTCTTTAAATAATAAATTTTGCTTAAATTAGTATTTTGAAAATTAACAGTTATACATATATTATTCGGGGTCTCCTTTATTGTTCGGAGATCCTGGACCGATAGGACTAGCTGCACAACGCTAATATTAAATTGCCAGGATTCGTAATAATTGCATACCATAGAGACGATTGTAAGTTGGAATGGATTTCCCTGTAGGTCATGCAATGTAAGTTTCAATTTCATGAATAACGGTTAAGTATGTACGAGAGTCTTGGGTAATGCAATTTAAAAGTCAAATTAAGTTTTTCACTTTTTAACAAATTTGTTTTGCATTTTCGTGTCAGTTAAAACGAAAAATACATCACCGGGACCGATTTTGACGATTTAATTAACTCGCAAAAAAGGATTAATTAAAAAATATACATACTACATGTTCTGCTAATCACATAAACGAAACTTTTGCTCCAATTAAAGCGGCGTTTTGTTTTTAAATAATCTAAACATTTCGTCTTACGCTGACTTCAAAAACCGACGCAATCCTTTTGCGAGAGCTGTTACGCATAATATAAGTTAATAACTTACCTTATCGACATGAAAAGATACGTTTAACAAGGAATTTTGGAGTGTATCGCATAATGCTCGATCTCTTGGAAGACACTCTTGACATGTAAGAGCGAGCAGCCGGGAAAGTTCGATCAGGCTCCTTTCCAGACCTTTACCAACATTTCGTGCTTCGTTGCAATCCTTTAAAAGATCCGAAACTTTTGCAGTCAGCTCCTGGGTTTCTAAACGAAATTTTTATTAAAGTTACCACACTAATTTATTAAAAATGCAATTTAAAAATTATTTTACAAGTGTCGGCAAAGCTTTAGGGCGCAATAAAAGTGGAAACTTTTATTTCTCATCATAAAGTGTAAAAGACGTACTTAGGCTTCATTTACATTTTATAAATTCGCGTTTAAATATTCCTTCCAACACCATAACGTTTTAATTACCACACATGAAATTTATAAACAATAAAAGTACAACTTGACGAATAAACAAGAAAATTTACCCGCTCTTAAATTATTCAGCTCGTTCATTGTGTGCTTCAAGTTGGTTTCAGCATCGAGTGCTGTTTTTAGAGAGGTTCCCAGCAATTCTTCCACTCCTGTAATAATAACAGAATAAAACGAACAAGTTATCAGTTTTGAATAGATTTTTGCTTTATTGCCAGTTCGACAATATAAAATTTAGTAGTTAGGCCTTTAAAAACAGGGATTATGAAATATTTATTTAATTAAACTGTTCTTCAGGACTCGTCGAATTATCCTTCACATTTTTTTTTAATTTCTACTTTTACTTTTGTTACTTTATTATATAATATTTCAACGAAAGAAAGAGATAGATTGACTGGCGGTATTCCATGTGTGGTAAGTGTGACACTTACACACCTGTTGAAATGTAAAGGTGGAAAAATTACTACAAGATTAAATGGAGGGTAAGAAAGACCAAGTCGGCACTGACAAGATTGACTGACGGAAAAAATGATGTTACCAAAAAATGCTAGGTCTTCTTTGAACAATCCATAGCTCAAATACATGAGTTCGGTGAGATTGATACCACTATGTGTTATGAAGAATCGACCAATCAGAGGCGAGTTACGTATATCAAATATAAATTTGGGATTTATATAACTAAATAGATGACGAAATAAATTATATCGTGATCGATTGAAGGGTTCGTGAATTGCGAAGACCAAAGATAGAATGGATACGATATAAATCGAAGGTAACTTCAATATTAAGATAGAATAAGATTTGGGTTTGACTAGGAGCACCTGTCGATCAAAATATATCTCAAAATGTAAATTATTTGCGCAAGCAATCAAAAGATGTAAGAAAAATTATTACGATATATTTGGTTGCCGTGAAATTCATTTGATGATTTTCAAAAAGTTAAAAGTGAACCTGCAAGGCGATATGATAAAATTGCTATGATTAATATAAAGGATGCCGTGTGTCATTGAACTGCGCTGTTTCTATCCTCTGAACAGGTAGGGCAGTATCAACCATTGTACAATTTGGTAGAGTCTGCATATTCCGCTGCAGGGCTGAACTGTTCAGAAAATTTGATTGTTCAGTGGTATGCCCCGACGATGTTATTCTCTGATGTTGATATTCAGGAAAATGTCTGATCTAATTTCACCCGAGGTATTTTAGAGAGCCATTGTGTTGTACTTCAGACTATGTTAAACTTTCCATTACTTGCTTTAATTTTTAGATGGAACGCACATACTTGAATTTTGGTCTGCTTTGGCTTTATAATGGCAGTTATCCGGAAGAGTGGAAGATCTCCTAGTTAAATCACCTTTCTTTTAGATTAGATCCCGGCCAGGTTACAAGCAAAGATACAGCAAACTGGAATAGACAATACGGCTTCCGTACAGTATTTAATTTCACAAATTGGAACACCACAATGAGAGACGTTGCCACGCGACTTCAAATATCCCAGCAAGTTATTTCAAATATAGAACCTGTTTAGTAAAGAAAAAGTTATGGAAAAGCAGATTAGAGGTTACCAGTGGTGTACCACAGAAATCAGTATTGGACTTGCTGTTGTGTTTTTAAGTCACCTGTTCCACCTGGGGTAAGTCTTGTCGGTTGCAAGGACGAGGGTACTACAGCGGTGGAACAAGAGATCTACGACGAAACAAGAGTAAAGTGGAAGATAAATTAAAATTGGTCCCCGAGAAAATAGTAGAAAAATAATTCCGATTCATGGTGGTTAACATTAGTCTTAATTAAATTAGTACCTCAGCAATTCGTCCTTCCAAAACTTTATTTTTAAAGTTTTATTTTCGATTAAATGACTGTTCGATAAACATGCCGAAGGCGTTTCGATGTTGTGTCTTGTAAGAAATGTTATTCTAACTTTTGTGAAACAGCTTCAAACAATTTGATTAATTATAGCTTAAACGTCGAAATATCACTCCGGAGACTAACTTTACTAACAATTAATTCAATTCATAATCTCCCAATTAACCACATTTCCAATTATTTCAAAAGACGTGAATACACGTAACCTGCCAGTCAAATTGATTTGGAAAGCGTCATTCAGATGTAGTAATTAAAGCCCGAAAATTGAATAACATTTATTTTAGAAGTTGGGCACTACAGAATAAACGTCACGCAAGGTGTTACTGCCCCACACATCCGTGAAACTTTATTATTCATTTGATATCTGCGTCCCAATACAATAAATTTCTTAAAATCTGTTCAACTTCTGCATGCTCAGAAGTCATAAATATTTCCGCCTCAGCTTTAATGCACAAACCCACTTACTTATTCAGAAATTTACTACTGAATTTTATGTTTTAGTATAATTTTATCCGTTCTGCTTACCTTCCAAATCCCGATGAGATGAATCCATCGCTTTTTGTACAGAGGACATCACGACAGACGTAATTTGCCACTCCGTGTTATTGACAAACGTTCTCACGTCTCTTAAAATTAATTCAACAGCTTTGGGGCTTAAAGTTGCGCTTTTGGACATTTTTTGGTTACTCGCCAGCATTACCAAAACACATCCCCTAAAATTATTAGTTTCGGAAAGTTTTTAGCAAGCGTAGGTTAATTAATTTAACATTCAAATTACTACTCCAACTGAGAAAGAAGGAAAATTTACTCGAGTTTGTTTTTACTACTAAAAGTGTAATTCAGATCAAGATCCAATTATTTGCTACAAGTTTGCAGTTATGAAGATTCGGCAGGAATTAATTTAATCGGTGCTTCTAAACATGTCACGACTTACAAAAGTAGAAAAAGAAGAAAATGAACCACAATCGTGAAGACGTTATCGGTCCGCTCGCTTCCAAAGCTTTCCAAACTACATGCGAGGCTTCCTGCACGTCCTTCTTTTCTCGATGTACAACAAAAATACAACAGCAGTCCGAAAATTAACGTTAAGGTTAAAAGGAACCAAAACGCTATCCAAATACCCAAAGGAAGTTCGTATTTAAAGACCTGAAAAATTAATTGTTCCATCGCCATCAGAAATTTCTAATCAGTTTAAATATTATAAATTACTAATCCTTGGTGATAAATTATTATGCATTTTCTAGCTTGAATTTTCTAATATGAAAAAGTTTGTATTTTTCTCGTTTAGTTTATAACATAATTATGTCGAGTTTATTAAGAATGTAAACGAGATATCCTTAATTTTAAATTACAAAGCTTTTCATTTTGCTGCAAAGTTATTTTGTAATTATATTTTGAGATTCAAATTTCTTCTTGTCAACTCTAGACAAGTATTATTGAAGAGTTTGTTTCGAAATTTAATAACCAATTATTATTATTATCGAGATGCTGTTCCATCGACCACTCTAATTAAACAAATGGAATTTTTAATTACGATTTTGTCATTAGGATTTATCAATAGAATTAAAAATAAAATTGCATTGCATAAAAGAATTTAACTTTTACAAGGCGAACAAGCAGTACAGGTGCGGGATTACGTTCATCTAAAGGTTTTTTTTTGGATTTTTTAAAGCGAATACAGAGGCACTTCCGTGTCACATGCTTTATAGTAATTATAAGATATAGATTGTAAGGGTTCACAGGAGTGGATCTAGGTTCTACGTTCATGTTAAAAACTCTTTGGTGTGACAAAATTGCAATTTTAGATGAACCAAATCCAACACATTATCAATTTCAACCAAAAGCTGGGTTATAATAAAGTACTTACTTCCCAAATAAAAATATCGTGGGACATTTGGCGTTGCATGATTTTTTTGACAAAATCTACAATAAACGAAAACGCAATAATTATTTAATATGTTTTGATTATACTATATCGTGCTAGCTATTGAAGCAGTGGCCTTTAAATTTCGCGGACTTTTGCTGAAGAAAAACGGTTATGTTTCACCTCTTCTTCATATCAAAGTACATTAATATTAGGAGAAACGCAAAATGTAATATCTATCAGTTGTACACAGTTCAACGTGGAAACGGAACCATGCCACAAACAATTTGGAACTAGGAGGATGGTATTTGAAATCACGGCTATTAGATATGCAGACGACGGCAAAAGTATAACCACTTCTTGGATGTGAAAATGAGATCTGGACTCGGGCAGTTTTGTGAACAAGGCAGTCACCGAGTTGCTCAAAAATATCTGGATATAGGCAGTAAGAATCAGTATCATTAATGCCATTCTATCTTCAAACACAAGTATACTCAGTTGTAGGATCTTCAGAAGACTTCTTTTTGGCAGAAAACTTTCACCATGGTTTCGAGAACTGATAGGTTGTTTTACCAAAGTTGGGGTGAGATTGGCCATATAATTTTTTTGCAGCAATATAAACCAAAGCTAAGATCGTGAATTTGAATGGGAAAATTCGGACTAATCACGTTTATTTTTGAATCGCAGTTTTTCTAATTTTGCATTATTTTTGACTTGGTTCAATTGATCTCAAACGAGCTACTTCCGTTTGGATTAATTTAACTCAAATTACAGTTGACCAGTACCTGAAGATATAAATTTTAACAGTGGTTTGCAAATAATAGTCACCTTTCTTCGTTTCGGAAGAAATAGAAATAGATTGGATTGAAAAACTTAAGATTTTTTTTATTTCACAAAGCTTTTAAAAGCTGTTCGTCGAAAGTGCGAGGTCTTCACTTTAATTGAAAAGTTGACCAGCTACAGGAAATTGGAGAAAATACAATAACACGGAATAACCCCAATATCGACATTAGAAACGGTGGAAAAATGAGATTGATGAAAACCTTCAATTATTATTTTAATTTTTTTAATAAAAATCGGTTCCGATTGAAAAGCAAACGATAAATCGACAAATATGTTAAATATTATGATATAAAAATGTAAATTTATTAATTGGAAAGGGTAAATTAAATTTCGGCGATTGTTATGCAAAATGTAATTCATTTATTTCCGTGGTAAAGATTTTTTGTTCAGGTTACATTTTTCACTTGCATTTCCGTTAATTCAATATTTTAAATTTTAAATTTCGTTAAACGGAAATTATCTCGATTTTCGCAAAACCTGCACTTATTAAATTAACGCGAAAGTTTATCGATGAAACCATCTCGTTTTATGTATTTTACGCTTTGTAATTTTTTAAAAACCCACATTTTTGAAAGAATTTAAGAAAGTAAATTAACGTAAATTTTTAATCTTTTTTTGTGTGAGAATATGGATAACGAGTTAAACAATATAAGCTTAAAAGCTTTTAAAAAGCTCTTTGCTTTTACTTTACTTACCCAAAGGAAACGAACTAAGTTGTAAATATCCCATTATGTGGGAAAAAAATTCAAATAAAAAGTACTCTTTTTGTAGATTAAGATCCGACACTATCATGACATCTCCAATTGGTAAGTTGGAAAATGATAGTTGCGACTTTTTTCCTATTTTGCTATATCCGTCACTTAAATTACTCAATTTAATGTCTCTTCTGATTCTGTCAAACGTTTTCGATTTGTTAATTTTTTTCTCGTGGTATCTAAAATGGTTTATTTAAATTGAATTGATATAATAATGAAGTGTCTAGTCGGTATTGATTCGGTTGTGGGAAACCGCAAGCAGTAATGTTTGCAATATACAGGATAAACCAGAAACGCAACAGCGTGGACTTCTTCGATAGCTTCCTCATTACTCTCACCTGGTTTGCCAAAAAATCTCTCTCGTCCCAACCTCGATAATACAAAAAAAGATTAAATTTAAAAGCAGAACAATTAATTGGAGCTATCAAAGATGTCCACATTATTAATTCATCCTGTACAATGTGTTTGAGAGCAAATAATGTTGATTGAATAAAAACGAAGAGAACTTTGAAAAAGTAATAATATCTGTGTATAAACACGATGGAGATAAAAATATCTTAAATCCAGCTCGTGAGATAAATATTGTACCAGCAAAAAATTTTATTTGCAACTGCATTAATTGCGAGGATCGTATCCTACAATATATTAATTTTAAATCCTTTGATCTATTCATTAAATTGTAACATCAATCGTATTCATTTAAAATTTTATACATACACATTTATGCCATACAAGTTTCCGGAATTTTCTGAATATTGCGGATTTGTTATGAAAACATCTGAAACAAAGTTAATTACGCTCTTTTACCAGGAAAAGTAAAACTTACATGTATTTTTTAATTGAAAGGCTTCTCGAAGCAACACATCCTTAAGTCCAGTTTCCGGCTTCAAAATTTTTGGGTTTTCGCATCCAATGACTTCAAAGTATGTTAAAATCATAATAAAAATTTCCACCGTGGTAGTCATGTTGAAAATCACAAAACTTCTGAAAGGTAGACCGAAACAAACCGAAAGCTTTGCGTAAATGTTGGAAAAACTAAACAATTAATTGGAAAGCTATTTTATTCAGGTCAGTCAGGGATGAACAAGAAGTAGGATTTCTATTTGCCGCTATTGTGAGGATTCATGTATGTCAAATTTCTACGGGGGAACTTCAGAAAAAGAGAAAACCTACTTCGTATTTTTGTGAAAATTACTAAAAAGCTACATGATTCAATGTACTAGTCAAATTTGATCGATTGGTGTCGTGAAAATTTGTCGATATGTCTAGGAAAATCTAAAATTTTCCACATAAATTCTCTAAACTTTATTAAATATTTTCATCATAAATCATAAACCTAAAACATCAGATTTAAATTGGTATTGCGTTTTAATATAAAATCAAAACGGAACGTGTTAAGCAATAAATATAAGAGTGAAAATTACCAGTAAATTCCAACAAATTTAATTAAATGTTGTACTTATAATAAATTACACTTTAAATCTTCAATATTAATTTTAATTAAATCAGATTAACTTTCGTCTATAAATACAAATTTATAAAAAAAACTGTTAATTGGTAGTTGACGTTAGGCACACATGAGTTGGTTTTAAGTGAGCATCGATTAATTTTACGCTAAATTAACATCAAAAATCGCGAAAAAAACAATAAAAATACAGAGGATTTAACGATCCGAATAGATTTATAATTTTGAAACAACAAATTTACTAAATAAGGCTAGCCGCATGCTGTTCGATGGTTTATGAGTGGCGAAACAAAAGCGAGCTGCAAATTGATAGATTTTGTCTCCATTGTTTGAACGCATTTCAAAATTGCACAATACGGCGCTACTCATGGGTAACCGCCAGATAATACACGCTTCCAAATTTATTAAAATTGCTTAATATATGAAATATTCAAAAACAATTAGAATTTTATATAAAGGAAATTTGATATAATTGGAAGACTGTCATAATTATATATTGGTTCTATTGCTAAATCTGGAGATAAGCTGGAATTTAAAGGAAACACGAAACAGTTTGATTAAAAGCTCTTTTTCTCATTTCATCTGCATTGATTATTCAATTTAAAAGTCTCGACCCTTTTAACTAAGATATATTATGAAATCTACAATATTAAGTATTGGAAGAATACCCAAAATAGAAAATGAAACTTTAAGGATTTCTACTCACATGACATTAATTATGTAGTATATAGAACTAAGAGTTTCAAAAGTTTTAAGCCCAAGATTCTTGTTAGATGAAATTGCTTCGAATATAATTAATCTCAAAGTATCGTGAACATAATTAATTTTTAATTGTCTATTTTGAATTCAGAATAGTTCAAAGCTTGCCGCAGTTGTCTTCCGATCTGATCGGATCGAAACGGAACGAGAGGATGAAATAAATATGTACCTACAGTTAAGGTATGAAGTGCCAAGTAGATTCCCAACGTACAAATAGCTTGTCGGCATCGCTGCAGCGGGAGGGGTGGTTCTTTTTCAATTAAATTAAGTGTGCGCCGGAGTTGAACCACTGCATGTCTGTTTTAGAGACGAGACCGATTCAAAGACTTTCTTTTGTCCCAAAATCCTACATCGGTTCCCAGGGCGCTTTTTCGACGATACAATGCTTTGTTTTAATTACCATCGACTTAACAATCTACTTTGTGTTGTGCATATCTTACAATTTAATGGTTACTTAAAATTATTATTTTAGAAGCATGCCAAATTTAAAAAAACAAATTAAAGTATTCTAATAAATTTTTTTACCGAGTTTTAATTTTATTTATATTTAAATCTTTGCGTAGCGTTGTGTGTTGGCGAATGCTATGACTGCTCGAGGCTGGAGAAATATTTTGTAAAAGCGTTACGTGGCTTAAAAGTAAAAGGGTTGGTAAATTTTTTAGCTTCAATATTTTTGACCTCACGATTAGCTTCCATCAGGTATTCGTGAAAAATTGTGGTAGCGCAAAAAATTGAGTAATATTCTTGCTATTCTCAAATATTAATCTCGCTTTTCTAGTAAGTTTTAGCGTAATTGACCCATGAGATTTTAATTAGATTCACTAGAATTTCAATTTGCAAAATATTTAGTTTTGGATTTCTCTAATTGCGGTTCAACTTAAACAAAAATTATCTGAAACGCTAATTGAATTTTCAGTAGGTACCGGAAAACGAGGTGCTGTTTTGGATTTTCAGAAATTTTCATTAAATTTGTTATCAGAAAAAGCAATAAATGATTCCAGTAGATAGGGCGTGCGCCGGTCTAACCCTAAGGATGTTAGTGACAAGGGATGATGTCTGTTTCAAAAACTGGATGCTGCAGTCTATATCTGGTCGCGTTTGCGTGTGTACCTTAGCATAAGTAAATTTCTAGTGCGAAAACAAACAAATGTTGTGATAATTTTTTTTCTTAAGATTTCAAACTAAATTTCGAATTTAATTCGCACGTACGTATTAAGTTTACAAAATTTTGATAATACACATTTTTTGGTAGCTATTAAAAAAGTTTTAAATTGTTTGAAACAAAAATTGATCATCTAAATCGAAATGATTTTCTTACAACTAACAAAGGGAAAACTTTATACACAAGAAATCCCACCAAATCTCTGAAATAATTCCAAGTTTTCCCAAGAAAATTTGAATGCCACAAGAATATAACTTTTAATCTCGTTCCTTTTGTTTAACTTTAATTTCGGTCGAAGAACGAAACAAGCAATAATTTAGTAATGTTCGTTTAAAAGTAAGAGTGAGCAATTAAGGGGGTTTTAATAATTTGATAATTTTAATTAAGTTAATTAGCCGGAATTTTATTAAAGCATTTAGCAACTTCAAAAACGCCGAAACAAGAAAGTTAAAAAAATTTACATCTTAATTAGCTAGAAAATTTAAATTTTTAGAACACGATAATTTAATTGAAAAACCACGTAAAAAATAATCTATAAACTGTCTTAATTTCCTGGCAAAAAAATTTTCCATTTATTCATGAAACGGTTTTTCATGAAACGGTTTTTCATGTGAAGGGTTTTTGTTTACTTTTTAAGTCGCTATTTTGAATTTGTTAAATCGCTTTAATTAATTGAGTATTTACCAAAATATTCGAACAAAATAATTGATAAATTATTCAAATTTTAATTACGTTCCTTCCTTTGATGAATTGCTTCGCATTGTAATTATTAAAATAACGGAATTTTCAAATGAAAAGCTTTGTACTTCGTAAAGTCGTGTAAAATTGATGGTTGTTCTTCAATAAATACCAAAACAATTATCCACCTTAACGATTATTTCGGTTTGATTAATTATAATACAGACGTAATCGATTTTTTGGAATTATTAAAAGTTTCAAAGAAAACTTTTCAACCAGCGTTTGTCTCATCGGTAAGTGAATCTGCGGGGGAAAACCTACCCCGTGAGTTGGAAAATAGAGTTAGTGCATTTTTATTATATAAAATTTGATTCTTTATTATTATATTTATTTATACGAGTTTAATGCACGAAAAACACAAGCTTGGGATTTACTGAAGCAAAACCATTGATTGCAAAATAGCTTTCTTTATCTAGAACCCTAAGTAAAGACAAATTGCTGAAAATGCGGGCAAGATTGCTGAAAAGCTAACCACGAAAATCAGTTTTGTTGACTATTTCTATGTTAACTTAGTCAACACAAGGGTCTCTTTATGCAACTCCCGAACTCTAACTGTTGATTATTGCAAAACTTGGTATATATCAAAACTTTTGAAATTTAGCAGACGCACTTAATTAGCATTTAAAATTTAATTTTTCTTCGTTAATTAAATTTTGAAAATGTCTGCGGTGTAACTTCCTCATATTGCTCTAAAGATTAACATCATCAGAGGCAAATTGCTAAGTTTGAAAATATTTCTTCTGGTTAATCTGATTTTAATTACCAAGTTATCAACTATAAATTTAGATTAAGTAGTAGTTGTTGGTAGGCTTATGACATGGGTATGGGTTGGGGTTAGTAAGATTAAAAATAAATCATCAAAAGTTAATTTGAAAAATTACTACGAATTTATTTTTACTTGACAAATAAAAAAATCTATTGAAATCTTAATTTTTTCTGCACGAAAACAAAAGTTTGTAGTAAAAAGTAAAAAGGAAAGAAAAGTTACAAATTAAAGATAAAAAGGAATTTTTTGCTTAACCCTGGTCTGATTATGAACCAAATTTGGATTAAATTGCAGAGTTGCAGTACGCATTCCATGGATTCTTTTCGTGGTTATTGTAACGAATAGCCACCTGATCTGTCTTTCGTAGGAGCACAATTAGTTTTTGATTAAAAATAGTCCGTTTGATATAAATTACATTCCTAAAGTACTTTTGCTTTGGCGGTTTTTTCAAGAAACGATGTAATGTTTATAAAATCTGCGCTGTTTGATTCAAATGTCTAGATCAGCATTTTAGTTGCTGTTTTCACGCCGGTTTTTAATTTTGAATGAAGGTGTACCGGCAACTCCATTCGATAGCACACAATGTTTACCCCTTATGCCATTTAGATCTTTTAGCAGTTTTATCAACCAGCTCTTTCGTTACTAATAAAAGTTTACTTTTCGTCTCTTCTTTTCTTTTCAATCTTTATTATTATTATTAAAAAGTTTATAACTGAAATTTTATATCCAAAAAGGTCTGAATCGTTTTACCTATGTTTCTGCGTCTCTTATTTGTTCTAATTCTTTAAATTATTCAAACAAGTTTGCCGAGTTGAGATCCCGGACTAAGTTAGAGTTTTCCTTCGGCAGGCAATGTCAAACCACCGAGGTAGAGTGCCAAAAGAACTTTTTGAATCACCTACCGTTCTCAACGGTAAACGGACTAAAGAGGAAGACATTAGGAGAACAGCTGAAGATCGTACAGTAATAAATTATTATTCAATTTTAAATATTGGAGCTACTTCATCCGAAATAAATGGGAATAACTCGTTCATCTTCATCATTCTTGTCATTTTGGTTAATGTGTCAACGTCAACTGAATTGCATTCTAAGGAATTGTCTTTAGGATTCATCATCTAATGCATAAAAGATATATGCTATTCAAAAACCAGCTTTTAGAGCTCTCTGTAGCTCTGGTTTTTTCTCTGTAGCCGGCATCGTTGTAGCGGGAGGGACGGTTTTTACTAATTAAATTGTAGTCGAATAAAGTCAAAAGAAGAATAATCACTACAGGTGAAATACAATTTAGAGGAGAGCATCACAGTGAAATTCTTCCTCTATTAAATTTCTGTCTGGAAAAACAGTTCCTTTGGAAGCATATGGGCACTCACTGCGCGATAGGACAAAAATCTCTATTTTTCAAGTTGGTTTATTATTTATGTGTGAGCCATAATAATAATTTTGCGACAAGTTTGAAAATCACTCTACGCGATGTTTGGCGTGTGCGACTCACTATATATACAAGCAATTTTGAATAAAGTTTGGGGTAATAAAAGCAAACTATTTACATAACATTCAGGAAGCAAAGTTACTTACTTTAGTAGACACATTTATCTTGTCTTATTTAAATGTCTAACGATATTTTGCGTCACATTTAAGGTTAACGCACGCACAAATAGAACAAAGTGTCGAAAACAACTTTTTGCTACTCTAAAATGACATTTTGACTATTTAAGATTAGGATGTGCTAATGGTTGACTAACTCGAAAAAGATATAAATTTTGATTCGGCCATTGATAGTGTCCTCTCATAAAAATAGAGACGGTTAATGTTTTGTTGTGCAGTAAATTCCAAGTCGCAAAACTTTTATGAAAAGATAACATTTTGAAAAAAGGAAAATGTAATAATATACGTTTCGGATTTCGAAATAAAAGAAGCAGGCAATAAATAATGCATTTTCTTCAATTTTCCAAACTTGATTATGATTCGTGCAGTAAATGTGGTCACACAATTGTTAATGTGAATCAATAAAGTGCGGTTGACGTGACGAGATTGCAATGGGGACTTTACCGGGTGCGAAAAAATTATTTATGTTTACTTTACCCCAACATATGATAACCCCTCCAGTCGGAATTATTTTGGCACCACCAAAGTTTTTAATAATGAACTTGGCGATAGCTTTTTGCAGCCCGAACGTATTTCTAATATAACTTAAATTAAATTTACATGAAACCTAAATTTGAATAGGAACGTAGTAACCAATTTATTTTTTAACTTGCTTATCCTGGAACGGAAAGAGAGAGAGAGAAAGAGAGAACGATAGACGGATTATTTTCTTAACCCTGTTTACATCATTTCGGCATAAAGACCGACCATTGGTAATTATACTTCTTTACATTTGAAATAAAATGAAGGAAGGAATTTACAAGAGAAATTTAAATATTTTTGGTGCTTCGAGCACAAGTTTCTATCACAGTCACATAAATGGACAAACTGGCTTTTTAATTCAACCCTTGAGAGCGGTATTAATTACAACTGTAAATTAAGGGGTTGAAGTAGTTATAGTTCTGGCTAAACCCATTCCAACTTTAATGCTTAATTTAATTTTATAAAAAAGCTTTTAATTTTAAAACTTTTCACTAAAATTATGCAAGTTTCAGACTTATCACTTTTTGTGTACAAAAGAAAGGAATCCATTTCTTAAGTTTTATTTTATCCAAGTCTTGCAATTATCTCCAGGCGTTTGTGGAAGTAGAAAGAAAACTGTAACTACTTTTGCATAAATTATAAATATCCTGAATAGACTGAAAGACTAAAATAGTTTCACAAAGCCTTTCTTTACTTTTCTCAATAATTTCGAATCATTATTTATTAAAAAGAAATTCATTGAAAGGTTTCATAATTAAAAGAACAATTCCGGATACGAAATTTAATTAGAGAAGTAGCTAAACGACGATCAATTTGTATTAAAAGGACGATTGGAATTCAAAAAAATGAGAACCTAATGTAGCGTGGTTAATTTTTAAGAGCATTAAAAAGTCAAAAATTTTCTAATTAAAAACCGATTGAAGTTAATTAATGAAGTGATTCGGCTAAAAAAAACTAGCAGTGCAGAAGCTTCTTAAATTGCCATTATCGTAAATTTATGAAAATCTGCGCTTTTCATTTTGAAAAAAATATGATATTTTCAACACGCACGTTTATGTTAGGATTACACCGTTTACAGCTAATTTTGATAAATTCAAGTTAATTTAACCGAGCTACATGTATGCAGATGAGCTTTACTCGTAACTGCGTTTTCAGCCTTTTAAAATTATTTCACTATTACGTGCTACCCTTATTTCTTCATAAAATGTGAAATCAGACTTTGCGCTTGAACATAATAATTAAAACAAGAACGCCGTAATGAATGCTATCTATTTACTTAATAAAGGGAAATTTTTAAAGTAAACTTTAATTTTGGAGTTATTAACCGCCACAATTTGTCGTAACCCTTTGTTACTTTCGTTCTTTCGCCGCAATTTTAAAACTCGCGACATAGCAACACATAATTGTCCATGCCCACAAAATACATTATAACTTTTGTTTAAGAACCTCATTCGTGTTCCGAAACAAGCACAAAAACTTTAATTAAACGCAATGAAAGGAGAATACCCTTCCGTTTAATCAGGGCATGAGATTCTAGCGATTAGGAGAGACCAAAATATAATTATTATAATAGAGACGAATAGGTCGTTTTTTTAGACCTAGCGTCTTAATTTCGATCTCTAAACTTTTGCCACATCCAAAATTTATTTTACAAAAAGCTTAACCAAGAGTATGACCACAAATATAATACTGAGTGCCATTGGTAATGATACCAAAATGAAGATTTATAATGCAATTCACAAAACAGAAATGCGCTAAGTCGATCAGAATCGTAGAAGGTGGCGTTGTGTTGTGTTATCCTTGTTGACCATGTGTATTTGTTTCGAACTTTGTCTATCAGAGAAATTTACAGCATATTTCTCTCCATTGTCCTTTGTGCTATCTCGATGTGACGGCCATTGCCTCTATATCGTACGTAGCCACTGGTATTTATGGATCCTTACGGCAGTCTAAGCCACTTTTTAAGGCTAAAAAAAATTAATATTTTAATCATGTAAAGTTTATACCCTCGACTAGAGAAAGGTGTTCTAGGGTTAAACAAAGAAAGGGACGGCTATAAACTATCTAGGAGGGAAACAAGATGTACACGGAAGCTAAGAAAAGACAATACTGATCCGGAACAGAGCAGCCCGGTGAATTTAATCCTCCGAGAGTGGCGATGAAGCAATTAATTGTTAAAATTAATTATAAATTTATGATGGAAACACCGAAGCAAAAAATAAATGAAAAAGTCGGAATTGTCAATACGACTAACTAGAGGATATTGTTCCCTGCGGTTTAGTTTAGTGTTAATTAAGGACGACGAATGCTATAGAATGTCCATTTTATTTGATAAACAAGTCATCAATATGCAGTCGTCGGAAGGAAATCGTGACTTGATATTTCGAAGAAAATTGGATAACATCATACGAAAAGCTAGTATAGCAAATTTTTTATCGTATTTTTTAAGTATACTTTCCAAGTTCAATAAACTTCAAAACTTTCCAAAATAATATACGGGAAAAATCGATGTCACAGTTTTTTATATTTATTGCTTTTTTAGTGCAACTAAACTCGGATCATTTTTCAATAAAGTTTCATCAAAATGCAAACGCGAAATATTATATATTATATAAATGTACCGACTAAGTCAAAATTTGTTTTGTTTTTACAAAGGATGCTTTCGGTTAGGTAATCTCCTTGAAAGGTTCAAATAAGTAACTTGTTGAAGCTGACGTGTTTTGATCGGTGGCTTTATGTAGTAAAGCTTAAAGCGCATGGTTTTTTAAATACAGCTAGGTTACTTTCGAGTTTAATTAAGCACGATGTTAAGCATGAGTGCTATCTCAGATTGAAAAGCTTTTCTTAGCCTCAAGAGTTCGTTAATTTCTTCTTTGTAAATTTTTTTGATTTTTAAAATTTCCCTGTGTTGTTTAAATTAAATTTCTTAACAGAACAAAACCCTCATTACGCCAACTTCCCAAAAACACGATAAAGTTATACATGTATTCAGTAATGGGGCATTTTTATTACATTAAATTCGGCCAATAACGAGCTAGTTATCGGATGGTACGTAAATAGTTTTCAAAAATAAATTTCGGTGAAAGTCAAGAGTTATATTTATTGTAGCCACGCCTTTAAATGAAACTGTAGATTTTCATTTAAAAGCATTCAAGTTGTAAAGGTCCTAACCAAATTTGACACATTTAAATCTTCTGTGAGCGTATGTCGTGCAGCCAGAGCAAGGTTTTCGGCGTATGTTCCCATTTGCAGTTTTCAGACATAGTAATGGACTATTCTGGAACAAAACCTTTATGGTGTATTTCTTGGTTAATTACATCACTCTTTGCATTAGAAAGGTTTTACTATTGCTGTGTTTAGAAGTAATTCAGAGCGAATGCCGTCAAAGCGAAGAAGCTCATCTAAAAGTCTGCATATTTTTTTCAACGGAAACTTTCCTACGAGAAAGCTCATTTCGTGAGAATTTGTGCGAGAAGCAAATGCTGGAACACCTTTGTATTATGAATAATCACACAATTTAGAGCAATCTCGAAATTATTAGCAAGACCAGCAGTCAACAGCAAGAGTATTTCAAAATTATGAAACTTAATTAATGTAGGGGAGATTACATGGACGAAGTAATATTCAATTACAATGACTATTTTTATTACGTATTAATGATAATGTATATTAAATAAAAATGAGCATTATTCACAGTACGACGAATTGCGAGTAAGAAGGTAGAAACAACAAAATTTGAATTAATTTTTAATAGCGCACCTACTCTTACAATTTTCATAAATATTAATTATACTTTATTACTTTCGTGAGTTTCAGGTACAATAAACAACAAAAATAAATAAACATGTTTAAATTTCTATAATATTATGATATATCGTTAGTCCCTAAGCACCCATCAGATTGTAGAAGAAAACTTTACTGTCTCCAAGGCTGTCCAAACTAACTAGTTAATTTATGAATTCCTTTACTCTACATACAATTAAAAGCTTACAATTAAATGCTGGTTATAACTGTACAGTTCAATGGCAAATAAAAATTTGCAGTAAATTTTTTGCCTTTGATTCATGGGAAAACTTGTCCACTCGTTCATTTCCAAACTCGTTACGTAAATTACTATTACATTTCGTTATTTTTTGCTCTTCTGCCTTTCTACCATTTCGAATGTTACGAATACATCTTTTCATTACAATTTCTATACATAAAATCTCGAGTTGCAGGTAACATAAATTCTTGGTTAAATATTTATATTTTCAGTAAATTTTTAATTTACGAAGCCATTCGTATGTTGCGATAGACTTTGTCAGTGTTATCCTGTCTTACTTGAAATTTAAATTTTAATCTGTTGAGCCACAATAATGGCATTTTACCAATAAAGCTCTTGTTTGGCAGATTTCGAGTGAATTTATCCCACCTACGAATAAGTAGAAGCTACACTTCTCACTAGTTGATCGAAAATGCTTGTTACTGAAATCCATTTATCCTGGTAAGCATTTCAGTCCTGAAAACAGTGGCTTACAGTTTCGTTCCAACCACAGTAAAGTTTAAGTTTTGTTTGCTGTTCCTAATTAATTCCAGGAGTTATGTTTCTCCAGATTACGCTCAGGTTTCGCAAATATGTGATTCTTAAAAAATACCACTTATTTGTTTTATTTTTTCCATTTTCCTATTTTGCATACATTTTTTATTCATAGAAGTGTTCCCTAACGCAAACAAGCAATTTGTAAGATTATGTTCCGGAAGATACTCTACATTTTTGAAGGTATACCGCATGGTTTTGCGATTTACGCCATAAATTTTCTTTATTTATTCTAAATAACAGCGATTTGTTTGGGAAAAGCCGAATTCTTGTATCATTATCAGGATTTGTAAGCTAACTCACATTGGAGGTCAAATTTTACAGCTTGCAAATTCACTAGCTCGGCAAAAAGAGTAAATTAACTTTGATTTTTATTTCAACGAAAGCTTTATTAATAATAATCGCAAAAGTATAATGTAAATTTGAAAAAAAAAGTTTCTGTTATTTATTTTATCTCGCAATACTCGCATAAAGAATTTAATATAGAGTACGAGTACAACAATAGTCCCGAACTACAATATTTTCATGTTTTCAGAATTTTATAAGACTCGATGGCTTTCAGAGCTTTGGAAAGCTTGGAAATAAAAAGTATAATAATGGATAATAAAAGTTAACAATTGAATTGAATTTTAACTTGAATTGTTTATGAATTTTGTCTAACGAAGTGTGTGTTTTTAATTTTTAGATTCTCGGAGGTCCTAGCCCGTCGCACCTCCAATTATGTCAAATTATGAGTGATAATAACAAGATCTGCGTCTGGCGGTTATCAATGTCGGTGCTACGATTAATATTCAAAAACCAAAGATTATTTTTACTAATTATTGTTCGGTGATAAAAATGAAAAATTTAACGAGCTTAAAATGTGCATCACGTTGTAATATACAGTGAAAACAAATTACAATGAATCACAAGACTACAATTTTGATAGCCCCTTCTTTACAAAACAGCAGTTGCTCACATTCAAGATACATAAAAGTCAGTTTTTTTGAAGAGTTAGGAGCCGGAGATGTTATCGAATCTATCATTGTTCTTCTGCTAACGACTGGAGTTCTGGTAGCAAATTCCGTACTTATTATCGTTATCAACAGTAGGAGATACTCTAAATATATTCATTCTCAAGTAAGTCGAAAAGTTTGCTGCTCCACCTTTATAAAAGCACATCAGTTATGGTGGAAAATAGAAAATAAAAAATTTAACCTTTTCGTTTGTTTCAGCCTCGATATCTGTTAACGTCTCTAGCAAGTAACGATTTAGCGATGGGATTTTTTGTGACCCCGTTCGCTATAGTTCCTTCTTTGCGACGATGTTGGCCTTACGGAGAAATAGTTTGTCAGATACAGGTCAGTAATCGCTAAAGAAATTCAATTTTATTTATTAGAAATAGAAAAACGTTGCTCACTAAGTTTTATAATTTCATTACAAATACCCCATTCCTTTTAACCATTCGTAATCGATCAGAGCGCTAAAATATTTTAAAAATTTTACTTTGAAGTAAAAATTAATTTAAATTTTTCCAGAATGCGATTTTATTTTGTATTATACATTTTCCGATTCTCATCAGGGATTGGGATATAAAAATTAATTTAAGCTTTTAACCAATGCGGTTTTGCTCACGTTATGGCAGCGTTCCGTTTGTGGTAGTACCAACGCTGATGACTTTCTAATTTTGTCGTTTCGTTCGTAAACTAAGCACTAATTTGACTTACGTAATTTAAAATCATTTTTAATTGTACAAGGTAATTATTGAAAATAAACAAAATTAAGTTTTTTTAAGAAACTTTTAGTTTAATATGTAATTTTGACGACTGCTGCTCTTGGCATCTAGAAATATTTGTTGAATCCTTAAAGACTCAGATATTGTTACTCTGTAGGAATCCCAAAAAGTTCGACTGAGGAAAACCAAAGGCCAAGTTACTCGGCAGTAATGACAAAACGAAATTGTTATCATTTATTCAAGCTTTCGAATTTACCAGAAAAATCTGGAACCGGCAAAATACTCTTTTAAAATTTCACCTTGTAGGTACGAAAATAGGAATATGGCTGGAAAAAATCGACAAACAGAAGTTTCCATATTATTCACCCACTGGAAGTATAATATAGGTACAGTTTAGTTTTGCAGTAATTTCTGTAAAAAGGTGATTTACAAAATAAGGATAAATCACAATACACTAATTATAATAAATTGTAATTATTACTGTCAACGAAACACAGTAATAAATTACTAATGTTTTACCAAATTAACGGAATAGCATCTACAAAGTAGAGAATACTAAATATTATTATTATTATTACATTTATTATACTTTATTGCAATTTGCAATTACACACTGATTTAATTGCAAGATAGATGTTGACTTTTTGGATATTTTGAAATTCGTAATCGTTCTGTACTTGAGCATAGATATAACGTTTTCTGTAAAGTTATATTCGTCTGCCATTTAAGGAATTTTTTGGATTATCTACTTTTGACATTGCGACATAAAATTTAGATGGACAGATTGTGACATTTAGCAAGTAGCATGGCAATTTTATAATATCGAATTTCATTAAGTCGCGAATTTTGCTTTTCCTGTTTATCTAGTTCAAGTATATTTTCTCAAGTAGTTTCCGATTCATTTAAAAGGGAAGTTCTTTTTTTAAAATCGATTCCAGAAAAGCAGTAGAACTAAATACGACATTTTTTTTCTTGGGGATTTTTGAGACAGTTACACTTTTTTAAGTGACAAAGTTTATAAAAAAATCCACTTCTATTTCATCTTGTGTAGAAATCTCAGCTTTTTTATACTATCTCTGCTTTGTCTTTCTATCTTGTTTCCTTCACCACTGCTATCTCTACTTAATATCTTTGTAGTTCATTTTTATTTGAAATAATTTTCCTGTCTTCAGCATTATTCTATCATTCCACGTCTCGATTCTCATATTTTCTTGTCTTTCCTCCTTCTCGTCTTTCCGCTTTCTTTTGTTTTTTTGTTTCTCCTCTATTACCATTTTCCCTTCTTCTCTTCTTTTATTTCTGTTTCTTTCCTGTTCCATTTATACATCACTGTCTTTTTTGTTGCTTTTTCATAGCCTATAACAACTTTCTTCCCATTCTCTTTTTTTCTCGCCCAGTGCTCTGATTTTCTTTTAATCCTACGTTCTTCTAGTGTCAGTTCGTAGATATTTTTTCTCCTAATCGTGCTTTATTATTCATTATGTTCATCTCTGTATTTCCAGTACTTTTCAAGTACAGGGAAAAAAGAAATGATTCAAACAAATAATATAGAGAAAAAAACAAAAGTGTTAAAACAAACAAATAAGTGAAATAGAGCAAGGCTACCAACTAAACAGCTTGAGAAAGTTTTACAGTGCAGTTCAACATAAGAAGAAAGAAGCTTTGTAAAACAAGAACGATAGAAAACGAAAATGAAGGCAGAAGCGACAGAGAGAAGGAATAAAAGAAAATTTAGAGAAGACACTTCCAAAAACTATCAAATTACAGAACAAAATAAAGATGAGAATAAAGAAAGAGAAAACCATAAATCAGATAGATGATCCAATAAACGGAGAAGTAAAACGGTATTAAAAATATTAAAAAAAAAAATGAATTACACGGTAAATTAAAAAAAATTCAGCAAAGAATAGAAGAATTGATAATTAGGTTACGGAAAAGAGAAGAAATGTCAGAGGAGGACGATCTAGAGATCATAATAGCATAATTAATGTTATTATTATTGAAAAGAAGACCAGGTATGTAAAAACCGGAAGAAAAGAAGATGCAAGTTAAAGCAGAGACTTGAGAATAGACGGTTACTCTTTTGAAAAAGTGAGCAAATTCAAGTTCCTAGGCCCAGGGTTCTACTGTACATTAACAATAACATAACTGAAAAAGTGAAGGAAAAAACACAAATAGGAGGAGAACAGAGAGCAAAGAGAAATACAAAATTTTAGTAGTGAAAACAAAAGCAAATTAAGAACTTGTATTGGAAGGCAAAAGTGAGGCATCATTGATTCTGGGAGTGAGTGAAGTGGAAAATTGAGAGTGAGAGGTGAGGGAAGATCTCAGGAAGATGAGGAAGATCATTAATCACACCGATTTTCTTCATTTAAAAAACTTAACATTCTTTATTTAATTTTTTGAACATGAGTACAGTTTGTCAGTGGTCAATTTTGTTGTTGCATTTTCTCGAGGGGTCAAGCGCTAGAGGAAATCGTGTACAATTAACTTCACACTTTACGTAATTTATGATAATTTTCCATACTTCTTCGTACTTCATATAACTCAGCAGTAATTCACGGAACTTTAAGTACTTCACCAGTAATTCACCGTACTTCATGAATAATTCACGGTACTTCACCTAATTCATCGATACTTCATTGTATTTCACGTACATCATTGGTATTTCAGAGACTCAGCGAGATTCCATAATTTGAGCAATGAAGGGTGTTCCACACCCCGCACCCCCAGATCGAGTAGTTTATTTTTTATCAAAAGTAAACTGAAAATTTCCCGTTGCAGAGGCACTGAAAAGTGTTCCACACCCCAGACCCCGGATTAAGCAGTTTATTTTTTATTTTGTTGCAGAGATCTGCCTCCCAAGGGGTACGAAATTTATAATTACGCAGTTTATAATTAATTGTCAAATTACGAATTAAACACATTTACTTGACCATAGCTAATTTTAATAAACTTGAGATATGCTTAAATATTTAATTCACTTTTAATAAGAATAAATTATTTAAACCGGGGAGTCTGGGGGGTGTGGAACACCCTCCAGTGCCTCTGCAACGGGAGATCTTTAGTTTACTTCTGATAAAAAGTAAACTACTTGGTCTGGGGGTTCTGCATGTTCTGTAATGTTCTTCATTCCAAAATTTGTGCACTGGAGGGTGTTCCACACCCCCAGACCCCCGGATTGAATAGTTTATTTTTATCAGAAGTAAACCGAAGATCTCCCGTTGCAGAGGCACTGGAGGGTGTTTCACGCCCCCCAGGCCCCCGGATCGAGTAGTTTATTTTTTATCAGAAGTAAATTGAAGATCTTCCGTTGCAGAGGCACTGGAGCATGTTCCACGTGAAGTACTTCATGTACTTCACGTGAGATGTCATGTACTTCATGAGATGTGTACAAAAAATTTCACCAGCGGTTAACCCCTCGCATTTTCTACAAGTAAATTTTTTTAGTATACAAACTACACTACGACACTAGCAACGTCCCTTCGTAAATTTTGCTCTAATATAGTATATTACTTCTGGTACACCCTGTACAGAATTAAACTTGTGCTATTTTAGGATTTACTCGAATTTGGTTGGATTTTAGTTTAGAATTTCGATAGAATGTGGCAATGCAACAATGCTTTTGTAGTTACACTTGCTTTTTGTTGTATTAGTTTCTGACTGATTTTGTCACTCCTAAGTAATCTCTGATGAAATGTGATCGTAAATGGGTATGTAAAGTGGATACTTTGCATTTCCCAATTAATTTAAATTCACAGTTGATTGTAATTTGATTGAGTGTGTCTAAAATCGATTTTAGAATAAATGAAAAGTATAATAATAATAATAATTTTTAATTAACATAATATAAAGGTCTGTCACACTGAACTCTCTATTAAGAGACACTCGCGGTCGTCTGTTCAGGAAAAAATAATTTATTAGCAAAACCAGTTTTCGGTTTCCTAAGAGTGTCTAATTTAGAAGTATGTCACTATTTAGGGTAATTAAGGTAATGATGCAGTGGCATAGTATCAAATATAACAGAATATCTACTTGCTAGACCCAGGTAACACTATACGTTTTTAATTCTCTCAGTATTACTGCAAAGTTGCAGTCCATCGAAAGTCTTTTAATTTATTTAATCACATCAAAGCGCAGTAATCGTTAAGCTTGCCATCTCGTTTTCATTCTCTTCCTTTTTTTCTTGTATTTCATCACATTGGTATATATTTAGCCTTTTGATTAAATGACATTGAACTCTTCGGGCGAATTAATTTCCAGTATTTCGAAGAAACAGAATTTTCAATTATAAACTTGTAAGTAGGTGGTCCCCACGTAAATTATAATTTGTAAAATTGTATATTTTCTTCTTTACAACTTAAAGTTCAGATTCCGAGGTTCACCATTTGGTAAGGTTTCTAGCGCTAAAAATTCTAAAGAAACTTTCCAGTCGAAATCGCAAAGCTTTGAAAGATTTTTAAACAAGTAATTAAATTTAATAATTATTATTAAAAAGTTTATATTTATTAAACAAGTTCGCGATAAATCGGAACGGAAGCAATTGCTTGAGAGCAACGAACGTGTTGTCCCTACAGATTAATTTAAGGTGATTTTCCGTGATTTTAAAGTTACATTTGTAGGAGCTTTGTGGAGAAATTTAAATGCCTAGCATCCGATTTTCGAGGCAATTTAAATAAAATCTGCATTACCTAAAATTTCACTTTTATCTGATTTTCTCTGGTGGTTTATGTTATGAAGACGTAAAGTCAGTTATATAAAACGTATTTAAAAGGATTCTAGGTTTAAGTGCTGGAGCACATACATCAGTGTCAAATGGTAACCTCTTTGAACCCATTTTGAATGCATTTTGTTCCATTTGGTGTGGTTAATGGCGTGTGATCGAAAATTGATCGAGCAATGCTGCTACATACAAGTTCGCAATGTTCTCCGATTACCCAATTACAAATTTAACAATGCTCTTCTTGCATTTACCTTCAATTAACAGAACTGAATTCATTAACACCGTGGTTTAATGAGATCGAATCCTAGCCCAACGGTTTTCATAAAAATTTAATTACAGTCTCCGGCCTGCATAGATTTAAAATTTTTCTAATGTAATTCCAAAAAAATGTAAATTTATCGTTGCAGTAATACATTTATGGAAAAATTTATTAATGCTGGCATTCAAATACGTTTCGACTTCCATTGTTATATATTCCTAGCAGCTGGCAAGAGATTGCAATAACGCAAGTTAAAAGGACTTAAAGACATAAACGATAAAATTAAAGATGTTATATTTTCATGTAAATGACTCCAATTTTCTGGCATATTTTCATACACAATTTAACAACAACGAATTAGTTTTTACGAACCTTGACCATCGGGAAATGCACCCCGTACACTTCAAACGCATACATCCTTTTTCTGTTTCGCAAATTTAGGCATACAAAATTTAAAATGCAAAACAAAAACCTTTTTACGTAAGGCGCTTTTAATATTTAAAATTTCTTATTATTAAAAATCAAAAAACTTGTCATTGTGTTGGCAAATCAAATTTAATTTATTTATTCAAGTTCGATGATTATTCATAATGTGAGTTTATTTACGTTATCGACTTCGACATAGCCGCTGGTTAGAAATCAAGCAAACAAATTTTCGATTTTCACCTTCCATTTCCGATACGAAATTGTATGAAGCTTATTTAAAAATTGTTAATGCAAAAAATAAAATAAACCACTTAAGTAATTGATTTCCATTAGGGATTTTACATCAAGAATTCCATTATCTCTTTCAGCGGACGCTAACTGATGAAAATTTAAGAAACGGAACAAAACATCGTAGTTGTTCTGTTCATTTAATTACCTTTAAATAAATATTAACTCGTGATCGTTTTGGATACGCAAAATTGAAAAAGTAGTTTGGTCTTTGTGTTGAAATTCATCTATTCATCAACTTTTCAGCTCGAATTTGAACATTTCCTGGCGCGTAATTTTTTTACATTAAGTAAAATGGACTCATCAAAAATGTATCAATCATTTTAAAGAACTTTTTTGCTAAATTTTTTGCCGGTTCTGAAATAAACTGCACCAAACTACAACTTTTACTTTATTTTCATTTTAAATTTTCTCGCAAATTAAGCGAAATATGAAAATTGTTTAACGTAAATTTGAGGGAAGTGATTTTTTTTTCAAGCACTCGTGCGTTGGTTGGGTAACAAGCGAGCGGATAAGTGTCTTTCATTGTTTATTATTATTTTAGTTATTCACCAAGTTTCAACGATCAAAGCTTGTAGACTAATTTATTAGCATTATAGTATTAATGTGTTATTTTGTTACAGGCTCTTCTACGCGGTGCTATTAGTCAACAATCTGCTGTAATATTAATATGCATGGCGGCGGATCGTTACTTGTGCATGTTACATCCCGCCAGATATCACAAACACTCGAGTAAAAAAGGTAAGACTAAGTTAATAAATTTGTTCCCTCGAGTGTTTTAAAGGTAAACGTGCACTCACCGTAACCTCCTGATCTTTAAAATGAATTAAATTTAAATTTACCCGTGATCTGCGGTGTACCACTTGACAAAGCCAACTAATACAATTTCTGTTTTCAACAAGTTTGTCCGTTAGTTATCTCTGGATTTCAACCATAAGTAAGAAACTTCGTTTAGTTCTTTTCTTTTGCCATCTTTTGCGATGTTTATTATCTTTGTGCGGGTCAGTTGGCTAATAATGTTCCCGCATGCCGGCGAGAAGAGATAATTTGCAAGATTGCCAATTTCAGACTGAATTACAAATTAACCAAGGGAAATTGTATTGGGTACATTTTAAGAAATTTCAATTACTTTTGATATTACTGGTCGACACATTATTTGTACCCAAATCAAGTTTGACGTTATCGTTAATATTCAATGACTTTCTGCTCCAATAACTTATACCCCCTGATTAAGAAGTTAATAATTGTTTACAATTTACCGAATTCATCAATTAGTTTTCACGAGCAATATTAACTTTGCAGGTTTAGAAAAAATTGCATACTTTCAATATTATACTAAAAGTTGCTATTGAGTCAGGTTTTCAGGCCGCCAACTAAAGGTCCGAGTTGATGTGATTCCTCAATATGAAATGAGTTCTCGATTTGGCTCTGAGGAATAGTAATACTAAACCACCGGGCTGTAAGGTTGGTAACGAAACCTTTTCAAAACGAAATGAATTGCATTTCTCGTGGTTCAAATATCACGTTAATTAGTAATCCTATAGATGTTTGCTAACATGAGGAAAATCGAACAAGAGCTACAAAGAAGAAAATTTAAAGGTTTATCTTCGTACCAGCTTATGTACCCGTCTTTGCTCAGTTTTCTGTTTCTATCTCAAAGTCCTTTAAATTATTGACATAATACGAAAGTGCAAAAATCAAAAGCTTGATGGCTCGACGTTGTGCATTTTCCAACTTTTAATAATAGTAAACCTGGTTGAATTAGTCCGCAAAAGTTTATACTTTAAATTTCCTGCATTTCATAACTTATTCTGCTATATATAAAATTAAATTTGAACATCAAAGATTACAGTACAGCACGCTATTTACCATTTATTATAACCTAATAGGATTTAGTTTCCACTACTTTTCAATAAGTTTTTAAACTTAAAGTTTAGAAGAATTCCATTTTAACGTTTTATTTAAGCTTTCCGTCGATTTCGTTTTATTCCTCTTCGTTGTTAGGCAAAGGTTTTTCTTTAAGTGCTGTAAAAAAAATTCAATGTCTGCTGAAATATTTACTTTGTAATAAATTAGATCCTATATTTTGATCGCCCTCAGAGACACGACAATCTCGAAAAAATATCACCGGTTGCTCTAATCCATTCAACAGTTAACTTTCGACAGTTATAACGATTTCAACATACAAAAGAACATTAATAATTTTTAAAATTTATTTGTTATTAAATTTCTTGCCGTCGTTGGACATTTATTAAATTCACCATCTATGTGGGTCTCCACTTTTTGTCACCGTTCTCATTGCTTCCAATTTTGAACACACGAATGGAATCGTTTTCAAGAACTACTGCAGGTATTTCAGTTATTGAAACTGCTTTACAGATGAAGTTGCTTGAGGGTACCCGTGGGAAATTTTTTTAATTGTTTGTCCAGTTTCCAAACATAATACAACCATCGCCAGTTGTGTTTTGAAAACGAAAACTAAAATTGATCGTTAATTATTTGACTAAATACCTCTTGACAAATACCAAATTCAACTTTTAGTTTGACGACAAGCAAATATCTATTATTCAGTATTATCACAGAAGTTTTTTTTTTGATTTTGTGAACAGTGTAGTAGTTGTTGAATTTTCGTCGAAAACCACAAGGCTTACTTGGTTATTTTTCAAGACCAAGACAAGAAGAATTCAAATCTTTGCATTCGAATTCTAACACCAACCTTTTTATGTTGAAACTTTTCAAATACGAGCAGGTGGTCTCAATCGCAATTAAATTTTGAAAACATTAATTTCTTGTAAGGGGCAATCAAAAACCATTTCGAAGACTTTTGTTCCATATTTCAAGTCCCATCACTCTGTCAAAACCTGCATAGATGAGAAAATCATTATAATCTTGCAATGAAGTTGATATCAAGCAAAACTGAATCAAAAATTTTTTTGCCTGACGTTTCAAATGGTTTATGACCATGAGTTTACGTTGTTTTGATGCCGAATAAATTCGAGTACTGACAACTATTATTTCATCATCCACATGGACGATTTTGTTAAAATGTCTGATTCTAAAAAATAAATTGGTAAACTTTATCTGTTTCCCAAAGATTATGACTTTGCACTTTACTTTCCAAAAAGACGCATCGCTTATTATTTATTTCCAGAGTTTACAGCATTCCCAACAACTACTCAGATCTTTTAGTTGTAACAGCATTAGAATTTCTTGGGCTATTTCTAGAGGAAAACTTTCAATTATACCCATTTTCATCTCGCCTTTCTTCATCTTTCATCTTTTATCATGTTCGTTCTTTTAAATTTGAAGTTTCAAAATTCTAACTTTCTATTTATAATTCTATGGTTACATTTTTATATAATATCAACCTGGATCTTAAAAGAGACGACGTCTCTAATTCTAACATACTTAACCAGATCATACCAGCTAATGCTTCGATTTGGACAATTAATTCCAACGCACACATAAGATAGCGAGTAAGAACCAAACCTACCGCTAGAATACCGACGATTTATTGTCCTTGTAAGCAAGCTGATCGAAAAAAGAAAAATTCGCATCATTGATCATAAAGTTAAGAATGATACGCAACGGTATATATTCCGAAGATAGATGGCGTTACTACTACTATGTAGTTTACGAGTTTTCGAAATATGTAATTATTAATGATTAAGCATTAAAACTTGCAATTAAATTTTATAATTCGTAATTTACAATTTGGGTTATAAATGGAAGTTATAAACGAGTAATTCATTTTTATTGTGATGTACAATATTTGTTTACAAAATTTTAGACATAAACACGAACGATCATTGCAAACCGAAATGGGCAACATTTATCTCTGAATATTTTCACGCTCTGATACTTTAAACGTTTAAACAGGAAAGCTTTTTTAGTGTTAAAAATTTAACATCCTACTGCATTAATAACATGTCACTTGCGTGTTATATTTAAAATTAAACGTGACTCGATTTTTAATATTGCAAAAAGTAAACCGAATTTCATTAGGAATAAAAATCAATGAGGTTGCGGTGGTGTATTTGTTCAACACAAGTTGAGAACCGTGTAAGTTAACTAGTAAAATGGGCTTACGGGAGTAGACTAGGAAGTGGGGCAAGACCCTAAAATAGCAAATTCCAAATAAGCTTTACTTTAATGAACTTGTATAAATCTGGACAACCACGAATATAACTCGAAACATAATCTCGTGATGGTGTATAATTTTATGCGGTTCGGGGCTCCATTTCTCATACAATCCTTTGAGCCAAAATGAAAACTTTTAAATGCCACACTGGAAGCCATTTAAGAATTTTAATTGACTCTTCTTCAACAAGTGCTTTAACTGACATGGGCATTTTGTCGAACATAGACGACGGTTACCATTGCATTAATTACTCTTCCGCCAACTTACCATCGTGGCATTTGGAATGCTGCCGCGCAATCCTTTTCAGATCCCGAAAAGAACATCTACACTTTTCATTATCGAAATCGTTACATTTAAAGGAATTTAAACAGTTTCCTTACCCCAAAAAATATGAACCATCGCATCGTTGCAACACTGTTTTAAAGAGACGTATGCACTATATGAACTTATCGCTCGTTTCTTTTGTGGAAAAGGAAACTGACATCTCAAGCGGAAATGGCAAGTTTATAAATTGCCGTTAAAACTTTTACGATTGAATTTACAAGCTTTTCGAGAGTTTAAATTATGACTTTATTGGCTGTTAACTAATTTATGTGAATTAATGTAGCGTTCGCGTAAGAGTAGGGGGGGGGGTGCTTAAGTTTTCGCTCTTAAAAATTTAATTCTGTAAATTTTAGTTAATAATTTAATGCAAGTGATATGATGAATTGATTTAATTTGAACATTCAAAACTTGAAAATTAATATGTGCGGCAGCATGCTAATAGAATCGACTTTATAATTTGTCAACTCACACGAAACATAGGATTTTACACGACCAAGTTATTAGTTTTGATAATAATATATTAAAGTGGAACAGCATGGCGGTTTGTTGTATATAAATACATGATTTATTAAAATGTTTAGGAAAAAGCTTTTTCTTGGTTGTCTACCATTTTAAGCTTCCTTTAGGGTACATTTATATAGAAGGCTTTTCATTTAAGTAAAATAGCAAAACGATACATCAGTTTGCTTTTAACTAAAAATTCTAAATATTGCACACTTGATAGTTAAAAAAAATTGACTATATAAAGTCTGCGTAGAGTTTTGAATCAATGATTGTAATTAATTAATACTTCTCCAATTTGAACGACGAATTGTTGTCTGTCTATACGTGGAGTTCACAACTAAAGATTTTCACATCATATCATTAGAAGTTTGTATTGTTTACAGTTTCCTCTAATATGTTACAATATTCACGTTTATTACAAAATTTATAGAGCATTTGTTAAGAGTTGGTAATGTAAATGATACAAATTTCAAATTGTGCGAAATTTCTCGAAAATTTATAATAATTTTGTATTGTTTACATTGTAGATAAGTAAGTACATAATTCGTATTACAAAAATAACACAAATTGCCTCTAAATATTTTAAATATCATCAAAAGTTATATTGCGTTTCAGCAAATTTAATTAACAAGATGAAAAAATTCGAGTTTTTTAAAATTTCATACGGAGATTTCGGTTATGAAAACACAATAATATTCAATTCTTTTAATGACGTACTGATCGGTTATGGAATTGTGGGATAATCCTGATATCGGTAATTCACACAGTGACACCACGACCTGCTGTCAATATATTTGATAAGTAGACATTAACTGTATAAACAATGGAAGAGCTTTTCCGATCAGGTCGTACGAAGGACTATCATTTCGATGGTCTTAATTGTGTGCCGAGGATTACCTTTGTACGTGTACAGGGTTCGGCGTAAGCTTTATTTTAAAAGTGGCTACCAGGAATTCCGTATTTCTACCTGTGACCCTGTATACATAGTCGATCGTAAAAATGTTGTGCCCACAATAAATTTTCTTAAGAATTTGTAATATTTATTCACGCGAATATTGGTTAATTGTCTTCTTGTTTAATTTATTAAGTTCTAACTACTATTTTATACAACAGAAACATTAAACAAAATAGTAATTGCATTAAACAAATAATTAAACTTCTTCTTCTCGGTTAGGTTCTTCCACTTGGCCATGTCGAGTTTTTGATAACCTAGAGTTTTTTTTACAAAACTGTATTAAAATAAGAAATCAGTAGTAAATCTAATTTCTTGTTGCTATTAGTATCATGATCGATGAAATTTTGGGAAGCTGATGGGGGGAGCTCGAAGATACTGATGAAAGCTGCTCCTGATAAATAGTTATATCAATTTTTGCCCTTACCAACTGTACACAATTACGTGACATTAAGTTCAAAAATGCAAACGGAAGAAGACGAAATTGTAAATACAGCAGAATTACTTATATAATTACTTTCAAAATATAAAATGAGTAAAGGTGGGCAATCCCCGATGTCGACAGAGTCCTAGAATTATTTCTCTTATATAATTCCTTCATTCAATACACAAGACGAAAAACGCAATTAAAGTTCTACGAGGTTACGGCGGTTGAATTATGGAAGCAAAATTTGGACGACGACAAACAGGCAAGAAGCTAAAATAACAGCAGCAGAGATGAAGTTTTGCGATCAGTAAAAGGTTGTACATTGCTGGATATGAATAGAGAGGACCTGCAGATTTTTTCGGTGAAAAACAAGGTCTATGACGAAGGGTTGACCACCTGGTATATTCCCATGTAGAACACGATATTGCACCAATATTAAAATTACATCGTTTAAATATTGGTGCAATATTGATTTCCAATATCGCGCCAATGTAGTGAAGTAAACATTTTGCAGTATTGGGGCAATGTAGTAAAACAATATTGCGCCAATATTGGCATTACATAGTAAACTAATATTGCGTTCCAATATTGAGCCAATATTGCACCAATATTACATTTCAATATTGTCTGAATATAGATAATCGATATTGTATCAATAGTGGAATTACATAGTAATTCAATATTGCATTCCAATGTTAAAACTATATTGGCTGTAGATCGCCAATATTGCACCAATGTACGATATTGCCCCAATATTGGTCCAATATCGCGCCAAGATTGTGTGCTACATGGGTTTGGTGTACATAATTTTGTAAACGATTTGCAATTGTTGGCAAATTTCTGCAATTGTTTGCAAAATTTGGAAATGTGTAAATTTTGCAAATGTGTAAATTTTGCAAATGCCTGTAAATCTTTACAAATGACTGTAAATCTTTGCAAATGTCTGTAAATGTCTGAAATTGTTTGCAAATTTCTGCAATTGTTTACAAATTTTGCAAATGTGTGTAAATTTTTGCAAATGCTTGTAAATCTTTGCAAATGTCTGTAAATGTCTGAAATTGTTTGGAAATATCTGTGTAAAATTTTGCAATTCTTTGCAAATTATTGTAAATCCAAATTTGGTGTATATATTTTTGGTCAGTGGCCAACCCCCGTCTATGACTATAAACGTCAATGGAAGATCAGGATTTGCCAAAACGTAAAAATTAAGGACTATCTACTAATCTCGCTGCTGATCGTGTTGGTTAGCACATTAACTTTATTTGATTAATAATCAAATTATTCGCGTCTCTGTTACTACTAACAAAAATTAAAAAATTATTATAAAATATTACTTAATTGTAAACCAGAAAGGTAGCTCTAGGAAACCTAAGAACTGCGATCATCCAAGTTCCACTTTATTACCTTGTTAATATTATATCGTTTTCTCTACCTACTCTTGGGTTTCCCCTGTAGTTAGGAAAGCTTCATGTTTTCCTACTTTGTCATTTCAATCTTCATTCGTTTTTTTTATTATTGCATTTGGTACACTTCTTGTCGAAGTATTACTTATGGAGATAATCTAGTTCCTTTCTTTGAAGGTAGTTTTTTAGCACAGGGGGGCCGCACTCTTTACGTGCTTTCCGACGCACAAAAATGGCCATAAGAAATTTGAATCTTTCCGGATTTTTCTTAAACATAAAACATAAAAAAATTAAATAAAATTTACAACATATAAAACTGTTGTCTGGCCATCTGTCGACTTTTAATTTGTGCGTTATAAAATGGTTATTTTATAGTGTACATAAATGATACATCATTAAAAGTTTGTCTTGTTTTCCTTAAACTTTTAATTAACTGCTAAAAAAATTCGGTTAAGCTTTTCGCGGTGCTATTTAGATTACATTAATTTGTGGGACCAAAAGTTGGATGTTGTAATGTAAATAATACAAATTGAAATTTAAATAATACAAAATTGTAATTTATTTTTAAATAAATTTGCCGAGCAAACGTACCAAGTTTCAACGCTTTCCTTATTTGCATGACAAATTTGTACAACATTTTTTATTACTTCGGTTCAGAAAGAAACGATAAGTAGATTAATTACAGAGAAATAAAAAATGTACCTATGTATGTGCCTGCATAGTTTTAAGTTTTCCTGACCCTTCCTCGGGTTGGGTCATGAATTTTTCAGGAAGAATCTGAAATTTCTCGCATACCTAAACATGTGTTGCTGAAAATCACTTCGGAATTTTAGTATGCTTAAAGGTTAAATTTTAAATACAAAATTGACGAGTGTTAGAATGAAACTTTTCCGAATACGTTTTCAAGTACCTAAATGTATATCGTCGTCTGGGTTTGCTATAATAACCATCATAAAGTTATTGATCGGAAATGGGACATTGATCATGCGGTACGAACTTCTCGGAGGGGCGTCGAACGTTTCATGACTTCACTTGGATTTATTTCAAAGCTAAGTTACTTTTTTGAAAATCGCGATCGGTTTGAAAATTCCAGCATCTGTCCATTAAATTACAGTCATCGATTTTCTTGATTAACCCTAGAGAATCTAATGTTTAGTGGCTATTGGATAAGTTAGCACCCTCTCTCTTCCCATTTCATCCTACAAGTAATTTCGAAACACTGTAATTAGAACTGGAACTAACACTACACTTGAGTTACTTGCAAATAAACAAAGCTGTCGAAAGCAAACGACTCGAGTTTTTATTTTCCGAAAATCAATTAAACAGTTGCGCGTGTAATTAATTTTGTTAATAATTGTCGCGTCGTCGTCTGAATATGGGAGGCTCGGAATCTTTGACCTCGGTAAGAATTAGCGCGTTCCAATTTTTGCTTGTTACAAATTTTCCGAAACGACCTTTTGAAAATTTAGTTGAAGTTGATAAATTCAGCATCAGCGTACCTACACGAAATATTAACTGAAATGATATGCTCTTTATCAACGACCATTCTGAGCTCAGATGTTGGCTATAACTTGCTTTCACAATTTGTTACCATTATTTGTGGAAATTCTTTTTGGGTAACAATTTATAATCCTGTCGTCAACCGACAAGTAGAAAATCCAACTTACCAAGTTAGGGTCAACGTTATCGACCTGCGTTCAATTTTTCTTATTCGAAATGCTTCGGTAATTTCGACTCGTCTACTAACAGTGCAAGCTTGTATACCTACAAGAGAGGGGGGGGGGAGGGGGCGAGTGAACAAATTTTACTAATAATAGTTTTTGACATTCGCAGTCGTATTTCAAAATTTCTTTTAATATTTTCTTACCGCACTTCATGGCAACTTTACGCTACTCAGAGATAAAATGACTTATTTACATTAGAAAAAAATGCGGGTGGAGTAAAGATGAGAGTTGTTCGTAAGATAAATAGAAGCTTTTATATTTGCTTTCAGATTTATACGTTATTTCGTTTTTGGATTTAGTAAGATCTTTTGTCACTTTAGCGAAGCAGTCGAAGTAAATAAAATGTGATGGTACGAAGTATTTGGACGTGTTTGCAACAAGTTCTGTTATCACAATTTGCGTGAATCACAAGTTATTTACGATGCTTTTGCCGAAAATTGGATTATTTTTAAACGGAAAACGTACAGAAGAGGTCAAACAATAAGAACGTGCATCCGTACCCTTTTGTATTTTATTAATGTAAATAAAATTCAATTTACGTAATTGATTAAAAATTCCATTCAAGAACTGTAATTCAGAAAGTACTTGGTATATGTTATAATCGAAATGATACGGCAAGAATAATGGGATTAAATTAAAAATTTATTACCAAAAAAATGAGTTTTTCTCGAATGTGTTGCCTCACGCATCTCCGATCAATTAAAGTAAAAGAAGACGAATGATACTTACATGCGGCGAGAAAACTTCATTTTTCTTTATGTAAATGGTATCATTCCACAATTTTGCATCGAAATCTCTTTAAATTCTTGCAATCAGATTGGGCAAACACCGAAAATTAAGTTTGCCTTTTCGCCAAATTCAAATCAGCTTAGGTATTCCTTCTCACTTCGAAAGTCAGTTTCGCGTTAATAGAAACGTACGGGTAATCAAATTAATAAAATTTGATTTTTTTCCGTGTTAATCTAAAGTAATAAATTAGAATGCACATAAATAACCATAATTTTGAGTAAAATTACCACTCCATTATTGTTACGACGCCGATGGTATTCGACTTAATAAAATTTGGGGTTAATAGAGCTTGAAATTGTGAGAGGGAATTTGCAACTATAATTAATCCGAACATTTTCGTTTAATAAAAATATTGTTACACAAAATCTTTTCTAATTAATTAAATTAGTAACTTAATTAACCCCAAGGGTTATATTACAATATTTGCTCACTTGATGATTTATGATGTCGTAGGACATTTAAAACTTCTACAAGAATGTCTTAACTGAAATTAATACTAATTTATGAAATTATAAAAATGCTTTCAGCTAAGTTTACTCAAGAAACTTTTGTACTACAGATTTTATTCGTCCATGTTTGGTTCATTTAATAAGACGGGCAATTTAATTAAATTGTGCAGATCAGTGTCAATTTGTAGCCTACTAACTTTATCTATTTAGGATGCAGTTCTGAGAGTTGGGTTGTTAGAAAACAGTCGGATATATGTTTTAATTCTAAAAAAGTAGATTAAAACTATTCGATGTTTTAAAACTTTCATACTTTAGCTATGCGATTCTTCGATCAACGAATTCTCCGGCAGTTATAATAATGGAAATCACACAATGGAACGGTTAAAATGTCATTCCTAAACTAACCAAAATAAAATTATTAGTCAATTGAATAGTAGATTTGATCATGGTTATCGCAAAGTTAGTATGCGTCTGATGATTGTGAATCCCAAGTATGGTATGAAAATTTATGATTATGAAAGTTTGCCGTATTTCTAAATTATTTTTTTTGCAAAAATAATGTATACAAGTCCTGTTGCTTTACTTTATTTTAATCTTTATTACTTGTCGTAAACCAATAATCACGTAAATTTTAAATGGAATTATAAGGAATATCATGCAGCTTGAGAGGCATTTTCCCTTTCATTACATTTTCAGTAATTTCAAAAATAACTCCTTTTTTATACGGATTTCTCTTTGTTTTAATTTCTAAAATAATTCTAATTAATTTGATTAAAAGTACAGATTTGTTCTTGCAGTTATAATTAATTTGTTTTATGAACTTATAAATTTTCAACCGCACATTATGTACTACCTTGTTAGAATTGCTTTTGAATAACTTCTCAAAGTTGCTCCTTAAAAATAAAATTAAAGTTCTATTGTGAAGAATTATCGTGCAATTTTGAAAATTTTAACGAGAGCACTTATTTACAAAAATTATTATTTAAACTCGACGAAGACAATATATTTAAACTTCAACAAGATTTAAATTTTTCATGTTCGCAATTTACAATCGCATTATTAAATCCTTTCTTAAAATTGACCCAAATATGAAATCGAGCAAATTTTGACTTTTCCTGGTTTGAAAAATTAAAAACTTTTAATTGCGCGATAAAAAATTACTCCTATATATTTACTCGACTAAATTCTTATTAAACTTTAATCTCCAAGTATTAAGTTTATGAATAACGACACCTACTTCATTAAACTTTAAATTCACAGTTTGGGGTCTTCACGACGACACGTGCTTAGGCTACCAATAAATTTTTCCCTTTTGTATTAGTGGGTTTTAGTTAGTTAGGCCGTTGACTAAAACGTGATAAGTAATTGTCTGAAAGATAAACGAGCAATCGGCTAACGAATTTTAGCTTTTTGGAAAATTAGAAATTTTTGATTTTTATCGCAATTTTTGAACAAAGTAATTTGGCATGTTTAATGAACGCTTTTGGAATGGGAAAATAAATATTTGAGTTACAATGTTAGGTTTAAAGTTAAACAGTATACCAGAACATAAAACGAAAATATAACTCAATTCAAACAAAGCTTTTCAAATTTCATAAATATTCAACTTAAATTATTCACATCAAATTATTATTTACCATTTGCTAATTAATTTGAATTCTAACTTTTGGAAGAACAACATTCACTTTTATCAGGCGATTTTATTCAATGTTTTACACCTTCTGCTATAATCGGGCGAAAATTAAAGAAATATTAGATGAGTAACAAATCGACGTCATCATTTGGCACATAACGACTGTCAGTAAATAATGGGAAAGTGGTGGAAATGACTAAGAAGATTTAGATGACAGTTTTCTCCGTATGTCATTCAAAGACTTAACAAGCTGACTTTCGCATCCATAGAATGTCGCGTAGCTTGTTAATGGCAGGCTTAAAGAACGCGTCTGCAAATTTTTCCAAAAGCAACTATTGTCTGCATAGAAAATTCTAAATATTTATTTATCATTTTACGGCTCACATAATTTCAATTTTGGGAAAAATTTATATGGTTATCATCTATAGCTAAAATAGCTGTTTTAGTTTTTGCTTCAAAAGCTGCTAAACGCTGACAAATGATAATCAGAAGTGGGATGAGAGAAAAGTCAACCCAAAGGAAGAAAGCCATACTTGAAATCATCGCATTATATTCACTTTAGGTGAAGCACTTTTATTTGGCCGTATTCAACGTTATTTTGTTTTATTTAACGTAAGTATATTGGCAGATTGCCGACTACAGGCGAAAAGAAACATTTTCCAATTATTGTTCTATGATGCTCGTACGTGCGTTGGTTGTGCAATATCTTCTTATTAATTAGTAGTGTCGGTTACCATCTTTGTCGTGTGACCACGCTTAAATTTATACTTCTAAAGTGCTCGTCTTTACTTTGCCCTATATTTACTTGGCAATTAAAATTTAAAACTTTGAAATTAATTACAACAAAATAATGCAATTATAAGACCCCAAATTTATCCTGTAGTTCATGCTGTACTTTGTTTGTTGTTCACGAGCGGTTTATTTAGTTTAAACAAAGATGGAAACTGTGAAACAACATGTAAATTGAGAATATGAAATGGATTACCACGATTTTGTATATCTACAGGGTCTTTCACAGATATGTCGTGTCACCTGGTTCACTTGAATTTCATGTTTTGACATGGCAAGTCGAGCTTCAGAGCAAAATCAATTATTAATCAATACGAAAGAGAATAATGTGAAGATGAATTGCGCGTTTTGAAGAAAAGTGAATTGATTGAACAATATTAAATTATTAACTTGTAAAGGAAAGCAGTGAAATTTAATTAAAATGTAAACAAGATTAATAAACATTATGAGTAAAAGAACAATATTTGCTTGGCAACTAAATTTATTTAATTTATCGAAACACTTGAATGTAAACTACATTTTTAGAGTTAAAATGCGATCACCGTGAGCGAATTGTTGGAAAATTTTATTTACTTTGGAAAAGTATATTTACAATTTACATTTGAAAACTTTTTTAAAAACTAATGAATATTGTCTTTCGTCTCGCTAGAGCGAATTTGCATCTAGATTTGATATTAAAAGCTGGTTTTGATTGTACGATTAATTCGTTATAGTTTTTATGTCGGTTCAACAAAACAGAAAACGAATTAAAGTAAACTCAATAGTAAATTAGTTAATTGTAAATCAATGCCAAGGTATTGGCGTTTGATTGCAATTTTCAAAATCAGTGCAAAAATGTGATTGTTGACAAATCTTAACCAAGGTTAACTTTTTCGTTTTGGAAAAGTTTAAAAGTATTATATCATTTATGAGCTTCCTCTTGGTCTGTTCCTTTTGATTGTGCTCTCCACGATGAGATTTTTATTAGAAAAAGTACATAATTCTGGTTGACGTCTTTGGGCAGGTGGAGTCTGGTATCGAACTGCTTTAAAATAGAGTAATTAGTGCGCATTCTATTTTAAGAAACTTTTTAAACACCTACATTTCAAAAGTCTTAATTTTCTTCTTGTTTGCCTTTTTTATTTATTTTTTAACTTATACGTTTACTTTTAAAAATTCCTTTTATCTGTGCAATGTTAAAACATACAGGATTGGGTAAAATATTTGTAAGAAATTTAAATAATTATTGTTTTTGCTGTTTTGTGTTTAGCCGTAGCATAACTACATCATTGAGCTAATTAAAAGTCAATTAATTACTCTAGACGTTAGTCTGTGTTTAAAAATTATTATTTAAATCATAGCAATATGTATGCATGATCTTAAATTGTAGAATGGGTAGGATAGTCTTGGATTGGATGCAACAAGTCGTTAAATCAGTTAACTAATTTGTTACTTAAAATAATTAATATGTGATTCAAAATCTGAAGTCTTAAGCTTTCTATTTTGATGTTATCGATTCGAGATTAGTGATTACGCAACTTCTTTTGATCTCGAAAGCACATAATTTTAGTATAATAAAATTTGGAAAACCTGTAAAAATTGTCATAGCTTGATTGATTGCTATAACCCAACACTTCCATATAAGTAGTATAACTAGTGGGTTTTAGACCACTTTGATCTTGATTGTTTGATCGAGTACAATATTTTGCATACAGTTGCTTTGAAAATAATTTTATTTATGTGATTTTTATGGCAAAAGAACTTATTTATTTTTCCTGATCCTAATTGCTTCATTAGAACATTTAATTTTGATAAATTACAAACTAGTAGATAACCGTGAAGAGGAGATAGCTAAAGGAAAGAAGAAATTAACATTATCTGTTAGATGTATCCGATGTTATCGGTGATATAGGTAAAATCGAAGATTAAACCCAACTCGAAATGCATTTCTATAAATTATTCCTATCAAAACCACAAAGTGGGATTAAATTATATTTATGTAGTTTACAATATTTTACAGTCCTAAATTAATGTGCTCATGTTCTTTGTTTAGTAAGTGGTGCGTGCATACTTGTCATAATATAAATACCATTCCGTTTATGTTTGTGAATAATTCTTTGTACATGCCCGTAGAATAGCCCAGGTTTAAGAAAACCTTTATAATTTTATTCAACAATAATAATATTTTTTTATTCTTCTTAAACAGATAAGAAACAAACTGCAAATTTGTAGTAATAAAAAGCTCTGTACGTTACGAGTTTATAAGGATCAATAATTACTATTTCTACTATTCGGTTCCTACTTTATTTCTCACAAAGTAAAGAATACAGTATAAACGACCAAGATCAATCAAAAAGACATGACCGAAATAATTCTTTTTTATTGTTTTCATGTAATAAAATTTTATTACAGAATGGTTAAATAATTGTGATAACATTATATGCTGACACGAAAATGTATTTTGAGCTTATGACGCAAATCTCTTCCCATTTTTGAAAACAATTCGCATGTTTTTAATCTTTCATTAACATATGTCAAAAATTAGTTACATATTATAAGATTCATTTGAAGTAGGGCACTTTATTTCAATTCGAATTCAATTTAAGCAGACAGAGTTTCAAATAATTGAGTAAAAAAGGATGTTTGCAATTAAATAAGTAAAAAAGGTATTCCAACTGAAGGTTTCAAGCACAAAAACCTCAAATTGTTTTGAGTCTCTTGATATATCTGTGTTTCATCTATTTTAAATTAAAGTACCAGGATATATTGCAGAACTGAAACTAAATATGAGTCAACATCTTTCAAATGTATTTGTATGCGATATCGAAGACGTCCAAGTAAGAACAAAGGCCAGTATTCTGTAATTAAACCTAACATTTTCAAAATTTTTAGCATACTTTTACATGGAAACCTAGCTTTTCCTTTCATGAAAGGAATTAGTTACAGAATACTCGCCTTAGGTCTTGGGCCTAACTATTAGGTCTAACTTTCTTAACTAACTAACTTTCGTAACAAGTAATATCTTACGAAAAAATTCCGTATAGAAGGATCCTTTCATGAAAGGAAAAAGCTTGATTTCCATGTAAAATCATGTTAAAAATGTGTAAAAATTTTGGGTGAAAACTAAGTTCTACCATTTTTTAAAGCATCTTTACGTACGAGACAAATTACAGGATTCTGGCCTTTGTCCTTAAGTTAAAGTATGTACCTACTGTTCAAAACATTATGTACCCTTGCATGCTGCTGTAATGTTCTGGGATTCGCTAGTAGCATTTTTGATTTTTCCCTGTGGTCACTTTTTTTGGGACTTTTTCTCGTGGTAATATTTATTAATGTTGGTTTGATCTTATTGTCTTTCGCGCTGTTGTTTTTCTTTATGTTCTGTTGCTCTTATTTGTTTGGCTAAGATAATAATCAACGCTTTCTCGTTCTCCAGGCAGGAGGTATTTAAAAATGGTAACTTGGATCTGCTCCTGTACGTGCGGAAGAGTTATATATCTCTGAATTCTCTCTAGTTTCTTGCCGTTGCTTTTTTCAGTGCGTCCATCCAGAGACTCTGTCACAAATGACAGGTTACCTCTACCTTGGGAAGGAATATGAAAATAGCAGTCATTTCTCTTTGGGTTCTCTCTACAGCTAGACATACCTTATATGCTGTCTAAAAGAGAACCTTTGATCAAAACAAACTCCTAAGACGTTGATGTACTCTTTGTGGTTTATGGAGATTTCTTCAACCTCTATTGCTATTGGGAGATGTTTTCTCTTACCGCTTGTGACGGTGACGTCTTCCGCAAATATATTTTTACTTCTACGCCGCCGAGAAGTTAAATATAAACTTGACTGTGTAATTACTCAAATGTGATAATTAATCTATGAGATAAATCTTTAAAAACAATCGCAGGTCAAATATAAATTGAAATAATTACTCCTTATTGATTATTAAAAATAACCAGATAATACCAACTTAAAATTTTCTAGTAAAATTAGCAATCCAATTGCGTAAAGTGCTTACTCGTCGCAAAATTAGGATTGGTTTACAATAAACCAATCAACAAGCTTCAATTGAAATATTTGAGAACGTCTTAAAATTTAAAATTGCGAGTTTAAAATGCAACTGTGATTATACTAGTAGTTTCTTGTAAAATAATATTTTTATACCGAATGTACTATAATATACTACATCGTGTTAAAATTTTATTTTTGCTCAGACTTTAATAAAGTTTTACACGAGCAATAAAAGTTGCACATAATCAGCGCATTGCAGAAGCATTTTCCGTAATAAAACTTTCAATATATTTGTAATACTAACTCAATAATTCATATTTTGCAACACGACGTGGAGGTGAGTTTTTAAAAATCAAATAAAATTTTCAGATAATTATTTATAGATTATGATTAAACTGGATAATTTATTTATCGTTAACGATAGATATCATTTATGTCCGTTTATCGCCACCCAAGGGTGCAAGGTGGTGGCTAAATGTAGCAATTTTATAAGATTGCAGCAATCAGTAACCTAAGTCATTTTTCTCGAGGGATTTTTCAGGAGTTGCTCGCACTATCTGCGGGTAATGTTCTCATTTAGATCCGAAATAAGTGCAAACGGTTAAAATCAGCGCAAACGCCAGATAAAGCTGTTCGTAATTATGGAGCAAAAGCCCGGCGCCGTCGTTCTCGTTTTTTATTTTTGCCCGATTTGTTTTGTGCATTTTTTATTAAAAAATTTCAAATTTTAATCGTAACTTTTGTCATTAAAATTTAATTTTGAATTTCAAATTTTTTCTTGTTTAAGAATTTCCTTAACTTAATTTACGAGAAAACTTATTAAATATTTTTTCTTTAGTTATCAAAATATTATTTTGTTTTACGATCTATGCATCACCTCGACTTTGGAAGTTGGCCAAAACTTTTTGTGCTCTTTATGCGGTTAAGATAAGAAAGTTTCTGTCGATAATCCAATAATATCGTGCAGAAGGGTGAATGATCAAGACGAGATAGATTCAAATAGTCGAAAAGCATCGTTAAATTAATACGCATCATTGTTTCTCGATTAGCATTTACATGGCTCTATAAACTTTTCTTTTGTGTATTTATTTACGAAACCAGAAGAAGTTTGGCGTTTTAATGCAAAAAGTTAGTATTATTTGAAATCACTTTCGTTATTTTGGTTCGCGAGCCGAATCAAATACTCAACCACCTTCCCGATGTTTGATTGTTTTCCAAACTACAGTTTAGATGGTTGCCTATCGTTACACGAAGATAGGCAAACACGTAGGCACGTTAACTAAACTGTTCTTCATCGAGAAAAGGTTAAATTTAACTCGATTAAGAGAGGAACCAAATCGAGACGTATCAATCTAATTTTATATAACGCGGTTGTTTAATATCGAGCACACGAGCATACCTGTAATTTGAAACTCGAGTAAACCACTAATCGATAGCAAGAAGCCTTGTTTAGACGAAGTAAATAAACAAATGCTAATTGCTGAGGTTTATCAACTATAAGCCAATTATCTAATCCACTTACGCGTTACACGTGACTCGGTAAACCTATAAAATCACGCTAAATTATCCAATTAAATTGAACAATTGCTTAATTATTTGTGTCGGTAAACAGTAATCCCGGCGGCAAATATTTGCTCTAAAATTTAGAAAAAATTGATTGTAGAGAAAGACGATGTTCTTATAATCGACTTTGTGTGGTTGAGAAACTTTCAACAAACAAGATTTCCTGCAGCGGAAATAGTAATTTTCAATTTATGACAATATTTGGCTAATACAATACAAAGGAAGTTAATATATTAACACAAATGAAGCAGCTCGTTTTAGTTAGCTTGTAATACCAACGTATATGTAATGTACTATAATTTACAAGTCGTGTAGTATACATAGAACAAATTCGCAAGAATTTGATTCTCAACAGTAAACGATGAAATTGCTTTTAGCTGGTGTATATAACAAGCAATAAATATTCAATGTAAGAACTTACATAAATATGGATTTAAACATAGAATTTCTCAACTTACAAATTAATTCGATATTGTGCATTCTACATTATTACAGAAAAAGTTCAAAAATACGTTATCCCCCTAGTTGGGCGCCAATTGAGATCCAACATTTAACTAACCGATTACCAGGTTCAGGTGTTCTTAAAAATTTTGTCGTTAGACGTAGAGAATCTTTGGTTTTTACAAGTCAAGAAAAACAAACGCATGCACCTACTTCAAATGAGGTTGTTTTCTATTATGTGAGGATCATTCTCTGTTAGTTTATAATTAAAACAAATTGGAAACCCTCGCGCTATGTTGTCGTTCTTGAGACAAATTGTTAATTGCGCTCATTTAATACTTTTGGATTTTTGGTTTTTTCCTCTTTACAAAACTTTGATAAACTTATACTGTGCAATTTTTATTTTTGTTTCAGGGCTGTGTAGCAATAATAAGTTTGACATGGATAATGTCGGTGACACTTTTTTCTATTCTTGTGTTGCCTCGGGGTGGCTATTATTTTAACTCGTCAGGGATGGTAGCGTGCGAGCCATTTTACCCACAGGCAGCAATTCGTATTTTAGCGGCCTGTGGTTTTTATTTTCCTACAACGATGATTCTTATGTACTGTTACGGCTCAGCATTCCACGTCAATAAACTTCGTCTCAAGAAAACCGGATGCAACACGATAGCAACAAGCCCCAAGGAAGCAGAAGACGCTAGCATAGAAAAGGTGAGTTAAATTTTTTTTAAGCGACTAAAATAATAAAACAAACCGCGGTAATAATGGCAAAAATCGGGATGCGATAGGGGAGCGTTCGAATAGATGTCGGGGGAGCAATAAAGACGAATTGCTCAAAAAATATCATCAAAATATAGATCGCTTCAATTGCTGAAAATTTTTCCGATTTTTTTTTATTAAATTATACATCGAAGCTTGACACATGTTTCTTTCACTAATAGAATTTTAAATTTAAATTTTTCATGAAGCTTAAATATAAGTTTTAAAGTTATTTTTTTATTTTTGGGAGGAATAATTGATATGAGTAGAGTGATTGTGTCTGCTCAAGTATTGTGTCAATTTTACCATTGAATCTTGAAGTATTCATGCGTTTTTTGTTCTCGGAACTAACGGTGTACGGAACGGCAGCCATTCATTTTTTAAATCTTCAAATGAACTCAATTTTTAATTAACTTACTTGTAGTTAAAAGATACGTGAATAGCATTTATTATACGCTACGAAGGAAAAACGTTTCCTTCTATGTGAATAAAACGCTGCTTTCGTTGTTGATGTTAGGTAAATTATTTTTTATATTTTTATTTTGTGACCCTATATGCCCTCTGGAGCTATCGTTTTTTATAATTGCTACAACGAATCACACTAGGTGCTCGTTAACGTTTACAATTCCTACTGATATTATTCAAGCAAGCAATGGAATGAAATATCCAAACAGGCAGAAAATATGTTTGAAAACACTTTAGTTTGTATTGATATTACAGTCCGATTGATTTTCTGTATATTCTCACTTAGCCCTACATTTGGACATCTTCACACAATCAGATTCCTTTAGTACGAAGTAAAAAAGATGTCTGAGATGATTTTAAAACTTTAACAGCGAACTGATTTGGAATTATATATTCCAAAAATTGCATCTGAATAATGTTTTCATTGCTTTATTAGTTGGTTAATTTTAATTGTCAATGGGAAGTATAACTAAGTCCATTGTTAGCCAATGTCGTCTAATAATTGATGGTTTTATCGTGGCTTTATTTATACCACAGCGAAATTTTACTGATGCCAAAGAGAAACCTAACTACGGCATTGAGCTGGGGGTATGAGCAAATTAAAAGCATCCCTGGGCGCGACAAAACGCAAAATTATGGAACTTGAACCGCCGGATCCGAGGGATAACTGGTTAAACTCATTTAAATATAATCTCCAAACTAAAAGCTAATTTAAAAATAAATAATAAATCTCTAAGGCACGGGGTTCTAGAAGAAGTTAAACATATTAAAAACATCCCTGAGCGCGACAAAACTCGGAATTTGGGATGCTTGAACTTTAAGATAACCCCCTAAATTCAGACTTCTTTGAACTTATTACTTTTCAATTGACCTTTTTGGTCTACCGCTGAAATAATTCTTAATCTTATTAAACTCGATCCTAGCTTTTTGCCGACAAGCGTACAGTGGAGAAGGGGTGGATCGATAAAAAATTAAGAAATTGCAAGCAAAAAGAATAAATAAAGAGGCGACCACTCAAACTTTTGTTAACTAACCTAGTTTCTGCGATGGACTGTGACGCTAACGGAACGCAGCTGACATTACATGAATAATTTTAATTTTAAAATTCAAAAAGCAAAGAAACGACGACACAAATAATTTACACTAACAGCGCATTTTGAGAAGAAGAAAAAGAAGATACAATAATTAATTTAGTTTAATACTACAAATTTATAAAAATATGTTATAAAAATACAAAGTGTAGGGAATGCAATTTTCAAATTCAGGCTTATCCGTACTTCCTTGACCCGAACGGTTGATGGCTACTGATGCCTACCGAAAAGCAGGCCCAGCTCTCCCGAAGATCATCAGAAATCCAATATCCTAATCCTAAAACTAAGGTTATACCTGTAACCGGTACGTTGCAATTCCCTTTTTCATAATACATAAAATTTAGAAATAAAATCCATTTTCTTTTGGTTTTTAATAATTGGTGATGGAAATATGTCAACTAAATCAGTTTAATCAAAAGCATTACCAAAATACTTGCAAATCCAAATAATATACAATAATTATTCCAAGTTATGTTAATTTATAAGCAGATATTTTAATATAGATCTGCGATTCTTCAGTCATGTTTGTTATATTTGTTGTTTCTTGGCGACATAATAAAAATAATGAAATCTGAATAGCTTTGAATTGAAATTTTAGGTTTAAATAAGTGCGGGAATTTTAAATTTGAAAAAATTGTAAGAATTTTTAAAATAAGGAAAAAAATTGTTACAGGACTAACCCCATTCGAAAAGAATTAATCCATGCTGCCAAAACTATAAGGAGACTATCGTAATAGCGGCAAATAACAAACATAAATAATTGTAATCCGTGCTAATTTACTCTCATTAAATCAAATAATTTTGTACGTAAAAATGTGATCATAAAAAACAAAAATAAGAAAGTATGGTTGAATGATGCTAAAATTAATAACAAAATTACTTAACACTGATATCTGAGTTACGAAATATTTTTATTGTTTAAAATTAATTGGATAATACAAACACTCAATTAAATACTTAATAATCAATAAATTCCACATACAAAAAGTAATCAAAATCGACAAAAAACAAATAAAAGCGCTAAATACAAATAAAAAAATTAAATAGAAGTAATAAACAAACTCAAAATGACTATAATAGAATTTTACACTGTAATTGTTATTATTTATTGTTACAATTGTTAACCGATAATGTCGATTTCTCGGGAATTTAAAATAATAACGAACACAAATTTCGCCAAACAACAACAAAAATTTTTTTTTTTATTACAAAACAATGTAAACTATAAAACATAATAATACATAGAGATTGGGGTTTTTTTATTTTCAATTTTGATAAAAACGATAAGCAGGAAAAAATCATATTCAAATTCAATTATTCAAATCTTCAAACTTTACTGCTGGGCGTTTCCGAATAGCCTTTGCTGGTATTCGAGGGCGGTTTACAAGCCACTTTGAAAATTGCCACTAGAGTGTGGTTTCAGTTATGTCAGTTTCAGACTACTTTTCCTAAGCGCAGATAGTATACCAGCTTATTTTTGAGTTATTGTAGAATTAAAAAGATAAGTTTATTGGCAGTAAACGGTATCTGTTTACGTGTACATGTTCTTAGACTGTTTTGTTTCGCTCGAATCAAGTCATTGGAACCCGAGGGGTTAACCGCTGGTAAAGTTTTTTGTACAAATCTCATGAAGTACATGACATCTCGTGTGAAGTACATGAAGTACTTGTGAAATACATGAAGTACGTGTAAAGTAGGTAAAATACGTGTTAATAATATTAAAGTACAAGTGAAGTATCATGAAGTTAGTAAATTTTTGGTGAATTACATGAAGTTGAACCTAGCTTATGCGCATGCGCTACGGTCAATGTGTATCATAGATAAGACACGTGTATTCAATAATAATTTTTTTTATAACATTTTCTTAACATTTTTTTATCTTAAACGTTGAATAGACCTTTGGCGGTTATTATTTTACTAATTAAAAGTTTTGGTAGTTGCTAGTTTAATAGTAATCAATTAATTAAATTAAACTTAGATTTCTTTAGTTAATTTTGTAATTTTTTTTAGCTCATTTGTTTGAATATCATAGAGGTTTGGTAGCTCAATAAAAAGCTTTGATAATTCATTATTTAGACCTGCTAGCTCCCCCCCCGATTTTAAAATAATTTTAATAATTGTTCGTGCATGATTGTACACAATTTATTTTTGCTTTACCCTTTTGTTGCCCCCAAGAATATGTCATAGTTTTTTAGAAAACTAAAACGGTAGCGGAGAGTTTCTACTACATTTTCAAACCTTTAATATGTTTGTTTGCATTGTAATATTTGGGTACTGAAGGATATTTCACACCCCCCAGCCTCCCAGATTATTATTTTATTTTTATTAGAAGTAAACTGTAGATATCCCGTTGCAGAGGCACTGGAGGGTGTTAGCTATGGCCAAGTAAATGTGTTTAATTCATAATCTGACAATTAATTATAAACTGCATAATTATAAATTATCTCCTCTGGGAAGTAGATCTTTGCAAGGGGAGATTTTCAGTTTACTTCTGATAAAAAATAAACTACTTGATTCGGGGGTCTGTGGGGAAGGGGCGTGGAACACCCTCCAGTGCCTCTGCAACGGGAAATCTTCAGTTTACTTCTGATAAAAATAAACTACTCAATCCGGGGGTCTGGGGGGTGTGGAACACCCTCCAGTGCACAAATTTTGGAATGAAAACATGCAGAACTCCCAGACCGAGTAGTTTACTTTTATCAAAAGTAAATTAAAATCTTCCGTTGCAGAGACACTGGAGGGTGTTCCACACCCCAGACCCCCGGTTTAAATAATTTATTTTTATTAAAAGTGAATTAAATATTTAAGCATATCTCAAGTTTATTAAAATTAGCTATAGCCAAGTAAATGTGTTTAATTCGTAATCTGACAATTAATTATAAACTGCGTAATTATAAATTCCGTACCCCTGGAAGGCAGATCTCTGCAACAAAATAAAAATAAACTACCTAATCCGGGGGTCTGGGGGTGTGGAACACCTTCCAGTGTTTCTGCAACGGGAAATCTTCAGTTTACTTCTGATAAAAAATAAACTACTCGGTCCGGGAGGTGTGGGGGGTATGGAACACCCTCCAGTGCTCAAATTTTGGTATCTCAGTAAGTCTCTAAAATTGAAAGTCTCTGATACTGAAAGTATCGATGAATTAGGTGAAGTACCGTAAATTATTGATGAAGTACGGTGAATTACTGCTGAATTATATGAAGTACGAAGAAGTATGGAGAATTATAATGAAGTACGTGAAGTGTGAAGTTAATTGTACACGATTTCCTCTAGCGGTTGACCCCTCGTTAGAATCTTACCCGGTAAAGTAAGAAAAACTGTTATTATATTCAGCAGCAGTGGTTTAGCTGAAGTAATGTTACAATATTCTTATAGCTGACTTCGTGAGACCTTAGGGTTGAACGTACTCCTAGTCAAACAATGAATGAATAGGGAACTTACAGTTTAAAGTGGAATTTGAATTTGGGGTAGGTACCAGCTTGATATCCGGCTCTTTGCCCCCTAGACTAAACCGTGCAAGAAGTTATACGTAATTCTCAATCGATTTTACGTGATATAATTTTTAGAGGGATAGTTGAACTTAAACTCACATTTCTTTATTTAAACTTTACTAATATTAAGAAAGTATTATAACGAATTCAGTGTATTTTAATGGAAAACTGACGTTAATCCAGCCTTGCGCGTTAATATAAAATACCTAAAATAAAGCGTGAAAAACCAAGATTGCTTGGTAAAGAATTATGAACTTTTTTTAATTACGGAATGTTGTATAATAATACGAGACTCCATCTTGGCAAATCCGAAATACATTAGATAAGCTCCTTTTGGAAACAGGTGAAGGAACCTAAAGAATTTTAAGTGACGGATTTAACGTAAAAGAAGATTGATAAAATTTTAAATTTACAAACGCTGTATTTGTATTGTTTTTATTTAAAAATAATACTAACCATCTTGCTTTATGCGAAAACACAATCCTCCCGAGATAAGGAAAGTTGTTATATGTGTAGTAGCAATTTTCTGTCGTATGCGCTCGACATTTCATTTTCACGACAATAATACACTTCTACTAGCTAACCATAATTCCATTTTAAAGTTATTAATAATTTAATATTTATGCCCGAATTAATAAGCAATATTAGCATATAAAATGGTGCACATGTTACTATTAGTGAATTAATATCCAATAAAAATTTACATCAAAAGGAGTAATTTTACATGTTAAAAGCTTTTAAATTAATAATTGGTAATATCGTTAAAGCTTTTAGTGGCATATTGAAAATTAACTTTTTTATCACGGATTTTTACGACGCGACCCTTAGAATTACTTTTCGTGTTTTTGGTTCATAGCCGAAACGCTCACTTGGTGATGTTTCCAATTCAACGAATTGACAGGTTATCTATTTCTTTCGGTGTTCGTTTTTGTTCTTTGATAAATGTGTGAACTTTACAGCGTATACATAATTCTTTTTACTATTTTATTATTTATTTACAAAAAAACGTGGATACGTTATTGAGTTATGCGACATAGAGCACGCTTCATATATTCGCACGTTCATAATTCAGGACCTACCATTATCAAATTTATGAAACTGAATATAAAATTCCAGCTCGTCTTTACAAAAGTGTAGTTGAAAAAAATACGAAAGCGTTTATTTCCGAAAGCGACCCTGTCATTTGATATCCTTACTCCATACCAGCTTCATTCCAGCATATTTTCGCACCCAACTACACATTATGGAAGTGAAAGTGTTTAATTGCAATGCAAATTTAAAACTCCAGTTTTTCTTTCAACTTACCACTACACACATAATATTAAACAAATTACAAGAATACATTTAAACTGGAAAAGTCGCAGATGCTTTTTGAAAATTTCACTAGACTCTTTGTTGTCTCTCATCGTCTTTGTTGTTCTATATTATTTACGCTTTTCTTAAGAAAATCTCGCGTATATTTCATTCAGTCCGCTGCCCTTAGGGGTTTGTGTTATTTCATGGGTAAATTCCCAATTTTGAAAAACCGATTTTTTACGACCATGTTGTAGTTTAGGTGATCTTAAGCTAAAGCTTTCATTCTATTTCAATCTGAATTAACATAATAATTTTGTTAGAATAACTTATCCTTATATGAAATAATTATTTAAACTATGCAATAACCATCGTATATTATATTACAATAATTTACATCTTGTTAGTTAGTTACTTAACCAGCAGTGTAGCGTAAAGCATACACCGGCCGACTGGAGAGCGGTAAACCGCGGTTCGACTCCTAGTCGAGTCGAATACACTGCTGTGATCAAAGGTCCAATATCAATCTGTGGACCGTGGGGAAGGCAACAGGAAACCACCCATGAATTATATTCCATGAAAATTTATCTTGGCTTCGGCCAAGCTGGGTCACGACGTTTCTGTCAAGAAGCAAACGATGAAGAAGAAGTTAGTTACAGAATTTTATTTTTACTAACTTTCACATGTACGTATATTATTAACCGTTAATACCCAAAGATTATTTTTTTATCATTTCTTAAAAGTACCCTTACCCACAAAACTTTTAATTACTTAAGATCCCTCAAACTTTTCATCTCCCTTTATTATGACAGGGTAAATGCACTCGTTATCGCGTACCAATCGTGACACCTGACACCTACTAACTTAATTTAATAAGTTAGTTTAATGGAAAAGTTAAATATTCCTACGATAATTTGAATGTGTATTCCCGACATTACACCTTCGTGGAAGGGAGTGTATGATACCCTTCATAATCTGTTCTTTGGCTAAGCTTGCACGTTGGGGACGTTACAATATTCTTGTATTTTATGTAAAATTAATTTTTATTCCAAATCCGTGTTGATAACATTAAAGTTAAAAATTTAGTTTAAAAAACATGTCGCCCTTATGTGGGCTTATAAGAGTAGAAATTGTATTACATTTATTTTAAATAAATTAAACTAAAGTTCAAACAAACTACAAGAATTTGAAATCAAGTCGAAATAGATTTATTTATCGAGTCAGGATAACATATTTAATGTCACAATATTTTTGTTATTATGCTTTTTATGTTGTGTGTTCTTCGTGAAATTTTATAATCAATTTTTCAAGCTTATGCGAGTAAATCCGTTGGAAGTGCGTTAGTTGTATCCCATGAGGATATTTGCTGTAACATTGCTGACACTTTTAAAATAAATGTGTGGTTGTGCCTATTATTATCGTACTTTTTTGTATTACAACCTGTTTATTTCATATCTGCATTGGGGGCGTATTTTTACCTTCCGGTCGATAAAACTACTTTTTGTACTTGTGCTCAAAGGAGGAGTATTCCTGCGTATAACCTATGTAGGAGAGGTAACGTCCAGGTAAACACTTAGTGCCAGAGATTTACACGCACTTTACTATTTTAGAGCCAAAATCTTGTAAATACAATGTTTGTAACAACAAAACAATGGAAATTCATACGAAGTCGATCACCAACAATACATCAAACATGCAGAGTAGTTCAAAACAAATACTCAACTTTAAACAATTATTAAAAGTAATTTGGAGAATTAATTTCCACATGGCAAATAATGTAGAAACTATTAGAAACATTGCTATTAATAAGTACATACCTACGTTATGGCAATTAAACTTTTAATTAAAGTAAACAAATGTTTAAAATTTAAACTACAAAACCACGTTTTCGTTTTATTAAAATCGTCTCCCATCTTTTGTCTCAGTTTTCCTTATCACCCGTCAAAGTTGTTAATTCTTTTTGGCAAAAATGTAAGTTGCTTCCTCGAGAGATCAATTCCTGTGTTCGCTAAAGATTTCGTTTCGGCATAAACGGAGCGCTTTAAAAAAGCGGCAAAAATATTGTCTGTCAACTTAAGTGATATGTTCCAAATACTTTTTTATGTCATTTGTCATGGGTAATTCTGTAAGAATATACATTATGGTAAATATAAGCCAAAGCTCATTTTGATTGATGAAATATACAAAAAGCATATTTTTGTAGCTTAAATCGCAACAATAACCGTAAATTGCCAGACATTTTATTAAAATATCATTATTTTATCATTAATTATTTTTCGTCTTAGTTACTTAACATATTAGACTTGATGACCCATATTAGATAATTCAAACCTTCCCTTATCATTACGGTTCATAAATTCTAATTAGTTTATGAGAGATAGAATGTAATGCAGCTCTATAATAAATTTAAAATTATGAACTATTCTAATAGAATACGTAGCACTTTGATTTATGTTATGTAAAAGTAAAAATAAAATCTTAACTGCCACGATATAAATTATTTAGATGGAAATTAGGTCAAAATCCGTGTATATTTACAAAACGCTCGGATTTTTTAAAACTGCCGTGAGCAGATTGCGAGACACTTCCAACCACTTCCTTAATCGTCATAAACTTTTTTCAAGTTGCCGGTTATATGCCTAAGTGTTGAAGTTTGCTGCTTCAATTATTATTTTATATCTCCGACGCCTTTTTCTCTTTATATCGCGAAATCTTGAACAGCCAAGTTGTTGTAATGTGACAAAAATAATTGAGCGGCAGCCATTCTTTATGTTGCCCCTAAGTGAGATTTTGAGAGAAAAATAAGTGTGATAAAACATTAAGCATTATAGCCAAAAAGTAGTTTTATTTTGTCTAAACATTTTTCATGTCAGGATGATCGGAAATCAGATAGTTCATTACGATAGTGGAGCAGCGATAGCATCGAGAGCAATAGCGGCTTGCAAACATTTCCGGCTATCAGTTGTCGTAAAACCATTTTGCTTGGCGACATGTATTGAGTAAACGTTCATGTGTTGACAAGAAAACTTATCTTTCAGACGTTAAAAACTACCCTTTAACACTATTTCATTGTGGCAATAAAGCGCAGCTTTAAATTATAATTTAAAAACCAAATTTAGTTACGACGCCTAGGCATGGCGAACCAAACTGAAAAAGTTCGGCTTTAGAAAAGAAAGATGGTCAAAATAATACAGTTCCACTTTCTGGGTTATATTAAAGCAGATGTGCACGTACAAATATCCCTAAAAGGTACGAATGGAGATTATTCGAAATAAAATAGTTTCTCGATCGCCGGCGCCGCATGAATAACATTTAGAGTGGACAAAAAATTTAAAGCCATCCGTATATTTTCGCATGAAAATTTTAAATTTAACCGATCAAATTTAGAACCTTTTTAATTTTTTTGTTGTTTTCTCCAAAGTTCTCTCACTTTGTCATAATAGCAAACCTCTCAAATACTAAGCCCTAATGAAATAATGTTAGTTGTGTGGGGTGCAAGTTAATATTTCTTTGCCGGAAATAAAACGACTGCGACAACAATTCGCTGCCAATTTTTCATACGGAAGAAGCAACACTTGTAAAAAGGAAAACTTTGAATGGCTTTGTTACACTCACATTTTAATCAACATTGAAGGGCTTTTCAATAGCATTAAAACGCGCACATTAAACCCGAGTCGGACAATCCTAAGATAATCTAATTACACCTAAGTTGCCATTTAATCCGCCTAGAAAGTAATTATCTATTAGCAATTTCATACAAATTATACATAATAAGTAATCAGACATAAAATTGATAAAATGCATTAACAAAATGAATGGCACAACTGAAAGCTTCGGAATGGCGATCGCGAAAGCCTTCTATTAACTTTTTCATCAAAAAACTAGATTAAAAACTACCCTACCGATGAAGGTAACTATCCTTACTAAAACTCGCAAATTATGGCGTAACAAAAACTAATTAAAATTAAAACACGTGGGAATTTTATATAGTATAAAGTAATTTAGAAAATGCGAGATTTTCTTCGGAAAAGCTCCATAATTAACGAAGTAAAAATACAATTAAAAAAAAATGTTTTTTGAAAACGAAAAGCCTGTTACTTAGAAATCTCTTCGGAAATGTGCCGCCCGAATGTTATTGAACATTCCTCTTACATGGTATATCCAGTGGTTTATAAGTTACAAATTTTTGTCGAGCTTTTCCTCATGCAATCAATACTGTCTGCACCTGTTTTATTAGTAAAAATCGCCCTTACCTTAATTTTCCTGACTAATTCTGTGAGGTAGCTTGGCCTTCGGCCTCACAGTCGCCCTTCCAGCTCCAAGTTATCTACCACGGTAGTTTATGTAAATTTTACGATCAATTTACTATTAGGCGATCATTAACCTGCAAATTATGAGAAAAAATGTATTTGCTTAAAATTTTCATTTGGAAATGAATTGTTTGTATCTCTCAAAAGGGAATTTTCATCTAAATTTAATACGAGCTGGTTTGAAATAAAATTAATGATGTTTTTATTGGACGATTAATTTGCTTGTGTGTTTGAACGATTCTTGTTCTCGGTTTTACCAGATTATTGTTTGTATAATAATATGTATAACAACAAATAGAAACCAAATTGAAATAAACTGATTGATTGGTTCATTGTAAACCAATACGACCGAATGAAATTTTCTCATCGAAATACATAAGAATCAGTCAAAAAGTTATTGTTTTCAAATATTTAATATTTATTGAAATTATAATTAAATTAGTATTATTAATCTCAGAAATTAATATTAAATTAAAATTTACAAAATTAATAGGTTTTGTGAGGTTATTTCTGAGCTTTCAGCAATTGCTTTCGAGAATTTTAATTTAATATTTGTGATCCAAAACCTACCAAAAGGTTACTTTTGGTTTTTATTTTAGAAAAGTAGGAAGTATAATATTGAACTGCCAGAAAGTACAAATTTAAATAAAATTAATAACAACGTTGGAAACTAATTTTTCTGTCTGTTTCTTTTTCAATGTCGACTGAAACCTAAAAACAAAGTAAATTAAATTTGATTGTTAACTTGCAAGGTAAAGAATTATCTGTTTTGGAAATCTGATTCGGATATTATTCATTTTAAAAGAAAAATAGGTCAATAAATTATTTTCCATATGTAAATAATTCAAATATGGCGGCAAACGCAATGTTGAGTTTCATAGTGTAACTAAAAAAGAATTTTGAAAAAAAATAATGACCACTTAATTAAAAACGTGAATTGAGTGAAAATTAATTACAAAATTTAAAAATAATTTTCAACAGGTAGTTTTATGATAAGAATGTATGTCTACAAAAAATGCGTTCGGTCTTATAAGTCAGAGTTCTATAACAAATTGAGGCGATAAAACTGCCAGATTCAAAATTTTCAAAAGCAATTATAAAAGATAATAAGGTGCGCATTAATGTGATGTACCCTGTGCTTGAAATGTAGCTGTCGGTTAGACCGTTTTAGGAAATTTTAAGGCACGGAATGAATTATATTTTTTTAATACTCGTAAGTCATCTTAACTGCAGTAAAACTATTTATATCCAGAAAGACTAAACGAGGTTAGTTTTTGATGCTTTTTTGATAAAACTAAGCGTGTTTGTTTGATGTGTTATCTAAAAAGCTAAATCTACAGAACTTCATTCTTGTTGGCACAGGGTTGAAATAGATTTTCCACACTTAAACATCAAACCGAAATACATTTTTATGTTCCATTGTAATCAATAATTTTAAAATTTGATTCAATCGAATGAACATTGGATTGTTTCTGTAAGTGAATTTGAAATCTATATTTTACTTTTGTGTATCTTCTATATTGGCGACGTGTCAACATAACCTTACTCATCCGCAAACTTTATTAATGTATTTAGCATGACTATTGATTAAATATAAGATTATTTGTCAAAATACATATCCAATCTAATTTTAACCTGCAAGATCTTGACACTATTTTAATTGGATAAATAGTTGAATATGAAATCCTATAATTTCGTGTGGTAATCAACTCAAATAATTTCAGATTCACTGAGTAGTGAACCCGAGATCTTGTAGTCTACAGTTCAATTCCTAATGTATTACACCAATTAACTGTACTCAATTTAAAAACAAGAAAACACTGTTTCGAGTTGTTTCGAGCTCTGTTCTTTTCCACGAAAATATACACTAATTTTTGCTGTAGCCAAATTTATTACAGTATCTTCGTTTTAATATATTGTGTGGGTAGTCAATGATCAAGGGCCTAATAAATTTATTTTGAAGCAAACAGGAAGTGGAGCACTTTTATAGTATTAGGTATCCACTCCTGCTCATCCTAGATTGCTATATCTGACCCGAGTTAAAACGTTGAAAACTCATACATTTTAGAATAATCGTTGAATTTAGAAATAAAAACTTTATATTTTTGTAGTTATTAATAAGTACTGTCAATAAATAAAAATTCATCCCACAGTAATAAATTATTCCTGAAACGTTCATGGCAACGAACGCAAATAAGTTCCTTTGATTTTGATGCACCTTAACCATTCTCATTTCCCACTGGAATAGCGATATCAAGTTTGTTACAGTAAGTTAATCATTTTGTTATGAAGATTATTGAATAATTTAAAAAGTTACAAATATGATGAACGAACAAAACTTTTTAATTAAGGGCGGTATCAAATTTAAAACATTAATTAAGTCCTCTTTATTTATAAAAGTTTGAATAAAATGGAATTTTAAGGAAGTAATCTTTTAGCAGGGACATGTAGGTGCGATAGCTAAGCAACTCATCGCTTTATTCAGCAATCATTGATTGTAAATTTGAAAAAGATGCGCCACCTGCACATGTAACAAATTATAATTAGTACTTAGACATGTGATTTTGATCAGATTTTTGATATGAGTGAACAAGTGAGTTGTTCAGTACATCAACTTAATAGTTTTACTCCCGAGATCTTCGATTAGATTTTGATGGTATTCGTGGGGTGGTTCACAATCCCTTCTTGCCATCGCATCGAAACAACAACAACCTTTCCTTTTTCTTTTTTCTTAGCACAGTTACCGTTCAATATTAATTAAAATCATTTTAAAACATCCAACGGCCTCATTGTAATTATAGTATATTTCATAATTACGTCATTAATGTTTTGCAACTTAGAATTACTTTATAAGTAGATAATATTTCCAATATTTTTATAAAAATTGGAGTTTTTGTTCAGTTGAGTATTGAAATTCAGCGGGATTAGGTCCGTATGTTCGGTGTGGTGTTCTTTATTGTTTTAAAATTTTGATGTATTGCTGTGAGGGACGTCAAGCAGTGAAAATAAAATTCAATACACTAATGAGATAGATAACAGTAGGAACCCGGTGTGAAATATATGTCTCTGGTGTATAAAAGTTGCACCGATATATTAAAAGGTGAAACATACTTAAATAATGGATTTTACCATCATAAATATGTGAAGAGGAATTTTTGCATTAGAAAATGATTAATTTTATCCGTTTTTAAAGACGCAGCATCGCGACCATTTACATGATGTACTGCAACAAAATAACCGAAACGAAATTCGAATTTAAAATCGAGTGGCCCAATTTAATAGAAATTTTATTATTTAAAATTAAGCATGTAGACAACACGCTGCCAATAAAATTAAGCCTCTTGGCTTTAGTCCAACGTACAAATTCGAACGCATATTTGTTTTAGGATTGATAACTCGGATATAATAACACTTTATCATTTCATAATAATGACGGTGTTTTATTGTTTCCAACATATGAATTCTGATTTGTTCAAGCTTATTTATTAATTTTGCTAGAGACGGATAAATTTATGGAATACGCGATTAGCAGAAAAACTCAAAGCAACTAAAAAAGGCGAAAATTTACCAAGCAATTTTAACCTCAACTTCCTGTTTGTTCCTGAAACAAAAGTTTAATAAACTTTCGCCGAAAACTTAAAACTTTTTGCATATTTATTAAAGTAAGGCTTAAGTATTTTTCGAGTTTTTCTATCGAATTTAATTTAGGAATTTAAAAGGAAATCTACCCTTCATACTATAACATACGTCTACGAAATAAAACTGCATAATTTATGGCGAAATGTATAAGAAAGATCCTTTTGTGTGCGAGATAAAAATGAACCAAGGCAGCAGATTTACGCCGCATTAAAAACATAAAGGCAAAAAAATAAAACATAATGAATATGTTTTGACCTACATAATTAACTATTAAATTAAATGGAACAATTTGTATGCGTCACAATGAAATAATAAATTTGACTTGGTATAATTTGCATCGGTCAAATGAGCGATGATCATCATCAGCACCCCCCCAAATATGCGAAGAACCGTAATGACCGCTCTTAATTATTTTTATTAAAGCGTTAGGATTTTTGTCAAAACATAATGATTTTTGCACTAAGCGAAATGTGTCGACGGGGTTTGTCGCGCATATCCTGAATAAGGATAATTTGTAAGCGGTCTACGAACGCATTTAGCAAATTTAAGAGTCAGCGAAATAACGCGGAACCGTGTACACGCCTTACAAAACCAACCGTTTGTCTCCAGTTTATGTGACTAGCAAGGGCGGACTAGCAAAGCAGATACTTTCATTTTATACAATAATTTTGTTTCATTCATCATTTAAAATGTTAGCCTTACTTAATATGCTTTCCTTTCGCTTCGTTTCAAAACAGGTTGACGTTTTGTACCAATGAGAGTTTGGAGTTGAGGGTTACTCCAGGGTATATTTCGCCGACTCCTCTGCTAAGGCATTTAGGTGTCAAGTACCATGGCTTTCAATGGTTCCTTGCGGCATGACAGAAGTGATGTCTCTGTGGAGGTCGAGCGGTTATCTTTCGAATTTTCTGCTTTGAAAGAAGAATGTCGTCATTAGATAAAGTAATTCGGGTAGTACGTTTGACCTGAACATTTTACGAATTAGACCTTGTCGAAGCTCTCGTGACGCGAAGAAAGACACCCGCAGTCGATTTTTTCCTGCTGAAAGCCAGGGCAATGTGTTACTACTCCAAGGACCTAAGTCCCCGAAAACTTGGTTGTTGTCGATGGTTTAAATTGCTATACTGATTATTATTCATTCGGATACTTGAACTGCTATCGGAATCTGAAGCTTTTTTTTTTCTAGGTATTGATTTTGAGAACTCTTTGAAGAGAGATTAGGATCTGGGGTACTCAGTTTTCTTTGGAATTATTTATGGATGGGATTCGATATATTCCAAGTTTTAAAGTATTGGGATGAATTGAAACTCTAACGTGTCAGCAAAAGCTTAGATTTTGGGTGCATTTGAGTTGTTTTGTCACTTTCCAAGCTGAATTGCACGTTCAATTTCCGTAATAAAGGCTCAATTTTTACACAAGTCTTGCAAAAACTTTTCAGCGTATTAGTCAGCTGACAGTTGACTTTGGATGCCTTTTTAGATAATAATCTAATATTGGTAGAAGGAGAGTTTCCTGGAGGATGAGATGAAAATGATATTGCTAAAAAATTGGAGAGAGATACTTGTTCTTTGAAGCTGAGCCCTATTTTTCTGAATTGGGTTATTTTTATGATTGATTGTGATTGTGGTTCTCGTGACTATGATATAAATTATGTGAAGATTTCTGGATTCATCGGAATCCCAGTTTCTTCATCGTATGTAAGTTGTGCGTTATATGCTGATATTGGTACTGAATTTAAGCAAAGTTCGTAGAAACTCCTGTAATCTTGATCCCACTGTGTCGGATAAAATATTTTACTGTCATCCACGTACGTATGCTCAATTTTTCTCAATTTGGCAAAAGTCTTAAATAGGCTCCGATCCGTTTTAAATAAAAATGTAATAAAACTACGTCCACGATGATATGGATTTTGCCCGTGTAACGCAGAAGGCTTTGGTAGACAAATCGTTGGCTCTTTCTGTCCTGCGCCTTTGGTGACAGAAGAATCTAAGCCTACCAGGCGGTGGGAATGACAGGAGGTTGCTGTTTAAGTATTCATTTCCAATTATTGTTCTCGACCGAACAAAGTTCGAAAATTCGAATTCGCGCAAACGAAAATCGCGTACATGGAGGATTCAATGTATTTCTGTTAAATAAACGCTCATAAGAATTCATTTTAGCATTTGATTCGAAATTTGAAGAGTAAATGTATTGGAACACTTTTCAAATTTAAAAAAAGTTTATTTCGATTTCCTAACCTTGTTAAAACTTTTATTTTTTAATTTATTTTAAATTTTAATGTCAATTTCATAATATACGCAATACTGATTATAATGTCATAAATAAAATATGAAGTATGAAATAAGGTAAATGACAACCAATTTGTTCTTTGTATCAAGTTTTGAATTTCTAAAAATACATACAGTTTAACTTTATTGATATTCTGAAAACTTATTTCTTTGTAAAATCGCGAAATTCACTTTGTAGTCGTTCGACACATTTAGTGTCGAAAGTTTTCATAATCCACATACTGGCGCTTTGTAGAAATTTTGACAAACGTTTCCATACTGAAATGTTTGTCCAAATCCGTCCCTGGTGACTTGTTCTTACAACAAATAATACAATTTCACTTTAGTAATTTTTAGGTGCTCGTCCTAAGATCAGTTCGGTCAAACGTGGGGGAAATCGTTTTTTTGGAATTAGGAGATATATATTGTGAGATTAATAGTCCTTAAAGAGGAAAGCTTCTTTACTAAATGTTATCAATTTTGGCGTTCGTTTGTACGACATTTAACTTGGGATTTATTTTAAATACCACGACTATATACCCACAAAGGACTAAATTTAGAGAATATAATAGGTATATACATCAATAAAATAATTTTTAATAAACTACCGTGAAAACTGCGGAATATTCTGCAAAGCTCTTGTTCTGTTATATATTTTCGGACTTTCTATATTATATTCAGTCGACCTAATTTCGAATCACTTCTTTTTAAATTTACTTAAGAGTGCGGTATCCCGTACGTTTTTCGTGCTCATTTCAATAACGGTTCAACAGATTGACTTCAAATTTTGAAATTATGTTAATACCAAAGTAACTAAGTGCACCTCGTATTTTCATTCGTGTATTTGTTGTGATTACTCGTTTTGCAAAAATTTCCATAAAAGAGCTTTGTTCATTTGGATACTAAAAGTTCTTCAATTTAATTTAAAAAACCACCAAGCAGATCAGTTTGAAATTTATAGTTAATATTTTTGAAGTTATGAGAAATAACAACCGCGAATTTTTTAAACAGCTTTTTAAATTGCCAAGTAGTGCATAAGGTGTAGGTAATAGTAATTTTACAAACATCCTGACTGCCTAGAGCTTAGAATTTGCTAATAAATTATGATGCTCAAATTTAATTCAAGCAAAAAAGAAAATACTTTTTGATTATTTTGAATTAACAATACTAATACTTATTTCTTCTTGGTACTTGTCAAACACTTATTCATACACATTATGTAACTTACTAATATCCAAATGAAAGATTCGAGCACGTCACATGGTAAAGGACATAATTATAAGATTTATTTTTGTGCAGGTACCTTATTTGGCCTCACCAATCTGCCAAATTGGTGGATTTTAACAAATTAAATTTTTTCTTTTTCATTTATCACGCTTTAAAAAATGTTAATTTCAACAATTAATATCCTTGGCATTCATTACTTTAATTTCAATTAAACATCAAATGAATTTTTTTATTATACCTAAAATTTCAAATCGAAAAATTGACAATTTCGAAGACACGTCGAGTGAATGAAAATTAATTTTAAAATTTTTGCAAGATCAAAGTAAAAAGTTAATTGGAGTTTTACATTTGCACAAGTTTTCTTTTAAATTTAGTTTAAACTTTCGTTACAACCCATTGGGAAGAAATCTGGAAAAAGCTGAAACAGCAAAATGTAAATCCTTGAGAAATCGTAAATGAAGTATCAATTTCTGGAAACTTTCAGACTGTAATTTTATTTCGTGGAGTTTTTATTTGCGGTTTCACACGAAGCCGGTGATTTTATCATAAAATTCCATTGTAAAAAGCTGGATGTTTTATTTAGACGAATCAACAAATACATTTAAGTTAAGATTACACTCACATTTCACATAGTGTGAACCCGGTTTTAGTGCTGGCGAAATAAAATAATTGTATTTTTGGGGGAAAATCTAAAATTGTAAGTGAAATAAATATCTATTCTATTTTATAAAACGTTTAGCTAAACGATACTTAAAAAAATTAATTGAAGCTGTGAGAGGATAAAACAAGTTGGATATAAAAATAAATCGCAGAACAAAAAGGTTCTCGTACATTAACAGTCAACTTTATTACAAGAAAAAGTTGATTATAACAGTTTTTCTCTTAGATTAATTGCGTTTTCAAAAAAATTTAGGAATGTTGTCTTTGTACTTTTTCATTTATAAAATTGACCTGCCAACTAATCCTTGTCTCGAAAATTTCAACATTTCCATTTTTGCACAGACGTGTTCCATGTCAGGATCATTAACTTTTAACTATTTTAGTTATCTTTTCTTATTAGACGGCACATAAACACCCTCTACAGATCTACACACTTTATTCAAAATAGATATCTGCCATTGGCTGCATATATGCAGTAGACTTGAAAGCACAACCTCACATTATTTGTAAATTAAGAGGTTGGTAGAACACACTTTCAAACAAAGCATAAAATTTAATGCCGACTAATTTCGATATTTATAAATCACATCCTCAAGGTAAACTACAAAAGAAGAAGAATATTGACAGTTCAAATGTTACAGTTACTAAATAGTTAATTAAACAATTTAACGGTTAAATACATAAACAATAAAATTTATGATTAATAAACATAAATTATGAAGCAAATGTTCAAGTTCATGACTTGAATTAAATTAAAAATTAAAAAGAAACTTTTTAAGTTAAAAAGAAAAAGAAATTTTTAAATAATAATAATATATAATATGAAATAACTTACCGTGTCTTGACGTATGTACGAACACATATTAAGTACAATGTAAGGATCTGTTTTTGAAACCTAATGTCGGCTATGATATGCAAATATTATTAATCAGTTGCCTATCAAGTACAGAAGTTATGATGTTAAATGAAAAATAAGTATTTAATAAATAAATAATATATCTCGGAAAAATTTCAATAATTGGTATAGATTAGAATGAAAGAAAAATTTTTTATTCTCAAATTGATAGCTACCTTGAGGTATATATTTTTTAAATATATTTCCTTTTGTATCATTTCAAATTACTGTCACTGTATCATTATGTCATTTTTTTTCTATTCTGGAAAACTAATATCAATAAACGATGTCGTTTAGATAGATACATTTATAGATTATTATAATATATTACATGAACTTAAATTTTTAAGATAGTGCGGCCTAAAAGCCGCACTCAAGGGTGGAACTTTAAATTTACTCTACTATGCGAGTTACAGATGATAGCAAGTGCAAAAATTCAATTGAAAAGTAAATAACTTAACAAATACGTTAACATGTTGCTATTCGATGTTAATTGAAACCCGAAACAAATTAAATTTGATTGCCTCGTTTATTTTAAAATCAGATTTAAATGCTGTATTCAAATAAACCAGTAAGCAATTTGTTTTCGACATGTACAGAAAATTGTAAACAAAGAGTTCAAAATTGGCGGCAAGCAAAATGTGAAGTTTGTTTATTTAAAGGGCGATTTTTTTATGATGTAAATAGAAATTGTTAATTTAATTAAAATTGTAAAGATTGTGCCTACAAAAAAATTAAACAGTGAAATGTAACAAGTAAAAGTAATTGCGAAACTTAAAATGAAAGTGCACATAAAATTTAAATTTAACACAGAGTGGAAATTTTTCTTGTACATCTTAGAAAAATTTAGATGCAAATTTCGGAAAAAAAGTCCCCAAATAACCAGAAAAACGTGCGGACGCAAATTGCGTTAAAGTGATCGAAAGATTTTGTTTTGAAACTTAAAGTTCTCAATATAAATTGAACCAAGTTGAACAAATAATTAATAAAAAACCGAGATTGTAATAGAATTTTATTAAAGTAAAAGTTTTAAAAGAAAATGAAGATCTGCAGTTGTCTGTGATAATTAAAGTTCGATTCAAAATGAAAATTTTTAAATAAAACTAATTGTGCGAAAACAAAGTAGGAGCAAAAATTGAATAAAAAGATTTTAAAAAACAAGTTGAAAAAGCAAACGATGGAACTTAACAGAAGAAAATGCAACAACGGAGATACAAAAAGGAAAACCAACTAAGAAAACACATTAAACGGTAAAATTTAAAAACTTGATCGACAACAAAATTTAAACAACAAACTAAATTAAACGTGGCCACGAGAAAATTTAACATTATTTCGTTTTATAAAATTTTTATTCGTTCTAAAAATTTAGGGGGTAGTATTTAGTTATTATTTTTATAGGAAATCTAACACCTTCCCGCTAGCTTAAAGACAATTTCAATTTAACAACTTACATTTTCTAATTATTAATAATGAAACACGATGTTTTTAATTTGAACAACTGTACAAGGTTCCAATATTAAATGGTTTAATTTCATTCACAAAAAAAGAATTTAAGTTTTTCCTTGATAAAGAAAATATTTCAAATTTAAGAGATAAAAATAAATTTAAAATTAGTTTAATTTTTATTTTTTAAATAAACACATTTACCGAAGAGCTAAAGTGGGGAAAAATTACAACAAAAATTAAATTTAGTGCAATTTCATTAACAAGGGTGACAGGCATTTTCCCCTCACTGAATTAATTCATTTTGATTGTACGTGTAGGTCTTGTATTGGACTTCAACAGGTGCAAGTATAAGGGCACGCTTCTTTGCCAATTTTGAAAAAATTGAATTTGAGTAATTATATATTACTGATGAACTGCATACAAATTAACATAAATTTGGTAAGTTGTTAATTAAAGCAAAAAAATAAATACATATGCGAAGGGTACTGGGATTGCATCCAGCTCCTGCCAATTTTTTTTTATTTATTTGATTATTAATTCCCCAGTATAATATGTCATCGTTCTCAAGAAAACCAAAGCGCTATAATAAACCCTACTCATAATCTGTAAACATTGAATGTTTTACCTTTTAGCAGTGAGGCGCTGGAGGGTGCTCCACACCCCCCAGACCCCCCGGTCCCGACAACTTTGGCTTATTGGAATATTAGTTACTTGAGTGTGACTTGTTAAAGTTAGGATTAATTAGTATTTCTAGAGATTTTTTTCTAGATCGGTTATGCTGATATCTTCAATTTATTTCTAATAAAAATAAACTGTACAAACCGGGGGGTCTGGGGGGTGTGGAACACTCTCCAGTGCCTCACTGTTGAACTGTTGAAAACATTCAATGTTTACAGATTATGAGTAGGGTTTATTATAGCGCTTTGGTTTTCTTGAGAACGATGACATATTATACTGGGGAATTCATAATCCCGCCCCTAATTCTTGATCACTGCTTTATATTTTTGTACTGAAAACTTTTACCATTATCGCTTAATACTGATAACCATAAGTTTGCAAATTTATCTATCACAGTTTGGGTGTTCCTGGGGGGTGCTCCAGACCCCAGACCCCCGGTCTCTACAACTTTAGTTTATAATTTCGGTTAATTGGGATATTAGTTACTTGAGTGTGACTTGTTAAAGTTAGGATTAATTAGTATTTCTAGAGATTTTTTCTAGATCGGTTATGCTGATGTCTTCAATTTATTATTAATAAAAAATAAACTGCACAAACCGGGGGGTCTGGGGGGTGTGAAACATCCTCCAATGCCTCACTGTTGAATTGTTGAAAATATTCAATATTTACAGATTATGAGTAGGGTATATTGTAGCGCTTTGGTTTTCTTGAGAACGATGACATAAATTATACTGGGGGAAATTAATAATCAAATAAATAAAAAAAATTGGCAGGAGCTGTATGCGATCCCAGTACCCTTCGCATATGTTTTATTTTTTGCAATCTTACGCAATTCCATTAATAAATTTACCAAAATGTTAATTTTTATGCAGTTCACCAGTAATACATAATTATTCAAATTCAATTTTCTGAAATTGGTAAAGAAGCGTGCCCTTATATTTGCACCTGTCCAATACAAGACCTACACGCACAATGAAAATGAATCAATTCAGTGAGAGGAAGTTGCCGGTCTCCCTAGTAAGATCAGGATGTTATTCTGTGACTGTGTCATTTTTACTTCTCAATGATTCGTTAGTTTATTAGATAGGATTAACTTAATAGCTTTACAACATTTTGGATGTAAACTAAGCTTAAGCATTTTTTAAAGAATCTTTACATAAAGAATGAATTAGAAATTAAGCGCAGTATATTAAAAAATGACCTAACTATGGTAACTTAAACCGAAATTAAACTAAATCTGGTATCAGATAGATAAACCTTACGGGAACTTTAGAAAAACCTGACCTTTGACCTGAATTTTGAAAAGTTACTTACACGTACATTGGTTTATTAAAATAATTATTAGTTTGTTATATAAACAATAGATTAGTTTTGATAGTACATCATTGTCGAACATGCTGAATTGTGAAATTCCAATTTTAAATATTTTCAAGTCAAATACATTTTAATATATTAAGATAATTTCTTTATCTGGTTTTTCATGTGTCCCATTTGAGGAAATTTTAAAAAACGCATTATAATAATATATAACAGCCCTGGCATAAAAAAGTTAGGTTAGAAAAATGCCGTAGAACATCAAAAGCATCGTGTTTGAGTAGCTCTTTTGATGTATTTTGCGGTAAAGATAAATATTTAAATGGTAATTTTAAGGAAAAATCATAAAGGAATGTCAAACTGGAACTACCTAGCTATAATATGAATATCTTTTAATTTTTTAAACTTCCAAGTACGATAAATTCTTTTAAAAATTTGCTTTTTTTTTCTCGCGGAAAGGTGCTGACGGCGTCGCGACGCTTTAATAAACTATGTAGTTTATACAATTTTAAAATCGAATGCAATTTTCAAATTTATTAGGAATCGTAATTTCAAAATGTTTAAATATATTTAACAAACGATGTAAAATTATCCGGAAAATAGCATTAAATATCACAAACGCAACGTCTTTGTGCTGTTAGCTTCATTTCTCTTTCGATTTGTCTTCTTTTTAACTTCAAAGACAAAATTCTAATGGTGTTTGTAGCTTCTTAAAATTGTATCATAAAAAATAAACCAAACTATTTTCTATACCCGTAGAAAAGTAAATTTTTAAATTTCTTGATGCGTAAGATAATTGAAAAGGAAATGAAAAATAGTTTAAAAAAATTTTAAATTTTAAATTATAAGGGTAGTTGAAGTTGAATAAAAATAAATGTTTATAATTTACATCCTTTGACACTCCCATACATAGAGGGGTTTCGTTGTAATGTTCTTTTAAATTATTTATGTGCTATTCCAACAAATTTTCTTTGAAAACTCCTTTTTCATGTTCTGTCCCCGCTTGTTAACATAAATGTTACTTTTTTAAATGTAATTTAGAGAATGGTTTTTTATTATATTGTATTGAATCGATAATTTAAATTTGGTAGATTTCTTTATAATAATAATAATTTTTAATAGAATGTTCACTTGTTTTTGCTAGGAAAATTTCATAATAATTATCTTTGGAGTACATGCATTTATTTAATTAGTTTTCTTATATAATTTGTTAATATAATAGATGCCAATAACAGTAATATTTAAGCAAACTGCAAATTTACCTACGGTTTGTTCTGGAACTAAGATGCCACTTTCCGGACATGATACGTAATATACTATTATTTTCATTAAAAATATTTAAATTTTGTGTAAAACTTCTCTATTTATATTACCACTCTTTTCTACCAACTTAATAAAGATGATTTAAAGCATTTTTTTCACCCTCGCCAAAAGTATCTTCTAAATCATTCTCTACCAGGAGGTTATGGTTTGGAAGTATTTTATTACTTTGATTTTCTTAAGAAAAATTTAATAAGTATTTTACTCTGGTAATTACCATCATATGGAAGGATTATCTTATTCATTATTAAATGAGATATTAAAAAATACTTGACTTTATTTTAAAAATTTATAATTTTCTTCTGCCTCTTCCTCTTTGTAAGTTATCAGTATCAAAGCCAAATAATTCAAAAAGTTTCTCTGTTGGTGTTTTGCTGATCATTTCTGATACATGTAAACAAAGCACTTTGTATAATTTTTCAATTCCAAAAAAATTGGCCGCTGAGATAAGACCAGCGATTGCCACTTGATCGACCTTCAAATACTCGCGGTCCCATGCACTAATTATTTCATCTTTAACTTTATCAGCCTCTTCAGCATCAAATTCTTGACTGTCATCTTTATGATGGATTGCCCATTTTGAGATTAAAACCATCGTATCGTAATCGATGGTTTCTAATAAAATTTCTTTATCTTGTTCTGACGGTGGAATTTCAAACATGGTCTTTAAAACGGGAGAACATTTCAGTACTGCATCATCGACTTCGATGGTTTTATTATCGCACGTTTTGAATATTACCATTTCTTTTGTTTTTGTTAATATTTTCTCAACGTTACTTTATTATTTTTTGGTAAGACTACTAAACCATTTTGTTAAATAGTTTATTTTGTTGGTTGGTAACGATGATTATTATACATGAAGTAAACCAACCAATCACCGAACTGGAGTCCTAGATCAACGTGATTCGAGGATTAACTTCTGCAATACAACTGATTCTTAAGAGACCATATCGCTAATTATTGTTAAAAACACGAACGTTGTCCCTCCAATAGTGTTTTTTCCAATTTTTTCAGGTTCAATCTATTCTCCTGACTTATCAAAATATGTACTCAAAATAAAAAATACTCAAATAAAATCAAAATACATACCAATTAAAAAAAATCATTTAATACAAAATCAATAGATAATACAAAAATCAATAGAGGGCGTGAAGATATACTTTTATTCTTATTCTAAAGGTGACTCATATACAAAGTGTTCCAAAACTAAAATCAGTATACGACTTATAACAAGGTGGAACTCGGATGACCGCCGTTCTTCGCCATTTTTCTGGTTTACAATTAAATAATATTTAGTACTAGTAATTTTTTATTTAAATTTATAATTTTTAGTAGTAATAGAGACCCGGATAATTATTTGATGTAAAATGCAGAAATATCAAAACAGATATCTGGTTATTATTCGTTAATCCACTAAGCCAACATGATCACAGGTTCCATAATTGAGTCGATATAAGTTTCAAATTTTCGATATTCTTGATAGGGCATTTTCAAAATTGATGACCACGATATATCGAAAACCACTGCATCGGTTTGTTTTAAAGTTTATGTTTGTTTTTTCTGGTTTTTTATAATCAAGAAGATTGGCAATTATTAATCCTTTATTTTTCATTGGTAACATAATTATATATTTTTTTTATACTAGAAAATTATGTTGTACTTTTTAAATGTAGTTTTTACACGAATACTTCGCTCTCTGATTGGTTCATTCGTTTATTACCAAGCCAAAAAAAGTCATTTCATTAATTGTATAATATATTTTTTATTTTTTAAAATGAAAGGTAAGAAGCTTTTTTTAAACATTTTTTCAGCAAGTTAAATATTTAGCAATAAATGTACTTAAGAAACTTTTTTTCAAAACAAATTCTATATTTAATTAACCTTCTTACCTAACTTAATACTTTAAATTCTACGTTCAATTCTAATCTTATTTAAAATTTGTTGTATAACAAATTACCAATTAAGCACTTTATCTTTAAACTTTACTTTTCATCTTCTTTTAAACTTTATTTAATTGATTATATTAATTAATAGGTATTACTTATTTATGTACATATATACAATGTTTTATTTATATAATATTTTAATTATTGCTATTCATTAACTTCCTACTTATTACCAATTTATTTTATTACAAAATGATCTAATTATGAATTTAAATAGTTATTCCAATTTATTGCAATATTTAAATTCATATCAACATCTTTAGACTAAGGGGAGAAGTCAACTGGGGCAGCTTTACTTGCAAATTAAGTTGCCAAATTAAAGCAATAAGAATTATTTTATTGATTTAATTTTTTTACATAAATAATTTTATTATATTTTAAAAGTAAATTTTCTCCCATTTGAAATAGTCGCGTCCATGCTTTTGATATATTTTGACACGGTTCTTCAGCTACTATTCGTTGGGTACGATTCACCGGGTATGTTTTTCCGGAAGTTTTTAAATTTTACATCGAATACTATTTTTATCAGATATTAGTTTGTCTTGAATTACTATCAGTACATTTATCTATTGTCCCTGTCGGAAAGAATCGTGCCTTAGCAATTCATTCAGCGATAATGGGACATTTCTGTTCTGTCTGCATGCCTCTATGTCAAATGCAATAGCATTTGCAAATTTGCAATTATTTCATCTGCAGTTGTCGTACTTATCTCTAAGATCTATGGCCCAATACATTTATATAAAGATTTTATGTAAATTGACAGATGTTTCAAGTAAACCAGGCCAGTTTGATAGACAGCTTCGCATTGACTGCAACAGTATGTAAGAGAACGTTGGAAGGAAACCACGCTCCGTGTTTTTTTTTTCAAATGAGTCTAAAAATAATAATTCAAGAAAACATCCAGCGGGAGGTAACTATTAATATACTACACCAAATATTCGTACAAATTCTGCATGCATTATATCTGCCCGAGTTACTGCTTTACTATAACCGTGAGTGTCTAAAAAAAACCTGGATACGGCTCTGATACTGAGAAAACTCTATACTAAGATTTTACTGTATATCAAATTCAAAATTAATCTTTTCCAAATTTTGGTCACGTGACTGGTAAAGCGTTACGACATCTTCGCTGGGTTACTTGCTGTTAATCTGATAATACGCTGTAACATTAGAATGCTCCATGCCTACTGTGTTATCGCCTATTGTGTAAAAATTTAGGGATAAATAAGTTTACATTTGTACAAAAAGAAAACATCTTTGACCTTGTGACGTCAGAAAACGATAATATCGCTCTATATTTTTCAATTTGAATTAAACTATTTAATAACATGTAAATGAGTGGCGCCAAATACCATGTCACATGGCAAAGGACATCCAAAATATTAATTCCTAATACCAAATATAAATAAAATTTAAATTTATAATTATGTAAAACGCATCGCATAACCTCCAGAAGCTCTTATGCGGACATCTCTTTGGAATTAAATTGCATCGATTATGCAGTAATTGCTCCGAATGCAAATTGATGTAATAAAATAATGAAATAAAAATCATAATTGAAATTAACTACGTACAATTCTTAGACGTATTAATCAGAACTTAGAAGTGTATAATTTTATTTATATTGCAATAAAGTTTCTGTTATATGTTGTAACATCAACACTTCATGTAGGTGGTAAACCCTTAAAACATAACAAATGCTTAGGAATTCGCTTACAAGGGATGTCAGTCACACGTTCCGTTTCTAGACATAGAGGTGACAGGTTTATTCATATTACTTTCGAAAATAAATTAGGTACAGTGAATTATAGTTAAATTTGCAAAAGAGTGTAGAATTTATTGCCACACTGACACGCCAACCACAAAATCGCCAAAAAAATCTTTTATCGATCATCCCCAAGACAAATAAAGTCATTTTTTAATTTAAAAATGCAGATTACAGTATTGAAATTAGAATTGAAATCCAAAGAAGGGTTCCGCTGTGCTTTGAAAGTTTTGAGCAAATAAATTCGTTTTATATTATATATGTTATGTATGCTGTATATGGCATTATTAATGTTTGTTTTATGTAACTGCGGTTTACTTTGTATATATAGAATGGGGAAATTTGGAAAATGTGTGGCTCTGTTTGCATTATATTCACAGCAATAAACCTAACTAAAATTCTCCTCACGTCGTTAGAGTTACCTAACTACCAAGCAACATTAGTAAAACAAGGGGGTAACTACCACATAACTAAGTTTATTTTTAAGAAATTGAAACCACTTACAATTTTGTCGGGAAAAACTTTCGAACGTTTCCTTTGTAATTTTGCGTTTTAAGAAACGACCGAGTTAAGCGCGCAAGATTTAAAATTACCAGAAAACGAATATCAATGAGAAGGGCGGAATAAATTTCCGTTATTAGTTTTATTGAAATGCAAGGGCTTATTATTTGAAGAAAAAAAATGCAACTTTCAAGTTATTGCAAAAGTTTCAACAAAACAAAATAGCGATTTAATTGCGAATTTCCCGTTCTTTTTAAGTAGCCAAATTAACGTCCCCTGCAGCACGATTGAAATTTCCAGGCTTATAAACAAACTTGTTGGACGAGATTTGGAGTTTTGTTTACCCGAATTATTTAAGTCGAACCTGGGGTGTCCAAACCCAGATAAATATTTGAATAAATTGCCATCAACAAGCAGAACGTTTTTCACGCGATTTCTCACTTCGCTCGACCTGCCTATCAATTTTCAGCTTTCCCACAATCTTTTTGCAAATTTTATTTTTTTGTTTTTATAAAAATTAGCGTTTTGAAAGCTCATCAACGAATTCGGTCGGAAATGTAATATCGAATTCCATCTAGCTGCGATTCTTGCTTCCGGACTAATAACGGAACTTGCGTTATTAAGTTTTCTTTTCGTTTAAAGGTTATTCGGCGGAATATTTAAAATTATTGCTTTTAGCCTTTAGTGTCTCAGGTGAGATTTTAACACAAAAAATGTAAACGAAATGAGGAAAAGTAATTTTGTGTTTTTTTTTCTAGTTAATTACCCAAGAACGTCGATTAAGCACAAATGCGTCGAGAACAATGGCTGCGATGTCCTTAGGATTTATAGTTTTAGTAACACCTTGGACCATACAAGAAGTGGTAGTCGCATGTACCGGAACTAGGGCTCCGCCTAGTTTAGACTTTTTAGTTACTTGGTTAGCATTGAGTAACAGCTTTTGGAATCCTTTTTTGTACTGGCTTCTCAATAATCAATTTAGAAGGATCAGCAGGGAAATTATTTTTAGTAAGGTGAGACAGTTTCGACTTTTGTTTTAGAAATAAAAATTAAACCGCTTCGCACCTTCTCCGCAAGTAGCATTTAGCAAGTCGAGTAAGCTATTTTATTTTATGGCGCCCAACGTGGGGCTGGAGATATTCAAGTTATCCTAGCCGTTTATTTTGTTACAAGTTATATGTTGTTAGAAATAAAATGTTATAATACATTTATTATGTTAAATTGAAGTGACCGTACTTTTATAATGTACAATTTTTATAGTTTTTTTATCAGAACGCAAGCCGGAGCATAGCTTAAACTCTATTAATTGAATTTGGGTGTTGGACATTGTTGAGAGAAAGCTCAAAAGATTAATTCAATATTGTAAATTGTATTGTGCATTGTTGCTTGAAATTCTCTTTGACAAATGTAGATCTTTAATTATACTATTGTAGAAGACAAAATTTTTCGTGAGAAAAACAGGACTTTATTCTACTTTTTCAATTAAATAATTATGTTTTCGAGCGTTGGCGCAACAGTTGAAATTTTCAAAAGTTTTTGAAGCAGCAGATTGCATATACTTTTTTTCTCTTTTTTACTGAGCGGAATTGAATTCTAGAGATAGACTGATTTACGAAAAACTTTGTGCGTTTAGTTGGGTAAACTCATTTACTAGTTTCTTTTAAATGGCCGCTAATCCAAAGCGATGATAACTGATGAAATCGAGTTATTTTTGGTATATCAATTCAGATAAAGAATGAAAATTGAAGAGATCTAAAGTTCCCAAACAAAATAGGAGAAATATTCCAGCTGAAGTGGAATTAGGTGAGACACTAAGAAAAACTTTAAACTGACTCTCAGAAATGTCAAAAAAAGTGTGGGAAGATTTCAAAAATATTGTTGGATAATGTGGAGTGAATGAACTCGATTAGATTGATTGATTGAAAAGCAAGTCGACTTTTTCCATTGCCCTGTTGATAAAAACATAACAGACTTCTGTTTTGAAGCTTCCAGTTTGCTGCCAGCTGTTAAATAGCTATGACAGCAAATTTGATAGTTACAACTAGAATTATCGTAGTTTCATAGATCTCATGATGAAACCTCCTTAACATTTTTCATATTATGTTTATGAATTCCAAATGTTTCGATTTCCATAGAAATTTCATTTTTAGTCTTAGGTACGAATAATTGTGCATTCAAACCCTTGCGTCACGTTTTATATTATATCAAAAAATAGTAAGATTGTTTTTCCAAATCCAAATAATACACACCCAGATTGAATATTTAAAATTTCAATATTTCTCTTACAATGCTTGTATGCGGAGCAAATGAAAATACAATTCCGACTTCATTTTAAATGCATCCAAATTAGTTTGTAGTATTTTTAGAGCAAGTACAATTCAATAATTCTGAGAGTGCATTTGGAAGTATGTCAAAAACACCCACATCCAAAACTTTTGTGTGCTCCTTTATAAAGTGCTTTATCGATAACCAGTTCGTATTATTTATTACACTCTCGGAAAAAAGAGAATTTTTCCCGAGAGTTTATTTGTTATTTCTTTCGCGAAATAAAAATTTTTTAAATTAATTATACAGAATTACAGAAAACGTTAATTTCTCTTGAGCTCAATTTTCATGTGTAATGAGCGCTTAAAATTGCTTCGTGTCTTCCGGATAAATTATTATTACCTTGATGGTAAGCAGAGTTCGATTTTAATGAATTATAATATATCCATAAGAATAGAATAAATTATTGACGAAAACCAGTTAGATGAATCATTTACAATAAATTAAAATTAAGGAAATTTTCCATTACAGTGTCGTATGAGAAATAATCTAACTAAATAGTTTGCGTTATGTTTTTGCAGTTTTCGTTCAAGAAAAGCAGTAAACACAAAGCACAACAACAAGAACAATATCAGCAACAGCAGCAACATCAGCGGCGCTGTTGTGGAACAATAACACATAGTCAGGGTTGTGATTTTGAAGGTCTTTCGGAAAAATATTGGGGCGAAATTTTAGAAAGAACTTTATCGTCCACATCTTTACATGCCTTGCAGAGAGCTTATTCGCACCCGCGAATGGATCGGTGTAATGGACTGCAAGAAATGAAAGTGTTTGATACCTCTGTGCCAGATTTATGAAAAAAAGATAAGACCACGCAGACGTTTGATACAATTTCGATATACAGGGAAGGTATACGCGAAACATCTTTTGCACAATAGTCTGCGTGGTCTTCTCGGAAAATAGATACATATTTGAATGTCTAAATGAGTGATGTGTGTAATGTTTGTCAAATTCGTTTCCTTTTATAATTTTATTATGTAATTTGTATAATAAAGGTCTTTATTAGCAAGATTACACTATTAAATAAAATTACTAATATTCATAAATTTATTCTTTAATCTTTGCAGGAAATATTTTTTTTATGAATGGAAACTTGCAGAAAATCACAATTGTGAAAAAAAAAACTACTGATATTGATGGGCTCCAAGTGAAATTAATAAAATACAAGAACTAAAAGAACATTATTTATTTTTTCCCGCATAATTTTACATTCAACTCGAAACTGCTCACGAATGAACATCTCACCACAGGCAGTAGCCATAATTTGATGTTATTTGACTGTAGTTTACTTTCAGTCACGTGGAAAACTAGAGAAGCAACGGATGCAGAGTCAAAGACGCAATTAAACTTATAAGATACAAATTATTCCTCGAGTGGGTCGGGATACTCGCACTTCCCCCAATATCTCATCCCCTTATCTGTGCGAATGGAATAAATTTTAAAATATTTAAAAAAGATTTTAATACAAATTCAAGTAGGTACATATCTTGAATGTATTATTATTAAAAGAATTCTCCAAGTCATATTTCTTCCGGAAGAATTGAAGTAGGTATCTGCGATATTCAAAAATACCCCAGAGAGGCTTTTTCTAAAAAAAAAACTACGTTAAACAATTTTCCGATGTCAAGGTAAGTAAGAAATAGCATTTAACTGTGCGAGTGTATTCATTAAATTCTAAAGTGAGTACTTAGGCTGTATATTTTCTGATATTTTTAGTTTTCCTTGTTTATGTCGAAGTAATTAAAAATTATTGGTGCGTAATAAATTTCCTTTTTTATGTTGACAAGTTCACAAGAAATTGTAATTTACTAATTAAAACGTTTAACTTATTTAATTTCTTAAACGTTTTAAAATTAAAGTAATTAAAATTTAAATGTTTTATACTAAAAAATAATTTGCATTGCTGCGAGTGCGAATGTATAGCCCGGACGGAGCGAAGTAAAATTTACCGAGATCTAATTAAAATTAAAATTATATGTTGTGTGAACGTATGATAAGCAGAAATTTGGAAATGATAAATTTGTCGGGTAAATTAATATTGCGATTCATTAGTGTTATCTTGTATCTAATAATGAGACGAGAGTTTCAGACAGGAACTATTGTTAGTTTTAGTCGAATATGTATAATCAATTTCATTAAAACGCCAACATTAAAATTATGTGGTTTTATGTGAGACGACATACGGTGTGACAGTTAAATTGTTTATAATAAATCATTTACGAGGCAATTTATTGCACTTAGCTAAATTTCAGAATTTAGCTTTCCCAACGGATTTGTATTTATTGTGTTAATCTCGAAGATACCAAATAATTATTTATATGAGATTATACTTATAATATATAATTAATCAATTTAACAAATACTACTAGTTTAGCATAATTTTACATACCTAATGTAACTACAAGTGGTAAAATACTACAAGGGCAATCTCAATAATAACCGAACGAGAATTTTAACAATTCAAGTTTGAGCGGTCAAGCACCCCATTTCCTTGTTTTAATTAATTCTAAAATATTAAATAATTTTGTATAGCGTAGAAAATTGCTACGGTACATCTTATCAAATTTTTACACACAGCCTAAGGAAAATGCGATCCACCCATCAAAAATTAAAATATTTCTTCATATTCACGATTTCTTATAGAAACGAAACAGTATCCCTGTCGTTCTGTCTTATCCCTAGGGGCTAACCTAATTAACTTAAGGGTGATGAATCTGGCGAGTGATGAGGTTTATAGTGGTCGTTTCAAAAGTAGCCGAACGGATTAAATTCAAATTTTGTAATTATATTGCCAACGTAACAGGCAAGGGCATGGTGATATAATAATTATTCTATTTGTTTTCTTTTAACAAGCAAAGTGATCACAATTATAATAATGCATGAAAATTAATAATATGCACAATCAAGGATGAACGACAAAACACGTGTTTGTCGTTGTGAAAATTACATAATTCAAAAATGTTCCTGTTATGGTAACCATTAACGAGTTAGAAACATTTAATTTCAATGCATAAGTACAAATGACATAACTTGGTTGAAATTATTATCAATTCGTCAATGGACGACTATGGACATAGTCGTCCATTTCACTATCACAAGGGTCAAAATTGCTCAATGCAAGAGTTTCCGTGTGTGTGTGTACGGTACTGATGACGGCTAATCATCATCTTGCCTATTTTTTGCAATTTGAAAAAACGGCGTCAATTATGTAATATTCGTATTAATTGCCCCAATCTAATTCTGATAGCACCATCGGCCGTTTGTGTTATGTTTTGTGACGAACGTAGTGTCCGAAGTAACATTTATCTTTAAACAAATTATCAACGGAACCTATCCTGCACAGTTGTCCTATTATTATTTAATAGATAAATTTGTTTATAATTAAAAAAATTTTACAATAAAAAATACATACGCAATTATTTTGATTGAATTTAATTACAAAATTCCTCTTCTGAGTCAATAATATTATTGTCTGCACTGCTGTATTTTAATTGATGCATTAATTAGTTAAGCGTACAATAATAATTAGTAAAAATTTATTTCCGACTTGACAAAGATTAAATCGTATCGATAATGAGATGAGCAAGGTTAACGCTGGAAAGCAACTATAAAAAGGTAAGAAATGACAAGAATTTGTTCATTCTTGTTATAAAAGTGTAAAATATATTTTTAAAATGTTGAAGCGAATTGTACTTTTAATTGTGCAAGTTTTTCTTGTAATTAACGTCGTTTATGCCAAACGTGTCAAAACGCGTAAGTAATTTTATGTGACTGCAGCGTACCCTGACCTTACTGCTGAGCGCCGCGGTCGCAGTCAATATTTACCTAGTATACAAAATTTTACAATTTTAGCAAGTTTTTTAATTCCATGTAGTCAAAGTGATCCAAATCTTAATGAGTGCGCTTTGAAAAACGGTCGGATCGCCATTCCATCAGTTATTAAAGGTAAATTGAAAATCTTTCGATCGTGGTTTACTTTTGTAAATTTTTTTTAGGCGATCCCAAATATAAATTTCCAAATATGTTGCCGTTAAAAGTTCCAGAAATAAAGTTTACATCAGGAGATCTGCACATACAGCTTAATAATGTTGATATATTTGGTTTTGATACAACGAAGTTGAAGGAAATGAAGTAAGTCACTGTTTTGCGCTTCCGAGGAAAATGCAGTATTTTTTGTGTGATTAAGATCTTAGCTTGATCGCAGTATTTCTGTACTCACCTTTGGTATTCAACTTATACCAAAACTCGGTCTTAAATTGTGTGATTTTTAGGATGGACATGAAAAATCGTAAAATAGTAGCCGTGATTACAATTGATAACCCTAATCTACAGTCCGACTATATTCTTGATGGCAAAATTTTGATACTTCCAATCCAAGGAAATGGACGCGCTAACCTAACGTTTGGTGAGCTTATCTCCAAATTCATTGATAAGACTTTAATTAAGTTTTTTTAGTGAACGGTGAATTTCGATATTCCTTTGATTTCGATAAGGTAATGAAAAATGGAGACGAGTACTTGCAGATGAAAACGTCAAAGCTTGACTATGAAGCACAGAGGTCCTACTATTATTTCGAAAATTTACTTGGAAGTGGAAAAACTTTAGGTGGGTCGGATCTTACCAATTTTGCAAAATAATGTATTATATTTGTTTTAGGAATTGACGTAAACGAATTTTTGAATGAGAACTATAAAGATGTGGAAGCTGATATTGGACCAGCATTGACTGAAACAATAAACCAAATCATAACAACCGTACTAAATGGAGTTTTTACCACTATCCCATTCGATCAGCTCTTTTTGCCGTAGTTTTTGTTTAGATAATTTAAATTAGTAGTTGTATAGTTAAAATTCTCCGAGATAATGTACAATTTAAATGAAAAAATAGAAAATAATAAATAACTATAGGACAAAAATATATTTTGTAGTTGACACCTCTTCTTCAACGGTCCTTTTCTGCAAACTTGGAATTAAGCTGGTCTTATGAAATTTCAATGTGACACCAAAATTAGCTTTCAATCATCATTTTCCCAACAACAAATTGAGTTGCAAGGTAATAAAGGTAACAAAGCGTGAGACAATGATGATTGAATAAAATTTATGAGTAGGCTGGAGCAATCCAATCCTTTTCGGAATTGCTTGCAACGCTAAGTAAATTCGATCGGGCACAAAATATTGGTTGAGCTGCTCCGATTTAGCCGAGAGTCATAAATTGTGCGCAATCCACCGCATTGGAAATGCGCTTTCAACAAGTAAGTAATATTCAAAATATTATAGATTTCGATTATTGAAAAATATTTAAAACCAAATAAAAGTATGAAGTCGGGCTTAATCCGTACGGTTCATGATGATGATGATTTATAGCCTTTTGGGTATTTAATTATCTTATGTGTAAATAAATTGAATAGTTTCCTGTTTTTCATTAAGTTATTTTTGCTAATACCATTAATTTCAGTGGGTGTTTTTTTCATCATTGTCTATTATTCTAGCAGCAATGACCTCATTGTCTAAATCAGTTTAGTAAACACTATTAGATTGAAAATAACCAAAATATTAAAATTCGAAAAATACGAAATTTTTGATTCAACAAATTCAAAAGGAAAAACAATGTCTCAAGTTGAAGTTCCACATTTTTTTAAATTTTAAACTTTTTGGATTGGATTAGGTTCATCTTCATCATCTAACTAAATTAATTGTTAATTTTCAAATTTTTTAAAGTTCTATAATATGTTTTGAATCATTCTTCAAGTTTACATCGTGTTTACATTTTCAAGTTTACAGAGATATTTTATTCGGATTAATGAATGTAATCTGAAGAGTAGAGTTTACATTTCTTATTTCTATTTTCGTTTTAAATGTTGTTTGAAGATCAATAAATTTAATACAAATAATCCTATTGTGATATTTACTTTCATTTATTTATAAAAAGAATTATGAAAATCGTCCGTTTTTTGTAACTTATCACCTCTCCGAGATTCCCCGGTTTGAAGAAGTTTATGCAGAAACGGATCCAAACAACTTTTTTCGTAGAAGAGAAGAAACCCTTAATTTGCCGCCAAAGTTTATTTTCAATCTGATGACGTTGTGTTTGCCAACTGCATCCACCTTTTCACTGATTACCAACTCTTCAGTTATTTTTCCAATTTTACCAACTTTTCGGCGATTTTCCAACTGCCTACAATATTGGAGGAGGCTCTCCACTCACTTTCGCGCCTCTCAAATTAAAACTGAAAAACTAAATTAAATGTACACCAACCCAAGCTCAGTACATGTAATCTTAAAAACAAGATGTGAATTGATAAAAATAGTTATGAACACAACAACTAGTGGAAAGTCAAAAAATAAAATTTTATTTCCCATTTAAAATTACTGATATAAATTGCTACTATTCGATGCAGTTTAATGTACAAATTTATAGACAATATATGACATACAGCCAATTACAGGATGAGCATTTCTAGAACATTACAACATCAACAACAACACTATAATGAGTAACTTCACGGTGTTTTTAATTTTATTAACACATAAAACCGCAGTTAAAATTTTTTATTCATTTTATTACCGCCAATAGAAATAACAAAATTTGTTATGCATGCTCATACATTTTCAGAAGAATTATCCACCAATGCACCACCGTCTTGCTTATTAACATCCTTAACCTTTTGTTTAAATTTCAAGAAAAACCTAATTTCGTCCTTAATGTCTTGCTTAAACGAAGACTGATGCTTATTCGACGCCTTGAAAGTATAAACAGCCGCTTCAAAAGTGTTCCGAGCATACTGAGTATTGTTCCAACCCCAAGGACGAAAAAAACCCCTCCGAGGTTTTTCAAATCCAACGGTGTCGCTTCCGGTTGTCGTTTCTGAAAAAAATTTAATGAATTACTCAGAATATTACAAGTCCAAATCTAACCTCGCACGTTCCTCCTCCTCTCTTTTCCTTCCACCATTTCCTCTTAATTTTTTCGATCTCTCCGGATTCTTGCAGTTCGAGAATTGCCATACTTAAAATGTACCTGTATTCCGAATCTAAAACCAACGGCACTTGAAAATTAAAAATCCAAATTTGGCTACTTACTCTTTATCATGGCGATGCCATAGCCTTTTTCATCGAGGGCACCACCAACTTGTTTGAGATCGCAATGCCTCTCTGTTACATACTCTATGCTTGTTGATTCCATAAAAATCGCATAATTTTCCTTCTCGCACCTTTCTACGCCCTGATCGTTATCTGCCATCATAAATTCTGGATGCGAATTCATGTAATCTCGAATTTGAGGATAAACCGAAAAATTGGAATCCTAAAATTACACTCCTAATATATAAAGATTTTCACGGGAATAAAATGTTTGGCTTAAAATTATGCCAAGTCAAAATGTTTCACCTTAAAAAAGCTATAAGTTGCTCCATTAATTTTAGATCCGTAACTGATCTCTGTATGTTGCATCAACTCTTGAACGTCATTAAACGGTGTGACAAGTTCTTCCACCGTAAGAAAAGCGGCTAGATTTGCAGTGTACGATGAAACCATAACCAAAGTGAAAAACCACCACACACCGCTTGCCATTCGAGTTGAAATCCCTCTAAAATATTTTTATCCAGTGACTGAAACGGTGTGAATTCAAAAAAGAGCTATTCGCAAGCAACAACTTACAGTGGGGCTATTTCGGAACCTTGCTGCATTAAACTTCCCACCGTAAACCACAAGGAATTTCTAAAAGTAAACTGGTTGACGAGGTAGTCGGGTTCTTCCACGCACGGATACGAGTTAATCCACTCGCTTGGACTCAAACGCCCCATGATGAAAAAGCATACGGAAACCAGAAAGTAGGTAATTCCTAACAAAATCCATACTTCAGCATGAAACGGCGATGCGAAAGTAAACAAACTCGGCGGGGCCGGTTCAGGCTTTTTATACAAAATGCTAATACCTGAAAAAATGTAATAATTTCATAACCATGACTTTGAAGGCGAAGAATGAATAAGAAGAAGAACTATGACTTACCGAGAGTCATGAAGGGCATCGTGAAGTCTACGTCCCGTTCCCGTTCGAAAGAAATAGTTAGATCGGCAATGGCAAAATCTACTTTCTAAAAGTTAATTATAAACAAATTATTTGTATAATGTCAAAATGAAACCTACTCCTGCAACCACTTCTCCAATCATGCCGTCCCACTTCTTGGTCTTTTTGTTGTAGTTTCCGTTCGCTCCATTTTCTTGAATGACGAAAGTGTAATTAAAACCCAACATTTTTGCCAGTTCTTCAAACAGATCCATTCCAAACCCCTCAAACTGATCGTTCCCTTGCAATGTTCCACTAACATTCTTGAGCATTCCGTAAGGAGGCGTCTAAATATCAAGAAGGTTAAAAATCCAATAAAGCAACTTAAAAAGTATATTACCAGAGCGGTAATCACTTTGAAAACTTTATTTTTCATAATATTTTCTTCTTCCACATATTGGCTACTAGCGGATGGGTCCCTGCTGATGGACAATCCATTTTCTACGTTCCAATACCCCACTTTTTTTAATCCCTTTGTTGATAACTCAACAACGTCTATGCTAAAATGTCTTCTGACCCCAGTTTCTATATCAAATTTTATGGTTCCCGTTAGCCCTTCCAGAGTTTTCTAAAAATAAAAGTTGCCGATCGATAGGATAGCGAATTAACAGTTTATCGCTTACGGCTTTCATAAAATTGACGATACTGGATCCTTTTTCCCAACTGTTGGACAAGTTGCAATACAATGGTTGAACATCTCTTTGTAAAATTCGAAGTTCTTTCAACGTTTCGTATAATAAATAAACGGCATCGATCATTAAAGCCGTGGAAGTACGCAGTTTTGCAAATTCCTTCTGATAGGGATCGATAATATTTTTTTCTATTTTTAATTGATGGAGCTTTTCGGCCGCCATAGTCACGTTTGGATTTTCGATATTGATGAGACGCATCTAAAATAAAAAAAATTAGTTTGAAGTTAAGGTAAGCACCTTAGAGACGTACCCCTGTGATGTTTGTTCCTCCGTGTTGAAAAGGAAAGAGGTCAATCGTGTAGAGATCCAAATTTAGGATTAGGAAATAGTAACCTTCGCTCATTATTCCGACTTGTTGAGCTTGTTGAAGAACTTCGTTCAGGATTTCGAGGGAGCAATCGATAACGTAATATTTCTCGCCGGACCTTTTAATTTCCAACCACGTATTTCGATAATCTTCGTTCCTATCTAATTGCCTTAAAGCTACGGTGTATTCGGCAAAATTGTACATTCTCAATAACTCAGTTACACGGAATAAGCTGTCGTCGTTATCGTATAATATTGTGAATCCTCGAAAGCCCCAGGATTTTATAATATCGACAAATCCTTGCGCCAACACTGAAGGGTACGGGTGTAAATTAACCCGGTAGCCGTTCGGCTTACGATGGATGTCCCAGTGGGTTTCAAGAAGAGGAATGTCTTTTGCGTCACAAAGTGCCTTAATGTAAGGGGTTGTGTGGGGTGAGCGAGGGCCTATTAACCCTACGATTCCTTTTTCTATCAGAAAACACACCCTCTTGTAGACTAATAAAGTGTTGAAATAAGGGGAGTCGACGGAAAGGGGTTCCAAGTGATGTTTCAGGTCGTCTCCTTTAATCATTTCGATCGCCACCTCGAAAGCTAATTCTTCATTTTGATTGGATTGCTCAAACAAGCCACCTAAAATACACGAAATGTATACACACGTCGATCGAAAATAAGTTTAAAGTTTTTGTTATTAAAAATTCTTACCCACGGTCAAGTACTGATTGGTCCTTCCTAAAATGCACAAATTGAAAAATATATTGATTATGATTCCCATCGATGAGGAAAAAACTAAATCACATAATTTATACACGCACGCACGCACGTGTGGCACACAAAGGTTTATTTACCAAAATGTCGTATTCGTTTACTCAGGCCAGCCATTTCGACTTATATTTAGAAATGTTTGGTGGTCTAAAAATACCCAAAACATAAAAACTGTTTATAATTTAAAACGAATTGTATTTTGTTTAGACAAATAGAAGATGGATTGTTTTTATAAATATTTAATATAATTTTCAGATAATTTTGAACACACACGAGAATGGAAATATTTACACAATGTTGCAGATATGTAAAACCAAATGTATCCACATCCAAATTTATTTGATGTTCGGATAAATTTGGTTTAGACTTCTTTGATATTTGGACGATATTTAAGTAAAATGTAAGAAGTAACTTTTTTGGTAAAAATTTGCACGTACGAGGTTGGTTCCAACGAAAAGGCGATATGGAGGAGAAATATTTTTAGGCCACTTTCGGCAAAGCGAATCGAAACGCATGGATGAGTCACCACATTCGTATTGGTGCAAATTTTTACCAGCACAAATGCGAACATAATAGTAAAAATTGTAAAAATTCTAAAGTATTTAACTATTATTATTATTATATATTTACAAAATTCGTTTATATTATTTACATTTTTATAATTAATTCAAAATTATTCTAGAATTTGTTAGCAACAGATATTTCATTAAAAATATATCACCAATTAGTCTGGAGCGAAGGTTGACGAAACACATCGAAACACGATTTTTGGTAATAAAATGAGTACACTACCAAGTTTCAGTTATTTTTTAAAATAAAAATTTGAATTTAATTGGTAAACTTTAACTCAGGGTTCCCTTGTCCATTACGAAACCATACGAAAGATATGGACCGAGTTGAGGATAACGATTTTCGTCTTGTATTGAGTTTGTACCTCTCGATTTCTCCTTTTTTCGAATAGGCTTAGAAGACCTATGACAGCGCAGGGCAAAACGCAATTCCGATGCCATTTCGTCACATAATGATGTCTAAAAAAGATAATTTTTTAAAGTGCCACAAATAATCAATCTTTGTTTTGTCAATATTGTATTGGGTGCTGAAATGTTTAGTAGCATATAGCTAATTGTGTGAATTATTTTAGCCCTGATCATTTTGGCTTTAAAGTAATGAAGGGAGCATAAAATTGCTGATTATGTTTGATTTTGCATATTAAATCCTATTAGACATTTCAGCATCCCATATACAATTAATTTATTAAAATATAATTATATTGAAGTGGAACTTTTACAAAATTTAGGTGTAATCAGATTTAATGCAATTTTGCATGTGTGCTAAATTTTGAATCACAACGACTAATTGAAATAAAGAGATTATTTAAGAGGGCGAGTGGGGGTTATACAAATCCACGTGTATTGACGAACTTCTTGATAAAGTCACAAGTATGTTGCTCGAGTTTCTCTCAAAGTAGAAAGAACGAGGATTTGCATCTGTCTTAAGGAAACATTGGAAGACTTAAAGATGGCTAACTTTGTTTATTACTTATGCAAAGAAATTGAAATTAAAAATTTCAAAGTCAATTAATAAATAAATTCTTGTTTTTGTCGTGATTTGAATTCAATGTTAAATTGTCAGTTATGTTATCGCGTTAGAGAATAGGTGGCCAAATGCGGTGGTTATCACTTTTCGATATTTGCCTGTAAGATTGCAATCTCAGGGAAATTGCAGTTAATCCTGTATATGTTCCAGTAGGAGTTCCTTCGACGTTTTTGGAATGTCGGTTAGTTAAAGGTCGAGGCAATGAAAGACACTTTACTTGTGATGAAAATTTTTGAAATAAATTGTGGTTGTTGTGTGATATTGGAGAAGGTTGTAGTTTTCATTTATTCACGATGGGATTTTCCTAGATTAGGGGTGTATCTTTGATTGTTAAAAATTAGACTCAGGGTGTTGTTAGTGAAGTATTCTAATATAAATAACAATGAACGTCGACCAACAGCTGCTGTGATATAATTTAATTCTGATGGCTGAGTTAGGCTTAATCGATGAAACGATTACTCTTATTTTTTGGTCAATTATTTCTCAAACAATTGATTCGGGTATTTGTTTGCTTTCAAGAAAAATAACAAAGATCGTTCGAGCTTTGAGATTTAAATTACTGTTTAATGTTGTTTCACATTCTAAGATTTAAACGTTATTATAATATAGTTTATGTACTGTTAGTTCCTGTCATTTTACTCATTCCTGCATGGCTTCCTGAGAACTCATAACTCTCGCACACCGTCAGAGCTTAAATGCTAGCAAGTAAAAATACTTCTTGTATATTATTTTTGACTGTCTGGATAGTCAACAATTTCACCAGTTCTGTACACACTGCTGTGAATTTTCTTTTATTTCAAGATTGTTATATTTCTACAGAAAATGTAAATTTGATTAGCAGGAAATCAGGAGAGATTGTAATAAATAGATTTGCAAAGATTTGAAGTGCCAATCATGATTTCACCTGTACCTTCCGTTTGTTTCTTAATATTGACTTCAAAATAAATGACATAAAATAATTTTGTTTGTTAAACTTAAAAAAAATGTTCTTTGTATCTTAACTTCTGTCAAAGTGTTCTGTCTGCCAGCCTTGTAAAAAAATTAATTTTAATTATTATGAATTATTCATATCTACCACAACCTTCAGATAAGGAAACGTCCTTGTTGGCAGGATACCAGTTGCAATCAAACCCCACGCGTTGTTTCTTGCAAATTAGTTGAGTAGTCCTGAGTTGAGCATTCAATTGTTTACAGTACAAATGCAACAGAGTAAATGCAGGTTTGAACATTTATTTTTATTATCTGTCTACGTAGTTTTGGTCACTTTATTTGTCAGAGAATTTCTGATTAATATTTTCTGCAAGATTCATGTTTGATTGTCATTTATTTGCAGAGAACTGGAATTTGGTGCATAATTATTCTTTTATATAACTTAACTTTTGGTTTATTGGTAGTTTTCCTTCAGGTGAAACCAACTGTAATAATTGCTTTACGATTATCTCAGAATTTAACTTCCATTGTTTTCTCAGGTTCTTCCTTAATTAATGAAAATAAAATCTATGGCTCAAACGAACAAGCGGTCTTCATGTAGATGTCCGGATTTAACCAAGAATTTGCTTTCTAACTTTCAGCAGATAAAGCAACCGAGAAATTTTAGTTTTGATAAAGAAGATTTCGTTATCAAATTTAAATCCAAAAATCGCTGACGTAGCTTTGTACTGATGCAAACAGTTTTAAAAGACAATGAAGTCATTGTTGGCTAACATTAAGAAAGCTTGGGGGCTGGAAATCTCAAAATAAAATTATTTCTTTCCACAAAGTAGCGCAACATTCAGCTATTTGCGCTATTAAGATGAAGTAGGAGACAAATAAGCAGCATCCAAACATATTGCTTCCTCAAGTGAAATCGTTAAATAATTTGGTTAAACATGAAAGGATACTAAATTGTTAACAAAAGCTGACATCAAAGAGGAAAGTAGATGTGATTTTCGAAAGATGGAAAGGTCCCTTTGAACCAAATTTCTCGTTTTCGTCATTTTTCACAATAACAAGACACACCTAAAATGTCAATTTTATGTTTTCGCACACGAAGAGATTTAATTGACGTAATGATTGATGCATTAATTTCGATATAGTTAGAAAAGTTCGCGTATCGTGTTTAATTTTTTTTGCAATACAAAGGGGTCGGTATTATAAATAATAAATGGAGTTTTATAAGCCGACAACGTCTCCACGATTGTAACGATTGCGATATATAAATTTGTTGGTGTTAAAATAAGATGCCAGAATAACTTTCTGCTTGTTTGCTTTAATTTTCAATCTGAACAAATTTTCCAAGCAATAAGTTGTGATTACACTTACAAAACTCAATTTAAAACTTATTGTTAGACTTTACATTTTAATTTGCACAGCAAGAAATAAATAATGAGGGGTAGTAATATAAAAAATTGGTGGTAAATTTTGCGTAAAAAAATTGTAGGTACCTAATTATAACAACCAATATTTTATCAGGACCCAAACCTCCCTCTTGTTGATTACTATCGACGCATTTCCATAGCTTTTTCCGAAGATACCTTTGAAATTGAGTCGGCAGTGTCATATCTTCTACTCTTCTCACTACTTACCTCCTATTTATCCAAAAATATTTACGAAAGCAAAAACAAAACAAACATAAATAGTTTTCTGTCAAACTTAAACGTTACGTATGCTACAAAATCGTGTCGTGTATGAATGGATACAAATCGATCAAGCTCGTCAAAATGGCAATAATAATAATAATGATATTATATTATTATTGCAAATACTACTGGTGAATTTATTAAGCTCGATCGAACTGTAGATTACAATATTGTTTTTAAATCTGCACTAAACTAGATGATGCTCTAATTTTACAAAAATATTTACAAGTGTGTTTTTTTACAAAAGTAGTAAAAAAAGGGCTGGATTTTAATACTTGTGAAGCTGCAAAAATATGAAATTTAATTAAAAGTGATTTGAACTAAAAAAATTTATTGATCTAACTGTTCTACGAAGTTAATTTATAGCTACGTGTCGTGTAGAATGCTGCTCACCCGTTCTTCCACTGCCACTTTTCTAGATTTCCATACAAATTCACAAACGGCAATAACACAGGCTACCCCCATACCACCCATAAGGACTACGAAGACACCCCCAATATTAGCAAGTCCCAGAGCATTTGCAGTGCTGCTCGTCTTAGTAGTCTCGTCCTAAAATTTAATTATTAGTTAAGTTATTGTTGGGTTAGTTACTAACGCTTTATAATTCTTGTAAGTTTAACTTCCTTGTTGAATTACAAATTATCAGTTTGGTGTGACAGCCTAAATTCTAAATAAGGCCTGCCGAGTGGGATGAGTAAATTTCCTTGTTTCCGCAGGCTGTCTCCTTTGTTATTGAACTTATAAGAAGCATTAAACATGTCCTAAGCTAAGTTTAATTTGCATTGCGTAAATAGATTTTTGGTATCATTTCTTGTTATCGCACTGTGCGCCAGTATTAAATGTTTTAGATCTTTGTTCTTTGAAGGGTTGCAAAAAAAGTGTACTGAGAATGAATATAACAAAAGTAAGAATAAAAAATTCTTGAAAGGAAGCCAATGGAAAGTAGTACGAAAATAGTTTGAATAAGCTGGGAAATCTGTTAATAACATAAAATGAAAAATTCAGATCTGGAGATCTGGAAAATTTGGATATCAAAAATATTCTACAAATTATTTTCAAATATCTCATGTTCTGCTTACAGGTACTTGGACATTCCATATCCTTCAGACTTCTTGGTATTGACTGTTTCAGCTGTAAGCATTGCTGTGGATATGAGAGAATATAGGAAAAGCTTGCGAAAAATGCTCTTAAGTGGGTCACAAGAAGCAAGATTGAAGATACTTGTCTGATTAAAGGTGGTTGGAAAAATCATCTGATTCCTGTACTATCCGAACCTTAGAAGAAAGTGAGTGCTGCAAGTGCACTTTCTCTGTAATTTTGAAAAAAAACAGAAGGAGAAGCAGTAAAAAAATACTAAATTCGCACAAATCGATAAGAACACAATCATGATAACCTCTACTGCCAAAATTTTAATCTAAACATGTTTATTACTTCTTTCAGACGTCACCTAGACGTCCTGCAGAAACAATCGTAAAATATTACTAAAATATTTTTTGATTGTGGAAAAAATCAATTTTTGTGGTGCTACCATCATAATGTTAATAACAATAAGAAAATTGTATTTTAATTATTTTGCTTTGATTAAGCTCAGCCAATAGTCGAAGTGCTTGCAAATGCAATTAATCATCTATTTACAATTTGCTTAATTGGTAACCAAATATTAATATAGTAAATTGTAAACGTTGTTAACCAAGTGTTGAGATAAGGAAACCGCTGGTATTTCGATCAACTACAGGTTGTCCAATTTACAAAGTACTTTGTTTATACGAAATGATTTATAAATTCAGCACTAAAATCGGACAATTGGGCGCAGGCCGAGTGGGTGCACACCCAACTGGGCGCGCACTAAATTTATGCTGTACCTTCCTTGTTGTTTTAATAAACTTTTTTTTATAAATTTAATGTTATTCGCAAGTGCTCTTCTGCTTTGTAAATTACAAAATTTGATTGTACTTAAAATTTGAAACAACACAAGGTAAAGAAATTAAATCAGCAAATTAAATGCTTATGGAGTCTTTCATTATTATACTATGAGTAGTATCTTGTGTATTATTACGGTAATTTAATTCTTTAAGAACATAGTAGTAACTAATTAAATTTAGTCGAAATTACAAATTTTTGAGCAAAGTAGGGAGGAAGAAAGCAAATTGAATACAAACAAGTAGGTAGTACAAAGTGAAAGTAAAAGGAGTAATTTAAATAATAATAAAAAAATTAGAACCTTATTACTCTTTTTTTTTCAAATTTTTATTCTGATTAACCTCATCACGACGCACTTCTATCAGAGCAAAAGATTGTTGTCATTTCTCTTTTGCTTTGTCATCGTCTTTTTAAAGTCAACCAGAAAAACTTCTCGACACTAATATACAGGTCCCGAACTTGAAGTCGAACTTTAATATAAATCTTTCCCTTTTTCCGCGCGCGAACAGGCACGTACTAATCGTAAATTTAATTTTTATTAACTAATAAAACATTTTTGACTTTCGAGTTGAAATATGAAAAAGGAATAAAATTTTCAAAAACTAAACTACGCATCCATAGGTGGATGGGTATACTTACAATGCAAGCACCTCCGCCCCTTTTCTCTTTCCACCACCTGGTTTTCAGCACGTGAATTTTTCCTTCCTCTTGCAATTTAAGAATGGCACCACTTATGGCCGTCCTAAATGGAGAGTCTAAAAAACAAGCAATCGTGTCGCATTTCATTTGAATGCAAAACATTGTTTCTCACTGTTAGGCATCGCGATGCCGTATCCTTTGTTGTCTAGCAGACCCCCTATCTGCGTGAGCTCGCACTTTCTTTCGATTACGTATTCTATTGTGGTCGACTCCATAAGATATGCGTAATTGCCTTTTCCTTTAATAACCCTCTCAACACCTTCGTTATTGCTCGCAGTAAACACCGTAGGTCTCTGGGACTCCATAAACTTCCACATTCTCTCGTGCGTAGAAAAGTTCGAATCCTGAAAGTGGACGTTAATGGAATCATAAGTAGATTAAGAGAAAATTGCAAGTAATTAAATTACCCTTCAAGAAAATTAATGATAAAAAAGAATTTTTTAATTGTCAATTTATATTCTCACCCTAAAAAATGCCGCAGTAGAGCCACCTTTTAAAGCACCGTACTTAATCTTTGTTTGTTTTGCCAAATCTTCCGTACTTTCAATTGGGGAATCCATTCTTTCGACAGTTAGAAATGCAGCTAAATTTGCCGTATAAGAGGAGATCATTATGAGAGTAAAAAACCACCACATTCCCGCCACCATTCTTGTCGACACGGCCCTAAAAATATAGCTTTATAACCACGATTTTTCATAATTTTTTCATTAACTACTTAAAAATTTAAATCACCCCAATTTTTTCTTGCGAAATGAAAGGAAGAAATCGATAATATTACTTGGGCAAAAACGGACAACTTTTTGACGTGGAAAAGTTAAAGAGTTAAAGAAAGTTCAATACTCTTTCGACATTTTTGAAGTCTGAATTTGACGCTGAGTGATTTAGGTGACGCGCAAACTTTTTTAATAAGACTACAACAAATATTTACTTAAGTGTAATCTAAGTCTTACATAATTAGGCAAACGTTAAGGTTACTTAAAACTTGGGTCTCAAAACTTCATATGAATTTACTATTAAAGGTCTGATCAAAGCTGAAACTTAATTACCATAACGCACTTTAACTTCTTGCAAGTATTAGGTGCTTAGTGATTCTGATTAAGACTAACTTACGGCATTACGTTAGTTCTTATGTTACAAAGTTGTGTTTATTAATATCGACTACTTCAAAACTTTGATTCAAATCACCGAGCAGGCAAAAAGATTAAGAACTTCTTTTCGAAACGACAATTTTATCCAATGTGCGGTTGGCCAACTAACGTGTCGATTTTGGTCAGGACCTTTAAAGTTCAAATGCCTTTAAAACCTCAATTTTAATTAAAGTAACCGATCGATGGAAATCTATAATTTTATTTTAAGGGCGAGGTTACAACAAAACTTTTAATTTTCATCGATAGTTTAAACTATTTAAATCTTTACGATTTAAAGGAAGGATCCACAAAAGGTTTGTCCGTTTATATCCTACGATAGATTACCTACGTGGCTGCTTGCAGTAGCTTTTGGCGAAAAAGTTAGTAGAATGCTTTTATGACTTACATTCTTAAGGCGCGGTTAAAATTCGGTAAATTTCAGTTTTTTACTTTTTAAACTGTTTACCCAACAAAAGCGATTCGAGAAAATCTATAAACTTCTTCGGAAGATTACACTATCTGAGATATTAATTTTCAAAGCAAAAAACCAGACTCGAGATAAGTTTTAGAAGCTCTATTAAGTGTTAAAGTTTGTCGTTGATTAAAATAGATCAACTACTAAAAAGAGCTACTTTGTACAACTTTCGATATTTTTTTCGATTGTTCCAACAACTCAAGTTAAGCATAACTCTTGTAATTAATATCGAAGACTGAATTTTCATAATACAAAATAAGAAACTTGAAGTATTAATTTCTGAAAGCTAATTTCGTTGTATCATATTAACGCTCTTCTCGTTAGTTTTTAAATTTTAAGCTGTCGAGAGCAATTTTACATAAGTGCCGCATTAAAAACCTGCACTTTACTGAAACTTCCATTAAAGAATATTTTAACACTTATTTAAAAAATGTTTAGTATGTTGTGTAACACTGAACGATTTTTACTGCAGTCGGCACATAAATAATTTACTATGATGTACCTACTAAAGTAGTGCTTTGAAATTAAATGGCACTTTATCTGTCACTTAAATAAAAACTTGAAATACAAAAATAAGCAAACCAGGAGTGTAAACCTTGTAATGGGGGCGCGTCATAGATGAGCAAATGCAATTCCACGATGAAATAATTTTAAATTCTCTTTGTATGTGCGCTACAGAATAACATATAATATGTTTTAGTTTAAAGTGAGAGCGGGAAATTTGAAATTTAGTTGCAATATTACAAAATCGTCAACTGTAACATGTGTTTCTTATATTTTTGAGACAATTAAAATAATGTGTCAAATTAAAATAATGCTCGGTTAAAACATGATCTTCTGAAATATAAAGCGTAGGCGTCGCTTACAAAAGTCACGTTTTAATGATGTTCCTAACATTTTAAGTTACACAAATTAAGGAAAATGTGGGAAGATTATTAAAAAAATTTATAACAGACTTTTACGTGGTGATTGAGTTAAAAATTGGTTTAACTATGCGTGAAAGGTGTAACTTGCAAAAAAATGCTACTGTAAATTATAATTTTTCGTGCTATTTGCTTAGGATCGAACTGATATCTTGAATCCTATCTAAACAGTGGATAGTCATGCGAAAAAGGGTTCGTTTGAAACACGACAGTACTTGTAAACCCTTGATAGCATTAGGGATTTGCATTTTGAAGTAACACCTCACAGTACGTTTTAAAAGACATTACAGAGGAACTACATTTCTCAAAGTGTAACACCAGATTAGCTGAATAAACTTATTTTAGTCACATACAGGGTGGTCTCAGCACCTTAAGCATTATATTGGTCAAAGTTGAGGGGCTTACATGAATTTTAATTAAGTTGTGTGTCGATCGGCTTTAATTCACTCACCCGTAATTTATGTTTACGAATACGGTATATAATTACGAACTAAAACTTATAATTGGTGCTCTTGATTGATTACAACTGAATTTAATTAGATTGTTTAGATATATAGCAGCCTTTTACTGCAACGTTAAATTAAAGTTACATTTTATTATTTTGCGTTGCCACCTTCCCATATTCTGCATTTTATTAGCACGTTAAATTTTAACCATTGTGGAGTGGACTGACGAGTAGACTTGAAAATTAGATTTAATTTCTTGAGTTTGAATCTAAGTTTGGTGGAGTTTATAGTTAACGTAGTAAGTAAATACTTGTAAATAGTAACAAAAACGTTTTCTTCCTAGATGAGAGCTTGTACAGCAGTTTAACGTAATCGTAAATCGTAAATATTTACTTATTGTTTATGTACTTATTCCCAAATAGACATATCTAGCTGTATTTGAAGTACGAAAACAAAATCTAAACTAATGTACTTGGAAATTTCAGTTGAAGGTGCACGGTACTCTGGTTTAATGTTTATTTGCTTGACCATGCTTGTTTACATGGATTTTACTAGTAGAACAACAAAAGTGTAATATGTGGACAAAGGGAATTGTCTTTATGTACCAACTCGTAATTGGAAGACGAATATCACATTAAACTCCCACGGGAGTTGTGCATAATAATACAAAACCGAGTTAATAAAATTATTGTGTATTCATAATTTAGTTATGAAAAATTACTTAAGTTTCCTTCTTTAGGTTATTTTAAGGTGATTTTTAAGTTATCTTCAATTTACTATGATATATTATTAATTCGCTACATTAGTACACTTAAATATGATTGTACAGACTTTGAAAGCCACCAACATAATTAAAATAGATCCGATATTTTTAAATTTTATATTGTCGTCTAATTCTTAAAAAAAAAGTACATTCCTCTGTAAATGCTAGTAAAATTCTGTCTAAAATCGCCTAGGGCTCTATTTACTATTTAAATTTCTTTCAGTATATCATGTTTACGATTCAAACAAAGATATGAAAATTTTTCCGCATGAAAAATCCAACCTGATCCGAATAAGTTTGTTTATGACAACTTTTCAATCTGAAACACAAAGGAAGTCGTACTTCTTGCACGAATTGTTCAAATGGCAGTTTGCAGTAAATTTCGGTAAATTATATTTTAGTCGACTAATAAATTAGTGCTCTTAAAATTTGCGAGAGTTCTCTTAAGGTTACTTTCAAATTATTTTCACGCCTTTGTCTCATCTCGTGTCTTAATGAATACTATTTATTGATCATCTGCAAAGTTACACAGCATTTGCTGATTTTAGTTGTGAATATCTCCTTTAGTAGAGTTAAGGCAGCGATTTCAACTTTTCTGCCCAAATCATCCAGAATATGGTGACAAACTTTTGACATATTTTTGATTGATATTGTTTTTTTTAAATAATGTAAAAACTGATTTGTAAATTTCTGTCTAATATTTGATAATGGTGATCCTATTTAATTCGAAAAGAAGGGAGTTTTGAATTAAATTCATTCGATTTAACCAAGTTTGACTGTAGTAACAAAAAGTTAAGTGTAAAATAATGGCTGAAATAGATAATAGAAAAATAAAAGTGTAGAAGTAAGTAAGTGAATAAAAATCTCTGATACAGCAAGACTAAAAAATGAGGATGAAATGGATGGTACAATTAAAGTTGATTGAACACCACTTACTTGGGTGCAATACTGGAGCCTTGCTGCATCAGAGATCCAATTGTAAACCATAACGAGTTCATCAACGTAAATTGATTTTCCAATACGTCTGGATCGCTGTTGCACGGATGCGGGTTATCCCACTCATAAGGACTGAATCTGTAAGCACAAAAAGAACAATATAATTTAAACTAGACTTACTTTGGCAAAAAGTCGCAGCCTTGCTGCATTAATGATCCAATAGCAAACCACATGCAGTTGAGTAATGTGAAGTGATTGTTTAACTGTTCCGGATTTGGGTCGCAAGGATGAGGGTTTTGCCACTCGTAAGGAGTAAATCTATAACACATTTTGCAATGAGAGAGTGGGTTACTAACCGAACGGAAGTAAGCTGAAAATTAAAATTGAAAAGATTAATTGTTATTATCCACAAACGTACGTAATTTCCCAATTTGATAGTTTGAAATTTTCTTGTAATATAAATTTGTTCGGCACTCGACCCTTGTCTGCATCCTTCGGGAAATAACAAAGACTCCAAACTTTGAACTAACACTTTAAGCAAATATTGAAGCGACAAAACCTTTTTCTTAAATAACTTTTTACCTTGCCAGAATGAAAAGCAGCACAGAAACGCCTAAATATGCGGTCGCCATGTAAATCCATACATCAAGCGAAAGAGGCGACAGGAAGGAAAAGAGATTAGGCGCTTGTTTGAAAGGCTTCCTGTACAAGATACTTATTCCTAAATTCATAAAGGGCATCGTAAAGTCTACTGCCTGTTCTCTATCGTAAGTAATAGTTAAATCCGCGATAGCTAAATCGGCTCTTTGATCCAATAATTCCTTGATCATTCCGTCCCACTCCTTAGTTTCTTTATTGAACGAACCATACCGTCCGTCGGGTGCTAAACGAATTGTATAATTAAAGCCCAAAATTAGAGAAATTTGATGAATCAAATCGATTGCGTATCCTTCAAATTGTGCATTTCCTGTCAGTTTTTCGCTCGCCTCCTTGCGCATGCAGTAGGGATCGCTCTGTAAAAAAAATATTGGAATTTAATCCTGCAAATATTCGGAGTTAGTATAACGCATGGATAATTAAATGTAAACAAACAATAATATTGTCGAACTAATTAACTGCATACAAACAACAATTAACAAAGGATTATTTAGAACCTATACCTATACGAGCGATTCATCAAACAAACTGCAAATGTAAAATTGAAAAAAAATGCAATTAAATCAAATCCACTAAGTTTGCTGTTTATTCCTGTTTTTAATAGACCAGATTTTATATTAAAAATTTTAATTAAACTTTAATCAAAAAAATATTCCTCGTCCCATTTAGATATTACGGCGATACTATTCCCCAGTTAAGTCACACTTGTCGATTTTGAAAATTAAAAACTTTCAAAGTGATAGCGTAATTTACTTAACGCTGGCTCACATTTTAGAATTATTTGAAATACTCGTAAAAGCAAATTAATTGCCCTCCATAATGTAATTAAATTCTGGTAATTATATTTTCTATCGTTTACGTTTTATAGGATTACGATTGAAATTTGCGACAATATTATACAAATTAAATACCAAATACATAAATATAAACTAAAGTTCTAAACATGTACTCACAGTCAAGAGCAATAATAATTAGGAATATATATTTTTAAAACGTTTACCTATAAATTAAATTTATAAAATCTTTTCTCGAAATTCGAAACATCAAATTATTTCTTGAATAGCTCAATAGATTTATTAGAAGCAAAGAGGAAGGTAAATTACGTAAAAAGGATATTAAGTGCTCTACGGTGTCTGCATTATACATTACACTAAGCCTTTCTAATACGAACTATAAATAACAAATGGGGGTTACGTAAAAGATTAACGATTGTTTGTTTAAAAAAAACTATTGACCATTCGATTTTGCCATAACTGTCTCGATTTAATACGAATGGTAAAAATGAATTAATTTTAATTATTATTATACATTAGTTAAAAAGGAATTTAAAAAGAAATTTGCTCCAAGTTGAAATCGAAACGAAAAATCTTTCGACGTAACAATTTTCCTAGGGTTATAAATTTTAAAGCATCCCGACTTTAATTAGAAGAGACAAAATTGTAGGAAGAAATTAAAAAGTTAAATTATTTAAAAACGAAACTCCTTGGAGAAATAAAAGCTCGACGACGTAAGGTATGTAGTAGGTGGTACCCACCATGTTCTGAATTTAGCATATGGAAATTGTCATAATTCATTATATATAAATTTGCATATCACTTAACTGCTAATTTCTAATGCAACATATTAATAATTAGAGAGCGAGCGATATAACTTATGTAAATTAAGCGTAAAATTTTATGATCCGCAAGTAAAGCTCTGTAAATGGCAGTAAATTTTATACGATTCCGCAGTCGCCATAAAACATTCGAAAATATCCAATCTATTCGAAATTTATTATATTTTAAATTTCAAATAATGGCCATTATAAACAATACGGTGGTAATGCTGTTATAATTTTGAAGATAGGAATTAAGTGCGACTACAATGAACGTCACTATGGCCCAGCGAAAACATGTATTATGTGTTGTATCTTTATGACAGTGTAAAATGTGTCACCCAGAGTAAATAGAAGCAATGTTGATGTATTTAGTAAATAGGAAACTCGAGCTTTTGCAAAATAAAACTAAACAACCTTTACGGTAGCATTAACAAGAAAAGCTTCTCGTGCAGTTGAAAATTACGCTTCTAAAGATTCCTATGTGGGTTTTTGTATTTCAGTTTGGAAATCCTGCTCGAATTTTAAAAACTTTTCATAAAAATTCCAAAACTATTATTTCTTCCTTTTCGGGGTTTGTTTATTATTTCAATTAACGATTCTTTTAATCGAAATCTTTAAACTGAAAATCTTTTTCCGTTTAATATGTTATTGTTAAATTTAACCGAGCAAATTAATGTTTTTAGTGAATAATTGCTCAAAACATGCATAGCATTTCAAGTGCAGCTGCTGGTTATAGCATCAATTAATTTATCGAGGTTCAGAATATGCAAGCGGATTTTCTTTTACAATTTTGCCATTTCAGAATAATATAAGTTTGTAATTTACTCAATAATTTTATGTATTAAATACGGCACTATTTCTGAAACAAATTAACAAGGGCATTTTAATAAAAATGATTTTTTTGTAAATCTAGGAACCCCAAAATTTTTTGCGTGACGTTATTCTGTAGGATAGCAACAATATTAAAATCAAATTTCAATCAGCGTTTTTGTAATTATTTGGAAAGGTACTAATCCGGCAAAAAAGTATTACATACTAAGTTGGAAGGTACTAATTTAATTCCTTATTTTTCATATTTATTCTATCCCACTATGGTATGTTTTTGTTATACCCAAATAATTTTGCTTTTGGCCAGAAGTACCTCTATTTTTAGTCCTGAAGCAAAAAGCAATTTTATGTACATATAACTTTTGCTTAAAAATTTTTTTCAATTTAATTTGCAAAATTTTGTGGCATGAAACACTTCGCTACTTCATTCAAAAATTTGTATTTTCGAACGCCAACTAAATAATTTTAAACATCTCAAAGACCCTCGAACAGTAATATACAAATTATGTAATTTTTTTACATATTCGACCATTTTAAAACCGCCATCTTGTAGAAACCGGAGGGTCTGGGGGATGTGGAGCACCCCCCAGGCACACTCAAATTGTGAAAGATAAATTTGTAAACTGCTGGACTTCTAGCGATGAATAAAAAAATGAATATAAAATGCATGGTAGTACAGAAGAATACCCCCCCCCTCGTGGAATTATGACCGTTGGAAATTTAAAATATTATTCATTAAATAGCCAAAGTTGTGCAATCCGTCAGAAATCTTTTTAAATTTATCACGTATAATCGTTATAGTAACATAAAATCAAATAGGCATTTAAGCTTTTATACAGTGCGGCCTTCAGGCCGCACAATCTTGACTATCTGGTTTGCATACATGTAAAATAGAGCTTATTTGGATGTTTTTTTTGCCGTATACTAAGAGACAGGTAAGCTAGCATTTGCAAGAAAATTTGTATTTTTAATATTTAACATCAAAATAATAATCAGTGACCACATAAATTCAAGTGATAGAATATTTTAACTTTAAATGCTACGGGTAGATATTGATAAATGAAAACAGAATTACAGGTACATTCCCAACCCGATTTCAGCAAACGTGGGGTCTTAATTCTAAAACCTTTCTTCGGAGAAGGAGATCAAGTGATTGGTAATAGACAGAAAAGCCGAGAAAAAATTAACCATTTCTACACGAGCATTTCAGAATGCCAGGCAGTCTCTAGACACATGGCCAATTAAAAAATTTAAGTAAAATACCAAACATTTTAGTATAATATATCAGAATATTTTACTTATCAGTTTGCCAATCTCATTTTTTCATAGCAGAGAATTTTCGTATATTAACGAGATCCGATAAAACTTTTTGAAATCCCATTACATCCCATTTTTACTGAACAAAACTTCTAAAAACGGCCCTGCATATAAGATGGTTCTGAAGTGGAGGTGTAGAAATTATTATTATACAACTAAAATTGTTAAAATAATAGAATTTTTTAAATTCAAATTGCAATGCCTTTTTTATTATGCAATTCGTTAAAACGCAGTATTTCAGGCTCCAGTTAGATCTTAAATAATTTAAATAGCCACTTAAACGCTTTGGCTGTGTTCTGTTTGACGCTTAAAAGTTTGAAGCTTTGAAGTGCTGACAACAATTAAGTTAACCGTTCGGTTTGCAGCTTTCCATTTAAAAAGTGTAAAATGTGACCCTGTGGTAATAAAATTACAAATTAATTTTAATTCTACAATGTTTTATGCTCGATTCTTTTATCCGTTGGGTAAAAATTTATTAAAAGGTCAATCGGATTTATTGCATGTTCATAAACAAAGATGGCGTTACTGATAAGTAAAATTTAAATTACTCTACTGGAGTTGTTCAACTATAAATTTGTAACCTATACACACATGGATAATCGTTAAATATGATATATTTTAGACAGTTCGCAGTTAACAGTTTACTGTTGAATGCATATCTCAGGATCATTCTAAACCGTAGCAACATAGTACTAAACAATTGCACATAAAAAATGCCAGAGAAATCTTGTTGAACTTTAGAAAGTGTAAATTCAAACTTGTAGTTATTGAGATCTGGCCCGGGGTGCAATTTTACTAAGTACAAGTTCTAAATTTCTTGAGAGTAATTGCTGTTTTGAGCAACTACTCAACTTATGAAACAACATCATACAGGCATTTGTTTGTTAATCGGGGCAACTTAGTATCGTTATTACCACTCTTGGTTTACTCAAAAGTTAGAAGTTTGCAGATGTTACTGTTGAGTTTCGCAGGATTTATTTTTTCCGTCTATGCTGTACATAATATTTTGTATTGGCGTTTTTTCTATATTTGCCATTTTATATTTTAACAGAATAAAGTAATCGTCTGTACATGTGTATACAAAATATGCAGAGTCTTCTATTCGCCTATAGAGAATTTGCTAGTTTCTCTTTTCAAAACGGGGTTTCCAAAAATCCTTTTTTGATTTTTAATAATCCACTACCTCCCGCTAGTTCAGTCGGCAAAAGCAGACCTTCCTTAACGCAAAATTTAAACCACGAACTCCTACCTAAACCAGAACATCTGCACTGAACCCATGTTAAAGTAAAAACCCGTGTTCCTCCCCAGAATCAGAGTTTACCACTACGTTATTATTAAAAGCATAATTCATCAATAAAATTATACGTCTCCGTTTTAGATTTACATCCAGGATTGCAAGCTTTTGTACCGAGAAAGTTATGCTATCGAGCAATTGTTGAATCGTGAAAATAGATATCGCCTATAATTTGATTGTCATGTATTCTCTTAGGATCGGTTGTACCAACTAAGTTCAACTGAAGTTCAAAGAATTTTGAAAAAGTTTAAAAGTTCTTTATAAACTTTCTTTTGTTTCCAAGTTAAATTAATAGTAAAAGTCGAGAGAATTAACCGCTGTGGTTTAGCGACACCGTATGGTAGATAACCGATTCAAAAAAAAACTCGAAATAAAATTAATTATTCTTTTTTTAAACGCAGAAAGAAATGTGTGCGCAAGTGCAGAAAGATGCGACAGCCGAAAGACAAATTTGTCGCAGTCATCTACGATTACGGTAAGCGTTTTAATCCGTAAAGATTTCAAATTTAAATTTATTTTTATGAAATTTTAGATTCATTTAGACGAGAAACTTTCAATCACCGTAATTAAATTTTGACGTTCAACAAACGAGACAGTTCTGAAGACGCAATAGCCTTTCAACACGTTGCAACATGAAATATTTAATTTTTGCGCAAGATTGAAATATCTTTATAAATCGTCTGTCAAAGTTCCTGAGCATTTTTATTTTGTCTTTGATTGGTTTGCTTTCGAACTTATATTGATATACCAATATCGTAACAGTAAAACTAGGTCAAATAAAAAAAAAACTGACGGATGACGGATGCACTCTAACGCGGTTTAAAGGTTAGCCGACCGTCAATAATGTGCGTACGCGTTGGCTAATCCTAACTATAACTACTGATTCAGAAAGTAGTTAACCGGAAAAATATTTGCATCGATGTGATTAAAATAGTGAAATAAATATTTGTATACAACAAAATGCTATCAACGATTGGGTTTCATTAACGAGAAATTTATAACATCGTTAAAATTCATTACCTACATTTTCTATTTTAATTGCCCTTCCACTTTAAATTTTAAGTCTTGCCAATGAGAAATTTTAAAAATGTAAGTGTTTGGAATTCGTAGGACCATCACGACCGCGTATTCTGAACTATCGCCTGTCAACATCAGTTTGTGTGTTTGGAATTTCAAATTATGCGGTTTTTGTGTCCACTCCAGTACTTTCCCAGTACCTTCATTTACTTACCAAAATTGTAGAGACTACGAAGGTTTTGTTTTGTAAAATTTCAACGATTTGTGTATAAACTTCTCCATAAGTCCTCGTAAAGTTAACGCCAGCACTTGCATTCCAAGTTCCAATTTTTTTAAGGCCCTCCCTACTTAATTCGACGATATCTAAAGTGAAGTCGCTCCGGAAGCCTTGATGGTCGAACTTGATGACCCCAGTTAAACCTCGCATTTCCACCTAGAAAAAACAACACTAAAGGTTAAACTGCCGTTGTTTTTAGTTTAATTAAGGTTAAATAACACAAATAAAAATATAAAAACAAAGTGAAGCTGGTTTGCAGGGGCGGCTTTAATAATTCGTTAGATTTACAATCTTGGCATGAAAGTCACGTACTTTAAAATTTAAATATATAACTTCAATAAAAATCTGTAGTTTTATTTTCAAAACGGGTTACAATCCGGTTCATTGGTTAGCGAAATCTTTAAAAATTAAAGAAATAAAAGTTTGAAGTCGAATAAATTTTAAAATCATTTTCCTTGGGCGATTTTCTGAGAGAACGTCGGAATTATCATTTTCCAATATAGAAATTTTTATTTTGTCACTCTCTAATTTATCTTTTTAGGATTTCCACCTGAGGTATAAAGCGGGGTTAATTTATTACAGCTTAAATTAAAATATCTTCTGTTATCATGGCAGCACATTTGTGAAACCCAAAATTGATGAAGCTGCAATAATAGTCGAGCTCGGACACGGGGGGTGCGGTTTTTGATATTGGTCGTTAGCCAAGGAAATTAATTCCTAAACGGTTTGGAAAAATAATAAAGTGCACTTTTGGAAGTGTAAATAAGAGTATATAAAACAAAATAAACTTTTTCTCCTTTACAAATTGCTTGCTCACGTACTTGAACGTTCACACAAGCTTTAACGACGCTCGTAAAGCCCGTGGCTGTTTTCTTATGGTCAACCGAGTGATTGTAACAGCTTTAAAAGACTAAAAGATCTTCCCTTGGTATAAAATTAACTCTTCATAATTAAATAAAAAACGTGCTAGTGCAATTCAAGTTTTACTTTGATAAATTAAATAGCGCGCCGTGTACACACAACACAAGAATTTTCAACATTTCCTTTGTAATTTTAATTATACTTTTAAATTTATTTTTAAACTACAAGTTGTAGTTCAAAGGTCTTCTAATTTTAAACTTTATGAAAACAAATCGTTTTTTTTTTGTTTTGTTACAGGAGCTGCTGCGTCTTTGGAAAAAACGCCAATTTGCTACAAGTGCCGGTCAATTACATTTTGGCTTATTAATAATTTCCAAGGGCTATTTTAAAATAATTACGATAATTATCACCCTAATTTAAAATATTAACTGACATCGTGAAAATCTGCGCACGACAAAGGATGGAAATTATTAGTCATATAGCAATTTTAATAAAAGGATCAACGTAATGAAAATTAATGAAAAACAAGAATTTAATAATTTAAAGCCCTAAATTTTAAGTGTGACAAACTGACTATATTATTAATCACGGTTAATTTGATAATAAAAAATACTCAACTTGCGTTTATTTCGCAACACTTAAAACATAAAAATTGTATTCCGCCTTTGGACGCTGCCGTCAGTTTAAATCGTGTCCGCTTATTGCGTGTTCAACGAGTGAGTGAGCGAGTGACTAAGATGGTATGTGAAAAAAATAAGATCAGGCCGAAACTCTATAAAAAATTTAATCATTTTTTAGTTGGTACCTTTAAGTGTCATCAAAATATCTGAAAACATATTAAAAGTTTCGTTTCAAAAAGTCGAACAAAATTTCAATTAAAATTCAATTTTGAATTTTATTTATCAACAAATTCTAATGTTAAAAGCAATAAAAGTTTCTCTCGTTATGGAAAAGTTTATATAAAAGTTTTTGTGCTTTATTTAAATTACTGTTTTCAAGCTAAATTCCATTAACTGCAATTTTACATTGAAATAATTCAATTTGAGTTTTCTATGCTAGGAAAATTAATTCATTGTAATTATCGCATTAAATTAATTTTCATTATGTGATTTTAAAAACTCTTAAATCCTTCATATAACTAACAGAAACTAGCTGGCTTTGTTCCTGTTAAAACGTTGGGTTATAATTTTCATTACATTGCCTGGTATTATTCTAATTGTTACTATTAACTATTCTCATAACAACTAGTTTTTCTTTTCTATTTATAATACCTAATATGTAAATAAATGTTTTCACTAACTTTGGTGAATAGGTAGTCGAGATAATAATCTCACCCCCCCGTGAAATCGATTGTTGTGCCAATAATAATTTTGTAATGATGAGAACTTTTTAATCATGTTTCGGGAATTTTAATTTTAATTTTTTCTGTTGATGGTATAAACCTCTGAGATCAATGGGCATCTTTAATCTGGACGAAGTTATGAATGGTTAATATTTTGTTATTCGTTAGAAATTAATCCTTTACAACGACTGCTTGGATTATATGAGTTTAAACTTTTACAACTTTTGAAATATTAAACCACCAGGTTAAAATAGCAAAGGGATAAATATTTATTTTAATAAATTCCGTATTTTACATTAATTTAATGTTATGTATTATAATATAATTAAGTATTATTATTATGATAATATTTTATGTCGAATGAATGTTTCTGAATTTATGTGATATGAAATTACTTACAATTATTTCCTTTGTATGCAAAATTTATAATAATGTGCTGTATAAAATTGAGAAAAAGTGAAAGAGAGGCTAAACCAAGGCTGCTTCAATAATCATCAAATAAAATTGGTTTTAAGGTCAACTTGAGCAAAACAAAGCTTATAACGACGCTTCCATGGTAAAACGGCGTGAGCGACAAAAATCATAATCGGAAATTGCGGCGTCAACTGGGTCTAAGATGGGCTGCATTCGGGAAATACTTCAATATGACCTTTCAATTTGTCAAAAACGAATAATACGTCCTGCCTATTTTGACATACGGGTCAGGAACACTTATTTTAACAAAAAAACAGCTCAGAGATTGAGAGTAACCTAGAAAACAATGGAAAGAGCCATGGTGAAAATCATCAGATGAGATAGAGAGACTGAAATACATCCCAATCCAACTGCTAACCAACTGACAGTACCAAGTTGAGAAGCACGCAGACTAAAAGATGTTTACCGAAAGACCTTACCAAGAAACACAAAAATAAATGGGAAAGTAATATCTTTATCAAGCGACCTGCAATCAGGAAGGATTCTTATCATAAAAACCCCAATTTCTAGCGCTTTATCTAATTAGTATATCTTGTCTGGATCGAGGGGGGGTATGGTCTGTGTGTAGGTTACTTTTCTGCTATAAAACTTCAAAAACAGATCAAAAATTAAAAAATAATTTTCTAAGGGAGTACAATTTTAATTTTCTAAAAATAAATTTATGGGTGGTCCCTTGTACTTAACAAAAACCAATAAAGTAAATATTTCTTGTTTTCAAGTTCACAATCAAAGTTAGTACTATTATTATACTAAATCGTAAATTTACAATAAAACTACAAATTAACTCAAAATAAAAATATATTTCCAATCGTAGAATTGCTGCTACCATTTGGATAATATTATTTCATTCTACTCGGTTGCTTTCCCCATAGAAATTTGATGAGTATAACAAGTCAGTCATTAAATTGTCTGTTGTTAAATTCTCAGACCGTAAAGTTGTTTTTCTCTGTATTTCCTCGTAGGTCGTTCTCCTGGTAGACACGTTATTGACTAGCGTTAGGCGGGTCCAGGATATTATACTGCAGTGCTTGTAGCGTTTCATTGTATCCCGATTTACATTTCAGTTCGGCAGGGCAGCATTTAAAAATAATATAATTGGCTGGATCACCTTGCATATCGCAGCTGGATAGCATCTCTCATCAGATTTTTACAAAGCCTGCGAATATCGACGAGATCTTGAAATTTATAATATTGATTGTCAAGATATTGCGAGTCTGCTTGAAATAATACACACTATTTTTTCTACAAACACCAAAATGTAAATTAAAATACCCAAACTTCTCCAATCTTCTTCTTCATTCTTGAACGAATCTACTTTTTCGTTTTTTCGACAATTCCCACATGAGAAGTAGATATTTAAAAGTTAAAATTAAAACACGTAGAAAATTTTCTTTTGACTTTCATAACAGAAGAAGTGTAATATTTGAGCAATCGTTTGCTAATACTACAGCAACATTTTAATTGTTTCCGTTAGTAACTTGTTGCTGTAATACATAATTAAAAAGGTTTTGGATTGCAAAATTATATGGTATGGTAAACCAAACAATTACCCTCTTAAAATTGAAGGAACTTGGTTAAAAATTCAAGAAATTAAAATTAAGCTTCTTTTAAAGCTGCAGCAATAAATAATCCAAGAGGTGCAGTCAAATGTAACAATAAATATTTAATATCTAGAAAATTGGAAAATCTAATAATAAGTTGAGAGAAATTGCAGGTCTATCGATCAACTTACATCAAAACCAACCACGTAAGTTACTTCGAACTAATTAACCTCTTTTCAATTTGCTTTTCAACCGAATATACGGCGAAAACAAAAATCATCAAAAGAAATAAAGTAATTGTATAAAAGGTACAACGGAAAATATCAAAGCAATGAAATTAAATAATGGCATTCTTACACAAACACGCCATTCGTTTTGGGTTTTCAAAAGAACAAAAGCAATTGCATTTTTGTTGTCGGTTATTGTACTAACGACGACGTTAACTATTTAAAAAACTATAATAAATCAGAATGTACGTCGTGAAATTTTGATGTGCTGATGCTCAAATTGCTTTTTAAATATTCAAATTCAAATATTGTAATATTTACTTTTACAACTGTGTATTTGTATTTTGTCTGTTATTTGTACACGATAACGCTGAAAATGTAACAGCATAAATGCTAGTTCGAGTCGTTCTATATTTTCTTATATTAACAGTTTAACAAGAGGTTAACTAACAGGAGGAAATATAAAAAAAATAATAATAATAAAATAACAGACTTTGAATTAAAATAATAAATTATTATTATGTAGATCAACTTTCAGGGACTCGGGTTTAATTACAGATTAGATAAACACCATAAAAAAGTAGATGTTCTACACGGATTATAGACGTGTTTATCACCAAATTAAACAGTTCATACGATTTAGTACTGCAGTGACCGTGTTCGACTTGAAGCTTACGCGCTGTTGGTACCAACGGACGCTTACGCTTATAGCACGCAAATTTTGCCGTTCGACTTGGAAAATATGCGCTTACAACGCTCACGCTGACGTTCCAAATCGAACGATATGACAGCACCATCAGCGCTGCAATTTAAAAGTGACAGTTGCTTAACCTATAAAATATTCAAACAATCTAAAATAATAATTGTTTTTAAATGCGATTACATTTTAGCTATTTTTCACAAATTAATAACTATAATTTCATACAACAATTTATTTTGGGTCAATTAATTTCATTTACAATCTTGTCACTAATTTTTTATAAAAATTGAGCGGTTAAAACAAGGAAATAAATTATTGAAGTAATAATTAATATAGGACAACTAATTTTATGTTTAAATTTAAATATTGAAGTTAAATAGTAAACCTAAAATATTTAGGTTTCAAATAAATTCAAAAATAGTTACAATTTTACCACTACAGCGCCGCGCTTACGCTGCCCTACCGAAATGAAATTTGCGTTGTGAGCGTGAGAAAATGGCGAATCCATGACGTCACGGTTGCGTTTACACGAGCCGTAAGCGCCAACAGTTCCCAAGTCGAACGCTTAAAGCGTTTACATTTGCGCCAGTTCGTACTAACAGCGCTGTAAGCGTCCAAGTCGAACACGGTCAGTGTTAACACCGTGTTGACTACACCAAATATGGTTAGGAAAACCAGCAGCTTTGAAAATCAGTCTGCATTTAAGCAAACTGCAAATAAAGCTCTAAGCTGTCATCAGGCAGGCGATGTATAATCGAGAGACTACGCTACTTATCTAGAAAATCCATCAATTAAATAATGGAAGAATCAAATTTCAGAACTAATGAGCATAACTAATTTAACTTTATTTAAAACATACAATTTAATATTTAAACCCTCAAAGCTAATACACAGCAGACCAAGGTAATCATTTAGAAAATTGTATATTTAAATAAATATTTATAAAGTAAATTCTACATTAAGTACATAGTATATAATTTCATATTACGACGTTTTTTTTACTACAATTTCAAACTACATACTATGGATAAAATTAGAAACACTACACCAGGTTAATCAGTTGCGGTATCATGTTACTAACAACCAAGTTAAATGCCACAAAATTTCAATTTATAGTTTAATCCGAGCTTAAATTTGTATCGCACAACTTTTCAACTAAGAGGAAATTAATTTTCTATTTTGATATAGAAGAATTACCGACGTCTTCTTAATCCAAGAGAAAATTTGCATACTTTAAATGATCAATAATTTAAAAAAAACATAAATGCTTTCCAAGCTTAACCTAGAGATGGCGCCGTATCTTGAATTAAACTGCAAACATTCCAAAATACTTCAAAGTAACATTTTAAAACGATTGAATTCAGTTAATTGGGATTTTAATACGCGCTTTATTCCGCGGTATCATATTTCGCTTTGTTCCGATTTGTATCTGGATCGACAATTAAAAAACGCAGAAACATACTTTATTAGTTTTCAACTATGCAAAGAATAATATAAAATATAGGATTATCGGATTATCCTTCCTTTAGCTGCTAATCGACCTTATTTATGTATATAAGAAAATTATTTACCAAAAATTAATCACTAAAAATCTCACTTCACAAAATGGACGACTCAACCGGCACCGAAATACTCGATTATGAATTCGATGAACAAGTCGAAAGCAAGTCAACGTTATGAAAATCGAAGGTTTATCGGTAGATAGCAATTTCGCTGACTTACCGTTGAAACCTGAAATTATGAAGGCGGTTCGAGACTTGAGATTCGAGCAGCCTTCCGAAATTCAAAACAAATGCATAGAACATGCTGCTTTAGGGTGGACATCATAGGTCAAGCTCCATCTGGAATGGGAAAAACGGTTGCTTTCATTTTGACAACTTTGCAGCAACTAACACCCGAAAACAAAGTACAAGTTTTGGTAATGTGTCCGACACGAGAATTGGCATACCAAATTGGAAAACAATACAAGATTTTCAGCAAACATATGGCCGACGTAAAAGTGGCTACCTTCTTCGGGGTTTTCCAGTAGAAAAGGACAAAAGCGTTTTGAAGCACGATCGCCCTCAAATCGTTGTAGGAACGCCCGGACGAATCCTTTCGTTAATTAAATTCAAAAAATTGAATCCTGAAAGCATACGGCACTTTGTTCTGGACGAATGCGATAAAATGTTGCAAAGCATGCTGAAGCACATACAGGAGATATTTTTTAAACTTCCCCGTAGGAAAACGGTTATGATGTTCAGTGCCACTTTGAATAAGCAAACTATGAATCTGTGCAAAAGGTTCATGAAGGACCCTGTCAAAATATTAGTAGACGAAAAGGGCAATTTGGAAATGAGAGGTCTGTTGCAGCATTATGTTGCTTTGAAAGAATCCGAAAAGAACGTAAAATTATTTCAAGTGCTCGATTCGGTGGAATACGACCAGGTCGTGATTTTTGTTAAAAGTACCATCCGGTGTAGAAAATTGGAAAACCTGTTGGTGAAGCGAAATTATTCGGCGGTGGGTATTTTTCGTGACATGATGCAGAAAGAACGGCTGGCCCGTTACCAACAGTTTGAAAGTTCCGCAAAGAAGATTTTAGTTGCGACAAACATATTCGGGCGTGGCATGAACGTCGAAAATATCAACCTTGTCATTAACTACGACATGCCCGTCGACTCTGACGCGTATGTACACAGCGTTTCTCGAGCAAAACGCTTTGGAGCGATGGGAACTGCCGTTACTTTCGTGTGTGGGGAATATGAAAAATTACTTTTTCAAGAGTTGCAGCATAATTTTAACAATAACATCATCGAATGGGTCAAACCAGAAAGTTCGTTGCAAATTTAGCGAGTCAGTAAATTAATAAATTATGTTATGCTTAATTTTTTTATTACATATTAAAATTTACGTTCCAATTCGAGCAGATTAAATAAAAGCGATTTGTAAGGAAGAAATCCTTCTTAAACTATTGCAATCTGCTTAAGAATAAAACTCAAGCTGTAATCCTTTCTAAACGTCAGAAAAGTGTCCAACCGGGAATATGTTTCAATAGTAACCCTCGCCCTTACATCGCCCACGCTGCTCTAAATCTACTTTTGAAGTGATATCTCTTCAGCAACCTGAGCTTCTACTAATGTTTACCTTTTGTCTTATTTACTAAACCGCCTTGTTTGGAATTTGCAAATAAATTGAGTTTTAGTATTTCGCCAAGATTTGTTTTTATTTTAAGAATTCTCAATTAAGAAGTAGGACGTAATTATTTAAAGTTATTTTATTGTTTTAAAAATAAATAAAAAATCATCAAGAGCAAGTTTATGTGGAATTTTATCCCTTTTAAATTGAAACTAATAATTCACTCGGCAACCGCGGAGTAAAAGCTTAATGTGTACCAATTTCGACAAAACACAAATGAGTGACGGCAATAAAAGTAATTAAACATTAAACTCACAATTTTCATGTAGTTAATGAGGCTGTATCCATGTGGCCAGGTATCTACAGCATCGCAGCTCAATGGTTTTATGTCGATTTGTTGGCTTGTGTCCAGATCGTGTAAAGCTTTTGCAAACAAATGCACAGCATCGTACATTAGGGCGGTTTCTGCCTGCAAACGATAGTTATAGGTTTCAGTTAGAAAATCCAATTGCTGACAAAACAGTTTTAAAGATCCACTCAACTTTTTTTAAAAAACAAGCTCGTATAGAAATGTTAAAAATTAAACTTACTTTCACGAAAGTATTGTTGTCCTGTCAATCAATCCAAGAGGAAAGCACAAAAAATGCGAAAATAAATCTTCAAATAAAAAAAAATCAAATACAATTTAATGTTTCGTAATGAATAAGAACAATACAAATTTTAAAGTAGTAAAAATGTTGGTTTTACCAGGATCGTGTGTTCTGCTTTTTTATTCCGAGGATCCGCAGCGTTAAAGCTCCAGTCTCTAACGATTTTCCTAACTTGAGGTCCTTCCGGATCCACTAAACGAAAAGCAGTGATGTTGGTTCCTCCGTACTTAAACTCCTCCAAGTCTACTCCGTGCAAATCCTGTAAAAAAATATAAAAGTGGAATACATTTTTTAAGAAAAATATGAAAAAGCGCAATATTTTGTGTATTGTGCTTCGTTGTTCGTGTACACGAAAATCCTTTTAATAACGCATTTCGATGATGAAAAAAAGTTACTTAAAAAATTTATGCTTTTATTATTTCATATTTGAATTTTCCTAGTCGTCTAGCAAATAATCAAAGTTTTTACAATATTTTAAAAAAATCACAATGTTTCCACTCGACACCGTGAATAATGAATGGCTTACTAAGCCGCTAAACGCCTAATATCCGAACGGTTTAAAAGGAAATAAATTGTTTTGTGGTTTAATCAGCAGGTGGCAGGAAGTTGGTTGACGACGTAAACAAATATTCCGAAAGCTGTTTAATAAACAGATACACACTACTTGACCGATGTGGTAAGCCACGAAGCACTAAGTAACCCGAATACACTTTTAAGCAAATAGGAAAACTTATGAAGTGGTTTGGTTCGCCGCCAAGCGATAAATACCTCTTGTGCATTTGAAATGGTTTTACTTTTATAGGGGACCTACTGTTTAAGGTGTAGAGAAGCGTAGCACAATTCAATTAGATTAGATGCTCTCCTTGCAAGGAGGGAATTTTGTCCATTAAACTGTTAAACTGTGACAACGACATATTTGTTGGGTTTAAAAAATGCTATTAATCAGCAGCATAAACTTCGAAGCTGTACGTAGAGTGCTTAGAGCTAAAGTGTTAAACTGGTAAAAAGCTTAATCGGTAATGAAACTGCTTGGAAACCAATGTTTTGAGCAAATATATTACCTAGCGTAACCGCTGGGTGATATTGTACTAAATAGTACATTTTATGTGTTGGAAAGCATCTTAGCTAATAGCTCATCATATAAGCGGTTGATGTAGAGTACTGAAGTTCTAATTAACAGTAACTACCTCCTAAATGTAATCTAATAAGAAATTGAACTGATCTGAATAAACGATACATGGAAAATTATTATGTTGCATAGATGAATTGAATTCAATAAAAAATTTAATTGAAATTAATTAAAAGAAAGCAATAGTATGGCGCGTAAAGTATACACTTTCTGACTGGAAAGTAAAAAACCGCGGTTTTTGTTCTTATCGCAACTACATTGAAGTTGTATAAAGTCAAAGATCGATATATGGACTACCGAGAAACCACCCCATTAATTATATCCCTAGTAAGTCCTTTTGGCTAAAGACAAGTTGATCGCAAAGTGTTTGGCATTCCAAAAGATATAAAAACTAGATTAATAAATTTCCACCAGTAATTTTAAACGAGAAGTTTTAACTTCTTTTGGCTGCACAAACTTTTAGCGTGGAAGATTATTTGTGGTGTTAACTGGCCTTTCAAGTTAAAATTAAATAAACCACGGGGATCTTAGTAATATCGTTCTTTCAACCAATGTCTCTGCAAAAATTTAATTTTTTTATGATTTATGATTTTTGGATTGATTCAGTTGTGACCCGATTTTGAGAGAAACGCACCATAATGGCTGGTTACATTTAGCCTTCTGGTTAGCTATGCAGCTAGCTATGTTAAAATTAGCATGAAAATTGAGTATTCCATGTGATTTTCCTTCAACAGAAAGATATTTGAAATCAATTTGCGATCTAGAATATTTTCTTTGATATTTGAATATACACAATTGAATAGAACAAATTTTACAAAATTTTTCTGAGAGCTTAATTTTTCCAATTTCATTTGTTGCTTTCGTTCTACTGCCAATGTTGAGTAGATATTCAAAAAACTTGTGGGAATCATAATTATTAGATTGTGAAACTCTTGTGTTAGTTGTTAACTTTTATGTTGTGACGTCTCTTCAATCATGGTGCATTTTTAAATGATTGGTAACGTTTGTTGAAAATTACCAGTAAAAAGAATAGTTAAACCACCTTTTGACTCAAATCCATGTTTACTCATCGAGATTTCATCCCATAATATCCCTTTAGCTGTAAGTATACTTTAGCTTTTCTACTTTTTCTGATGTTTGCTTGATGACGGTGCTTTATTATGGAGAAAATTAATTGAGATTTGAAGCGTTGAATGAGCTGTTCGTCTAAGTCATCGATGTTGCCAGAATATGTAAATTGATCAAATAAGTTTTTCCGGTTCTTCCAGATGCATCAGTAAAAATTACATTACAGTAATGCTGACCAATTGCAGAATATACTTTACTAAACACCCTAAAAATGGTAAAGCACACGAAGGCATAGTCATAATTATCCACAATATTATAAAAGTGGAGAAAAAGTAAAACCAGCAGTATGGTGTAAGTACATACTATCAATCTTTGGACTATGGTGAAGGCAACGGGAAACCACTCTATTATATTTAATTCCCTAGTAAGGTCAGCTTGGCTTCGGTTAAATTGATGACACTCGAAAAAAAGAATTGAAAAAAACAAAGTGACAAAAAGGAATATTTACTAGCCATAAATTAATGTGCTGCTGGAGGATAAATTAGGTGAACGCCTTATATACTCCATGTATTGTCCACAATTAAACAAAATGAATGTGACCAATTTTTTGACACATTGAGCAAAAAGTTCATTGTTGGAGGTGATTACAACGCTAAATACCGTACTTGGGGCTCAAAAAAAAATTACAACCACCAGAGGAAGAGAACTATTCAAAACAATAAAAACCAAAACTCTGAAGATTACTATATCCACGAGCAACCCAACTCACTGGCCATATGATGACACAAGAACTTCCAATGTAATCGACCTCTTTATCACGAAAAGCATTGATATAAAAACGATCAAAATACAAATCAACCTTGATCATTCCCGGATGATTCTCTCCATTCATTCTCAAATAATAAGGAAAGAAAAACAACCAATACTCAGTGGAAGTGATTGAAACACTTTTAGAGACGAATTGAACAATCTCATATCTCTGAAAATACCCCCGAGGTCAGAAGGACAACTGGAAACTGCAGTTAATGAGTTAACAACTACCATTCAGCAAGCTCCAAGAAGTTCTAACCCCAATATCAACGATAGGGAAATGAAAGAGGATACGCTATACATAATCTAACAAAAAAACAGCAGAAAAACGTAAACTACGAAGAAAATGGCAACTAACAAAATTTCCAGTTGACAAAATCAAACACAACAAGACTATTAGGGAGTTGAAACAAACACTATGAGAGATCAGAATCCAAGGAATTCAAAACTACCTTGAAAAGATTCCGATTATTCCCACTGCCAAAAAGCTTAAAAGATTGCAGAAAATAAATCCTCCATTCAAGGATCACAATAATAAGTAGATTAGAAATAGAAAGCCGATGTATTTGCTAAACACTCGGTAATACAGAGAGGTATTCCATTATTCTTGATCATGAAAGAGATAAGAAGATATAGCCTTAATTATGACTTCAAATCACCTAAATGTGTTAGCTACACAGTTGACCAACCGAGTTAACGAGGTGTGCAGGTTAAAAAGACATTATCAGCTGATTTGGCAAACAGACGTTGCCAGATATAAATTGTTTAAAATACTTATAAAAAGATGCATGTGCTATACTTAAATTATCAGCAACGCTGATAATTTTTATCCCTGGATTTTTATCCCTGGCTTTTTAAGCTTTTTATCCCTGGATAGATTGCTTGTATCAAAGGAATTCTAATAAAAAAAACTATAATGCGGTCGTAGAACTTCTAGATAAATTAGAATTTCGTCATCTTGATCATTAATCTGTTAACCAGTTGAACGCAACTAAGATAACTTTGCGGCTGTTAATTGCCTTAGTTAAGGTTGTTACAACATTGTCACATGCTTGACAAGCTTGTTACAACCTTGTGACAACCGTACAATGCTATTAAAGATTGGACTTGAGGTCACATCAGTCGATGTTCTTCCTAAACCCTCCAGACAGATTGAAGTTAAAAATATTTCGGCTAATTGCTAATCCACTAATATTTCTAGTTAATTTTAACCAATGTCAGGGTTGTTAAGTTGTAAGTGGATAGTTAAATTTATAAGCGATTTATGTGATCTAATAGGCACTACAACGAATTGAAAATTAGCTTCGAGAGTGTAAATATTGCATAGAGGCTTAGCAAGCAGCAAAACGAATTGATAAGCAGCAGAGCGCCGAATAACTCCTTAGTGGCTCTATCAAGCGGTCTATCGGGCAGCGGCAGGTTTACGGTTCAGTCACGATGACAATAATTAAGCCGCTCAACAGGATATTATTCATAACTTTGAAATGATCTATTAGCCGCTATTTAAAATAGTATACTCAATTTAAATTTCAAGTTAAAGGATGCCAATATAACTCTAAAGCCACTTCTCCATCCAATTAGTGCATAGAAATGAACAACAATTACTATTTATACAACATTAAATTTACAAGTTAATTTTAAGGTTGTGAATGCAGCTAAAGTAATTAGTGCCACTATTATGCTGATGAGGAGCTCAAAAAAAGAATCATCTAAGCGTTGAACGCTGTTTAATACAAACAATTTACAACCGCACTCCTTAATTTGACATCAAATTTAATTAAAGGGGGTCAATATTGTAGTATTAAAATTTAATGAAAAGTATTCTTAATAAATTTGTTTATGTTAAGGATAATTAATTAAAAACATGAGCGGAGCATCTGGGTCTTAAAATATAATCACTTCATATTTTGTGCCAATGCACGAACGGCAAACATTTATTTTAGTAATGAGCCTTAATGTAGCTACTATAAAATGTTATCTCGCTTGTGGTAAAAATAAACTCGATTTTTGTAGCTTCAAATTTTAAAAGAAGCCGAATTAAATTTTATGGTCATGTTCGAAAATCTTCTGTTATGTATGACAGGAATTAGGTTTCGCTATTTCAATTTTCCTTTGACTTCACTTTTTATTGCCTTTGTCGTTCTGATATTTATGTTAAAAGATGATTTGAATATTTCAAAAGTTTGCTCTTTCATCTTCATTATGAAAAAGTTTGAATTAATAAATAACGAATAAGATTAATAATAACTAGTGGGTATCGATCGATGTTAGTTAACAAAAGAGAAAGGGAACGTTCTGCAAAGTAACGCGTGTTCGGTCTGGTGCAGCATTTGAAATCTACTCGAACGTTAGACAATTTTTGTAAAATGATTTACGAGCACGGGGTCGTGTATGATGTAGGGGCAATAGAAGGAAAAGTAACCTTAGATAAGTTAGAAAATTAGTAAACATATCGATAAGGTAGATAACCTTTGATTTTGCATCCATTTATCGTGGTAATAATGCCGAGCAAGTACAAAATTTACGAATACGTATTGTCTAAATACCCAAACGGCTACCTATCTTGCAATTAATAAAAGCAAACAGGTACGTTTATCTTTAGTTAAAATACGCACTACCTACGATATAAATTAAACAAACAATTTGAAACCTTTAACAATTAGACAAAGCACAAAATTAAATCTAATTGTAACGTGTAAACAATATATTAATTAATTCAGTTCTTACATTCGTACAACATGCGAATTCAATTCAAAACAAATACTAGCTTATTACATAAAATGCTTTCCTTTACAACAAAGTTCCTTTTGTCTAAGAGATAATTAAATATCGCCGGAATTGATCATGATCGCTAAGAAAAGATTCAAACCTATTCAACAAACCAATATTAAATTACAAGCCGGTTTTCTTCCTCAACAAAAATATCATTTTGCCAATTAAATGTCGTTCTTACACAATGGAATAATTTTTCCAATATGTTTTCCGTGTGAAAATAAGAATAAAGGAACAAAACAAAAATTTCTTCGCCTTATTATGTGCGTATAAAATTTAAAAATTAATAACCTCGGGGATTCACCGAACCTCGGTTACCCTGCACGTCTCGTTTCGGAAATTAAAATTAAATTAGTCGGAAATGCGCCAAAAAAAGTTTTAACGTAAACAACTTTTTAAGAAATCACCCAACCAAAATATCAATAACGAAAAATTATATACTACTATGTAAATACTATATTTTGAGTTTGAAGAAATTGAACTTGAAAATACAATAAAGCTCAATTAAGTATTAACATATTTCAATAAAATATAGTTGTAATTTATTTTCTTTCGTTACATTAACCCCCCCAGAAAACTAACAATAAGAATTCAATTTTATTGCTATGGTTTCGTTGTTAGTGTGAAAGCCCCTTTAAACTTCCGAGTATACTTCATATTATACTTCCTAATTAGTTTTTTTGCGCCGCCTGGCATGTTTAATTTAATAATAAAATAAATAATAAAAACTTCCTTAACTTATCAAGTCAATGTTATTCTAAAAAGGTCATTAATATGTATTGGAGTAGAATAAAGTAACAATGGAAAGCCTTTGTTGTTGTTACCTACCAAGTCAATTTAATTTATTAACGAAGAATCAATTATTGTTTTGATGAAAATTAAAATTTTTTTAAAACAGCAATTCCATCTGATTAATGTTCCATCTATTTAATTATCCTCATCTTACCTCTTGCCTTTTTAAGCTGCTTAAAAATTCTTTACTTTTCAGACCATTTTTAAGCTATTTTTATTTTTTGCTTTCAATAAAAGTGTTTTTGAATATTTACTTTCAAAATATAGTTAGTAGGTAAATAATGTTTGCTAATGTTTCAATTCCGAAAATAAAATTTTAAAACAAATTTGCTTTGTTTTCAGAATAATTCATTTCTATCTAAAAGGTTAATTAATGAATGTATAAATATTTAGAATATTTAAATAAAATGTTAAATAATAAGATAGTGATAATTAATAATTCTAATATTGATCTTTTAACATTATTTATCATCCACTAATTCACATTTGTTTGAAAACGCTTAAATAAGCACGAAATATGTATTGAAACAAACACGATAACCATAGATATAAATTTTGGATTATTAAAGTTATGTAAACAATTTTAAAAGTATATAACCATTTCAACTATGTTAAGAGCATGTGCAGCGCCATCTCTCAAGCGATGGTGACTTATCTGGTGTGCAAACCTGTTTAAATTAACCACTTCAGTTACTACTAAACTAACCGTTTTGAGAGCATTTTTTTTCGTCCGTAATTGTGCGCATCGATTGACTTGATATGTTGCACACTAACACAAAGTTTCTTGTCTTGTTGTTACAAAATTGTTTATTAATTAAGGCATTTAATATTTTGAAAAATATCACAACGACATCTACAGCCACACACTGTCTTGCTTTAGATGTCGTTTTATTTCCGGTGGCTGGTCAACTAATCAAATTTATTCTCTTCGTCTAAATATACACAATTAAACTTGAATACTCCGACCGACCCCAGTAAATTACATTCAATAACACAATGAACAAATACATGGTCAAGTAGCTTAAAATTTTAGTTTCAATAGTTAGAATTGAATTGCATGGAACAACTTCCAGTCAATGTCAACACTTGGTCAAAATTGCTTTTCCAATAAATATAAAATTAATTGAAACTTCACTACTACCACTACCATCCAATATAATTAATATCCAAATTAGAATGTCGAGTGGCTTTGCAAGTTAACAGAATTCAAAATAAATCACACAATTTTAACGTGTAGTTTGATTTTAATTTTTTTCTTAATTTTCATAATTACTAAATACCTTCAAAATGCCACGTTTTTACTTTCACGTCTGTTTAATCAGGAGCTTTTCGTTTTGTAATCTAAATTTAACACGGAAAACTTTATTTAATTAGATGAAAGGTTTTACAGAAAAATTATTTAATTTATAAAAAACTAAAATTATCAAATACGGATGAAAGAACACATTAACCAATTAGAAAATGTAGTATTTTATTGGAAAAGTAAAGTAAAGCGCCTTGATTGGTCAATGGGCTGCCACCTATTTGGTGTACCACTTACTACGTATTCAATTCAGTTACAATACAATTTCAGTTAGAATGTACTCAAATTTCACGTTTTACGTCAACGTTCCTAATTCAGGAACTGACCGAAATTCTGACACTTGAGTAAAAAAAATATTAAAATGAAAATTGCGGTGTATGAATTGAGGTTTCGAAGTTATTTGTAAACAAAGCTTTAATCAATTTTGGTATTGCACCGAACATGTATGTATGTATGCTTTCATAACAGAAAGTGCATTCAGTTGGTTTCTAAATGATCGGTATTTGAAGTGGCTAGTGCTTGATGAAGACTCTTGTGTAATTAAACAACCGAGAGCACAATATCTGTATGCAACCGTGAATTTACCTTCTAGCTATAACGAGATTAAGCTCTAACTTAATCAACTCGGTAAATATTGTTCATTTTGTTGTGGGCTAATCTACTCAAGCAATATTCGGTCGATTCTGAAAAGAAACTCATTTGAAATTATATATAGGGTGGTCTGGTTATACTGAAAATAACTTAATTAGGTTTAGAATGAAATTAGTAATTCTTTACGAATATGTTAAAATAATTAATGTGGCGCCCAACGTGGGGCTTCTTGAACGTACATTTTATAAACAAAATTCCTTGTATTCTTATTTTCTTCTATTCTTATTTTCTTATATTCCACCCTAATAGAATATAAATAATTAATGAGGTATTTCGTAAAAACCTCAAAGTATCATATCGTTTTTACACTGCAGAACATATCTGCTCAGCTTCAGTGGCACCGGAGGCACAATTTTGATTTAATAATGAAATAATTTTAAATTGCAAAGTGTACACATGAGTAGAGAATATTTTCTTGTATTTCTTTCAGTAACAGGTAACAAACGGGGAACGATTTTCAGCCAGGTTACCTGGTTACGAAACTCTTACTGTGATTCGTTCTGTAACTACGACGACAGCCAATCAAATGCACATTTAAATTCGATAATTTATACTGCATGCTTAATAATTTTTTTAAAAAAATGTAATTTCTTTTACTTTTACGAGTTGATCGCTTTCCGAAGCCTGTCGTAAGTAAAACAACATTAAACTGAAAAGAAATTTTCATGTAAAAGGCTACAATAACAAAAATTTCGACTATTCAAACTTCAAAGCATCAATTCCCTCGAACATTGCTTTGAAGCTTAATTGACTTGCAGGGATTAAAAATGTTACGATTTCAATGGTTAATTTTATTTTCAAAAAATGAGCTGTTTTACAATAGCATCGGCTTCTTATGATAAATATATTAAAAAAATAACAAAGAAATACTCGAGGGAAATTAAAAATTTAATAAAATTGGTTTGAATATTCATTTTTTTTAATAGCCTATTGAACAAAACCTTAACGAATAATTTTTAAAGCAAATTTTTTACACAAAATTACGTTTCAATTTACCCTTGTACATGTATTTGGCAAAAAATGAAAATTGCACTAAGAAAAATTTCACAAATTTACATATTTCCGAAAAAGTTTTAATTAAAACGCAACATTTAAATTTTACCATCAAATGCCATTATTATTTTTTATTTTTGCATTGCAAATCAAGCCAAAATATTTTGATAATTTTGAGAAATTATCGTGCAATTAAGTGCACTGATTTGGAATTATAATTTAAACAAATAATATTAAGTGTTATCGTTAAAATGAAAAATTGCACGCAATTAAGTAGGGGCACTTGCGGATATTGCCAAAATTATACCTAGTGAAGTGGGTCGAAATTATGATTGTGTCTTAAATGTATACGTAATTATTCAACCAATTAAGAGAAATGAAACGTCGTTTGAGCATTTAATTAACGTAATCAACACGAAAATGGGCTAAAATTGCTTAATTAGATTAATCTGTACCTACATTTGGTAAACATCAACAGGAATAATCAAAATATTTCTGAATGTAAAATATTTAAATTAACTCAAAACAAAAAAGTCTTTCGTTAAATTCCGGGTTAAAATATACATCAGTAATTAAATTGTTTGTGTTGAATTAAAATAAAATTTGTACTAAAATTTCAATCTGAGTTATTTAAATGTAAGTAGGTAGGTAACATTTTTAATGTGAAATGAGATTTACGCACGCCAATGGGCTTCTCATAAAAATTCTCCTTAAATTCAAAATTCTTTACAGTGTAAAGTATCGTTTCACTTACTTTGTTGCTCAAAAATTTAGATGAAGTTGTCTGAAGTGCACTTGAGAGAATAACTGTCTACTTATACCTTAAGTCTGCTACTTCATTCAAATTTTGTCGAGAAAGAAACATTATCGTAAAAGAAATGCCTTTTAAATAAATAAATAAAGAAATATATCATCCAACAACCTTTTTCGACTGTATCACTCATTACGGGAACAACATGCGTAGTTTCCCTCCTTTTACAGAAAATTCAGTTAGGATCAGGAAACGTCAACCGTATACTAGGTTGTAACAGCCGGAGAATAACCAAAAGTACATCCCCGGTTTTCGGGGGTTTTCATTTACCCATAGGAAAAATTAACGCTGCAAGCGCTCTCTATTTTATAGGAATACAAACGACGGAATAATGAAATGCCATTTCAGTTTAAATTGCACCATATGTAATAACCGAGCGTAATTTGGCGAAATGTTTCCAGGGCGACTAAAATAAATGCAAAATAATGGAAAAAGTTACTAAAAAGTTGATACAATCTAAACATTTAAGTGTTTTTCCGCTCTGAGTAAAATTAAACCGATCTATAATTAAATTACACAAACGTACATACATATTAAATTTTTTACATAGAATACTTGGTGCAAAATTATAATGTTGTGACGCCTATCATTAGGGAATTTATATGGTTCGAATTTCCCAGACTGATCAATAGCTGATTAGATCTTGTTAGCTTCTCACGAAAAAGACGAACAGAAGTGTATAACGAACATTAGATCAAATTTTGTTTCAAAACAGAATTTAGCTGATACCGGATTTGGAGTGTCAATAAAATCTCAATTTAACGAGAAGAATTTAAGCAGTGTAAAAAATCAAAAAAAAACGTGCTCCTTGCTCTGTAACTCGTCCCGCGGCCACACCAACCACCGCGCACCGCTGCGATGTTATAGGTATCGATTTTTCCAGTTGAAACCGACTTTGTAATTTTTAAAACTACGTTGTTCCAGTATTGTATTTCCAGGAGGAAAATCTTAAAATTAATTAAATTGTTAATTAATGGAATTTTACTTCATCCTACCCCCTTAAGCTTTTGCTCTATTATAAGGTAAAACGAATAGTACATCCAACTTTTATGAAGATTTCAAAATTATCAGCTAAGTTTAATCAAACTCTCTTTACTATAAAGTGTCACCTGTAAAACTTTGCAGAATGATACATTTCGAAAATAACGGTAAAATATGTGTTTTATTACATTTATCATTAAATGTAAAAAATTAGTATATGGCAAAAGCGTAAACTTTCTAAATGGTGGGTAACTTTGTTTAATTTTAGTCAGAAATTTGTCATAAAACGAGGGTCTGACAGAAATGGATAGAAACGGAAGATTGTTAAAACTTTCAATATTTTTTTGAATTTTTCCCGTTCCAAAAAGAAGAAGCGCAACATTATCTGTTACTAAATTAATAATATCAATCCTTGCCGATGATTTTAATCCTTAATGTTTAATTTTTATATTCTAATAAGATCGTAGGATTATAAGTTCATAAAATTTATTTAATTAAGTAATCTGTTTGAAAATTACTATGATAATATCCGCCCAACTGTTTGAATTGCCCGTGTTTACCTTCTCTGGTCTCATCTGTAATGAACTACCATTCTTTAACGTACGTTTTCAGAATATTGGCTTAAATGAGACATTTGTTGACATAAATCACATTAACCTTCTTCGGGATATGGATACTTTCTAGATGTCGTTCTCGGCTACCTATGGCAGTATTACCTATTGTTTATATTGCTGGTGACCAGTTGTTTGCACTTTCCCGATTAAATTATCTCTACTTGAAACACTAGAGACAAAAATGAACAAAATTTGAACGAAGTTGTGGTAAAAGACGTCTGTAAACTATTAAATTTGCAATTGCGTTAAAATTTTCTACAGTGGGTAATGACAAAAATTTAATTTCAGGTAAGAAATTGTTATTTAAATTAGCAACTATGTTACAAAATGTTATTATTACTCTTTTTAAATTTCCCGATTAAAAATTCTTTTTTGAATAATTTGCCTGTTGATGGTGGATATTATCAAGCCTTCATTCTATTCAATCAATGTTCTATAGTTCACATAAATTAGTTTGATAGTAATCAAAACTCAAAAATTACTTATATTATAGTTTGTGTAATTATAATTTACGTGAGCACCCCCCTCCCAAGATGTTTAAAAAAAGATTTGGACTAAAATAGTATTGCACTCTTACATATTTTAATTCTGCCAAATTTTCTGAAAATTATAAAAATTTCAGTCAAATTTTTCTCTCCTATTTTTTTCAAATTTTCAGAAACATTGTCTTTCCCTGCAACTGTTTCAAATATGTCTGTATAATTTTTATCTATAATAATACATTTTCATTCTAAAATTAAGTTAAATTACTTATTCCAGATTTTTTCAAAATATACCAAAGCTTGGAAAGGTTTCCAATATCTTAATTCTAATTTTCACCAGCAAACTTTACGTACTAATTTCTTTGTATACTATTGACCAGAATAGCCTACAATTTATTGATTTATAGTAAAATCAAATCGATGGTATGTAGATAAATATACCACTGCAGATTATGGTAGTAGACCAGGTTTCTTGGACGTTTCAGATTTTTATACTACAAATAATACAAAATTCGTGCATCGGACAGTTTCTCTTTCTCGGTTAATCCGACAAAGGCAAGTTTGTTTATTCACCAAGAAAGGAAATCTACAGGGCAAGTTTAATGGGACTCCCCTGAAACTGGCATTATGATATCACATATTTACGGATAATATTTTACAGGTAACTAAATTGAGAAAAGACAAAGATGAGGTTTTTCTATAGTCGATGGGCAATGTCTTTCATCTAAGATCACTCTGTAGCTCTATAAACCAAAACGTTGGTTTTCGATAAAAGCACTTATTGTACGAGATTGGCTTAAAGGTTCGTATCGTTTCTAAGAGAAGGCGACTTTAGAATTTATTTCATACGATTTATACTCAGAAAGAAGCAACCTTTAAACGATAGATGTCAAAATTTGACAGCGATCGGACAATTGGTTCGTGAGTTATAGCATTTTGAGTAAACCACCTTTTGTTATTGAAAAAAAATGGAGGTACATGTCGCTGCCCCCCCCCAAATCGATTTTTTTATTGAAATTAGTGTTAAACGTTTGAACTTCGTTTGAGCGTCAATGAGCTTTCATTCCCGTCGTTTGAGCTTTAACGGTCGCGGAGATATTCGCGAAATCTTTGGAAGGGGGGGGGGTGGATATGTTTTTTTAGTTTTTTTCCTATTAAAAATTTTTGAAAAAATTTGACATCAATTGATAAAGCTTCGTTTGAGCTTTAATGAGCTTCTATATTCATATTTGTAATTTCACTTGTTACATAGTTATGGGTATTTGAAATGTTTACACCTCCGAGCAAGTTGCGTGTGAAAAGCTGTAAATTGAATTTTGTAAACAAATTTTTACTGAGTTTGTAAACAAATGAATTGAACTGTAAAAGTATTTAAGTAATAAAATAAAGTTTATTAATAATAATAAAAGTAACAAATACGTTAGTGCAGGGCTTCATAATTATATACATATTTTCACGATTACCCACAGCCCCCACATGTCCACCCCCCCTCCTTCCCAAAGATTTTGCGAATACTCCGCGACCGTTGAAGCTCAAACGACAGGAATGGAAGCTCATTGAAGTTCAAAGGAAGCTCTAACGTTTGACACCAATTTTACCTAAAAACTCGACTTGGGGCACCGTGTCCACAGCCCCTACCAAAGATTTCGCGAGTATCTTTGCGACCGTTGAAGCTCAAACGATGAGAATGACTGCTCATTGAAGCGTAAACGTTGGGTACTAATTTTATCTCAAAATTTGACTTGGGAGTAGCTGCACCCCTTCCCTAATGTTTTAGCAAATTTTTCCGCAACTGTTGAAGCTCAAACGACGGGAATAGAAGCTCATTAAAGCTCAAACAAAGCTCAAACGTTTGACACCAATTTCAATAAAAATTCGATTTGGGGTGGGGCAGCAACATGTACAACCTAAGAAATGGATAGAAAGGAATTTTGTATGTTAATGAAGCACTGTTTTCAATGGGAAAAATAGTGCTGGAAAAAAAACTTGGCTTTATAAATGTTATCCGGACTCCACTCCAGCGAAAGTAACCATTCGTAAGTGGTTTGCTAAATTTGTGCATGCCATATGATGATGAGCACAGCGGACGTCCAAAAGAGGCTGTTACAGACGAAAACATAAAAACCCACAAAATAATTTTGATCGAGCGTAAAGTGAAGTTGATTGACATAGCTGAGACTGTAAGGATATCAAAGAAGCGTGTTCGACATATCGTGCATGAATATTTGGGCTTGCGAAAGCTCTGAGCAAAGTGAGTGCCGCGTGAGCTTACAGTCGATCAAAACAACAACGTGCTGATGATTCGATGCAGTGCTTGAGTTGTTCAACCGCAATAAAACCAAATTTTGCGTCAATATGTAACAATGGATGAAACATGGATCCATCACAACACTCAAAGCCCAATCGGCAGTCAGCTGAGTGGATTGCATGCGACGAACCCAATCCAAAGCGAGGAAAAACACAATAGTCGGCTGGCAAGGTTATGGCGTCTGTATTTTGAGATGCGCATGGTATATTGTTCATAGATTATCTTGGAAAGGAAAAACAATCAACAGCGACTATTATATACTATTGTTGGAGCGTTTGAAGGATGAAATCGCGATAAAATAGCCTCATTTGAAGAAAAAGTGTTGTTTCATCAAGACAATGCACCGTGTCACAAGTCGATGAAAACGAAGGTCAAGCTCAATTAATTGAGCCTACGAATTGCTTCCCCACCCACCGTATTCTTCAGATTTAGCTCCCAGCGACTATTTCCTGTTTGTAGACCTCAAGAGAATGCTCGGTGGATAGAAATTTAGCACCAATGAAGATGTAATCGCCGAAACAGAGGTTTATTTTGAAGCACAGACAAATTATACTACAAAAATGGTATCGAAAAGTTGGAAGATCGCTATAATCGGTGTATCGCACTCGAAGGCAACTGTGTTGAATAATAAAATTGAATTTTGCTAAAAAATGTTTTTTTCTTCAAAACGATACGAACTTTTCAGTCGAACTATTACTGTCTGAAAACAGTTCAGGATAAACGTATCCGAGACATTCAGATATCCATAGAGAGCAGGTTAGGCTTGAACTGTTGGGTTGAAATACATCAGGCTAAGAAGGCTAATAAAAGGAAAATAGTCCTGATGTCCAAAGCCTAAATACCCCCTAACACAGTATAAGGCCGCCGTAGAACTGAATTTTAACAAAATAAATATTCAAAATATTATTTAAAGCCGTTTAAAGTAAAAAATAACTAAATTTTCAAATAAATATATTGATTTTGAGCATGCATTTGCTAGAATTCTTACGTCTATTGGTAGTGGAGCTGATGAAAATCTAAACTTTAATAAAAAAAATGTCCAGTTTGCCAAGCTGATGAGCCACTCTAAATTAATATCAAACCATTTGGAAAAACGAAAATGAACAAGTTTGCCATCACCAAGTACTAATTACTGCGTTTACACGGACTTGGATATGAAAATCGGTGAAACGATTTTATATAAACTGCTAATGCTGGGTTATGCAATGTACAGTAAAAATTCTCCCCTAATATGTTGTTTAAATGTCAACTTTGCGAGAATATAGCGTAAAGGTTTTTAAAAGTGGCTTACCACTAAACTTTTGGCGCGTGTGTAGCCGTGTAGATAAAGCTCTAGTTACGGAATGGGCGTGATCGGTTCGAAGCTAACTAAAACTTGTACTATATCGTAATTATTTTTTTTGCGAAACTAATTAATTAAATAAAAGCGTGTTGACAACAAAGCGAATTGTAACCTACTTTGCGGCGGTGACATGTACATAACTACAAAGGAAGTAACATTCTCTAAAAGCAAGTAAAGTTGAAACATTACAAGTGCAAGCTTAATTTTCTAGAACTCATTTTTATAATTTTCATGTCAAAAAACTTTGATCGTAAAGCCAATAATTGCTTAAATTATTATGACTTCCTGGAGGAAATGAATTTTTTATTAACTACCAAATGAGGATAATTACAAAGTAACCGTTGATACCGGAGACATTTGTAATTTTAGGTTAATTATTCTTAAATATTTGTTTTCACAAAGAAAACAGAGGAGAAAATCTTTCTTTTGGAATAAGACAAAATAAGTATCTAAGTGGATGGAACTTCCTCCATATTGAAATTGTATAAAACGTTTAATCAGCTTGCAAATAAATTCTTTCGAATGCAATACGGAAGAATTCAATTCAAAGGTGAATTAATGAAGACGAAGTGATATGCAATGCACGATTGTCGAGAGGGAGCTTGAAACTTTTTAAAACAAAACTGCAAACGCAATATTTATGTAACAGTTTTGGTCCAAATAACTTAAACGCTCTAAATTCAGATCATGTTTGATGCAACTCGACTCGGAACTTTATTGTGACCGCTGTCAAAGTTCTGACACGTACACCATTTTACGGAAGGAAAACTTTACAACAACTTACCAGGAGGTGATGAGATAGCTGTGGTAGTCACTCATCATACCAATTTGTTGGGCCTGCTTCAGAACATCGTAAATTTTCTCCGTTGAGCAGTCGAGCACAATATGGGATTCCGCAGAATTCTTGATTTGCTTTAGCAGTGGCCTAAAAATAAAGGAAACTTTATTATCAAAGTAATTTTATTATCGGTCTTTGCAACTTTTCTTGCACTTAAGTTTTATTCGCTTCCTTTTACGTGTTTTAATTAAACAAATACGTTCGCCTTCCCACCAAAATGAAGTTATCGGCCTAAGAATTCTGGCAGTTAACACGTTGCCACTTTATTAATTTGAATTGATTTGTACGATTCGGGAAATTCTCGAAGGTGTGATTAATATTATTGCGCTCAAAAATAAATTCACTAAAAGCAAATTTGTCTTAATTTCGATAGAGAAGTGCCGCAGGAAAATTCTTTAAGTACTTGAGAGGAAATACGCGAAATGTTAATAAATTAAAATAAAATCATAATTTGGACAGTTTGGGAGAAGGCAGTTATAATAAACCTCAGAAATATGTCACACGGGAGTTGTTTGTGAAACTTTTAAACTGCTTTAGGAAATATTCCAAAACAAAGATGATATTTTTGGGATTTTAATCTTGTTTCGCTTTAGTTACCAAGATGCTGTGATTTATGTGGTGAACGTGAAAATAAAACAAAGTTCCCAAAATAAACTAATTTTCACGTCGTCGTCGGTCGGTCGCTAAGGCACCGCTCGCTCGCTCCTACCTGCTAACAGTTAATTTTCCCGACAGTGCATAACATTTTCGACATTAATTTTTTTAATTGAAAATAAACCGCAATAAAACCCACCAAAAGCAATTTCCGAAAGTACTTTTAAATACTTGGTACGAAATATTCTGTGCATACTCGTATATTTAAATTTATTAGGATTTGCAAACTTCGACAAAAAACGAATATAACGGTTAATTAAACTCCTACATTCAAATTTTAACTCAATTAATTTATATTATAAAGCGTACCATCGTTAAACTGTTTTATGAAAAAATTAATTCAAAATGTAATTGCGTTTAAATTGTGATAAATTTATATTTCGTCATTTGTAACGCATAATGGACGTCGAGGACAAGCAAGATCATGGAAACGTAAAAATCTGTTTTATTTTTTTTAAATGAAAATCGTACGATTCTAATAACATCAAATTGATCTAACAAGGCTGTCAATGTCACACGTTTTTATTCCTCTTAAAGAACCTTCCCTACCGTAGTACAATTTTCTTCTATCATTTTATGGATCTTTTTCTACCCATCATTGTTCTACGCTTCCGTTTTTCATATTTACAGATTCCGCTCAACAATCTGTAATTTCATCCTCATCAAAAAAATTCGTTGTCTAATGGAGAAATCATAGATAGACGCTATACTGGATATTCGGAGCAAGGTATCAAGGGACCTTATTTACTTCAATCGAATTAGCTGCGTAGATCTAATATAATGCAGACAGAAATATACAGTGTGTTCTTTTTGCACGAAAACACTTGTTTGCAAATTTTTAATTATTTTAAATGTTAGTTTTGATATTTCACTATTTTTCCATTTTTCCATTCAATACAGCTTGTTTACACGTAATTATCTAAGTAACTTTATACTATAGCCGGTTTTGAGTATGCCGAAAGCTCTTATTAACAGCTAGCAGTTAATGTCGTCTTAGTTACGTTTTAAATTTATTGCAATTTTCTCACACTGGGAGTAATTGTTCAAGTTGTACCTCTATGTTATACAACTCTGTATGCTCGTTTCGAAACCAAAGTTGACCCTCACAGTTTCTAGTATTTTATGGTACCAAACCACATCTGAAGGATAACAACTGGACAAGCTGCGCAACAAATTAAACAGTTTTACACAGTGCAATCCACCTCTCGAGTACTATTCAATTAATTTCGAATAAAAGATAAAGGTTAACAAAGTTACCGCAACTTTGTTGTTCTTAATTACATATTAGTAACTCAACACCAAACTTTTTAGTTCAGTGATCGTGAGAATAGAAAATTATGTTGCCACAATAGTTTATATCTATGGAAGGAAATGTAGGTTAGAAGAACTTACTACGAAACACTATTAAGCCGTCGAGTTACATGCGACACTCTGGAAACATATTAAACAACGAAGAGTTTCTTTGTGTTGGTGTTGAAAATAAAACAAAAATTTCATACAGGAGTTGCAAAATTTGCATAAGTTTTTTGTTATGTAAGCAGGTCTTAACAAAGACAAAAGTCGCTTTTGCAAACTTGTAGCCAAGTTTTATAATTTTATCTCCATGCACAAATGAATGCAACAAACAAACACAAGTTGTCTCATAAAATTATGCAACAGCTTCAAATAATTTCAGTTTTCAGCGCGAGGCAAAAAAAACACCTAATAGATTTTATTTTGAAATTTATTTACTCCCACGTTTTGAGTTTTTATCTCGGTGGTTAAATGTGTTTTTATGTAAAAGTTCACATCTAAAAAATTCATTTTAGACAGCCTTAAAAAGTAAATCAGAAAATATAAGGAGATATAAAAACTTTCAAGTTGAGAAAATCATCTGGTGTCTTGTGCTAGAAACAACTATTTGCTAAAGCCCATCCTTTTCCAAATATTTTATTACCGCCACCGAATCTAATAAATTGTCAACAGTCTATGCCAAAAAGAGTTTTTAGGATATGAAACAAAACTTTTTTACAACGTATAGTAAATTTTAACGACATAACAAAAAGTAAACAATAGTCAAACCTATAATCGTACGCTGCTGGAGTAAATAAGCGGTAATGGTATCATTTAAATATTTTATGGTTCGTTTTTACTAGATTTCGTACCCTCTTTTGGTAATTTTCGCTCAATTCCATGCTTAGACAGGAGCGTAACCACGGAGAGTTAACCCCGTAAATCAAACATTTACGGAAGTTGTTGGTATTTTCAGCAAAAATATTAGATTACACATTAATTGCAAGTTTTAAAACTTAAATTAATATCTTTAAGCGTTTATTTTAATCCAAGTTAATTTTTTAATTTATTACCGCTTTACTTGTAGGGGAGAGCTTATTTGGTATTTTGATCGTTTTAAAATAGGTAAACTGTCGCTTGATTTCTACCTCTATAATTTCTACCTTCAGGTTATAATATACAAATTTAAGACTTAAAATTTTGAAAAATTAATTTCTTAATAAAATGACGAATAAGTTTTTAATTTATATTTTGCATAAGTGCGAGTAATTACTTTAACTGCTTTTCTTGTTAAGAAAATCATTTTTGAAATGACGTTTTACAAAATTTTATTCGCTTGATTTGAATTTAAATATTATTATTGCATTACAATACATTTTTTTTAAAGTAAATTTTTAAATTTAAAACTAATTAGACTAATTCAAAGTAAACATTAAATTAGTTTTCATAGTAAAATTGGGGCAATCCTTTTAAATATGATGAAAAATAAAATAAGTGAAAAGCGAACTTAATATTTTTAAGTCAAATTATCAAACTTTAAAACAAGTGTGCTTTAGTGTGAGCATATCATTATTTTGATTTACATATTGCTATGGTTTAAACCGTAAACTACAGAAACAATAAAATTTCAAAAATGTTCAAAGTTTTCTTTTCGATAAAAACCTCAACGTTAAAATTTTTTTAATTAATCTGATACCTCGTATCATCTTATCGTTTCTTATCAATCTCTGATATATTATTGGTATTTTTTGTCGAATTGAAGAACTTCTTTTATTTTCATAGATTTGCCAAAAACAGAACTTTTCGGATTTATTTTCGGAAAGGAATAAACTTAAAGTAAAAATTAAAGACGCGCGTGCTTATTTATTTTTAAAATTCATCGCCAAGATAGTTGTTAAAACCGAAGTTCGTTATTGACATCTATCAATCCACATATTGCACGTCAGCTGAATACTTTGTAACGTGGGAGAAAACGTTAAATTAAACCAATATTTACTTTCCATTGCGGAACTCTGCAAAATTTTGGTGAGATACCCGACGAATTCGAGTATTTTATTTATTTGAAAACTCCCATATTCAAAATCTGTATTATTACATTAACATGGAGCTAACACCAAAATAACCGGAGGTGTACATGCTACTCGTCGATTACCTCGACTTTTTTACAAAGTTTAAGAAAGGAAAGGGGAACGACAGATGAACTAAGAGCATAAGAACAATTTATGCACAATGCAAGATATCTAACAAAAGTTAATCTTTCCGATTACCGAAGCAAGCAATCGTAACTAGTATTTATTTATAAAGCACGAACGGATTATTACTTTCAAAAACTTTTATTGTTAGTTTCCACAATTGAACTAAGACGATAACTTAATAAAATTTAAACGAGTTAACTTTCTGAAACAAGATTGAAATTTTAATAGTGAAGCTATCTCAAATTGATTTTGCAGAGTTAAACTAAGGAAATTGCGTTACGCTATGCTGCGCTACAAGAATCCTACTTAACTAAAAGTATAACACGGGTTTGCCCATCGAAATACCTTGTGTGGGGTTTGTCCGGGCTATGCCAATCCTGACTCGATAATTTAAAACAGGAGGAACTGACTGTACACATTTGTAGGATCCCATGGGAAATTGTCATCTAAAGAGCACAGGCCACACATCATACTTCCACGTAAATAAATAAGTTTTAAAGCAGTGAAAAGTAAACTGAACGGTTTATGGCGCGGTCGGTAAGAATAACTCCCGACTCCGACAAAACAGTAAAATGAAAACGTCTGGCTAAAGTACCTAATTAAAAGATCTACAAAAGGCAACTAATTAAGAAGTGAAAGTTTTTCAGAAAGTCCGGTAGAACTTAATCTATAAAATCACGTAAGTTCAGTGTTCGTTTATAGCTACGTCCAGTTTCGTTTCAGCTTTACGGTTCACGAGGTACTCAGCTTGTAGCGGCTTTATTTTCTAGTTTTCTAGCAGCACGTGCACCCGTTAAATACATCCTGAAGAATAACAAAATGCACATACTAGACACTTGTTTAATTAATTTCAAAAACCTTCCCCCTGTACAAATTTTATCCTTACAAGGTACTAAAAAGCGTAATAATATTTTTCATTATATTTTAAGAGCAATAAAAACTTTTAGTTTTACGAAGAAGTCAAATATTTTAAAATGAAGCGCTGCGTTGTAATCCTGTAACTTTCGTTGTTTTCCGCAAAGTGGAAATTAATTAAAATGCTGTTCTTGTGCAAATAATATTTTAGTTTAAATTTTTATTTTGTTATTCGCACGCACAAACACACTTCCTCATATATCCTTGCAGTAAAGCAGGGAAATGGTAAACAAAGACGCGGATATCCGTTTAAGTCCTGCGGGATCCAGAGTATTATTGATCTTAAACATCCTAGAGCTTCCTTCAATGCATCATTTAAGTATAAGCTTTGACTTGTTCAAACAGACGCTTTTCAATACCGAGTTTACTTAAACCAACGTAATAATGTAACGTGACAACATTTGAAAGTTTTTCTATTTTTCCAAGCTAAAAAATAAACGCAGAAAGAGGCGCAAAAAAAATTGTTATGTAAAAAAATATGAAGGGATAAAATTAAACTGCCATTCCAACTTATGTCGCGTCTTTTTGAAATTGAAATAAAAAATAATGGGACTATAGCAATGGCATTAGAAGGTGATTTTCCGCCATTATCTTAATCTTAGATAACTTTAAAATGCAGACCCCGACTTTGCATAACAGTAAAATATTGGAAGAAGAGAGATAATAGACATTTTTGAAAGTTGCTGCTATGTGCAAAACTTGGAAAGTTCCTTTGGAAAAAGAAAATAAATTGTAGAGTTTGCTACTTAACCTAAAAGATCGACGTGTGGAATTATGGGTAAGGAATATTTATATGGTAAATTTTATATTGTGAAATTTAATGTTTAAAACAGTCGAAGTTCAAAATACTTGGCAAAGTTGATGCGGTTTTTCATTTAACAAAAAAATGTAAATGCTGGTTTTGGTAGTTATTATCTGTCGCGAGAGATGTGTTACCGGAGATGGATTAAGAAGTCTCGAGTCGTATTATGTAATATGAAGCTTGAAATTCCGACGAATATGCATAACCGAAATACTGGGACACTTTTGGTAGCAGTAAAAACCTCTAGCTCTTTAAAAAAAAGTTCGTTATTCAGATCTGGATACTGGATTTCAAAAATACATTTTCAGTAAAAAAAATCGTGGAATGGAACGCTACTGTTCTTATGATGAAGAATTATCTTTCGATCGGAGGAGGGAGCAAGATTTGACATGGATGATCCCAAAAATTATGGGATGCACAAAATATTTAGCTGTCTGGTATAAAATGATATAATACCTACATTTTTGAAAAAATACTGAAGGAACTTATTCATATTCGTATATATTTGTTTTAATTTTACTTTGTTTACTAAAATTACGTCAGGGTATTTTTGTTCGTTTTTACACAAAAACATTTTTCAAGGTAATTTAAAAACGGCTTAAAAGATTAGTTTAAAATTTATAGGTAATATTTTTAAGTTATTGGGATAGGCAGGCGGTATTTTTTAAATTACAAGGTATCATATTAATTTTAAAACCTTTAAAGCACCGGATACCTTACCCGTTTCCTTTATTTTGCATTAATTTTTGATCCTGTGAAATGGCATGCGGTACTGAAATTTCACTTCCCTGAAACTTGCAATATTTAAAAAGCAAGTGACATTAAAAATTTTCTCTAAGATAACGCTGCTGGTTACTGCGAGTTAAATTGCTACTGCAGCTGACAACTTTCTCGCAAGTGGTCATCGACATAATTATTTCACTGACACGTACAACTTTTATGAATCAAATTACATAGGTTAAGAACAGAAGTTACCATCCTTATTGTCCTGTTTGAATTGTCATACCCTCGAGAATTAGTCGGGCCAAGGCTCGCATTAATTTTGATTTTATGTATTTATAATATCTCGGTTGTTATTTTGCAAAACAACAAACAAGGAAGATGTCCATCTATTGCAATTTCACATAATATAAACTTTCTTATGGACATACCAGCTTTCCTAGCCGGCTTCGCCCGTTTAAAATGGCTTTATATCACACCCTCTACCCTTAACATTGTCGTTCCACTTGAGTCGGCAACAAAAATATTACATATCAAATTTTTTAAAAATTTACTGTGGAAGTAGTTGAACTGACCTATAAATCCACAGCACCGCTCGAGTAGGTATTCCATTAGTTGGACAAATGTAAAGAAAGACAAATTTCTCCACTAGCAATCAAACTAAGTTTCGCAGTTGGTTTCATTGATCAATAAACGAAATCGATTAACTGCTCGTACTATTTTGACCCTTCTAGGCTAGTTGGATTTATATTGCATGAATGAAACACCCGTGGGAAGACGAAAAACATAAATTATTTTATTTGAAGCCCCCCCGGAAAGTTAAGCTCCTTGGAACAATGAACTTCGATACGAAAAAAGAATATTGTAATAGGAAAAGTAGATTAATTGTATTGGGATGCTGGATTGGTCACTTAAAATTAGTCTTCAAACACATCTATAATCAATTTCACCTTAATTGACCATAAAAATGTCTTTTGACGTTAAGTTTTATTCATATACCTGCCGATCGTAGTCTAAAATGTAAAAGGTCAACTAAATGGGTAGGACAATAAATACAGGATACTAAAATGTTTTATTTCGTTAGGGGATCATATTAAAATTGTATTAATAATTCATATTAATTAATAGTGCACTTAAAATACCCAACAACTGCAATGCAAAATCAACTAATATATAAAGGCAAAATTTATCGAAGTGATATAATTTGTCCACCATTGACAGCAGATATTTATTGATGTTTCAGCGCAATTTCTCATTTCAAGTTTATTAATGCCGCATTATAAATATTATTTGAACTTTAAACCATTACTTTGTTGATTTAAAATTGTATTCCGTTTTAATATCAATGATCTTGCTTTTATTAGAACAATATTGGTAATTCAATATCTACGAGGGGGGTTGATTTATTTTCTTTAAGTAAGAAAAAGAGCTTCGTTCGCATGATGGGGATGGAGGGGTTGAGATTGGCAATGTAAATTCAGTCTGATCGCGATATAATTATATTTAGAAGAATTCCGTGCTTCTTCCCACTTTGGATTCCTTTGAAGAAAATACGTAGAATCGTTCGTTTGATTCCCACTTGGCAAACCAAAATACTGAAATTTGTAATTCACTTATAATAAAAATAAACTGCTTCAACCGGGAGGTTTGCATAATAACAATATTTTGGTTTCTTGTATGCTGATTTTTGTTTTTCTATTATGGCACCATCTGTTGACGAGATTTTTCCTCCTAAAAAAATCTTCACATTAAAACCGTGTGTATTCTTCGTGTAAGTATTTCTTCGAATCCGTTTTTAAGAGAGAATAATAATTAACAGAAAGCTTGCAGATCAAACCAAATCTGGGAGAATGCTCTCAACTCAGTACCATAGCCAGGCTTTCCATTGGGAGCTAGTCTATGAAGATCTTTTTCTTGAAACAATATCCGGTATTTCATGGGTCTATACAAAAAATATTAGATTTCAGGCAAAGAAGAGGCACGGGAACCCCTCTCGCTAAGGGAATGATTATTAGCTGTGTTTGGAATAATTATTATTCCCCTTCGTAGTTTTCGTCAAAGTTGCAAGTTTGTTGCATCAAACCTTTCCCGTCATTAACCATCGTAGATAAACTTGAAGAATAATTTCTCTCAGAAGAGCTATTAAAGTTGTTATTGCAGCGAGTGCTGGGGGCCTCCATTACCAACTATCGCCAAGATGTTGGTTTATTTCTTTATTTCTTTATTTCTCCAAAGTAACAATTTTTATGCACTGTTTTGCAAAAATTTATTGTAATATAATAATAATGCCCGGTTTTACAAAAGTTCATAATAATTTTAGTGGTTTCTACTGTGCCGTATTTAGTCTCATACAAGTTTTACGAACCTACTTGAAATTTTGTTTTTACGTAGCTTATTATTTGTTAAAGTTAATAAATTTCAAAAATATTTTTATTAATGCGATGTAACGTCATGCACAGATTTTATACTTTAAAACTGATGTTCTACACATTCTCAAGAAGTTATGCTCCCCCTGCTGTATTATTTCTTAATGTAATATATTTGCGTTAATATTATTTAGTATTTAAAGTGCATTCGGAGAGGGTAATTGTCTCTGTACACGTACTTTGAGTGGCGCCCTTTTGATTTTGTACATTCTCGTTTACGACAACTTTTTATTATTATCCTCCTCCCCTTTCTATTTACAATTTATTTCACGTTCTACCACGGTCTTTTTGGTCAGTTATTCACGATCTAGGGCTTAAATTACCTGAACAGCCCTTTATTATTCACCAGATCTCCTCCAAATGGAAAAACGTATTTTCCAAATTAAATAGAAAATGTTTAAGTTTATTAAACGCTTTGTTGGATACTTCATGAGTATCTCTATAAAATAGTAACTAGTAACTACATAGTAAAACAAAGAATTTAAAATGTTGAAGCAAGTAAAAAGTTAAGAAACAAGAAAATAAAAACGATAAGTAAAAACCTATACAGTAATTGAAGTTTTGCTGTAAAAATAATTTCAAAGCGAGTTTCGAGTTGAAAATAATATTTTTAACGAAGGTAACAGCATAAAAGTTAAAAGTAACAGGAAGTTATATAGACGACAGAATTTTATAAAAATAAAATATGTACCTCGAATATTTAACGAAATTTAAATAATAGAAAACCGATAAGTCGAATGCACACCACATAAGAAAGTTAAAAGTCGAACTAAAACTCAAATTTACTGAACCATAAAAATAAAAAGTAAATTTTTTAACACAAATTGATACAAAAACTTTCCCGGAGAGTGAGTAGCAATCGTTTAACAAGTCTCGTATTTTATAAAATTCCCAAGAAAGAAGTTCTTTCTTGCCATAATTTTGGATAAATCCTATTACTCCTACACTACAAAACTTTTTGTGGTTAAAATATGATGAATTTCCCAAAACACTACTAACAAATTAACGTGAAAGTAAATTAAACGTCGCACCCATTTAAGCGTCGAACTTAAATTGATTTCTAAAACCTTGGGAATTCTATAAAGTTAATATATTTGATATCGGCATCCAATAAGAGCAAAGTAAGCCAGCAAAATTGAAGTTTCTCAAGTACTATTCGTTTAAAATTTGCATCGAGTTTTGTATTTTTATGTAATCGCGCATCCGTATTCGTCCAAATAAATTGATTATAATGTAAATATTAAATTTAAATTACTTTATCTAAATTTTAATAAAATTGCAAAACTTATTTTTCCGGCGTTCTCGAGACAGTTTGTTTCATACCGAAGGAACATGTGACGTGGTCTTCTTATAATATCCAATCATTCCAAATCCAATATATTTTTTCAATATTATGCAACGAGCTAAAAGCACTTTCGTTACGTAAATTTCCAACACTGTTCTTCACACTTTAAACATATCTTTAAACTTTCGAAAAATTATTTGCTTGTTCTGTTACAATTTGTGTTTCTGTATTTTAGATTCATTATTTACAGCTACAACCTACACTGCAATGTGAAAATTAAACATTTTGGTGTTAAAAACAAAGCAAAGCAAAAGGAATAATATTGCATCTGTTATCATTGATTATATATTTCACAAAGATATCCAACGTGGAAAACGTCAAAATAAGATTGCATCTTTTCAAATCAATACGGTAAATTTTGAGAGTCGAAAGTTAGGTAGGTCAATCATACAATTTATCTCATCTTTCTCTCGAAGCGCAGACAAAAGATATGCCCAAATCTGGGCAACCCAAATGGCTATTATATTATTTAACCTGTAGCTTAAGGCTAAAGAGTTGACTTTGATTTTGTGCGAATTTTGTAGAAAATTTAATATTACGGATAATACAGATCTCTGTGATGTGGTGTTTTGTTTTTTGAAAAACAATCGCAAAGTTATACATAAGTATCCAACTATTTATGCGAATATCAAACTTCAGAAACAATAAATTTAAGTTGCGCTAGATTTTCCTTGTAAAATTTTCATTTGTAAAGTAATATGAGCATCAAACTTGAGGCTTTATTAAATAACATAATAGATCTGAAAATTTGTTGCCCTTAATAGGGTTAATTATACTGCTATACGAGTATTATTTACATGAATTTAATGTTAACTAGAAAGGTGTTTTTTTTATCTAAATTACCCACTACGTAGACTATTGTGTAACATACTGTAGCATCGTTACTTCAAAATTATGTAAAACAAAACCACCGTTTGATTATTTATGGAAAGTAACGCAAGAAAAGCTGAAACCCCTTTAGTTGAAGTATTACAAACATATCAGCAATGCTGGGAAACTTCAACCCTACGATAAACATTATCTCTTCAAAGACTTCTAGTTAAGCATATTTTGAATAAATTTTATATAGCCGTCAACAGAAATTTACAATAAAATTTTATTTAAAAAAGACGTTTAACCCTCGAGTGGTGGCGTCGTGGTGTAATTTCCGAAAACTTAAAATTACTCTGAGCCGAAAGTTGCCATATAACACTGATTTATTGCATAAACGATTCCATCATAAAAGAATATAAAATAAGTTTACATTTTGTGTAAACATAAAATAAAAAAACGTACTATGTTTCCTGATGTTGCTTCTCCTTTCTTCCTCACCGAACATTGAGCGTTTAATCAATTTTAGATCAGAAAGGTGCAAATGTTTGACGACGAACGTTACGGTAGTAATGTCACAAGGGGTGGAAAATTTGCTTGAGTAAATTTGTCTCGAAATTCATTTTATTTATTGTGTAATATTGAAAATCAATATTTGAAAAGTACTTATAGTGTTTAGGTAAATGTTGAACAAACTATTCGCATTAAGGGGTTGACAAACGGTAAACTAAAATGTGGTAAGTAATACCGACTAATAAGAGTCAGAGTGGTTTCGTGAGTAATGATAGGGGTGGTTTTGAATAATTTAAAGGCACACAATAAATTGTTTTGTTGGATACCTCGTACGCAAGAATGACTATAAATAGGTACGTACCTGTAATCGGGAGTTTCTCCCAACTGTCGCACCGTTATAGGAAATTCGTAAGGTCCGTGAGCTTTCAGCAATTCTTGAAGTCGTACCAAACCTTCGTTATTTTCGTAGATGATCGTAAAAGATTTCCAACCCCATGCTTTAACCAAATCCACGTATGCCTGTAACACAAAGCGAACGAATTGTAAGGTCTGCATTCAAATTGCTTCCGGCTTTCCTTTGGTTGTAAAATAACGAAAACTTTTTCTTCTTCCAAAATTTCCGGTTTAGTAAAAGCTATAGAATGTTAAAAAAACATAAATACCAAAAAAAACTGTTTTCCATAAATAAATTTTTTTTTGAGAAACTTCGTCATCTCTCAGGAGGCCAACGACCATCACTCGTCGCTTTCAGAGTCGTGCCTGATTTCCAGTCAATATTGAATGATTTATTGCATAAACGTAGATTGTAAATTACTTAATTAACGAGAAAACGTCATGAAATTTTAATACCCAATTATTTTAAACAAAATTTTCATTGTTTTACCAAAATGTTTCGCGTTGATGTAACCGCAAAATTTTGTGATACATCACGAGAATAACCAAATTGTCACTCTGTCGCTAAATTCAGAGCACATTTCTACTAGTTTAGTATTTGGACTGAAAATTCAAAAATCGACTTTTATTATGAACTGTTTTAAAGTTTAATAAATTTACACTTTGCATCCTTAATCATAAATTACGTCGTTCTTGTGTTAATAACGACATGATAAATTATTGACAATATAAACTGTGACAAGAACTTCAATAAATTTTTGTAATATTATTAAAATGATTGATGTATTCTTAATAGTTTTTCTTGTAGATTAAACATATGTTGAAATTTATTTAAAAAAACTCGAACGATCAAACGTAATCCAATCTGGAGTTTTACAAAATAACTTCCCCTATCCTCAAAGTAACTTGAAATATTTTCCGGAAAATAAGTGAAAAAATAATAACAACAGTTGCGGGATTTTCGCTATGTACTTCTAGAGTAGTTATGTAGTACATCAAACCACTATACTTGTTTTACCTATTAATATAGTTTGACGTAAACGTTTAAGTCATAATTAAATAAGTTGTCTATTTTAACAATAGAAACTTCAGTTCAATATCGACATTTAGAGGAAAATCTTCCGCTCGAATAAATTTTCGAAGATTTTCTATTGTACTTGAATTTCAACGTATGCGCACTTGGCCATCAAGTTATGAAACTATAACGCTTCGAAACTGTTATAATAATGGGGAGAGCAAGAATAGGTGAAACTTGTTAAGGATAACTTACAGTAATTATATGGACCAAGTTATTATAGCATCTCAAACCAAACATGTAGTAATAAATTTTGTTTTGGAAGTCTGTTTTTTTGTTTTTTAAATTTTAATTTTATTTCTGCAATATTGTGTAATGGTGTAAATGAAGGTTTGTATAAATTGCATCACCAGCAAGAAAGTATGAAGTATGCCAAACTTGTATGGTTAGAAAATACAATTAGTGACTGCGATTATTTTAAAATAGTTCAAATCAACTTAGGGATATGTCAACAAAAAATTTCTACTGGGGGTTTTGAAATAACATACTAATAAAGCTTTTGTGCAATTTTTGCATATTTAATTACTGCCACGTCATGCCGAGGCACTGGGGGCATTTCTAGGTTTATTTCTATCACAATCAAATTGCACCTTTCAGCGTTTTTGCTTAACCATTGCTAAGGAGACACCTTTCATTATTGAAAAGAATGATTACAATTCAGGTCGACTATTACATAGTATGTTTGTCTTCTTTTGCATTTCTATAAATTTCCAAAATTATTTTTTTAAATAATTTCTCCAAATTCAAATTTTGGCGCTGCTATTTACCTTTTATTATTTTTGGTTTTAATAAACGGAAGTAGTTAGGAATCAAACCTATTTTTTTTAAAGGAATTTAAAATGGAAATATTAATTAGAGGAACATGCAGTTCAAACTTACTCACACCGGGTTGGTCTTACCCTAGTGCCTTATTATCGGAAGGCAGTGCATTAAATGTGTTTGAAGTTATGTTTCAAGTTATGATACCGCTTTAGTTTTCTTGGGAATAATTACATCTATTACCCGTCAGTTCATCCTGAGCAAACAAAATTAATTCTCTTTTAATAAATACAATTTTAATAATTATTTTTGGCTCTTTATAATATAAGCTTTATTGATACTTTGCCATAACTTCAGCTGTTGAAATTTGTGTGCGATTTTATAAAAATTTTTTATTTTATTAATACATTTTTAGCCCTTTTTCCACTGGTGAATATCAGCATCTTTTTATAACCAGATTGGAAAATGTACTTGTAACCCTGTTGTTATAGCCATGCTGATAGTCATCAAGCTAGGGGAACCGCCGGCTTTACGTGCCCTCCAAAATACGAAAACTTTCACTTATCAAGCCATAACAGTCATTTACAGATGAAATACTAAAATTATACTACTAAATATTAGGTACTTTTAATAATTATTACTACATAGTACATACTATAAACGGTCGGCGGCAAATTTAACAAGTCAAAGTTAAGTGATTTTAGAAATCGGATGGTCTGAAGAAAACCGACAGTCTGCAAGAAAGATATACCCTCCAGTATATGATTGTATTCGTTCACAAAAACTAAACTAATGCCATAAAGCTTATACATAATTTTTAACATTTATTGTTCTACCTTCCGATATAGGATCACTAGGAAAAATTTTGTACCCCCAAACCTCCTTCCGGTCACTCAGTATTAGTTTAACGGAAGTAAATTGAAGATTTCAGTGTTGCGGTGGTAAAATTACATAAAGAAAATCAAGAAAATTTAATTCGCAATATTTAATGATTTTCAATTTGAAACTTAAACCTCCCCCCTGTTAAACATGATCGATTTTTATTTGCTAAAAGTATTTCAATTTTATCGAACGTTTAGTTGATCCTAAATCCTCTATTGTTTGTGCTGAAATTAAATTTGCACAGCTGTTCATGGAGGTAAAGCCACAAAGTCAGTGGTGGTCCTCTTGTGGTGATCATATTTGATGGTATGTGACGTGACGTATTTGAGCGTCACCATTTTATTCAGTTAGCAAACTTGATGACCTCATAGCCGAGGTTAACTATAAAAACAGTATCACAAGCATAATCTGCAATCCAGTCTAAACTAGTCGTGGAATTCTAACTCCGAATTTTCTTTCGGGAGAAAGCAGCCAACATCTAGCGGTGGATAAAAGGGGTTGATAAAAATGCATACAACATAGAAAAGTGCACAGCTGGAAGTATAAACTATTTAGAGAACTCCGTGTGTATGGTAGAAAAATTAATTAAACCTTTTTCGTTTTCTTAGCGAGTTAACTAGTTTTCGCATTTAAAAATACAATTATTATAATCGTAAAATAATTTAGTAGCCGACGAGAAAAATAGAAATTCTGTATTAAAAAAATGACAGGAAAATATTACAAAGCATTCCAATTACGTAAGAAAGAAAATTACATTTGCATGAAAAGAAGCATTTTCAAATAGAATATTTTAATAAGAATTTAATGAATTGTTAGGTAAAAGTATGAGAAAAGTCTATTGGTGGAGCACTTAACTGCTCAACTTAAAGTATTCGGTTCTAATCTAAATAGAACTAGGTTGCTAAAACTAAAAATAATGCTGCAACCAATCGCATTTAATTCCTCAACCTAACACAGGCAGCCTCAAGGTCTAAACGTCGCATAGTTTCTGAGAAGGCGGGAAGAGAAGATAATAAAATCTATCCTTTACTAAACGAAGGAAATACTTTATTCAATTTTTAATTGTTTCTGAAAAATAGAAAAGCGAGTTGACACCAACACAACACCACACCAAGCCATCATTATTGTTGGGTTTCCATGTTGCCTGGAGTGACTACATTTGCAATGCCTTCATCCACTCTGTGTGCTCTACAATGTAAACGTAAATCGTAAGCAAACGCCATACGCATTAATTAATTATTATTCAGGTTACCTGTTTGCTGGTTACCTTTTATTAATTATTTTTAGTTCGTAGTTAATACACAAACCTTTAAGAATAAGCTGTCAAGTTTATTCAGTTTGAAACATCAGCTATTTAAATATATTTAGATGTGAATAAAACCAAAGGAAATGCTTAAAGTGTAATTATGGTTTCAATAAAAACGTTTCCTTATAATCAAAAGCAATTAGTAGAAATAAACGCTGATTTTGAAATTGTGTGAACTCGTTCAATAATTAAGTTTTATTTTACTAGAAATATAGCAATTTTGATTCTCTCCTTTTTTGCTGGGTTAATTAAATTCATAATATATTGATGCGCATTAGAAAATCTCACTAAAAAATGTCGTCAAATTCGCAAATTTTGCTTTGCAACTCCTTCAGCGATCATACCAATTAAGTACTGTGCTAATTTTTTATATTCGCTTAAAAATTTGTTTTAACAAAAATAATTTTCAGCGGTTAGGCTGAGTTTTGAGTGGTTTTTTTTATTTGCAAAACCAACAATTTTTACGTATGGCACATACGCAAGGTCCATTGTTTTTAAGTTATACATGCATCATTTATACCGATTGCAAGAATAAAAACAATTAGACTTCTTTTTCAGGAGAAATTAATTTTCTTTTTATATTCTTTGTTTTAAATTTGCATCAGAAATTACAAACTGTTTATCGAAAATACATTAGACTGATTTTGAACGGATGAGGAAGAAAAGACTCTTGAAAACAATTGTGGTCTGATTGTGAAGAGTAGAGGCAAGGATTTTATAAGGATTTACTTGTTTTGACAGGTATTTTGTGTACAGTTTATTTTTAATTGTATTTTAAATTCATTTTCTTAAAGGTAAAAGTCAACAGTTTCTTTGTTTTAGAATAACTTTAATTTTATTAGCACTTCCCCTTTAGGGTTTCCATCTGAAGTTTTTTAAACTTGCAGTTTTTTTTATTAGTGACAAATCGTCAACCTGTATTATTAGGTATGTTTTCTAGTTGATTGATCAATTATTACATCTGACAAGAGGAGACCGGCAACTTCCTATCACTGATTTAATTCATTTTCATTGTGCGTGTACGTCTTGTATTGGACTTCAACAGGTGCAAGTATAAGGGCATGCTTCTTTGCCAATTTTGAGAAAATTAAATTTGAATAATTATGAATTACTGATGAACTGCATAAAATTAACATAAATTTGGTAAGTTGTTACTGAATTGCGTAAAATTGCAAAAAATAAAACATATGCGAAGAGTACTGGGATCGCATCCAGCTCCTGCCAATTTGTTTTCTTATTTATTAGATAATTAATTCCTCCAGTATAATTTATGTCGTCGTTCTCAAGAAAACCAAAGCGCTATAATAATCCTTACTCTTATCTGTAAACATTGAATGTTTTACCTTTCAGCAGTGAGGCACTGGAGGGTGTTCCACACCCCAGACTCCCCGGTTTGCGCACTTTATTTTTATTAATAATAAATTGAAGACATCAGCATTACCAATCTGGAAAAATCTCTAGACACACTAATTAATCCTAACTTTAAGAAGTCACATTCAAGTAACTAATATTCCAATTAGACCAAATTATAAACCAAAGTTGCCGAAACCGGGGGGTCTGGGGGGTGTGGAGCACCCCCCAGGTACACTTAAACTGTGATAGATAAATTTGCAAACTTATGGTCATCAGTATTAAGCGATTAATAGTAAAAGTTTTTAGCACAAGAAATATAATACAGTGACTGACAATCTGGGGGGAGAGAGAATTATGAATTCCCCCTAGTATAATATGTCATCGTTTTCAAGAAAACCAAAGCGCTATAATAAACCCTACTCATAATCTGTAAACATTGAATGTTTGGCAAGAGTCCGTCAACCCTGACTCTAAAGTACACTTTTCCTTATAGAAATGGCTATACCAAACGAAAGAACAGAAAAATACAAGTATTTTAAAACCCGGAGGATCTTGAAGGGTTGCGAAGAATAGGTTTTGACAGCGCAATCACATCAGAAACGAATTCACACAAAAAGTGATTTTTTTTCGAAAATTTGTTGCCCGATCACAACTTAAATTTTTTATTAGCAAATTACACCATTATCTTTCATAATTCGTTGTAAGAAACGAGATTCTGTATTTTAAATGTTGCCGCAACCCATTTTAATTACGATGGGCGGAGTTACAGTTCACAAGAGCCAATGATAAAATTGCATTCCAAATTAATTTTAAAGCGTTTTTAACCAAATTTGTGGATGGTCCGCAAATTTTATTTTTATATGTATCTGGCATTGTTATCTTTCACAATTTGCAAAAGAATGGTGAAAATCGAAATCAGAGTTGACGGACCCTCGCCGAATGTTTTACCTTTCAGCAGTGAGGCACTGGAGGGTGTTCCACACCCCAGACTCCCGGTTTGTGCAGTTTATTTTTATTAGTAATAAATTGAAGATATCAGCATAACCGATCTAGAAAAATCTCTAGACACACTAATTAATCCTAACTTTAACAAGTCACACTCGAGTAACTAATATTCCAATAAACCAAAGTTGTAGCGACCGGGGTCTGGGGATATGGAACATCCTCCAGTGCCTCACTGCTAAAAAATAAAACATTTAATGTTTACAGATTATGAGTAGGGTTTATTATACTGCTTTGGTTTTCTTAAGAACGATGACATATTATACTGGGGGGAATTAATAATCAAATAAATTAAAAAAAATTGGCAGAAGCAGGATGCGATCCCAGTACCCTTCGCAGATGTTTTAATTTTTTTGCAATCTTACGCAATTCCACTAAGAACTTACCAAATTTATGTTAATTTTTATGCAGTTCATCAGTAATATATAATTATTCAAATTCAATTTTCTCGAAATTGGCAAAGAAGAGGCCCATATACTTGCATCTGTTGAAGTTCAATACAAGACCTACACGCACAATAAAAATGAATCAATTTAGTGAGGGGAAGTTGCCGGTCTCCCCTTGTAAGTGCTCTATAAATTTCGTGATACGAAAACCCGGCTTTCGGTACTGTGTTTTAAATAAACAAAGTTATAATTAAATATTTTAAATTATAATAGATGAAAAACTTAATTTTACAATGAATTTTAGATAGATTAATTTTTAATGATTGTATAGCAAAGTTTCCCATAATTTGACTTTTAACAATAGAAGGAAAATGTGAACTAAATTTTCTGCTACAGGTACATTTTTCACGTTCGTACAAATGCGACATTTAAAAATTGTTTTCCACCGAATTAAATTTGTATCTGCTATAAAGGCATACGGAAAAGTAAAAATAAAATTATTTACGGCAACAATGAAATCTAATCTAAATAAAATTATTCGATCGCATTCAAATGTAAATTCGAATTTTTAAGACTTTTATGCAAACTTTTACATTTATACAAACAGAAAGCAAAAAGATTAAAATGAGAGCTTTTCAATTTTCCTTAAACTGTTGATTTTGGAATTAATTTTTGCATAATAATTTACATGTAACATCGAATTTAGGTGCGAAGATACATAAATTAAAAAGCAATCATTTCAATTTATCATTTTTATTGTTACCTTCGACAAAGTCGTTGGATGGGGATATAAGTTAACGAGACAACTTTCACGGCGCAGTCTATAATCCCATCGGGTTTCCAGGTGAGGAATTTCCATTGTATCGCATATTGACTGAACGTGACTTGCCGTATGAGCCGATTGGGGACCAAAAATTGCAGCCACGCCACTTCTTAACAGATGACACACTGGAAAAATAAAATTTTGTTATTATTTCGTCATAAAAAATTATTGATACTTTAAAGATATATAACTCTGTTTGCGCGTTATGTACCAAAATAACTTCGAGGTTTCACAACCTGCCTTAGCACTAACTTTTCCAAAGAGCTAATAAGGAGGCATTCACGAATGACAAACTTGAATTCAAAATAAAAATGAACGAGATGATAGTGCAAAAGTTTTGTCATATTTCACGATTTTTCTTCTTAGTAACTCGTTTTCCACAAAAAATTATTGAAAATTCACTTTAAATAAAAATCTATTTATGTATTAGTTAAAAAGTTTTCCAAACGCTTCGTTTTTTTTCTACAATAAGTAAAATATTCTGAGATATCATTAAAGTGGCAAAAACAGATTTTTCAATTCCTTTTAATCTTCATAATTAATATGATGTAATCTATATAATTATAAGTAATTAATTATATTATAAATTAACATAATAGGAATTTAATATTATTCTAGTTTTATAGTAATATTTTACACTTTTTTGTCGTAATAGAAAGATATGTAAAAGTACATAATATAAATGAAAATTTCAAATAATCTTTTTAGTGAAAACCAATGACGCTGCTCACGATCGTTTCAGAAATATGGCAATATTTTTCCGCTCGACTCTCATCTCGTTAATTTTCATTTTTATTTTAAGCTTATAACTCGAGAATATCGTTTATGATATACAGGCGACGTTTAATAAATTAAAGATTTTTACAAAATTAAAGATGCACAACATTGTGATGAATTTTTCACTTTATTTCAATAGATGTACTGAAAATGTAAAGCCACGCTTACACGCTCTTTGAATATATTTAAATGTTATTTATATTTACACTTATCGATAGACTTTTTTACTAGTTTGCCCAAATTGATTGAGTGTCAAAATACAGCTTGACGAGTTCAATACAAAATATCATATTATGCAATTTTATAACAATACAAAATTTTGTATAATCTTTCAAAATCTATAATCAATTGCTACAACTACATGTTGCTTTTTGTAGTAAATTCTTAAATTTAAGCTAATTGTAATTTAAATAGTATTTTCTAAGCTTCTTGTTGTTAAAAGGGTAAAAATTACTGTTGTGTAAATAATTAAAAACCGATCCAGTTTATCGAAAACTTACAAGAAACCTTTTTTGTAGATAAATAAATTATCTTTAAATTCCATCATTGTATTTTCTTTGTGCAATTAAAATTTACCGAGTTATGATTTTTTAAGATTTGCTTGAAAAGCAGGTCTTAAAAAGAGTCTTTAAAAAAAAGTCGCACAAAAAATATTAAATACTAAGTTGAAAGGTATTTTAATTTCCCGTAATTTAGTTTTTCCTTTTAAACGTTAATGCAAAAATCTGCCAAGTCACAGCTACTTTCTGTTAAGAAAATGTGTTTTCATTAAAATTAAAATTGCCGATTTAGTTATTTAATTTACATTTTGACCAAAAAATATACGACTAAATGTACCATTTTTGTGACGTTTGAGAAAATAACTGAGATGGAGTGTATTATTTTCATGAAAAAAAAGTACATAATCTAAAAAATACATTTTTTTTGAGTTTACTACGAACAATGATCTTTAAACAAATAAAATTTATAAAATTCCTATTGTGAAATTAAGTTCCTTTACAATGTTTTGCAAATAAAACCAACTCTGCGTTAATTTGCCTTAATTTCAGTTTTAAAAATTAAAATTATGGCTAAGTTATGATAAAAATCATTCAATTGTTGTAATTATAGTAAAAAGAAATATTTTTGCATTGGTACAAAAATACCTTCTCAAAAGATATTGTCACAGCTACATTATGACCTAGTCACTTTCATTTTGCCCGGTTAGTTTCTTAAATTCACGTATTTGAAGATCTTTTTTTAAGATTTCTTTAAATTTTCAATTTTTTCGAATATTTCAAAAATGTCAGATTTTACGATAAAAAGTATTAAGGCTGTGAAAATTATTTATAATTTGGTGTTTTTCCTGACTATACGTATACGATATTTTTTGTTGAATATTTTTCTTTACACAAAAAACATTTATTTCTGAAAATAAATATTTATAAATGTTCCAGTCCAATAAAAAATATGTCAGAAGTTATTAGCTATAAAGATTGTCTTTAAAATGTTTCTTGATTGAAAACCTTTTCTGCCAGTGACTCAAAATTTCTAAACCAATTTAATTTAACATTTAGTATTTTTATTTCCAAATAAAAATAATAATTTTAAATATATTATAAAAAAAATAAATAAACTTAATTAAAGAGTAAGTATTTGACTACATCTCTATGTCGAGTTTTGTTGATCCTCTAATTTTTCCTTAAATTATCTTTTTTTTCTGTACTAAATTGGTATTATTAAATTTGTTGCAATAATTTTCTTAAAATGTATTTTAAGGTAGTCGAAGTTATTATGTAACATTGCTATGAAATAATATTACCTTTTTACGAATTTTTTCTTAGCAGTGGTTTATTAAATTTAAATTTAGTTTACAATTCGTAAGTGCTTCTCGAAAATAATTATTGCATAAACAGAATTTAAAGTTCGAAGGAAAATTGAAGTACAAAGTACTTATTGTTTTTGGAAAATGTTTCGAAATATTCGAAAACATCATTTAATAACAAAAAACTTGAAATTCTACGAAATAATAATGAAATTAACAGTAAACAAAACCAAGCTTTCCAAAATATCAGTAGGTCGAAGAAATATTTTGAAATCCACTACCGCTGGCCATTCTGTTTATTTGGTCAAAATATAGCTGATACTTGAACTGTTGGAAAGATGTTTTTGGGCAAATACATTGATATGTTTAATTAAAAGAAAAACAGAGGTATAATTTATATTTAATACGTTTGTAAACAAACTGGCTGGATGTTAAACAACGTCGATTTTATATATTTTTTCTATATTTTACTCGTTAAGCTCAGGATGGAATCAACATGATACCTGATTAATACAAACTTTGAAACTGAAAGTATGAAATTTTTATTAGTGGGCGGTATTAGCAGAATGTTTAACTTTTTGGTTAAATAATAATGCAAAAAGTATACATTTCATTCGGAATAAAATAAAATATATTAGGTGATTTTTTTGAAATTAGATTTCAAAATACAATAAAATGGTTTTTACTAGTTTCTTACCAGTAGTGTTGGGTTTGTCGTCCACTGCGAGAAAGAATAAATGTTTTTTTAAGAATTTCGATTTGTTGATCAATTTGAAGATCAACAAAATTAATTTGTTTTATTTTGCCAACAAGAATGCCAAAAATTGTTACTTTCAACACCTTTTACACAAAATTATGATTTGTTTTGATGAATTTGACAGTGTGATTATTTGACATTAGTGTTATTTGTGCGCCGCTTGTTTATGGCAAGGATGAAATTTAAAATTTGAAACGAAAAGAATGTTTTTGAATGTTGGCAATTTGAAAAAGAAAGAAAAGAGAAGAGAGTTGGTCTGGGAACTAGACCGAATGCACGTCAGTTGGAGGACGTGAATTTTGAGATTTTGATTTGCGTTGCCGTGAAAGCGGTAAATTTTTGAGTTTGTGATAGTGCCTTCTGAAGACGGGGTCGTCTGTTTTATTTTTGCGAATTGATCAAAGTTTTTGGTTGGATTTATCGAATCGGCAAAGATAGCAAATGAATAATTTTGATAGAGGAGCCATTTTGGATTATTCAAGTTTGATTTGTGCAGCGAGTCATTAAGTTTGTATTGGAGTCGAAAAGAGGAGCTATTTTGGAATTATCAAAGTTTTACTTGTACGAGTCAACGAGTTTTGGATTTGAATTGGATAATTGAAAGCGTCAGCATTGGGCAACACCTGGAGTGTCGATAAGGTCAGTCGTTAAACATTTGTGCGCTAAGTTTAATAAAATTTTATTTGTGTTAAAACATTTTGAATAATTATTTTAAAAATTATTACCATTGTAAAGATTTACACAAGACACAGAATTGTTTGGTGGTTTAAATTTCAGCAAATGATTTCAAATTTTAAATTTAAATTTCAATTACCAAGCAAAACACAATTACACCACCTGGCATATTTGGAATTTTGTCCCAAAATCGGTTTGACAATAAAGCAAATTTTGAAATCACGTTTCAATATTCGAGTTTTAATTGCGCTGTGGTCGCCGAACATTTATTCATTTTCAGAACTCACTACTGGGTAAGTCTCATAGCTCTCCGCTGATTATCCTAGATAACTGGGTTAAATTTTTTATGGTGTTGCAACGGAATTTCGGAAAGGGTCCTTTCACAAAAACCACAATAATATATTGTACATTGAAATGGTACAATTGGGTGAATCAAAAAATCCCATAGAACGGCGTAACGTGTTAATGTTTTTATAAACAATTTTGTAAATAACCGCTAGATATTTATTAATAAACCACGCAAACAAAAATAAACATTAAATATGCAGTTTTATTTACTTTTGTAAATTTAATTGAGTTCGGTAACTAAAAATTGTTTAACCTATTTCCGAAACCTGAATTAATATTATATAATTTACAATATTTTTTTTTAATTTTTTCATTAATTGGAAGTGGCGCTTGAACTACCCCTACAGTCAAAATAAATAATTATTTACATACATTTAAAACAATTAACATCGAAGCATTTGCACAACTTATTCAATCAGAAAATGAACCCCATCTGACTTTTGAAAGAGAGATAAACCAATGAGAGAAACGTATAGAAACTGATTGTCCAATATAACATTATCTAGTTTACAGATACATTGGGGGTTTACTATATATATATGTAAGGTGTGACAATTGCACACCTTCCTACACAAAACTTATTACAAATATCAAAAATAAGCAAAATTTTATATTATTTAAATTATTAAAAAATACTAAACGGCAAAAGTAATCTTTCCACATAAACACAATAAATAATTAAAATAATTTAATTGACAAGTTTCGACAATTTTCGGGTCTCATGCTCACAATTTTTAAAAATTGTAAATTATTTACGGTGTTTTTGTGGGGAGATTACTTCTGCTGTTAGCAACCTTTAGCAATAGTGATTAACTTTCACTATATTTGCACTAAAATCAAACCATGCATTGTAAAATATTTAAAAATACGAATTAAAATGTAGAAGGTCATCTCTTCCAGTTGGTGCCATAAAATTTCTGCAGAATTTGTAAACATTTAATGTTCTGCCTTCCGATACTGGGGGGTTTTATATCGCCAAACCCCCCAGTACATATGTACAATTTATTTTATCAGAAGTGAATGAAACGGATATTCCGTATATCCGTTTGACCGTTGCCTTAGTAACCTTACATTTTTAGTCAATATTGCGATATAATCATTGAATAATAGGAAAATACTTCGTGAGTTTGAAAAACTTCCTCACTCAATCTCACTTTATTGTAAAATATTAGTAATTTTCACAAAATATACGTTTATATAATTCATTTAAATCGTAAAATGAGATGAAAAGCTTATGCCTGTGCATAGGTCAGAGAAATGTAGGGAATGCATGTGTCATTGCTGTAATATTGCGTCTACCATTATTACAAAATGGCATTAAGAATAATATAATGGAAATAAATCTAATCGGATACAATGAATACAATTTTACCGCTCACTGCATGTACAGAACATTATTATCACCATTGATTTGAGTTATTAAACCGGATGGTACTCGATACGTAATAATGAACAACAAAAATGGCGTGAGTTTTCTCAAACAATGCAATAATTAATCTTTTATTTAAACTATTTTAAACTTATAATTCTAGAAATTCTTAATATCAATAAATTTGAGCAAAAACTTGACGAGAAAAAGAACCCTTTACTCTGTTTACCAAATTTCGTGCAGATTTGACTTATTATAAACATAACCTACAATGTTAAAATGAACGTCGACTTATTATAAATCAATACCTATCACGTTGTGCCAATATTGTTACAATTTGACAGTAATTATTGTAGAAGTGAAATGGACTAGACATATCTAGGCTACTTTATTGTAGATAAGCTGCTGTCCAATTCAAGCAAACATAAACATCGTGTGCATGCATTTTACACTTTACGTTTACAGCTTGGCATTAAAGGCAATTTTTATTTGCTGTGTAAACAGCTTTATATAACCATTAGTAAGTATTTTAAGTACTCTACAAGTATCGTATAATTTATATCTTCATGAAATGCTACTTAAATTTGACACGTGTTATGTAGAACATTTGATGTTAAATTTAATTTCAACGCCTGTATAAAGAAAATTGCGCTTTTACTAATTCAAAAATATGTATACTCGCACTTTTATGCGACGTGTCGCGTGTATTCCATTAAAAACATGCTCGACATATTAAATATTTTTTTTTGTAAAAAGAAAAATAAAACTCAAGTTTCAATAAAGTTACAATAAAAGAAGAATTTATGGTTTTTCGATTCCTATTATATTCTGTTGAGAAATGATAAAAGAAAAGGAATAAAAATTTTATTTTAAAATAAAACAGTCCGTTTGGTCAATTAATATGCGATTTAGTAAAACGGGACGGCCGGCCGGCCCTTGGAATAATTTAAAATACTTTCACTATTTCATAAACAATTCATATTTTAAAAGCATGTGCTTACTTTATAATTTGCATACATTTGGAAATCTTTGTGATGTTGAACTAGCATGTGTGACAAAATGGAAATTTATGCACTAAAAATAAAATAGACAGTGGAAGTGTATTCAGCATTTTAGTTTTAAAATAAAAATTCAAAATGACAGTTGAACACTGAAATGTTTAAAGTGAGCTACAAAAGTAATATACGATTGCTTGTTATATGTCACAGATACGAAGGAAGATCCTCATTTTAGGTTACTAGGGTTCTAAATCGATTTAAGCTTGACGCGTCAGAAACTTAAGATCCTCATAGCAAAGGGCAACTCATCACAGATTTCTAAAAGATTACATTACTCGGAGGTTCGATAAGAAATAAAAAAATCAGAGAAAAAGCAAGAAAGGGGGAAATTTGAGAAATTGAATGAAAAACTTGACGCAAAACCAATAAACTAAGCTTGCAATAAACATTAAGGAAATCCTTAAAGCTCAAAGCTCGTTATCAGTTAGTCTATTCCGTTTTAATTTTTTCTTTTTAATAAAATGTTTTAGTTATAATATCTACTACAAGACTTTTCCACCTTTGTTTTACTTTCATATTGTCGGCGGAAAAGCAAACACGAAAACCGAGCAAGTTAAAAGTCAGCAACATAATTTACATCCACCCAGGAGTAATATAAGCTTCCGAGAAGATGAATTTTTTTAGATTCCGTAGAAATCTAGATTGGAAGGAGACTTCATATATCAAAGTCGTTCCTTTTATATGTCGGGGTCAACTCTCTAAATAGTCCAAATAGGAGTTGATAGAGCTATAAGCAAGTCAAATTCGGTTCCACATTAATCTCCCCAGTCAGCCTCCCCAAAAAAAGCTACCTAATTTACAAGTTTATTTAAAATTGAAGAGATAACACTTCGCACTTGATGAAACAACAAGAAAATCTTTTGTGCTGCACATTAAATTGCCTGTTGGAAAATTTTCATTATGTCAATTATCTCAAGCAATTTTAACTTTTAAAAAAACTTTGTCGTCTTACAAAGGAGGCAAAATTTAGATTAAATAAAGATAAATATTAAAAGTTCTCGAAATAAAGGATTATAGGGTAAAGTTGGACAACTTTATATTTAAAGTAGGAAGAAGATTGAGAAATAGATCGACTTTCTGGGGTGCAAAGTGCCTGATTAATAATTGCAAATGTCGGATCAACAGCCGGAATTATTTATGATTCCAACTAGAATTCTTCCAATCTAACACTACGCATTCGTGTTATACTACTTTTGCAGGAATTTTAAAATATTAAACAGTTTTTTTTGTGAAACATATGATCCTCGTTTGAATAAATCGCGCCTTTGAATTTTTTATTTAAAACTTAAATTTTAAAAATAAAATCAAAATTTTGCCATAAATTAATGCATTGTTCGTTCTTGTTTTTGTATGCCGCGTCATTTCTCTAAGTGTTATACGGAAACATCACCACGTTTTTCGCATCATGTTGGTAAACCGGAATATCTTATAGTGCTCCCTAGTTTCCCATACTCATCAAAATATTATATGCTAGAGAAAAAATAATGTGATTAGTTTCTTATCTACGATTTTTATTCATTACATTTTTCCACACAATTTCGAAAATTTTATATCGTTTCAATAAAAAGTTTTATTTTTAAATTTACAGAATTACTCCAATTAGAGAAACTAAAGAAGTATTAATCAAAACTCCCAAACTGCTCTTCTATGTTTAAACGTTCAAACGTACGGTGTAGTAGCCTAATTGCTTTTGATTAATTCCAAGAGATTACATTAATTTTTTAATTCTTCGACTTCTTTCTCTTGTTTGAGAAGCAAACCTTGTTCTTTCCGACCGTGTGCTATGATGTCCATTCGTCGAGATAAATTTAGGATTCGAGTTAATCCAAAGATGAACTAAATTGCTAAAGTTGTACGGCTTTCAGATGAGCCCGCACATTGACGATTGATTTAGAATTCAGTCCGTTTGATACAGTGGAAGTTTTTGTCTTTTAAACACTTCAATCTTTAAAAGTATCTAGAAGCATGGTAAGCTACATATTATTCTCAAGAGAGGAGGTCTGAGACTTGTAAACTGCCTTCAAATACCAGCACAACTAATTGAAGAAACGCAGAATATTGTCATTTTTATGGTTAAACAAAAAGACATTTATGCAATAAATGGCTGACGATATCGTTGTCATTAAGAACTTAAAATTTTAATAAATATTTTTTTAAATAATACATTAACCGACACAGTGATCTTCATAAATGCAGCAGTTGTTCGGTCTCACACAGGGGATTATTGATTTTTATATAAAAATGAAAATGAAATAAAAATGAATCTCATATTACTTACTTTATTTGACTCAATCTTAAATTACTGTGAATGTACTGGTGTCATATTGTGTATTAAATACTGCTTCAGTTCTATTTTTAAAACGGAATCTTCTTCTGTTACTAATCAAGATTTATGTTACCTTGTTTTTCTATCTTTCAGCTCCGGTTTCCTAAAACTTCAACTATTTTTTATCATTTAATTTTTTCAAAATACAAAACATCTTTGCATAATTAATAATTTCTTTAACCTCCAATTTTACCTCTGTTAAACAAAACTACGCGTCTATAACATAAGTTTTTTAATTCAAATCGACAAAATATTTTTTATTAGAAAACCAAGTAAACTTTTTAATACTTGAAGTTTTGCTTCGAGGTTAATCTTTGAAAGCGTAACAACATTTTTATTATTTATTTTTTTAGATACATTGTACAAGAACGTAAATCAAATTGCAATACAATTTTGATTGTGATATATGAAAAACAAAATATATGCAGATTTAAAACAAACCATGATTCGTGAAAAGGATGAAACTTTGAAAAGCTCTTTTGTTTGATTTAAAAATTATAGTAAAATGGAAGCGATATTGTTGATAGTGAGTTATTAGTAAATTGCAGGTTATTTTTTTCCTCTTCAAATGAAACCCATTCAATGCAAGCTTAAAATAAGTTCACGTAGCTTTCACAATATTACTGATGAAAAAAAATGTATATATCATGATTTTAAAGTGTATCTATTGATTATGGATTTATTTGAGATTTTATTGAAAGTGCATAAGGTTTCAGGCTGATATTATCGTAGAACTTCCGGCTAAGTACGACATCAGCTCAAATCCGTAATTATTAATAGTTGGTAGTTATGTTTTGTGATTAATTGATATTGACTTTTAACTTTTTCCAAAGTAATTTATGATTTCACACATGCAATAGTATATAACTAGTACATACATATCTAAATGATATTTATACCACTTTTTGTATTACAACTGTTTTTAACGTGCAAAAATCATCGCGTTTGTGCTTGCTTTGCAGTGATGATGATTGCAATTTGAACATTCGGTTTTGAGATTTTCGCCACTTGCAGAAGCTTTAGCGCACCTCTAAAGCTTGCAACGTTTGTACCAATTAGGTAGTGTAGCAAAAGCTTGTGGTAGCAAAATCATAAATTAATTTAAATGTAATTTAAACTTAGTTTGCTTTCTAAAGTTTTCTACACATTCAAAAAAAGTTTAATATTTTGCAATACGTGTTCAATTTTGCTTAAGTTGGTCTTGCGTTCCTTATTCATTTGATGTTCTCTTTCGTACTTAATCAGGAATTTTTAGCGTTAACCCTTTCCTTCTTTCTTATTTTTTCTCTTCTTATGTTTTATGTTATTTTACCTGATTAGTGCTATTTTAGAACTTTATTTATTAGTTCAACCTCGTGGTGCCGAAAATTTTGGCTTGAACATTTCGCGATTTCTATAGATTTTAGACCTTAACCCTCTTAATAGCTGACCTTGCTTTTTCCTTAACAAGTGCCAAACTACGGGATTATGCCTCCAACTGTAAATAATTCATTATAGACAAATCAAAATTATATTATAGAGAACGAAATCTCTATAACAACGTTTTTGTTGTTTCCAACTTAGACAAAACCAATAGCTCGCTACAAGTTTCAAAACTTATATCATAATATCCTGCATTGTTGCTTATTCGATTACTCAGAAACTATAGCTTCTAGAAGGAAATTGTTTAGGTACGAAATTCCTTGTTTAAAATTTAATTACGTTTATTTCGTAGAGATTTATTTTTATATTTCGAGATATCACCTCTTCAAGTACTGGTGCATGAAAAAGTTAAAGAAAGTAAATAACTTACAAACGCTTAGTCTTTTGTCGAAAATATATAGTAGTAAAATTGTTAACAGTGTTTTTTTGTAGTTTCAAAGAAAAATTAGTCTTTCTTGAGATATGTATTTACACAAAATATTCAAACTTCAAAGCTGCATCCACACTCACGCGCATTAAAGCTTCTGCAACTAAAATTCAAAAAATATATTAACTTTTTTGAGTTTTATGTCGGCATTTCGTAGATATTCAAAAAAAGATGTTGGGGGGTTTTATCATTTTAATATTAAATAATCTTCAATATTTACACTACCTACATTACATATTATTTTATAAGTAACAATAAAAATTAAAACATGGCTTAGTATTTTTTTTGTAAACAAACATTTTAATGAAGCATTGCGATAAAACAAAACGTAATTAAAAATTTTTGATTAATAACGTTAAATCAACAATAATTTTACCAGCTTTGCACATAGAAAAGTCAATACACACATATCTAAATTTAAATTTAACACCAATGAAATGTGGAACACAAAAAGTGTTTACATTAGTTTTTGTTCAATATTATTGCAGAGTCATTATTTTTTCGATTTGTAGGAAATATCTGGATTAACAAATAATTTGGGACCACCGAGTCATGACGTGTTTGTTTAAATTATACATTACCTCATTAAATTCGACATGTTGATAAATATTTTTCTCTTGATCTTTTTTCACGAGGGATTACATTATGTGGGGGTTTCACCACACTTTCCTTTTAGGAGTATAAGTTGCTGACCGGATAATTTACTCCGAGTGCTGTTTCCCAGCTGCATTCTTTGAGATGGTGCAATTCGATGTGATTTCTGTCATCTGTCATTAGTTGGAGACTTAGATGAAAGCATTCTGGTTTCCCTCGAGGGCTTTTTATTAGAGCGCAATATTGAAGTAACATCGAGTGTTTGATTTTTTCTAAAGAACTCTACTACCAATATACTCTTCTTATATATTTTATTTTTAAAATAAACTTAAAAATCTAGTCTTCACCTTAATTCATGAATTATGAATTTAAGGATTTTAAAAAGAAAAATAAAAAGTTCTAAAGCATAAATTATTCTGTAGGATACTGAAAATATATTATGGTTGTGCGTTTTTCGTAATCGGACACATTTGAGCAGTGGTACCCTCAATGGGGTATTACTTGTAGAGCATGAACAATATACGGGAAATTAGTGAATGCAATGCGCCTGAACAAAATTGAAATGCAAATTAAAACAAAATTTAATGCAAACATTTACTCAAATGAAATAGTGCCATATTAAACTACAATTAGTTTTGTATTTACAAGTAGCTTTCGGTTGCTTTTAATTACAAATAGTGGTTTTTAAGAAGATAAATACCTACTGTATTCATATAAACTTTTATTTATAAAATAAAAATTTTAAATAATACTGAATTTATCATGTACTTTTAAACAACACTGGCAGGGTATCATTTTAAATCGTCATTAATGATAATTTATACGTTACGTCGGTACGTTAGCATCACCCTCGGTTACAGCTCAATTAAAATTCTTACTTTGCCCGGGATTAAACTGAGTACCTCGGTTACTAACCGCTAATAGCTGTGACCGATGTAAAAAGTTAATGTTGTAATGAACGTAAGGTAACTAATGCAACTGTAATGTAATCAAGTTTTGATATGTAATTTATAAAGTCGTTCCTGCATAATAAACATAAAACGTTATGTACGCTAGGATAACTATTTTTGATTACCTACCTAAGTAATTAAGTGTATACAGACTGGGAACTTCAAAACAAATAATTCATTTTTTATCGCTGTGATATTAATCTATTTCACGAGAAAAACATTGAAGTTGTTTTGATACCAGATCACAAGTAACTTACCAATGTCACCGGTATTAGGGTCCTTTATACAGGCTAAGTAATGAAGGTTTTGATATAAAAATGAAGGTTTAAAACAATTATCGCGATGAAAAGCATCGCCTTGGATCTTTAGGGGGTGGAGAGAGTTCAAAAGTGTAACTTAGGTAACAAAATTAAACCTAGGAAGAGACTTACATAACTACCAGACCCTGGAGAAAACTTGAAGTATGGCAATAAATGTTGCCATTTCCGCGTTTAGCGTAAAACCCATAACAATCAAACGATGTAAATTAGGACTTTTTCGCCCTAGGATTATAAAGTAGTATATTTTTACACTAGGAATAAAGTCAATGCTTGTACTAGAAAGTTTGTTAGAAGTTAATTTTCATTACGTGGTGAAAAATGCTTCTGACGAACTTGATAGCTAAACTAAAACTTATAATGTAATATTTTAGTTGAAAATACTGTTGGCACCCTTGTTTTGTTGATTTTTGTTCTTGTCTCGTCTCGAAAACTCGAACTTCTTTAACTCTTCTAGAGAAAAAACTAATCCATATTTAAATTAGTGTTGGAACAATCCAAATTTTTTAATTAAATTTTAATTTTATTGCTGGTGGGGTTGGGATATTGTTTTAATCGGGTTGGCACTATGTTTTTCTTGCATAGTGAAGCCAGCGCTTTCATACGTTGAGTTGTACCCTCCAATATCTGGCGAGAGTTCGAAAACCCAAACTGTAAATTTTAAATTTTCTAAAGCTAAAGATTAACAAATTTTGGAAAAAAATCAAATTACATTTGACCCCAAAAATGAGAAAATAAATGTTAGTTTATATATTATGATCATTTTACGCCGATGTTCATTTATAATCCGAAGATTATTTTCTCGTTTTAGGGCCAAAAATAAGTTTAAATAGAATATTTTATATTTATAACATATTTTAAATGATGGCGAAGCCTGCGGCATCGCAAAGCTTAAAAGACATACCAGAGACAAAATAAAACTCAAAGAGGTGGGTGAATGTTCACCGTACTGATTACAAAATGTGAAAATACATGCTTTTATAATACAACTTTCAATAATATCTGAAAGAGCTTTTTCTTCTTCTTCTCTCATTTTTGGACTGCTCTAATCGCAAATTAATATTTCCGACCAGAAAGAATTAGATACTCAGGAGCGTCGACTCGTGGGGTACTCAGGCACCCCCCAAAAGTTTTGTTGCGGTGCTCTGAATAAAAAAAAATAATAACAGAAAAAAATTTCCTTTGTGCTATCAACATAGACATTTCTATAAATTTTGTATTTTTATAATATTTTGCGTAGAAAGTTTCAATTTACTTTTTTCAGTCAGTTTGGCATCATTTCTAAGAGAAAACTGGATAATTAGGTTTTTCTTTAAGAATTTAAACATTTTGTTTCTTTGCATTCTAGCATTTTCATTAGGGTTAAATTTTGAAATTTTCTTTAGATTTTAAGTTAGAGCACCTTTTTTAATTTTAAAAACCCACTATACCTGCAGATGCTGATAAATATTTCCTGTAGTTAAGAATATCTTGTGTTCTTTTGATATAAAATCTAAATATCGGTTTGAAATTTAAAGCTAATATTTTTGAAGTAATTTGAAAGTGCGAGAATTATTTGTAGTGATTATTCTTCTTCTCTCTTCATCATCGTTTGCTTATTGTCAGAAGCGTCGTGACCCAACTTAGCCGAAACCAAGATGAATTTTCATGAAAGTATGATTTATGGGTGGTTTCCCGTTGCCTTCCCCAGAGCGCTAAACTTTTGTCCACAGCAGTGTATCTAACGCGAGCAGGGTTCGAACCGCGACTTACGCTTCTAATGACCGATTTCTTCACTCGTAGTTATCTTGAAGTTAGCAAACTTCAGATTAAATTGACAATTTTTTTCATCACACTGATTCAAAATATTGAATTAAACCCCACGAAAGTTCAAGAACCACCCTCCTCTCCAACTAAGTATTTAACGGCTCGGCCAATTCGCGTAAATCCATCTGCCATCGATCAAGTGACTGTTTTTCTTCTTTGGGTTTATAAACCGGTTCTCTTTATTTTGCGAGCAATTGAAAAGATATCTTAAGAGAATTAAGTTTTTTTAAAAACACTCGAAAGACATTTTTATACCAATTTGTGACAGAGTTGAACTGAAAATATTTGTAAAAGATAGCAAAACAATCGAAAGTGAGGTGAAGGTATGAAAAATGCGATGTTATTCTGCACGACTCTTATTATAAGTAAGCTGCTTTTTGAGAAAACTAAAGAATGTTTTGACTGTCAAACCACCGAAGTAATCTTTCATGCAAAAATCCGTCCCGAAAGGGAATGTATTGGTACAATTTTCGTAGTAAACAGTAAGTAGATCCTCTATGTTTGTGGAAACAATTACAAAAGTAGGAAAGAATGGGTCACGACTTATGTTAAGAGACAAACGACAAAGAAGAAGAAAGTACTTTGTTAGTTACAAAGAGCATTTGGTATAAAAGGATTTACCGGAAACACATTGACGAATTGAACGGTATAACAAAATCTATCGACGGAATTGGCGAATGTTTGTATTATTGATCAGTGCATTAAGCTCGGTATTGCTTCGGAACTTATCAATTGAAAATTTAAAAATGTAACATAAAATTCCATTGGCGTTTATTTGGAACAGAAAGTATGGTCAGCATCTGAAGTCGTGAAGGGAAACTAAATTTCTTATCGGCTGTAATGTACGTCGTTACATTACGAACTAATTCGGAAAAACTTGTTGATGATTATTTTAATGGTAGTTTCTCTTAGTTGGGTAAGGGAGGAATAACAATAACAATTGTTTAAAATTTGTGATGTACTTAGCAGCATTAAATCTGTCACGTTAGAATGTAGCACGTAGTAATTCGAACGTTCTATTCTTCCTAAGTTTCTCTACATCTGCTTGTTTCATATCCCAAATGAGCAAATAAATTTGATAAGTTGAATCACGGCATACCTTCTGAATTTCAAGTTTAAACTAGGGCCAAAATTAGTTCGGCGTGTGTCTAACTACGATAACTTCTTCATGAAACGGTTTATGTAAATTAAGTTGCAAATTTATGTTATGTACTCCACGTGAAAAATTTGCCCTAAAATGTTTACTTTATTTTATAACTAAAATCCACTTTATTTTAATAATTCCGAAATTTGTTTGGCTCGTAACGTGAGACCGTCAGACTAGCACCATTTTGTTTGTTAATTCCATTTATTATCGTTGCTCTATTAAACAAAAACACAAAGGGATTAAAAGCGATCAACTTTTTGTCTAAATAAACAAATATCGCTTTTCGTTGGGATAAAAATGATAATTTTGTTTTGTTGACCTGTAAATGACAAGCTATTTGGACGAGACTTAGCAAATATGACAACTCGACAATTTTCACAATATGGAAAGTAAACCGCTTCACATCATTTTACCCTCGCATCTCTTTGGGGAATATACTCGCTTAATAATATCCAGGATTTATTAACGAAAATTTCACTCAAGATGAAAATTTGGCAAATTATCTCTACGCAGCAATGGACGTAACCGCTCATGTTAGGTGCTCGATCTTGCAAGATAATACAAATAGCATGAAATATGCGGGTTGGCTCGAAGCGAAATCAGTTTGTAACTTTCCAAAATAAAAAAAAATTATACATAATTTGTTTCCATTTCCGAAAATTAAATTTTTCGAACCACGTCCAACAAAATTTATTTCTTAAAACGTTTTCGAGTCAAAGCGGCGATAGATAATTTTGTTGACTTATGTCTAAATTTTTTAAGAAATTGAAAAAGTTGAGTTGTTTAGGTAAGCGTAAGATAGCATATCAAAATTGTAACATCAAACCCAAATGGGTATCCGGATCTTTTGATTTAAGAAACTTTTAAATATATAATAGGATATCCAATTAGTTCAGTCTCTCAAATTTACTAAATAATTTAATTAAATGCTGGTTGAAGAAGATTTATACCTATGTCTGACTACTACTCGCAGTTCCTTGAAAAATCAACTTTGAAAACAATAAAAAGTTTTCTGTTAAATTTAACAGACAAGCGCCCTAAAACTTATAAGTTTCCGGTGAGTGAACAACCAAAGAATCGAAACGGATGCGATTGAACATTGTATACTTATTTTCTGAAATTTTAACATTATGGATGCAATAAATACGTGGCTCAATACATTTTTGCAATATATCGCATTAAATAATAAAGTAAAAGTAGCTATAAATTTTTATATTTTCACCTCGATTAATTTGTTGAAAAATAGATTAAATCGAACTTATGATCACGATATTGTAATACCAGATGGCGCACCTCGAAAACTGCACGTGAAGCACCTGCATGGTTGGAAGAACACGACGTTTGCCAATATCTCATTTTCCGCTAGTTTTACACTCAAAATAGTTATAACCAAAATTAAACGAAATCAAATTATCTATAAAATTGTTCTTTATTATATTTTTATGCGATGAGTGCTTCCCAAGTTACGGCCACGAGAAGTACCCAATTTCAGAAAAGATTCGTGTTTTAAACATTACTCAATAGCATTAATTTTTTAGCGTACAACATATTGAAATTTAATGACAAATGCAGTAACTGTTTTAGAAGCATTAAAATTAATTATTAATTAAAGTGAAATATGCCGATAAACAGTTATATTATTATGTGTAATTAAGTTTGTGCAAAATTACTCTTTCCTGCAGCTATAACTTTTAAATTTTTACAGAGAATTTATTATTTAATATTGATAAATGTATTTTTATTGTAAATTCAACGTAAAATACGATATTGGTAGATAAACCCAGATAAATTTCATATTCTAATACATCATCGATAATTTGTTTCAAATTTATTTATCAGTAAAATTGTATGCTATGCATTTTAAGTTTTTGGGGAAATTTTTTAGTTAAGATCACAGTAAATCGATGGCTTTTATTACATTGATAATTTTTTGTCCAACGTTTTACTTAAAGTTAAAAGAGGTAACCTAATTATCGTATTAAATAGAAACTGAAAATTTATGTACTTACAATTTTGCATTTAGAGTTGCATCTCAAACGTAATATCCAATTTAACCTTTTATTTTTAACATATTTATTCAGAATTCTAGAAATTACAATAGGTCACCATCTTTCGACTATTAGTTTTGTATGATAATAATAATGCAAGTTTATTTTATTAATTATTGTACTTAACGCATATAAACACTGTCATTATTTCTGTCCAAAATGCAAGTAAAAAATTTAAGAGATCCCAATTTACATTCCATAATCTCAGAGAATACTTACTGTTACTTAGTTTAGTTTTAAAATTACCGAGTACATAAATGAAGGCATCAATTATTGTTAAATAATAACATGAGAATTAATTCACTAAATTGCGTAAATGATCAAATATATATTGACAATAATTGATAAATTATAGTTTGTTTTCGATGTTTTCCGATCTGTGCTTTTACATATCAATATGCAATTCTGCTTTATAAATGGCTCGTTGCCTTCCAAATATCATCGCAATTTTATCTAAACATTAAAATTAAATATCAAATAAAACGGAAAAACTCCGTATTTTGTTAAATTACAATAAAATACATCAGTTCCAGTGACTATAACTTCTAAACCACTTGTCCTACTAAAAATGATGTTGTAACAGTTTTTATAGTAAATTTAATTCTCTTTAATATTAATAAAAAGTATTTTTTTTAACTGTAAAACCAATATAAAATGAGATATGGACAAAGAAAGGACAAAGCAAAAAACTAAAAGCGAACAAACACAAGAGTTTTCAGCTTTCTTTCTGAAATTTATTCGTATTTAAATAACTCCCACCTGGCGCTTATACTAAAACTTTTTAAACTGAAACACAATCATTATTAACTGATATACAATAACATTGACAGTTTAACAAGATTTAGATACGACAAGTTAGTGGAAGTTTATATTTTGAAAGAGGCTTAATAAATTTAAGCGGCAATATTAAAATTTTGAAGGGCAGGCAATTAAAAATTCTTTCAAGTGTTAATGCTGACTTAATAGGCGTTTAGTAAGTTTATTTTAACATAACGTGCGCACCATTAGAATTTGCAACCCTCATGTGGAATAATCATCAACATCAAATTAGAAAGCATGGGGGTGCGTAACAGGCTTGAATAAATATTAATATGTGGAGAGGATCCATATCTATCGTAAGCGATACAGAAAACAGGGAAGCTTGAAGCTTAATGAGCTCATTAACTCGATTTCGCGGTTCCATATACATTAACCTACAAAACGAACAGGCCATGGTTTTAGCAGAATGCCCGTCCGGAACTTGGCAGACTCGTAATATGATATATTGCAGGAAGAGATCAAAGAAAATCGAGACAAGGAAGATGCAAGGAGTGATAATATGTAAGGGTGAACTCATTGTACTGTGGATGTCATTGTTTGAAATGTCTTAAGGATTTCTCTTGAATGGAGCAATTTTAATACTATTTGCTGATACTGTTGTATCTTTCCTTGTATTGGGTAGTAAAAAACAGACAAGATTGCGTTACAATGTTTATCTTATTTAGTATACACAAGGGCTCCTTGACTTACCGCGCGTTATAATATCGCGCTAAATGTAAGAAAACGACGAGAAACCTAAAAAGAAATTCTTTAGTAACCCAATTTCTTTTTTATGATATTATGCAGTAATTTTTTGTGGCACACAAACGTTTAGCAATTCTAAAAATTAGACCAAATGATAATAACAAAAGAACCCGTGCTCTTTTACATTACACTCGTAAAAAGAAACTGTTTCTGTTTTTATTACGGAAGTATGCAGTCGTTTATTATCATTTTATTTAATTAGCTAAAGAAAGTTTTCAAATTTAAATTAGACGAGTCGAAATTGCCTCGCAAGTGTTTCGGCGGCGCCATCTATCAGCACTACACGCTATACAAAAAACTACTCGCTCTTTTTATGTTTACTTGCCAATTTATTATTTGTTTCGATTTTTTAACTTTTCCTCGCTGTACCGCCACTCGTAATTGTAACTTAAGATCGGCAAGTGTATTGATTGATTTGCAATTAATGCAGATATCAAGCTTAACAAATTATTTACGAGGGATTGTTTTGCACCAAGTTGGACACATTATAATTAAATTGCGCTTGATTTAATTTGCGCATAGGTATTTGAGTTATTTCTTCTAATACTTCATTTAGAACAAATTAACAATTTAATTCGAAGCGTTGGCGAAGGTAAAGGAAAGTAACTAGATGAAAAATTTCGCATTGTCGACTATTTTATAAACTTGCAATAAAGGTTGCGGTACGTAACCCAACTATTTGAACGAACCAATCGGAAGAAGAAAAAGAGTTTTTATAAAATATGATTGACGCATAAAGAGTTTACAGGGCGACACGCCCTTTAAAGCTTTGGAAGCTCAATATTGCATTAGTCGATTGGGTATTGCCTGGATGATTTTTGATACAAAGAGCAAGTTGCTGCTATAATCGTAAAAAATATATAATTTAATCTGACATTTTTCCGCTCCAATTAAAATAAAAATTTAGGATGTAATTTGAATAAACAAAGAGAAATACATAATCCCGAACAATGCTCATTATTCCATATTGGCAGAAATCGGCTTATTTTGTAAATAAAAGGAAATGTAGCGAAAGAATTTAAATTTTACAAAGAAAAATGTAATTCGAGCTAAATTTTAAATAATAAATGACGGCCATTTAGGCAAACTCAAGTAAAGTTTGTTGCACAACAAAATTGTGACCATTTATTTAGTGTGCAATTTTGCACCAAGCAAAGCAAATGGATTTGTAAATAAAAATCAAAATAAACATCGCACAAGTAAAGCAAATAAATTACATACTTAGGACTTTTGGATTGCATTAAGAATTTAAGTCATTACTTGGATTACAACTTAAACATAAATTGTAAATAAAGTAGAAAAGACATTAATAATTTAATGTATTTAACTACATAAAAAGTACTACAGTGGATTTTCTGAAAAAAGTAATAATTATGGATTTTCTTTACGAGATAACGCAGTTTGCAAATTTCCTCAACTTTTAACTTTTTTTTTTTAGTTTTTTCAATTAAAATAAATAAAAAAAATAAAATTTTTAGAGAACAAAGAGATCAACTTAAATTACCCTAACCAAAAAACTTGGCAAAAGTTACATTCAATGATCTTTGTAGCATATAAAAGCTAAAGGCATCAATTTGTACTAAGGCGGAACTCAATTTCTCGACGTAATTTCCGAAAAACGACAATAAATTATAAAAAAAGATATGAAACTCTTCAGTAAAAGGCTCATTTGCGTCTCAAACTATTCAGGTTTTATTTTAAAATTATCCTGCAATTTAACTCTCTTAACGGTATCAATTTTCTATTGCAATTATGCAACTTCGAAGACTTAATCGATTTCATTTTCCTTTTAAATGTGAAACCTTAGTAAAAGTCTGTGCTTATAAAAGCTGTGTATTTCAGTCGTTCAAAATTTGATTTATTTTGCTATTCTTCCAACAAATGAGTACTGAGAGAATAAAATGGCAGTTTCTCGCATGAGAAATTCAAACTAAAATTATTCAATCTACAAGTCTGAGAAAATTTACTCAAGCAACCAGATGATATAATAACAAAAATGTCTTGGCACGATTACATTTAAATGAAAGTTTTATGTTTTTTATTTAAACAAATTACCTGAAGTTGTTCATCTCTTGCAGTATACAAGGAATAAGATACCTACAAAGGTTCCATTACAATGGCAATTTTTTTAATTCTCAAAAAATATTTTTTTAATTTTAAAGCTCAGAAAATAATTTTAGGATTTTACTATAATATATTTTATTAGATTTGCCACTGAATATCAAGCAGTATTTTATTGTATTTTTAAAGTTTTTTTATTATAAATTTGGGCGGGGGGGGGGTATGACGAAACTTACTTCCGGAATATTCCTGGAATAAAAAAAATTTTTGAAGTCTTCATGAATTCGCGGGAAGAGTGCCTAATTATAATTTCTGTGACGATCACTTTGCAATTAACTTTTGTTTTTTTTTATAAGACTCACAATATCTTCAGGCTTGAAGGAAAACAAGCATTTGAGCATTCTAGACGGAAAGTAACTGAAGCGAACACAGAGTAAACATTCGATAATTGCAAACGATTCAAATAACTCCACCAATCGAACCGAATTTACTGCAATAAAAATCAATTGAATTGGTGGTATTTTTAGTGCCTGTGGCCCCAACAAATTGCAAATCAATCGAACTTTGGGCACATTCACATTTCTCACACTTACCCAATCACCTCGAGGGCTTTACATCTTACTATCTTAATTAATTTACCAAAAGAAAAAAATAATTTAAAATCAATGTAACTTTTTTGTTGTGTGCTGCGTAATATTGTCATACAATATAATATTTTTATAAAAATAACTCAAAATAATAGTCAAATTACCGCAGTCAAGAATAAAAATTGTTGACAATTGAAAAATGTTAAAAATCTAAAAACCAGCGAAATAAAGAAGTAACCTGTAAGTTCCGGTCTCATCAAAAGAGATGTTATTATGAACATTCTCTTTATCTCTTTTGTAGCATCGTTATAAAACAATCCATAACCTGTACGTTGAAATATAATTGGTTTAAAAATATAAATATAAACTCGTTCCTGATTTAAAAATTTTTCTTGTAGAAAATTATTGTATCCTTTGCCTTAGTGAACTATTAGCCAAAAGAAGAACAACTTGATTAAAAAAAAGAACCTACCACACTAAAATACTAAAATGATGAAAAATACTGATTTTTTCATAAAAATCACTTCCACGTAAAACTTTAAAAACTTGATAAATTTTATATAGTACAACTGATAGGTTAATGTTCACCTTTAAATATTACTTTTTTGTAAAATGTGACGTATGAACAAATGTTACCATAACCTTTCATTCAAAAGCAACAATATAAAAAAATTAAAACCAAACCCGCTGAAAATTAATTTGTTAATATTAGTTTAGTTTTACTAGACAAATAACAGTTTCACCATGAGCCGTCAGGCATGTTGTGCAAAGTGTATAAACAACACTAATGAAATAACAAAATACACTAAACAGTAGGTACACCTCCAAATCATTTAAAAAAAGGAAGCAAATTCAAAATAATAGATTATTTTAAGTAGTTATATTAGTAATGAAATGGGGAGATAATTGGTTTTGACCCTTCCCCCTCCCTACTAAAGAAACGAAGTTACTTTTTAAATATTTTTCTTAATTTAGGTATTATAAATAAGTTAGCACGTTTAGGAAAAATTTCTACGCTTAATTTGTGCACGTCTACATTGTGTTTGTTTTGCAATTTTGCAAAAACATGCAATTTTTTTATCTCTCTCACAAGCTTCATTAAATCAATACCTACTTGAGGATATTTTAAAAAAATTTAGTTTTCAAGACAACCACAGCATTTCATGTCACGTAGGAGATCTTATTTCCAATTATCCACTACAATCATTAGAACAGTCAGGCAATAATGAAAGAAATAGAACAGCACAAACCTGCATTTGTATCGTTTAAATTTCTTGTGTTACAAATTAATAAGATTATTATTGCGATGTAAGCGTGACTAATTGCAATGTAAATGTAATTTACTGGCAATAAAACTATGTTGTAACTTCTTATTAATCTATTACCAGAATGTTAAGAGGTTAGAACTGCGAGGACGGCGATAAATATAAATAGGCGAAATATTCAAAAGCCAAATTTTTTCAAAATTGCAAAAAAATTAAACTAAATTAATAACGATTCATGCAATTATTATTAAAATACGAAATAGAACAAAAGTTTTTTCTTCTTTAATTAAAAATGAACTTTCCATCGACCTCCAGTGTCTCTTTTGAACTTTCGAACTAAACGCGCTTTGATTATGTCCTGAAGTTGTTTTCATTTTAACGACATATACTACATATATGCATATTACGTTTTTGTTTGAATTATTTTCTATCAAAGAAACTGTACCACCTCGTATGGTGCCGTTTTAATCAAGCAGAAGACATCAAATGCCTTTGAACGCTCGCTAAAAAGAAAACTGTATTTTATAACGTTAAAAGTGTCATTGGGGGTATTTCGATTCAATTAAAATAATAGAAACCGTCTTTAACTTTAATAGGTGAAAACTGCTGAAAATGGATAAAAAAACTCTAAAATCGCAATAAAATAAACCCATCACGTAATTAAAAATCGTCCAAACTCTCAATAACAAAAATCAATAGCGGTTCGCAAAAAAACGAACATAATTAAGCCTCTTTTTTATTTAAAGATGTTAACAAAAATTAGCTATCGAGTTAATGAAAATACAATGCTTCAGATTTGGCAAGAAAATCGATAACGAAATCAAATTGCCAATTTTGTAGTCGTCGACAGATACACAAATTTAAATTTACATTTAAATAATTTAAATCAAATCTACCTTATACCTACAAATTTTTTCAAATCAAAGTTAGATTTCGTTTTATTAAATCAGCGAGTGGTATAAATTTAAATTAGTGGCATAAAAAAGTACCAACCAGCGTTTATGTAAAGCAGAGTTAATAGAAATTTGAAGGCGGTTGGTACTACTACATATAGTAATTACTTTCAACAAATTTAATTACGAGTGGTTTTCGTAACAGTAAAAACGAGGAAGAACTAAAGGGTCGAACAATAAAGTCAGGTTCCTGAGTTATGTGTCAATTAGGGGAAAATTATTTTGGGAATAAATACTTCATTCCACCTCTGATGTTTATTAATACATTTACTGGCGCAAATTTTTGTATGATGAATCCATAAAGTGTTAAGTACTTTGGCGTCGCAAATCTTCTCTAATCTTACACATTGTTAATCTACCCTTACTTTACGATCCCTGCTATCACGAAGCAGGTGTGAGTCTCCTCCAACATGTCGAAACCGTTTCAACAGTTAGCGGAGAGACTGATTTACTCCGCATTTTCTCAAGCACCGTTCATTTTTTACCACAATTCCACGTTGCCTTTCACACTTCCTAAATAGGTTATTTTAACTGCATTCGCTTGATTTTTATACCCAAAAGGTTTTTGCAGCGAAACAAAATTTGCAAAGGAAAACGCTTTAGAGCGAAAATCGATTTTCTATTTGAAAACGCTTTTAAAATTTATCCGAAATCCACTAATTAAATAAAATAGCAAAATCCGAACAAATATAGCCTAGTTTGTATTGAGGCAAAATCTGGCGAACCGCTTAAAGTTATAATAGTAAAAAATTGGCGCTTTGCCAATAGTGCAGTTGTGGAATGTTACGTTATTTTTTTGTAATATAGAACAACTTCGAGGCTGGTGTACAACTTTTAAGTTATTACGATATCCTGACTGCTTCAGGATAAATCGGGTCCTTATTCTTATACCTCCAGTCGGTGAGTAATACCGGTGGTATTAAAAAATATTATGATCTCCGTGAATAATTGGATTCGTTTGTTATAGGCGATTCGAAATCAATAAATTTAAACGTTGCCTCCTCACGGGTAGAATATTAATCCTGGCCTTATGGTAGGTAAATGTAGGCGGAAGGATTATTAAAGTTGTATTAAAACAAATCCCATTAAATCTCGAAAATGTAAAGTTAAAGCAAGCCAATAAAGATCAGCGTTATTATAATATTCTAACTCGTGTTTAATAGAACCGATGGCGATGTGGATTGCTTAAATAATAAATTTTATTTTATGTACGAGAGGAGAGGATCCTTATTATTTATGAAAAAATTGCACGCTTTCGCTCGAAAATGGTCTCGTTACATAGAAGCTCACTATCGTTCATAATTTAATGGATCAGATCCATTTTCATAAAATAAAACATGTAATACAATATCTGCAGTATCATAATAAATCACTGACCTTTCTAATCTAGCCGAGGATATGTGGTCGAAAACGCACACGTTTGCCAACACAAAATCGTAATTTATATTTTTATGGTTACCTTTTTTGGATGCGTGAAAGCTGTCCTGTGGAGACATTTTTTCAATTTGAGCGCTAAGTTTTGATCTTGGCAAAATTGTCCTGTCGTTGTTGATTTTTTCCACCGCATATCTGAACGCGATCTCCTGTTTGTCGTCGGCAGGATGAAATAGTCCACCTGAAAATATTTATAAAATTTATTCTCAAACGGAAACTTTTCCCTATTTGACAGATAAAAGTTTATAATTCTGAGAGTTAAAAAATGTTTCGTGGAGTAGTGCTTAAGAGTAGAAAATCCTGTTTGATGAGTCTTTTATTTTTCTTAAAAAGAATGTAAAAGTTGCGTTATCTGTAGCTGACATTAAGGATTTGCTAAATCCTATATTGCATAACAAATGGCTACCAACTCGGTGTTATTGTATCGCTCTTACTAAATTGTAACACGAAGATTTTCTGCAGTAAAAATGAATTACTAATTCCGACTAGATAATTATCATTAAGCTCGTAATTCAAAGCAGCTGTTTTTCAAAACTAAGTATTAAAAAAAAATGAAAAATAACGGTTTAAGCTCGAAGCTTCTTATCAGCTTTTATGTTTTCATCTTTATTCGCACTTAAAAAGATTAAAATCAAATCTTTTTATGCTTTTATCAATGCATATTTTTATCTTCAGTACATGGAACGAATTAGATAAAACAAACAAAAAAGTTTAGGATCCATAATTTTTTTCACTTTGTTTTGCCAAAGAATTTAAAGCCGATTTGCCCGAACCAACAGATTCATTTTAAAATCTAATAAGATTGAAACATTTTTGTCTCAATCAACTAAACCTGTTTGGAATATAAATGCCGCTTACGAAATAAAAATATCAAAATTTTAGGTTCAATTTTGGTACTTAAATATTTTGCGGGGAAAAATTCGAGTCCCTTCTCGGGCGCCAAATTGTTATATCAACAGTTTTTAATTGGGTAGGTGTCTGATCTGCCGGTAAAAAACAAGATGCAGTGAACTTCTGCATATTCCTAAATCGGAAACGACGCTTTAAATTCAAGGTAGAAAATGGAGGTTTACCTAACTTCTGTGTTTTGTTTTAACTCTACGATCTAAATCGATTTCGACGATGTCGACACGTCACGAAATAAGTTGAACCTTCATTAGTAACGGTTATAGATCAGCTAGACAAATGTCAAATTTGTTAAGCTAGACAAAAACAAATGACACCTGTATTAAATTATTATTAAACAAAATTTCAATCGCAAAATAGTAAAATAGTATTTGGTAGAAAATCAATTGATGCGGATAATTGAAAATTGCATGAAGTAATCTTCAAACGAACACTGCATATGTAGCGTTGCCGAAAGCAATAAATATGGTAGAGCACTGGTGCATCGCGAACATGCAGTGTTGTAATCTTTATAAAAAGGTTGATAGTATAACTTATCCTTACAAGATCTAGGGTAGAGATATTAATAGACGTAGGTAGCGAATGAAAAGATTTAGGTGTTCTGTTCGGCGCAAAGTTAAAATCGATCTTAGTATTATATTGAAGAATGGCGAATTAAACGTGATCACGATAAAACTTTGCCCAAAACAAATACTATATTTTCTATCTGAACAATTACAGCTAGTAGCTCCTCCTCCGAGGAACTCCTTGCATACAGATGCTTGCCGACAGCTGAGCGATAGGTGGTGAGTTTGTAAACCAAATAAAAACTCAACCCGAAAAATGACGAATACACCGTGTCAAGGTGGTAGACAACTAACGTACTTATTAGAGAAATTTCCAAAATGTTGAATGGAACACTTTCTTTGATTCTGTTTGACCTTAACATTAAACAAACACGACAAAGACACAAAGTTAACATTAAAAGTAGTATGTAATAAACTGTACATTGCTTAAAGATGAACGTTGAGTGCCATATATAAAGAGTACTATGTTATACAATAAAATAACAACCAAACGTGTGCACACTTCACGCTTTAAGAGCAAACTTTCTACACTTACAAGTTTCTACATTAATGTTATATTTGTATAATGTTTTAGTATTTAATTATGACAATCGTAAAATTCAGCATGTCAAGTCGTTTGCATTATACGATTCATGATCAAAGTGAATAAAACCATACGTCACGTACAACACGATGCGAAGCCTTTTTGCGGTTTTTGTCAAGTAGCGACTTAATTATTATTAGATCGCCAAAAACAGTTTATTTATTTAAAACGTGGCGGCGGGAAATTTAAAAATTACTTTCAATATTACACTTTCTAAGACTAAATATTAAATTTGCCCGCGCAATTTTGAATGCAGCTCTTAACATTACAGAGAATTTCTTATGATTATTAGTATAATTTAATCAAGAATTTTTTAGAATAATAATTAGAATAGAATTTTTGAATAAATCTGTTAGAAAGTAATTAAAAATAAAAGTTTGTAAAAACAAAATTCGATAACAAAACCGCCAGTTTAAATTTAAAAAATTTATTTTGTTTATTCATCTGAATTTGATTATAATGTATAATTTGAATCTTTTGTTAATCAGCGTTTCAATACTTTTTTTTTTAAATCGATCCAGAATAAATATATCTTTTTGTTTGTGCCAAACAAATTTTACAATATGATATTATTAAAAATTTATTTAGATTTAAATTATCTCCCAAAGTCCCGGGAGTTATTAAAATTCACATTTGATCGAAAAACTTCTTAATAACCACCTGTAGATGGACAAGCAGGAGTTGGTTAATTTTATAGCTCTGTTTTTTTCTTACTTTTTAAAACATCGGGTGTGTACCAGGAACCACTTTATTATTTATGAAATTTTAGACAAGCCGCCCCGATCAATTTATTTTAAATTATATGAATACATAAAATATTAAAGATATTTTAACCTTATTTGCTCATTTATTCATAATAAGCAAAGTGCAAATAATTTAATAAAAATTCTTACGTTGCCTTGCGATGGTGCTCTCACCTTTATTACGAAGCTTATAAGCAAACCATCACGATGCAGTAATTTACGAGGGTGGGTTTCATTCAAATAAGGAAAGTAAAAAATGGAAAAAGCATAAAAATGCTATTTGTAATATAAAGTAATTTTTCGGGCTTTTTCCTACGCGCGGTTCACTTAAACATTTATATTGTTTTTCTTAATTGTGAAAACTAATTTAAAATTTTTCCTTCTAATAAATATTACTTTTTACAGCTCGGTTATCTTGCCTTCTACTGCTCTTTTCGACACTAAAAGGGTGCCAATAAAGATAAGAATTTGTGTTAATATGTTTAATTTTTTGCTACATGTTAGTGCAAGTATGTGGAAAAAGTGCAAAGTAATGAAATTTTATTTCCCCAGAATTCCGTTTGTTCCACCGTCGGTCGTCTAATATGAAAAATTCATTACTTATTAACCGACTTGTTCTTTAAATTTGAATCCCGGTCAAAATGAAGGATAGGAATTTAATATTTTCGAGGCAGAATAATATCCGGTTTCGGTTTTGTAATTTCGTTTATACAAATAATGTAGCGAAAATCAAATCACCAAAAGGTAATGTTTCGGAATTTTGCGCCACTATCAAGCCGATGGGTTTGAGATGAAATGAAATTATTATTATGCCGTTATAGTTTCCACTGGGTGAGTGCTATGTTATTTATGTATCAACGATCTTAACCGCAACCGTGTGATATGTACTCACGAGGTTGTGCATTTTGCTATTTGTGTTAAACAGATCGTAGAATTTCGCTAGCAAGCCATAATTACTTGTACGCATTCTATAATTACACTTGTTAGCTACAGTTACCAAACGTTTGTTATGCTAACACGTGTCAACTACTCTGTTCATTAATATAATTAGCGGTGCGTGCTGCATTTTCATCATAAGAGCTGAATATACACCGAATATTCGAGATAAGGATATTTACATACATTTACCATACCGAATTAAATTCTAAAATTTCGTTACACGAGACGAGTCAACGAAATTTTATTGCACTCATGACGAGTCACATGCACAGCTTTCTGTAAATTCTCGTTTATGTGTAGATTTTATGGGGCCCTTTGATAAGCTAGAAAAATAAAAGTTAACCCACCACGAAATGATTATTTAGATCCTTTAAGAGTTCAGTATTTACAAACTTTTCCGATTATCCGATAATACACGTTTTATAAACAAAACCTTGCCTTCTATCGGATTGACAAACTTTAATTTCCAATACTAAAAGAACTTGAACAACTTTTATGTATAAAGTAAATAAATCAGAACCGATTAAACAAAGATTCGAGAAAGTTTCATAAGTTACAACAATATTTTTCTGGAGGATTATTGTGCAATATCGGGAAGACCTTAATCTGCTTTACTTTTCAAAATTGAATATTTCCGTAAACCGAAACTATCTTGAAAATTTACAGAAAGCTTGCTCTTTTTTATTCAACTCTGATTTATTCAGTCGTGGCGTTTGCGTAGACTTTTTTAAACGAGGAAAACTTTTCGTTCAGGGAAAACTTATTAATTAATATTTATCTTTAAGCTATTTCTCTGTGGTTTGAATTTTGGTTTAAGTCGGTTTAACATTTGTGCAAAATGCAAAGCATATGTGGGGAGATTGTGTAGTAAAATTGTCGTTATAGCAAACTACCGTCCTTGAGACCAATCCGACTGAAAGGATAAATTGAGTTCTAAGGAAACTACATGATATGGGATAAAGGATTTGTGGACAGCAGCGTGCGCAGTTCTAATAGCAAAACGTGAGATTGCTTAGGACCATGTAATATGATTAAGCTTATAGCAAACTATCACCCTCAAGCCAATTCAACCAAAAGACTAAGTTGAGTTTTAAGAACGACGCTGCCGATCTTGGTTAAAACACCAACTCATGAGCGTGCGCAATTCGAACAGCGAAACAACAGGTTCTTAAGACTAGATGGTAGGATTATGCTTATAGTAAACTATCATCCTCAAGCCAATCCAACAGAAAGGATAAATTAAGTTCTATGAACAATGCTAGAAGTTTTGATCCAAGAAACTTACAAATAAAAAAACAAAGTAGTACATTTTTTGAGTTTAAGTAGCTAACTATTGAAATTAAAATGTTTATTGTAGACAGTATTGTTTGAGCAAAAACCAGAAGCAATTGCAATACAAAGAGATAGGGTAAGTGAAAATACGGAATATTATTATTACTAAAAACAAATAGAAGACAGCAATTAAAAGAAAAATCTTCTAAATTGAAATAAAAAAAATAATTTTAATAAATTCAGAAAGACAGTACGAATAAAAGACTACAAGGCAACACCGGCTGTTGATGAGAGTGAGTGCAAATTTAGTCAGATTATTTATCGAATTAAATTAAATATACAAAAAAATTCGGCTTTTCCAATTTAAATTTTTTATATGTATGAGTCAAACAAAGATCAAAAATGTACTGCATTCTGAGAAAGGTTAAATTGATCATTTTTGTGCTTTTTTATGTGCTATGTCTGGTTTGTTACACTTATTTTTAACAATGGGTAGGTTAAAGCTAAATGTTTTTAAAATAAAGAAAATTTTAAATACTTTTTTTGGAGCACAAAACAAAAGCTGCTTTGATAGAGTTGGCGCTGTTATAAGCAACTAAACAAATGATTGTTTCGGAAAAGGTTAAAATAGAACAATGTAATAATAAAGTTTAAATTGAAAAAATATTAGAAAGTATAAATGAAACAAGCCCTCGTATTAGAAAGGGTAAAAATCTTAGTTTTAATGTTTAAAAATAATGCAGATTCGATTTTAAAAATATGTGTTTTAATTTAATTCTTCACAAATAGCAATATCCTGTTAAGGGGTAGGCAAATAACTGTGTTTTGTGAATATGTAACAAAGATATAGTGTCTCTTTTTACCAACAGTAACCTCGGTGGTTTTTCAAAGATAATATTTAGTGGCTAGCAGTGGTTAGATTGTGCCTTGCTTTATTGATGGCAGCAATCACAAACCCAGGGAAACCGACGGTTTTATGTGTCCTCCAAAATCACGTTAACTATTAGACCAATGACCGTGTCTTTAATACAAAAAAATCAATAAAGTTTGCCTACCCTGTACCTTGCGTTTATCATTCTTAAAGAAGTAATAATAAATAAATAAATGCGCTTCCGTTTTCATTGATAAAATTGAAGACAACATAAATTCGAATTGAAACAATGGTCGGCGATAAATTTTTGAGCTTTTTGAGAATAAAGCGGAACGCCCACATCAAGAACACTTGTTCTTAAATTTATTAAAACTAAAATATTAAATTATTACATTATAACAACATACAACTGAACAATAAACGAAGCCCTAAATTTTAAACTTGGTTTACTTATCCGAAATTTGCTTTATTTCGTGGTTACTATAAATCACGAACTCGTTATTGGATATTCTCGAACGCTATAAAATTTATGAAAGGATAAAAATGAATCGCCAGGATTCTTAAAATAGCAAAAATACAGTTTTGCAAGTTAAAAAATAAATTTTTTTTCTTAATATTTTATTCACGAAACTATCTAATTGAGATACATAAAGTTTAATAAGTTATTTAGCATGGACCGGTAATCTGGGTGAGTTTGGTACGCAAGCACATACAACCTAATGTATGATTTATGTCCTGAAATTCACATCCTGAAAGTTTGCATAAAGAAGCTTTTAAGCGGAACTTGCATGTAACTGGTTGGATAGTATCATTAAGTTCAAAGTGAATTATTAATTTAGCACATAAAATAATCAGCGTTAATAATTCAATAAATTCAATTTCCGTTTTTGTGTACCCTAAAATAACGAAATTTACTAATTAATTTGAAATTCTAATTAAGCTCTTTTGTTTTTCCTTTTAATCCCGTTAATTTTTAATTTCCACAAATGAGATTAATTAATGCAGGTAATACATTTAATTAGAGGAAATTGGGGTTGTAGTTTCTTTTACGATTTGTTTTTCAACTCAAAGAGCTTACAAAACTCAACTTTTGTTCGCAAAAGAAACTTTCCCAATTAATTTACCTAAATAAAATAGCGATAGGTACACTCAATTATGGCCAAATACATTTTTAATGTTCAGTTTTATTTCTGGTAGCGATTTAACGTTTATTCGCAATATAGTGCGTAAAAGAACCTGGTTTCGAGACTTGAATCGTAAATAGCTATTATGTATCTAACATTCACAAGCGGTTTGTTTTATCGCTCTCGGCCACACACGACGACACATTTCAATAATATTAATCTTGTTTTCGACATATATTATGATGCCGCCTAAGATAATAATTATAATTTTCCTTCAAGACATGCACTACGTCAACAATTACCGTTCAATTTTTTTTTTTAATAATAAACATCAATGCATCATTTATTATTACTTTACGAAGGCAAATTACTAGCACCAAAGTATTGATTTTGTATTACGACAAAGTCCAGACTCCGTTCCAAAAACTATCATATTATTAAAGTGTCGCAGCATATAATACAAACATCATAAAACATAATTTTCCTCCTCTTAATGGAATTACGAAATTACCAAAATTTATTAAATTTTAAATAAAGTTATTTATGTAATGAAATGTTAGGTACTCGTAAAATTACATTTCCGTCCCTATTTATCCAACGAAATTTTTGTTTAATGAAGATATTTGAAATCGTTAGAAGGTTCTTTAGCGCTTAAGCAATCAGAATAAAAGTCATACTTACTTTAAGCGAAAATTAGATTTAAATTTGCTGCTACAATTATCCGAGTCCTTTTACTTCTACAGCATTATGTAGCTTTCTTTGTGAGATTACAACTTTATGTACAAAATAAGATCATTCGTTCAACAAATTAGCTTTTGTTAGGGTTTAAACTGTAATAAAGTTATTCTCCAAGTCGTAAAGGTGCATTTTAATGGTTTGAGCGATCGTTTGATGAAAATGGACAAATTGCAAAATAATATAAAAAAACAATAAATCCTAAGGAGAATGGAAACCCGAAACATTTCAACATTATGAAACATTAACAGCTTTTAACGACCCAATTGTTATATTCAATGATGTTATTATGAACTTTACTTGCCCCCTTCCCCTAATAACGATAAGAGCTTTCAACTGAAGCTACCGTGAACTAAACTATTTAATCTAGATCCAAGGTACGTTTTGCAAGGAACCACCGCGACCTGTGTCGGCGGTAGTGGTACTTGGTTGAAAACCATACCTTTAGCTATGCAGAGAACTTTTACGATGATTCCCTCTTGTGTAATAAATTAATAAAAACGTCTTGCGACTCTTCAAATGGGCCTAATAAATCGTACATTACAGATGACATGACTGTATAAGATATAAAACAAAATAATTGGTCTGCTTTAAATCGGGTAATAAAACAGAAGCTTTAAAATGCACATGATAAATTTAAATTTCTACATTTTATATGTCAAGTAGATACAATTTTATTTATGCCGTTCAAGCATGATAAATCATGAATATTTCTTTGAACGTAATTGTTTTATTTCTGCCAAGTGTCGCTTATTTTGTAATTTTAAATTCAAAAATTCATTGAACGTTAAATCCGTCGAGAAGGATAATTTCTCTCGTAAAGTTTTATTTACTCGGGGGTAAGAACTCAGTTTTTCACTGCCATCAAAACTGCAAAATTGAATTTTATTATTAAAACATGATGGTCACCAATATGATTACAAAATAACAGAAGGTGAAATATCTAATATCTGCTGCTTTTGTGAATCTCAATAGAATTTATTATTATTTTTTTGAAGTAAACACATTCAATAAAAACGTGAAATTGTTTATCTTTGCCGGCTGTACTTCACGAAATCTCCTATTTAAAGCTATTATAACAGACACCAGAAAAAAAAATTGTAACAGAAGTGATTCTAATCGCTTCTTGTGCCCTAAAAGTACATCAGTGGTATACTTGCACAAAAAGAGTGTGCCTAAAATTTTACGTAAGAAATTCTTGATCACAGGACAAAGTTTTTTAAATTTTGGCTCAAATGATTTTCAAGTAAAATAATTATTTTCCATTGAAACTTTTGTATTTAATATAATTAATAAGAAAAATAGATAATACATATAATTTAAAAAATTTACATAATATGTAAAAAACGGATAGAGGTTAGATATAACTAACTTTTAAAAGTTGTGATAGTGAAAAAAGCAAGTAAACAGGAAGAAGAACATTAGATTAGAATGTTTAAGATTTATACCATGTTTGCATCTACGATTTTCATTACATATAGATTTTTTCTGTAATATTCCTTTTGTATCAGTATTTTTGCCAGGATTTACTCTTTGATGAATCCATTAAGTACGCCGTGGAAACTACTCAAAAGTTTTAATTTTCATCTCGTATCTTCGGCGAAATAAACAGTGTTGTTTCGAGATTGCACCTTCAGTGCAGGCTTAACTTTTATTTGTTATGTACTTTTGAAATTGTGTCTTCAGTACAATATAGGTTTTAACTTAATGTTTGTATGTCACTGAATTTAATTTTTAACGAAAAATTGTCACAGATTTAATATGTCAAATAATGTAAATATTTTTGTACCAGTTATTTAGCCGCACTTTGTATAACGAACGGTATAATTAAATCAGAGGATGAATTATACGCTACAGTTGTTTGATATGCTCTATTTAGCAAATTAGTCAATAACTTCTCGGTCAAATTAACCAAATGATGTCAGAAGAACATCGGAGCAACATAGTATTATTGAGTTTGTCTGAGTACCTACTGCAACATATACTACATAAAGTATTTCTACTGTGCTTTTTCATACCATGTACCAAATTTCCTTTCATCGCTAAAATAATGTAATACTCTTGAAAGTTTTGTCAAGTTATAAAGGTATAAACTATTTCAGTTTTCCACTTGGGTATACTTCAATATTATAATATATTAACAGTTTTACATAATATTTCGATGTAAAGTAGTTTTTAAGTGAAGCAAAATAATATAACTACTAATTTATTTTATATTACGTGTTTTGTTACATTGTACAAACATTAAGTGTTTTGAACATCAAGGAATAATATTATAAACATGAGTAGGTAGCACAAAGAAAATTAATCATATAATTTCAAAATACAAAAATAAATAAAAGCTTTCAATTTGACAATCGCTTTACATTTTTAATGCGATTTTTACGGTTTCTTCCGTAGTTTTAAAAAAAATACTAATACTTCTGAAAGGTTTTGATTCAAGAAAAACAAACAAACGAATTAGATTAATTTTTTTGCAATACTTTTTATCAAAAGAGTTTTGTGCTGTATGCTTGAATAAAGTTGAAAATATTTTAAATTGAGCATTTTGAGCAATAAAATTTTATGCAATACGATTATATTTTTAAAAGCTCCTCTAAAATGCATATCAAATGTACTTTATGCATAAGTAAGTGTTAAAACTTGAAAAAGCTCTTGCCTCATTCAAGTATCAATAAGATCAATATTGATGTAGTGGCTCTTAAATGTGTAAAAGCTTTGGGACGTTATTAAAATTTTCATGTATGCTTAAACACGTGGTTAAAAAGCTCCAAAAGGTCATAAAAATATTGTTATGGTTGCATGTAATAAATAATATTAAAATTATATTTAACTGCCGTAAACAAGTTGTGGGTTTTATAAAATGTAAATATTTAACGATTATTGTGTATTTAACGCATCCATCATTGAATTATTTGAAGAGTTATTACGATACATGTCATTGTCAATAAATTTTCAAATAAACTTATCGGATTAAAAACACATTTATGTTGGAAATTCAAAAAAGTGATTGTTTCCGTTACCACGTTCACATTTTTCCTACTTCATAAGTTAGTGTAAAGTTGCACCATAATGTGTTTACTCTTCGACTACAAACATAACACTACAATAATTAGCTTTACGTTGCGTGAACCTGCCTAAAGATTCTAGTGCCACCTAGAAACGGATGATAGAAGTGGGCGAACAAACCCGCACTTTAATATTCAAATAATAAATGATAATAATGTTATTGTCAGCACGAGGACCAAATTGATATTTAACTGAATTATTTTTTAATTGCTACCGTATCGACGTATAACGTTGTGTTAAGCATTTTAAGCAATAAATTACAACAGATTGAATTTAGGCCACTCTTTTTAATGTGCAACTTCAAGTAATAATGGCTTTGCTCCTAGTTGGCCGGACTTTGTAAAGCTAATAGGATTACTAACGGTTAATAGCTTTAGGCAACAAATGCACAAAGTGTCAGGTATTAGAAATCAAATTACTAAAGATTGATTCCTTACAATAAGTATTAGAAAGCTTTTGCTTTAATTAAATTAGCAATTATTTACGACTATCGCCAAAGTAACAATTTAGTTTGCAAAATTTTTATTGTACGACTAAATTAGTCAATACGTGAAGAAAGATGTGGTGAACCGTCACAGTTTAAGTTTGATTTTTAAGTCAAAATATTTTTTTAAATTAATAATATAGAACCACCCTGCACGTTAAATTAAAAATTTTTTTTTAAATAGACCGTGCTCTTCCCAATGCTTCCTAAACTATTATCCTTAATTTCAAATTGATTTTCCAAGTAGTTTTTTAAATGAGCCTGAAAAACTTTTCTGTAAGAATGAACATTAAGACAATAAATTTCTAGGACAATGGAATAATACTCTTATCCAGCAAGCTATACTTTATAAATACTCGTATTATATTGGAAGTGGTGACGCCCATGATAAGTATTCTGACTGAGTTGCATGAAATCTAATTTCACCATATAACAGTTCTGTACTAAAAGATGTTATGTTAACTGTTTTATTTATTTTAAATTTAGTGCCTTAGTTAGACCAAGAAAAAAATGGCGTTGTACGTCACTGCAAATTGACTTGCAAGGTTATATTATATTATTTTATTAAATTTTGAATTTAAAACTAGCTGGAAGTACAATAATTATCACGAATAATTTAAATTACAAATAATGTAAATATATTGAAATTTATCCAAAACTTATACAGACAAGAATCCGTTTTAGTGTAAAATTGGTAACTGTAAATGTGTTGTTGATTTTAATTTGTCTTAAATTTTAATATAAAATTTGTACAAAAACAATTTTTAAGAATATTTATTAAAATTTTAATTGAATTTTACATTTTTCCACTTATGTTGGAATTTAAAGAGTATAACCGGATAAGCTTGCAAAATCTGCTCCCCAGCGATTTTTAAAAATCCATATCGCGGATCGATTTCTAATTAAAAAAAATTTTTTTCTAAAAATTTTAGCTTTTAAACTCCGAGGGTTACGACGTAATTAAAAAAAAGTGTTTTTAAGTAATTATTTTACTGTAACTATTCTACTGAATATTTTTTAACAAAAATTTTATTGCAAAGAATTGTCGATAAGGGACATTAAAAAGAAATTTTTTTATAATTTTATAACCACCCCTTTTGTTAAAAAATAAAAAGTTTTGTGGTTATACAGTCAAACCTGGTTAAGAGAGAATTCAAGGGACCGTCATTTTTTTCGCTTATAGAGGTTTCTCACTAATCCGAGTTTCTAGCTTATAGAGGTACAAGAGAAGTCTCTCTCACTTACAGAGGTTATTTAATAATATGCAAAATATGCAAAAAAAGTGCAAGTAATATTTATCAACTGTACTTAGCATTACAAATTAGTGAGGATAGTTGATTATATTCTTCGAACTACATTATATAATAACTGTATAAGAAAACAAAACACACACAGTTCCTGAAAAATAAAGAATGAGTCATACATTGCTAGTATTAAATTGTCGCTTATAGAGGTTCAGGCACGAGAGACTCTCAGTTATAGAGGTCAGGGCGAGAAAAAGACTGTCGCTTATACAGGTTTTTACTTCTCACTTATAGAGGTTTTGGGGGTCAAAGTTCGGGACCTGAGAATTATTCTCACTTATAGAGTTTTCTGCTTACCCAGTTCTCTCTTACTCAGGTTTGACTGTATTTAAATATGTTCCTTTCATACGTCACTCACGAATTTTTCACAGAAAACTCCTTTATTACACGGTAAAATTTTCAGCTTGACCCATTCCGTGGAACATGGTAAAAAAATAAAATCGATTTTTTTTCATATTGTCTTCGAATATTATTTACTTGATTTACTTGTAAAATACTACTTTTTTTTAATTCAAGATATAGAATACCTTCTAGGATACTCCATCGTTTTCAATGTTAAAACTAAAATGGTATCTAACTAAATTTTACTGGTAAAATAAGAGTTCTACTTTTTTTTATTCAAAAATATATCAAAAATGTAATTTAAATGTTATTATTATTGAGAATAACTTTTCAATGTTAATATATTTAAAAAAAAAATATCGAATATCTAGAGCCATATCTTTTGGCTGAGTAGATGAATAAAGACTGTACTAGTACACTTAAACTGATAAACCGGGGAGTCTGGGGGTATGGGAGTGCCCCAGAATATTACATCATTTCCAAGAAAACTTAACTTAAAGTTTCCACTTAATTTTAAAAATTTAATGTTCTGCCATTCTATACGGAGGCACTGGAGGGTGTTCCACACCCCCAGACTCACCGGTTTGATCAGTTTATTGGGTCTGGGGGTTTTGGAGTACCTCAGGTTAATCCATCGTTCCCAAGAAAGCTAAAACGGTAACTTACAATTCTACTTAATTCTTAAACATTTAATGTTCTGCCTCCCAATGCTAGGACATTAAAGGGTATTCCACACCTTAAATAAATTATCCAAACCGGGGGGTCTGGGGGGTGTGGAACACCCTCCAGTGCCTTGGCAGAGAAACGTAGAAATTTAAATTTTCAAAAATTAAATAAACACTTTAAGTTACCATTTAGTTTTCTTGAGAATGATTGAGTACCCCTGGGGGATATTCCATACTCTCCAGCCTCCCTGGGTAATACAATTTATAGTTATTAAAAATTAATTAAAATCTTCAGGACAGCTGCGTAGGAGTTACAATTTTTTGAAAATTTTAGATTTCTGATTTAAACAAATTACCCAAACCGGAGTATCTGGGGTGGAACACCCCCAGTGCATAAATTTTGAGTGAAAGTAGACATCACTTCACCATAGCAACGGCTAAGCAAAAATATACTGTAGTTTTTAATTTAGTTGTGATAAATATAAACTATTCAAAATGAAATAAAAACGTTAAGTTACCGTTTTAAATTTTGAGGACGATAATAAATTCTAGGGGTATTCCCCATCAGGATCTATATTCTGATTTATATTTATTTATCCCAGCTTATATTTATAAGAAATGGATAAATTCATTCAGCATATCTGCTTGGCCGTTGATAATATTGAAATACTTCAAATATTACTTCGAAGGTGAGAGTTCGATTTTCCGGGTTCGAAAACGCACTTTTCCCTATAGAAATGGCTATACCAAACGAAAGAACACAAAATACAAGCTCTTTAAGGTGAGGATCAATCTTGTCGGAGTTGTAATAAGGCCACAATTTCATTTTGAAAATTGCAAATTTCCATAAGACCTTGCCTTGCTTTAATGGCGTAACGGAGTACCGGTCTGTGACCCACACCTCCTTCGTCTGGCGGGTCGGTTGACCGGGGCGGGCATTGAGGTCGGGGCACTTAACTGCCCCTATTGGATTAGCTTACAAGCATGTAGGGCTGTCGCACAGTTCTGTCGCACCGCGCAACCGTCGCATCGATCGGACTTTATTTTAACAATAATCAGTTTACAAATAAACAACTACAGTAGAATCCGGATATAACGACCTTCAAAGGACCGGCGATACTATGTCGTACTAACCGGATAACGTACAAAACGGATTATTTCTTAAGTACATACCTAACTATGAAACCTAACTTGAGTAAACATTTTCGTCGTTAAAACCGGTTAGTCGTTATAAGCAAAGTCGCTATATACGAACTCTACTGTATATACAAAATTTACAAATATTTACATAAAAACAACGAAACAAGTACGGAGGCCAGTGGGAGGCGAAGACTTCCAACCACCGGTTGCTCCCTCATCTTCTTCTATCTGGGTCCTATTGGTGGGTTGCTTTTCGGCTTCGTCTAGCGGGGTCTGGTGCCATCGGGTGTCGGGAGGAGATCCGGGCGTGGTTAGCGAATGAGTCCGCGCTATGGGCGGACTGGTTGAGGGGATGACGGGTCGGGACGTCATGGCTGCTGACTGCGTCCGCCGCCTGCAGGATCAGCTTGGGTCTCTTGTAGCGTAGGAAGTCCTCGAGTTGGTAGTTTCTAGCTCGCGGATCTGTGGGTTATCCGAGAACTCCAAGCTGTCGTAGAATTTTACCGTCATGTTGCGGATAAAATCTACGATGGACTCCGTGGCTGAGTCCTCCTGCAGACTGGAATTCTTGACGAACCATGAATTGAATTGAATGAATTTCCCATAAGAAATACATGTAAGTATATTAAAATGAAAAGGTATCGTTCATTCTGTTGGCGGTACGTGCTGTGCCTGGGTCGACAGTGACTAGTGGTGGGAGATACCAGTCGCTCTCAGAGATCCGTCGCGTTAACTTTCAAAATTTTCGAGTTGGAGCCGCTTAAGGGATGTTTTTAATGAGTTTAGCTCGTGTCAAAACCGCTCGAAGCCCCGTACGAGCGCCAGAGGGCGAGGGCGGGTGCGGAGTAGGTTTTGACAGCGCAACCACCTCCGAAACGAATTCACACAAAAAGTGATTTTTTTTCCGAAATTTGATGTCCGAAAACAAATTTAATTTTTTTATTAGCCAATTACACCATTATCTTTCATAATTCGTTGTAAAAACGAGATTCTGGTATATTTACAGTCGCCACATCCTCTTTCAATTTTGGGGCGGGGTTACAGTTCAAAAGAGCCAATGATAAAGTTGCATTCCAAATTAACTTTAAAGCCGTTTTTTCAAGAATGTGTGAACCAACCGCAAATTTTATTTTTTTATCCGCTAATTAGATCCTCATCTTTCATAATCCACTTCAAAATGGTAAAACCCAACCCGGGATTTCGAACCGTCACCTACTTCGAAATTTTCAATTCACTTCTGATAAAACGGCACTGCCTATACGGAGTTTGGGGAAAGAGTAAAACACCTTCCAGTGCCTCGGCAGTGGAAAACAAAAAAATTAAATGTATAAAAAGTAAAGTAAAACCTTTGTGATATCGTTTTACTTTCCTTGGGAATAATGAGATATCCTGGGGGGGTAATACTGCTGCTAAGGCACTGGAGGGTGTTCCACACCCCCCAGACCCCCCGGTTTAGACAGTTAGTTTTTATTAAAATGGAATTGAAGATTTCAGCACATCCGCTTGTTGCTAATTTTGAAAAACTTCAAACATGTTGAAATCTTTAATTTGCTTCTGATAAAACAGCACTGCGTAAACCGGGAGGTGGAACACTCTCCAGTGCCTAGACAGTTGGACGTAGAATATTAAATATTTACAAATTAAGTAAAAGCTTTAAGCTACCATTTTAGTTTCACTGATAACAATGGAGTATCCTGGAGGGTATTCTATATCTTGGATAAAAAATGTAATATTTTACAAGTAAATCAATTGAATAATATTTGAAGAAAATATGAAAAAACTCGATTTTATTTTTTTTTACCATGTTCTACCAAATGGGTCAAGTTGAAAATTTTACAGTGTAATAAAGGAGTTTTCTGTGAAAAATTCGTGAGTGACGTATGAAAGGAACATATTTAAATATAACCACAAAACCTTTTTTATTTTTTCATCAAAAAGGAGGTGGTTATAAAATTATAAAAAATTACTTTTTAACGTCCCTTATCGACAATTCTTAGCAATAAAATTTTTGTTAAAAAATATTCAGTAGAATAATTACTAAAAAACACGTTTTTATTAATTACGTCGTAACCCTTGTGGTTTAAGAGCTAAAATTTTCAGAAAAAAAAATTTTTTTGGTTAGAAATCGATCCGCGATATGGATTTTTTAAAATCGCTAGGGGCAAATTTTGCATGCTTATCCGGCTATACCCTTTTACTTAATTTGAAAATCTTTAAATTCATTCGTAAAACATTAATTTTACAGTTAATAAAACTTATTAAAATATTAATGATTTACTAACTTAATTATATATTTCAAAAGGATTTTAAATTATTGTTAAAAATTTAAAGTGGAAAAATTTAATAATCTAAAAATTTTATGAAAATTTCACTTAACCTGAAAATAATTTTAAATCCTTTTAAAACATAAAAAATTTATAAGTTGTAGCAATAGTAACAAAGAAAAAAAACTCTTATTACCAGAACCTTGTTCTAGCAAAGAAAATGGAACTAGAACTAAACATCAGACGAAGTGAACTAAAAGCAACTAAAGAAATAAAAAAGAGAAAAATACAAAATAGTAACTTAAAACGTGAGAACAATGTTTACACCTAAAAATTGAAAAAGCAAGAAAGAAAAAGTACCAACTTTACCGAAACAAAGGAAAACCAATAAAAAATTCTTTTTCTCTTATAAGAACTTTTCTCCCTAAATCCGCTCTTGAGTCCTTTCGGAATATTGCCACATAGTTGAATGCTTATTGAATCCAATTTTAGGACGGATCAGTCTCATTTTCATTTTTTTGCATTTCCACAGTTTTCTATGCTCTTTTGCTTCTTGACTCTACCCTTCTGCATCTTTTTCTGTTCTTTTCAGATCCTTAATGGCTTCGTACTGCTATTTCGTTTTAGATCTTCTTTACAATTTTTCAACATCCGCTTCATGACTTTTTCGTCCTGGGCTCTAATTACATGACTCAGCTTCAGAATGTCTTTTTCTTCCAATTTCAATATTACTTCCTGGCTTGTTTCCATTCTACGTTGCTTTTCTCTAATCTTCATCAATCCGAAAAATTTTCTCGTTATCTTCAACCAAAGTTTATAACAAAAACTCACTCACTTCACTTTGCACACATTGCATATTCAACTAGAAGTTTATAATTATAATCTTTTATGAAGCCCGGAATAAGTCTTTAAAAAACAATGCCATTGCTTAGTGTTTTATTTTAAACAGTACAAATTTAAGTATTCCAGTCCTGAAAAACCTGACAACTTGTTATGACAATAAACTGCGAATGCAGAAGTGGAAATTGAAGCTGAAGTAAACGAGCTCTGCATATAATGCATCTTATTATATTGCCAAAAGTAAATAAACATTCCAAAAACTTTATTTTTTCCAATTTTGACATATAAAGTGTCACTTCAAAATTGATTGGCGTTTTGAAACGTCTTTGATAACACATAATCGATAAGTGCGTGATAGCACTTATCATTTAATTGACAATTCCAAATTTGACATTTGAGTTTTTCTATTGGTTTATATAAAGTATTTTTGTATATTACACATGCAATTATGTAATAGCTTTTATCACAGGGACAAATTAAATTAAGTCGATCGAGATTTCACTGTATTTTTCCAATTTTTCAAATTTACCATATGATGCACTAAATCAGAAGGATAAAATCTTTTTTAAACATGACATTTCGAGATAAGATAAAACTAAAAAACACAGATTCAGTAATAATTTAGTTTTCTTAATACAAAAAAAATGAAAAGAAGTGCATAAGGATAAAAGTTTTTAATTTTTTGGTAATTAAACTTAAACTTTTACTCTCGAAAACGAATTAATTTATCATTAAAATTTAAGACAAACAAACAACAAAACAATTATAGCAAATTGTATTTTAACAAAGTCTTTACATACGAATTACACACGTTTAATTTAAATTATATGCAAATTTTTGTTTTTATACAACGTTGGGCAAAATTACAAAGCTATACAAAAACACAGTTGTAAATGCTTTTATATTCGCACAACGCAAAAAACGAAAATTCTTCCGGCTAAGTCTTACCTTGGGGAAACAGTGTTGTTGTGTGTACAAAATTGCGGGAATCCTTTATCTTGACTAAGCTTTGAAGCAATCAATTGTTGCAACCGATAAACAATCGAATTATTTAGGACAACGATTTTGTTTTTTAAAGAAAGCGTTAGGTCATCTTTAGAAATTTATCAATCTGCATAATTAATTAACCGTTATATTTCATATCTGCTGCGAAACTGTTGGTAAAAGTAAGGTAGCTGTGGCAGGATCGAATTGAATTTTGTTCCTGTTTGGTGTTTTGTTTGGGAGCGATATTTCCCAAAAATTAGAACAGAAATAATCTCTTCGAGATCGGCAATGCAGCGTGCCAACAGACTTTCGTTATCTCTAACTGCTTTCAGGTTACAGATTATTTGTCAAAAATATGTCAATGCAGGATAATAACTTCTTTGCAAATATCATCAAAACTCAATGTAAATAAAATTAAAACAGACATTCAAAGGAAATTATGCATAGCATTTTGAGTTAACATTAAAATATAAAAAAAATGTTATATAAATTAAGAGTTCTGAAAAGTAGAGCTTAAATGAGATTTAAATAACAGGGACTACAAAGGCGCGTTGTTAAACAAATTTTCATTTGGAAAATTACAAAAGAAAATGAAATTCAACAAAAAACAATGATTATAAGACGCGTTAATAATGAAATACGGAAAGTGTAATAAAGATTAATCTTACCTATTTTTATTACATCTGGAAGTGGAGTAGCAATATTAAGAAAGAAAATCGTAGAAAGCAACTGTAGTTTCCACTGCATCTCAGTTTCATCTAAAAGAAAAATTACCATTATTTTCAACATGTTACATCGAAAACGACCAGACAGAGCATAACATACTTGATCATGCCTGCCATCCCATGTCATAATTTCAAAGGAATTAACGTACATAAAAGAGTACCGAACAAGAAAAATTAATCTTCTTCTCGTCATACCCTACATGTAGTGCAGGATGATCCTATCGTCTGTGACGTACGTCAATCTGCAAAACTGCGAATCGGCCTAGCAAAGTGGACACATAACGCAATGAGTTGATTTAAAATTTTATTTCGCCCGGAGTCGAACCGTCGTGCGAGGGTTTCGTTTTAAAAGTCTCTAAAGTATTAAATCGCATGCTAAAATTAAATTTTGCAGGGTAAATGTTCATTTAAAAAGTTAAATCTTTCGAAAAGGAAAAGTTTTAAAAGAATTTTTTTTATTGTGCATCATCAATTTTTTTCTGGTCCTCTTAAGATTAGTTTTACTAAAAGCTTACTGTTGTCATTAGCTCAAAAAAATATAATAGCATCAAGAAAGTCATCTTTCTAGAACAAAACTTTTTGATTATGTTTTTTGTTGTTGTAGGCGAGTATCAATCAGTAAAGGAGCAAATAAAATTTGTCCTCTTAAAAAGTAATTTTATATACTGGAAAGGTTTTGCAAAGTTGTCCATTTAAAAATTAAAAATTATTTGTGGGTACTTCCCCCCGAAAACAAAAAAGATCGCGATTATTGTTAATCATTGTTAAATCGTTTATTAAATAATATTTCCGAAAAAGCCATTGTGGTTCACCCCAAAAAATTAGTTCGCTCGCAGTCGCAGAGCTTTTGAGTTTTAACAAAAGTTTTGCCAACAAAAGATATTATATGCTTAATAAAATTTTTATTAAATCTGCGCAGTCATATTGCCTCTTCAATGTACGATACATATACGTTCCCAAAAACAAAACAATTTTAATATCAAATTTCTGCTTATTATTAAGTTTCGCAAAATCTTCGATAGATGATTTATATTCTTAACGTAACTTTAAAAATATAAGTCATCTGTTACAATGCTTTTAATCAAATTTATGAAAAAATGATTGATAACTTAATTTTATATTTTGGCATAAGTGAATTATTGATTCCATAAAAAAGTTCATTTTACGGCGCCACTATCGATTTTTCATTTTGGTTTTTACGTGTTTGCTTTGCATATTAAAATTTTAGGTGAATTTATATTATGCTGTTTAGGCAAAAACAGCTAAGTATGGGGGTAATATTTGAATTAACCGCGCTGATGTACATTTACCGCCAAACGGTTTAATTTAAATTTCGAAGACTTTAAAAATGGAAGGCTTAGTTTTAGCAATAAACAATCCAGGAGTTAGGCATTAAATTTATCTTTCACAGTCAAAAAGCACTTCTCGTTTTGTCCAGCATTCGATCGTCTTCCACCGAACGATTCAGAAATATCTATTCCACTACACAAGAGAAACTCTCAGTTTTATCGTCCTTTTTATCGCTGAGTTAGTAGAAAATCATATTTAATGCTTTTTCGATCTCTCCGAGTCTGCCCATAGGTAGAACGTACAAATTTGACACGAACACTGTCATTTTCACGTACGAATGACATTTACTGCCTTACTATTCAATACAACTACCAAAAATTGAGTGTTCTCAATTGAATTGGGTACTTCTTCATTTTATAAACCTTAAATGTCTCATCATTTTTTTAAAAATACGAGCAGGTTTTCCGCGTTCATCAAAAATTCCACTATTGTTTGCTAAATTCTCAACTGCGGCATTGCTTAAATATTTTTATTCCGATAAAGCCTAATGGGTCCTCCCTTAAAAGGATTTCGTTAAGTTTGAAGTTCGCATAAACTGTTTTTGTTTATTGTTAACATGAACAACTTTTATCTTTAGGCAAATTGAAATTACGGCTGGGAAACCTCGTTATGGTAAGTGATGCAGAAATAAATATTTTTAGACCGATATATCACATTTCATACATAAAAATGATATCCTTGAGAGTCCTGTTGTATCTACCCAACCTTTAAAAATTCAATTACCCTTCAGTACCACCACAGCATATAAACGCAATTCTTAACTTAAAAAAGACCTTACGTACCACATATATTTTTGGGATAAAAAATACCCTAACCTAATTTAATAATTTTTTTATAGTATCCTTTGACTAAAGAAAAAATGATATATGAAATTTTATAAACCTCTATTTTACGAACGAAAACTTTTAAGTAGATAATCAACTTCAAATATTATAAAATATTTTTTATTTAAATCCCAGATTAAACAATTTTTTGCTTCAATTCAAGAAAATTGTTTATCTACACTAAATATAGCTAAAAGGATTTAAGTGTTTTTTTATTTTATAAAAGGATTTATTAACCAGGCAAATAATGAAGAAAACATTGAATGCTAAAACATTCAGTCGGAAATACTACATCAATTGAGGTCTGTCAGAGTTTTCAGAAATCCACAAATTGTACCGATAATTGTTGTTTACATGACGAGTAGGTTTTGTTGATTTTCAGAAACTCAAAAAAGTTGTTGCTGTTTAGTTTGAAATTTCCAAAAGAAAGATCTCAAATAGTACTAATAAGCTGCAGTATCTACTCACCCACCATCATCTACAATAATCAACAAAAATATTTTTAAAACAGAAATAATTGAATTAGTTTGAAAATTATCGGATTTTGACAAAATTTTAAGAAACCGATTGGAAATGAAATTATTATTAAACCGATTTTTAGTTTTAAATTCCACGACAAGTAGTTCTTAGACCGACCCTGTATAATCAATTTAAGATGAATTGACCTTAAACTTGGTTACACAATCTTAGTTTCGTTATGGAGAAAATTACCATTTAATGTTTAGTACCTTCAAAAATAACAACGGCGTAGTAGATGTGCTATGTTTTCAAATTAGTTTAAAAAAATAAATTAATAATTAAACAGAATTTTGATACGTGTATGCTTAAATGCCAATGCAAAAAAAAATTCTGTCGATATTTATATTAATTAAAATAAATTTAATTTAAAATGACAATAAAAAATTTGTTTTAACATTATTCAGTATCAGACTCCAATTTTTTTCTTACTTTTGTTTTCCTTTAAATTAAATTATAATTTTAATAAACGATTGTCTCAAATTATAAACAATTTAAAAAAATTTTGATTAAAAATTTTCAACCTCCAGTTTTTCGTCAATTTTTAAGCTTTGAAAAAAAAATTCAATTTAATTAAGCTTATCATATTGTCTAAAATACATATATAATTTATATTAGATATTATATTTATATTATTATTTATATTTTATTTGTAAGCTTTCAGCAATGGTTACTGCTGTCATTAGACGTTTAATAATAATAATTCATTAATTAATTTCATTTAACCTCTAATTTTAAAAATTTGAATTTAATATTAATTTCAAAGGTTAATAATATATATAATTTCTATATAATTTATAAACTTGAGAAATTAATGTTAAATTACAGTTTAGTAAACAATAAGCCGAGTAAATGATAAAGGTAATTAAAAAAATTTTTACTTTTATTGCTCACTAAACTTTATAATTTAAAATTAAAAGACAATACAAAGAGCTGAAAATGCTTCCATAGTATCACATTCAAATTACCGGCATTGCTGCAGCGAGAGGGGCGGTTTTTAGTTAATTTAATTGTGGTAGAATTCACAAAAAGTCTAAAACGAGATTAACTCAGCAGACAATATATAATTAGCAGCCTGACAAAATTTAAAATTACTAAAACTACAAATTTAAATTAAACAATAACAATAACAAATAAAACTGTTTGATAGTAACCAAGTCTTCAAAATGACCAAATGTATAAATTAAAAATAAATAATTAATATTGGTAAACAATGAATTCGTTATCGTGTCCAATTAGAACTAAAATAAAGGAATACTATTTTATGCAATTCCGAAATTGACCATTCCATGATATTGAAAGGTAAAGTCAATAACTCATGTTCAAGTCGAGAGGAAGGTTTGAGAAAACATTATAAAATCGAGGTGATGATAAAATTTAGTAGAAAGCATAGAATTTAAAATATTAATATTTTTAATATTGCAAGTTCAGTGAAAACGTTTATAAGTATTTATATATGAAAATAAAAATTACAAAATTAATTTAATAAAAATGGATTTTTAAGGAAAATTTGTAAAAAGAATCTTGAAGCTTTATACCGACATGAAAATAATTTTCGCGTTTGTTCGCCGGAACGGCTAGTTTAAAATAATTAAAAAATTATCAGTGACAAGAAAATCAAATTTTTTAATTAAAAATACAATAATTATTTTTGAGTAAAAGTAAATATGTTGTGTAATATTAAATAACAAATTCGAAAATAATCTTAAGCAAGGTGGCAGGTGTTAGTCAACCGATGGCGAAAGGAAACTGGAAAATCTGCTAGATTATAATTCCTTTACTAATGAATCGTCTTAATGTTTCTAGAATAATAATTTTCCGGCTGCTTTTAAACTAAGAGAAAATATAAACCTTGTCTTAGCAAATTTACCTTTAATAATGACAAATTTTATTGTCCACGTCACAAAAATTAAAATATCGTAATTAAGTTGAAAAAGTTTTAACCCAATCCTTATAGCTCTACAATAACACTGAAATTAATTGCTGCAAATTAAACGCAAACAAAAACTTTCGACATGGGAGAAAAATGTCTGGTGCATTGAAATTTTAACTTTTTACTCAAAAATTAATTTTAAGCTCAAAAAAGTCTTTCAGTAGCTGTTTCGTATTTAATTGAAGGAAAGTGTTGGAAGTGTCAATTTCGGCAATTATTAAAAAGTTTGCTTTTCTAACTTTTGGTTAATTTAATTTTATTTGCAACTCGACTTGGGTAAAACAGAATAAAAAAATCATCGATCAAGAATATTTCAATAAATTTATATTTATATCCTAAAAGCTTTTCTTAAGATCATAAAATTTGTCCCAATTCTATTAAGCTTTGATATAAATTGCTGAAATGGTAGATAACAAGCATTTTGCAAAAACACTTTTCTTCGGTATAAATAGAAGTTCGGCCTTTTCAACTTCCAACTTCACTTGCTTAGTTGTTCTTTTTTTGATAAAAAATTTAAAGGGATAACAAATAAGAGAACAATTCTGTTTGCAAAGTTATTGTTGAGCGAGAGTTACTATATTTTATAGATCAGAATTTTACAATTTATTACTTTACAATAATATTTTACAGTAATGTATAGGTCAATACGCGATTCTATAATTGGAATTGGATCTCGAGTCAATTTAGTGAATGAAACCGTTTCTGTTGTACATTCATTTCTTGTTAGAAAATATAAAAATCGCAATTGGTACAAATACAGGGTAGACACTTTTGAAAGACAGATTTTTATAATCGTCATGAAACTTTCTGAAAACGCCTCGTAAATTAAATAATTATTCGCATTTTATTCAAAAGTGTACTTCAAAAATCGAGTAGTCCATATTCTCGTTTCTTTGGCTTTTCATTCCTTTGGAATATTTCCGCATTTTGTATGGTTTAAAATCCTTTTTTGGGGCGGATTTAGTCCGTATCCTTTCTTTTTAGAATAGTATGTCGCCTTCCTCCATTTTTTTACATAATTTTCTGTTTTTTGCCAATTCTCTACCCCCAATTTTATCAGATTCTCGATAACTTCCTATTTCCATCTTTTCTAGGCCTTCCTCTTGGTTTGTCTCCACTTCATTGCACTACTTATTATTCTTGTATTTTGGGCTGTTAGCACATGTTTCATCCTCTGAGACTTGATGTATCGTCAAAATTAATTTTTATTCCTCTTCCTATATTTTTCTTCTTCTGTACCATTCTTCTTTATTCTCAATTTCTTTTCTATTGTTTGTACTACTAATTTGCAATCCGCGATTCTTCAAAATCGTAACTTTCAATAATATGTCACGTGGTATTTCATTAATTTTGTTTATCCTCATTCACAATCAATCCATACTTCCTCTGCTTCTTTTGTCAGTTTTAGAAACATTTCCACTAGTGCTTTATGAGGTTTTGCTATGATTACCACGTCGAGTCGTCAGCAATAATATACATCAATTTCGCTTTCCATCAAAGAAATGTAATCCGAAATTTAATATAATTTTCTCGTCAGTCCTCAAATTTAATTTTTCCCAACCAACAATTCAGACAGGGATTTTGACTTTATGAAGCCTTGACAGTCCATATCCATGATTTAAATAATTTTTTATCGCGGATACTTATTCCAATGCATTTATTGACCCGGTAAGAGCAATCAACTGAATCTGGGAAAAGAATAACTTTCTTATGACTATTTGCATGATTTTCAAGGTAAGTGAAGCCGACTGTCCCCCTGAATTAAGAATTATCAAACAAAAACATATTTACTCATTAAATGTAATCGATGTAAATAAACTTTTTGCACAAAAATTAACAGAGAGTTATAAGCAGAGGAGCCCCCTATTGGTTAACAAAAAAAACTTCAGCGTTTAAAAATGCAAGTACGAATACATGAGATATGTTTTAAAAAAATCATAATGTACAAAATTTAGACCACCTGGAGCTCAGTTTTTTAATAACTGTCTTGCATGCATTGCAGTTGTGTTGAATTTTCATTGGAATATTTCGTGAATGTCAAAATGATATACATATGTATATAATTCCAACCAATCAACGTCAACGTTCTTGGCAATTCGTAGTTATTGTTTGAATAATTTGCTCTCGGCGGCAGCAGAATTATCAATATATTTGACGTTCATTGGTTTAGACTTTCAAAATTCTCAAATATAATTGGTTAATATAAAAAGCTGATACCGTTTTTTCGCAACATGCAATAATTTTGTACAGAGTTTATGAATGCAATAAATTGTACAGTTCAATAAATATTATATGTACATATATTGTATAATATGTACAAATTTAAAAAACTTACATTTCTAAAAACCCAAACCTTCACAAAGAATTGGACGAAGCTTTGAGAGAGAAAAAACTTGTCTTTTACGATTCAAACTGAACATCCAAGTCGTAATGGAAAGAATAGCATACATCAAGAAAAACAATTTTAATGTCTTTATAAAAATTTAATAAAAAGTTTTAAAAACAAATCTTTGACATTTTTTGTAGATTGGAAATCGTAAAAAAGTTCTTTGGTATATGATATTACTTTGATATTTGGAAGCTTTCGACAATTTACATAATCGGAAAGTTTTTTCAAGTAAAATCACTAAATAAGCAAGCAAGTGGAGGTTATAATTGATTGTTTAAAGTGAATTGTTTCTAGACTGACAAACATTAACGTATTCCTAAGACATTGACAAATGTTTAGCTCTAAAAAACTGCAAAAAGCTGTTCCTGAGGAAGAAGGCTGAAATATTGACGTTCCTTCATTTGTTGAACTTATCCAGAATTTAATATCAGTCGTTTAACGTCGACGTTCATAAGTATCTTTATAAAGTCCCATAAGTTGATTTGAAATATAACCGGAGATTATTTTCTAAATTAGTTTGAATTAAATCTTCTCAGATGAAGAACTTTCTTTAATTATTTCGAAGGAAATTGAAAGGAAACTTCCTTGTTTTAGCTCGGCGTGGTTCCCGGACACCCAAAAACTTCTAGCAAACTATAAAAAAAGAAAAAGAATTTTTTTGATTAAGAAAGTTGTTTAATTATTGTATGTTTGAAATCAAATTTCGATGTAATTGATTGTTGGGTGTAGGTGCGCGAGAGAAAAGAAACAGGAAAACTTTTGTACCGCGGAAAGTTTCGAGTGAATGTCCTCTCTCTACACGAGGCGGATTACACTACACCATTACAAACTCGACTCTAGTCTAAATTAGATTGAAAATAGCGGAAGAAAATGCAAAAGCTATAAAGTTTTACACTGGTTTTTCTCAAAAAACAATTTTTAGCATAATCACCCCACATTTATTATTACGTGCATAAAACCTAACCTTCCTCTACTGATTATGGTCCTTCAAATTATCATCCCTCGTTAACTTACAAAGAATAACAAATGATAAACTATCTACGCTTACTAATTTGCATCAACTTTTAATTGCGGTAATGTAATAAAGAATGGAAAAAATTACATTTACATACTTTTCCCATTTTTTTTCAATGCTGAAATTGCAACCCTTGGCGTAGGGCCTACCAAATAAACCATTCCGACATGTGTATTCATAAATTAAAATTTTTTATTTAAAACACACTCACGGTCATAAACACCTCGGTGACACACAGAGGTGTGGGTTAATATTTTATTAACGAATTTTTCCTTCGAGTTTTCAATTCTTCCATTTTCATATTATTTTTTTAAGTTGAAAGAGGCGAATTTGTCAACTAAAACTAATATTAACGACAATTAATACTACAGGATTCATTAGTTTGTTGCACTAACACGATCATTCCATTAATTACATGCCTTGCCTGCAGAGTCTACATATCTCAAATATCGACACATTACATAAAATACGTGTATTGTGTTATGTACTATGTAGTATATGTTGCAAGTTTATTCATTTTCAAGAAGATATTTTATACGTTCAAGTTTTATAAATAATAAAATTTATACATTTTTATCACATAATAAATTAGAAAGAAATACCTTATTCTCATGTCGGATGCAGCTAATATTTGCAATTCTTCTTAAATTGGTCACCCATTCAAGTGTATTCCGACGCCAGAGAATATAACATAATTTACGCTGCTACGTTCTATCTTTTAGCAATATCACGTGCTTGAAATTGAGTTATATAAAATTAACCACCGATATTATGAGTTTAATTTATGTGTGCAATATAACAATTTAACTCTTTTATTTTTACTCATTAACTGCATTCATGTTCGTTTTATCTGCATGCAAAATTTTCAGCCAGCGAAGTGGTAATTATTGCAGCTAGAAAGTTAAGTTAAATTAGTGCGCTTTTTTGCTAGGTTTTTTGCATTCCAAATATGTTTTGCAACAATATTAAATATAACAAATTGGCATTCGTCGACCGCAGAATTTAATGATTATGAATTTCAATCTATGATGAATTAAATCAGATTAAAATTTTATTTTATTAATTTTTATACAAAGTCAAGAGCATCTTATTGGTTTAATAGTAATAATTCGAACTGTTAGTACAAATATTTCAGGTTCGAGTCCCATTTAACGTTTTTATCAGAGCTTTCGTGCTTTAAAAAAGGCTCGTAAAGCCGATGGCCCACCTGTGTTGATGAATTGGCATCATTAGCAATAAAAATAGGTTCACAAAAAGAAAGAAAAAGTAAATTTAAAACCTTTGATTTTTAAAAATCCTTTAGACACTTTGCAATATTAAAATGTTTTAAATTATATAATATATCAATAACCTGTGAATTAATATTAAATTAACATTTAAAAGGTTAACTGAACAATCAAACGAATTTTTTTCAAAAGGTTTCGGAAATGTTTTATTACTATCTGAAACCCATTGATGAAAGCTTATAAAATGAAATCCGTCAATTGTTCAGTTCATCTTTTAACATTTTAATGTAATAAATTTTTTTGCTATAAGTAAATACGATTTATTTTATTTATTTTTATTTTTGCTTACTAAATATTACGATTCTAGCTACGTGGCAATTTTGAAATTCTGTTTTGAAGACCAATAGAGTTTTGCCGCTATGAAGTTGAAAATAAACGCGAATTTAAAGGCCTCTGCAGGATTCTATTATCCTAGCATAGCTCTTCAGCTTATTATTGAAAAACTTAAATATAGTTTAGTAGAAAATAAAAAGGAAATTTTAAATCCTTAAAGAGGATTCACGTTTTTGCAGTTTTTTGATACGAAAGTTTGATTCAATACGAAAAAATTGGTCTATTTTCTTTTAGTAAATATAAGTTGTCTTCTAGGGCTAATTTTCTATACTGGAAAAGATTTCTTGGATGGGGGCCGCGCACTAATGGATAAACGATATTCACATTATATCCTTAAAAATTTGCAGAAAATTAGCTGTGCAAAGCACACGAGGCATATCAATTCAACTAGCCTTTGACCCTGACCATCTTCAATGTGAATTGTTATTTTTTTAGCTCAATTTAATTCAATAAAAGTGATAATAATAATCATCAGAAATATAGAATTTTCTGGTAATACGATCTGTTTTCCATCCGATCCTTCAACGGTCCAACACCTGACGGGTGATGGTTTTAGTTTGAAAGCTGAATAGTGAAAGAATTGCCGTAGCTTCGCCAAAAATACGCGAGGCTTTAAGATTTTGACTTGCCAGATATTCAACAGGATTCGAACCGGACATGGTACATGTAACAAATTTAAAACAGCTAACTACCTAGCTCTTATATAGACGAAAAAATTTAAACTTAGAGATGACCAATCTTGACAATCTGTGAGGTGATATAACGTTATTATGACGTTATTTTAATGAAATAATATGCAAGCATTCACGTGAGGGAATAACTGATCGGTGCAGACTTCCAAATGTAATATTCTAATGGAGCTTTTTAAAAACGATTAGAAAAGAATAAAATATTTCAAATCTAGCAGAAAATAGAACCAATTGGAATTATTTTAACATTTTGTTAAACACAAAAGTTATTTTTCTAAATTTATAGGTTAACTTTTAACCCAAATCGATTGAGGTTACATATTTTATACGACGGCGTCGCGCTAATGTTTCTAAAAAAACTGTAATTTTCGAAATGGTTTTTACGTTCATTAAATAAATGCACTTTTGTATACAAGAAAAAGTAGAGCGAAAATAATATTGAAAAAAACTCTTTGAAAAACGGAATATTCCTGATGACAAAGAAGATGGATGAGCCATAAAATATATAGAAAAGCCCGATGTTGATATAGCAAAACCGAGCTTTTTACTGGAACTGCTATCATAAAGTTGGATGTTTTAAAAACAATAGAATTGTGATGTTTCTGTAAAACTTACAAAAATTATTCATCAATTTGAAATACTTGCATTATGTACATTGTAATTTTTCAAAACCGACAAGCAAACTGGAAATGTTTACGTACAACAATATTGCACGTCGTTTTACTAGACAACTCGGAAAAACTTTTAATGTCATTTTCTCGCAAGTTTCTCAAGTGTAAATCCAAATATGGAAAGTTTACTAGTCGAAAACAAACATAAAAACTTATTCATTTATCTATCGGATAAAATAATTTAATTGCACAATGTGGCGAGGGCATCGGGAAAAATTCAAAGGATATTATTATGTTTGCTATTCGTCTGCCAGAGCCTAGAGTAGCGCTATCAGAAATCTCATGTAGGATATCGTTGCTATAGCAATAAGTGATTATGTGGGTGTAACTTTATATAAAATCCCATTTGAGAAAATTAATTTGAAAGAGGTCCTCTGGTAGAGAAATTGTCTTTGTCGTATTCTGGTATTGATTAAAAAACTTGTAACAACTAAAATTGTTTGCGGTTGAAAATCATCATAGCGTTAAAAAATGCAATCTTTGTTAAAAAATGTAAAAGCAAATACGTTTTATAAGAAATAAACTTTTTTGTACTCGTGTTCCTGCATCTAACCGCTTCGTTCGTTTTCCATATATCGTTACAGTTTGTGCCTCTCAGCGTCCTTCATACATAGTACATCATCTCATTATTCGAAATTCTTTCATCTCTTCTATCCGGTGCCTACTCCCAATGGATTTTATCAAACAAAGCTAGTACAGCTTCAAGCAAAAGCAATACCTCACTGCATTAAACTACAACAACAAAAAAACAGGCCAAATCAACTTTTATCACGCTGCCAATATCCAAACAAAATTAAAACAAACATTTAATCAATTTTAGATAAATACGCAATTACACACGTTTATTGTCAACACGAAAAAAAAATTAATCACAAAAACCGTTACTTTGGGACGTGAATAATAAAAAAGCAATTTCTGCATTTTATTTTAAAATAACTTGTCGAGTTAAAACAAGGGGTTATCACAACCACTAAGCTGCTCGAATTGAAGCTACTTTTTAAAATGTGACAGGTGCTCGACAAAAACTTTCCATTTTTAAATGAAAAACAATAAAATTATATAACGTACAATATGCACAGAGAAAATTGTTCTTAAGTCGGAAAAAAATTTACAGAAAATGCCAATAACAGCTAAATTAAGCTCAGTAGCTTAAAATATTGCAAAGTATTCAAATAATTTAAAAGAAATAAACTAAAAATAGATTAATTTTGTTTAGCAAATTTCAACTTGACAGTGGAAATTCTTTTTGGATGAAATGCTAGACCATAATAAACAGTACCGATATTTAATCAGATATATTTGCTACATTCCGTAGGAATAATAGGCAGAAATGGGTCTCCCCAGAACATAGGAATGGGAATCTGAAAAGATGACATTAAAGAAGCCATAGTTGCAAGGAAACTAAGAAAAACTGGCACTACAAGAAAATATTAAAAACAAGGAGAGTAAAATTGGAAAAATTAATAATTCAAAAAGAAAAGTTTACGAGATAATCATGCCCAAAGTTTTAAACATATGTACAATTATGTTAAATTTATTATAATTTATAATAATATGTTTGTGTGGTTATTTTAAATTATTTGTATATAAAATATTTTAAATAATTGTTAATTACTTATAACAATAATAAATTTTAATAAAGACTTTGTTAATAAATTAATTAATTTGGATTTCATTATTAGTGATGTTGCTTTACTAATTTATTGATGAAAAAGTTTCGTAATGGGTTTATATAATATTAATAACAATTCATTAATTTGGATCAAATTAATTAATTGATTTGAGGTAAAAAATATTTGTGAATACCTAAAATACTGGATACAGTCCGAGATTGTGTAATGTATCAAATTCAAAATGATTCGACGCAGAAATGCTTTGTTTTTTTTTAATAAGCCAATTTCCGGTCTATGGATAAGCATTATAAAAGTTTTGATTTGGTAAAATAATTTTTTTTTAATTTAATTGACGTCAGGTTTACTGGAAGTTTGTTTAAAAAACATTGAATTTTAGGTTTAAGAAATTAGATTTAGGCTAAAACATTGGAGCAAAATAAATTGTTGTTGGGTTAGTTAGACGATGTAAAGTAACAGATAATAGAATAAGAAGCAGAAGCCGAAATACATAAATAAAAATATAATCTAATTGAAATTTATATAAGTTAATGAAAGCAATTTACTACCTTAACTTTGATAAAGTTTAGTTACTATACAATAATAATATTTAGCTTTATAAAATGAAAGACAGAAAGTAAGATACCCATTTTTTTTTAATCCTGGAATAAATTACTGTAAATAATAATGATGTCACGCACAATTCTTTAATTATTTTAATCTGGTTAATTAAGAAGTCTTTATTCTTATTTTTAATAATTTTGTTGCTCCTATTTTATACTTTGCAGCTCTTACGGACAGGCTGAATCTTGTTTAAACCTCAAAATTTTGTGATTCGCATAATTAAACCTGAAATAAAATCTTCTGTTTCCATTCCTTACAATTAATGTAAGCAATAATCACACTTCTATATAGGATATCTACTACCTTTAGAATTCAAAATTATATACTACACAAAAGATGAGAAACACCAAACTCTGCGCTGCTACGCTGCGACTTAATCAACGCATTTTTTTAATTAACGAACGTCATGCATTGCTATCACTACCGACAGTAATTATTATTCTAGTGCAACTTCAAAACCTGTAATAGCAAACAACTTTTTCTACAAGTCCACCCTAAAATTTAAATAAAATCTCTGAACCTATTTTGAATTTTTTATTTGTTCTTAAATAACGCAATAAAAAGTGAAAGATATTCAAATTTCAACTTTTTGTTAGTGAGTTATGTCATTTAAATGTAGGAAATGCAATTAAAAATTAGATTCGAGTACTTCACAAAGTGATAAAATTCCTCGTCGCTCGGTTTAAAGAAGAATTTAATCAAATTAGAACTATTGCAAAATTTATTAGAAATTTTTTTCTTATTTTCCGATAGTTTATATGGCAAACTATTCTTTAAATTAAAGTCCCGAATGCTATATTGATTGGTCGGTATTTCAATGAGATACCATCCGTTCCGAACGCAAAATTTTAAAGATACTTATCAAACAATATAATCCCAATTAAATATGTAGATACTTATTATAATTAATTAGTAAGTTTGTGTTTGTTAATTCGAATAAAATATAAAGCTCCTGCGGTTTTCTTCCGGATTAATTTTCAATCAGTCAACAAACTTCAAAGTAAATCAAATTGTAGACAATTTCACCTTGTTGTCAAGTGAATTAGTCATTAAGAAATATTTTCAAATACGAAAAGCACTAAGAGGTGGTTAAAATTTAGAATACTCGTTCGTTAATTTTCATTTTCTATTTACTCTCCGGTTACGGGAATTAAATTTCCAGTAGTACGTTCACTGGAACTAAAGATAAATCTGTTCATCAAGTTAACAATTTCAAACTTGTTGACATATTTGCGGTTTTCTTGTTATTTTGTAAAATACACTTTAATTTTCTAAACCTACTTAAATGTCAGTTATTTGTTTAAGGAATTTTGGGATGTATATTTAAAATTAGTAATGCTTATATGGAGTGTTTTACTATTATTCAGAAATTTTAAGTGGCTTCGGTGGTGTAATCTATCAAAGATAGATATTTTTTACATATTCAGAAATAAAATCAGATAGGACGGTTAAAGGCTTTCATTATCCTCGAATAGGCTTCAACTGCTGCATTTCGCGTCTCGCAGTGCTACAGTGTTACGTAAATTTTTCTTTCTTAATTTTTACATCTGAAATTAGTATTCTTTGATATTTTGGGTGCGAATAAAAATCGTTCAGAACGACTTGGTTCTGAAGCCTTCCCTGACCCTGCATTAAAGTGTTAGTGCTGTAAGGTGTGCCTTGATATTTTACGAAAACTTTGTTATAAAAGTAAGTTCGTGAAAGTTTAATATCTAAACTAGAGGAAATTTTGTTTAAAACACGAAAAGAAGAAGTTTTTCTTTTTATATCATGGGCCGATACATTTTTTCCATATTGTATCTACATAAAGTTTTCGGTAATTATAAATAATTAATTTGTATTATAAAATTTACATATTTGTTTATAAATTTAATAATTCAAAAAGTTTGAAAAAGTTTTGAATTAAATCCACATTTGCATACAAATCGAAAATGGTAACAAGAGTTGCAAAATAAAGGACACAAAATCACTCAATAAAACTAAAATTAATTAACTTAAAATGTTTAAAATAACAAACTTTGGTGTATGGAATACAAAATCAATAAAAACCATAAATATTTAATTTATCTTGCTTAAAAATAAATTGCTTGGAAAATTTGAATTCGAATTTTCGATTTTGCATAACCCAAAAAAAAATTTTTAATGTTACAAATTATACTTGCAGCCCCATTATTGTGTTTAATGATCACCTACGCAAATTTAGAACTTCGTAATTACTATGAATTAAATTTTTCTACTCAATTTAGCAATTCCTAATTTATGCAACACATCAAATTTGAAGTTAAGCGATGTTGAACAATTTGTCGATTCCTGTGCAATTGATTGCATAAAAATATCCGAGGGAAAGCATTAATCACACAAATTTTCATTTGCAAAATTTAAAGTTGAATTTTGGACTTTTCGTTTCAACGGTGTTCATCTCCATTGCAGTTTAGGTTACTAAATTCTAATTAGCGAGAATTTAAAAAAAATTTCCAGTATAAATAAAAATTTTCCTGATTTATAAGCGAAACCTTATTTTATTTGGAGTATTTTATAAATTTTTGGCTTCTGGTTTGATTTATAAGGGTAATTTATTTTATTCTCGTTTTTGATCAAAGCATTTTTTAAAGATTTATTATTTACTTCTGCGCAGCGTTTGAAATCACTTGCAATAAAAATATAATTTAAATCTCGGTTATCTATAATAATATAAAAAAAAAATGTTATTATCCTGTAGGGCAAAGCTGTCGTCGTAATTGCAGGAATTTTCTCAGCAAAGCCTTTTCTTTTTCGTGAATAATTAAATTTGAGGTTATGAAAATTTTTTTAACTTCAATTCAGTTATAAATTTGTAAACACAATTTTATCAAGTTTTTACGATCATATTTCCAATATGTTGTAAAATGTAACATTTTATACGTATAAATATTTAGTAGCCCCCTGAGGATAGGCCAAAGTGTTGTGTAACTTATCTCAAGTTAAGTTACAACTTGATTTACACTGAATAAGTATTCAGTTTTTGATATTTCAAGCCACATGTTAAACTTTTATATTAGAATTTGATTTTCCTTTTAATTTTTCTACATTCTTCCCTTGCGCGCATACGAAAGAAATATAAATTTTTATTTAATTACCCTGTATATAAGATACCGGTGTGTTGCCGTCCCGTCTGGTTTAAATTAGAAAAAACATTAATTGAATTTTATTACTAATACTACTGCTCTCTCCAGCAGTAAGAAATCAGTTTTAATTGGAGCTTTTACGTTGTCATACGTAACTGATGGATCAACTGCGCCAGTTGCTAGTTTCTCACTCCCTAAAAATGTAATTGCAAACTCATGCACTCGGGTTCCGTGTTAATTATTAATCGGACGACAAAAAATATCAATCTCTTCAAGATATTCCAATCCAAAAGAAAACGACCAGTTAAATTAAAAAGTAATTTAAATATGAGTCAGGGTAGACTAAAATAATTGCTGGAGTTAAGTGTGGTTTAATGTACAAACAGTGTGGATGAGCTCGAGTAATGTATCAAAATCTTCATCATATTTTACCTAACACGCTTTAGTCGACGACATTTATATTGCACTTCTAAAATGAATGGACCTCTGTCGGTAAAATACTGTTGGAAATTTTATGTAGTGTAATGCAATTTTGATTTAGGATGAACAAATTTGTTTTTTTTTTTCAACTGCGGTCACCGTTATCCTTTATTTGTTGTAAAAAGAGTTTCATTTTAGCTAAAATAGCTCTCGTTTCAGATGTTTTGGTTTCCGGTTAGATAAGAAGTTAATTGTAACTATTTACTTTGTCCCAGTTTACAGATGAGCTTTGTGTAACCAGACTGTCATCCTGAACCCTGAGAAAGTTCGACCATTAGCAACATTTAATGAAGAAGTAAATATGAATGAGACAATTCCACAAAACATATTTTTGTGCAGAATAAATTTAATTTGTAGCGCGAAAACATCGTCTGACATCATAGAATAATAAAATACTGTCGCAGGAGACGAGTCGTCTACTGATCACGTCAGACTGCGTTGTACCACTACAAATGTAAGTTCGTGTCGTTCTATTGTTTTGCCTTATCCAATTGTGATTATGGTGAATTTTTAATTTATGTTTATTAACCCATCCTCCGATTTCTTCCGAATGCAGGTGTTCTCACTGGGGTGGTTATTATAAGTTTTACCTCTCAAATTGCAATTTTAACTAATTTAACAAGTTATAATTGCTTACATTTCGTTTCATTTTAATTATTGTAAATTTAAATTTAATTTTTTTTATTGGAAAATCGGCCCGAAGAGACTACGCCGAGTGTATATCGGGCATTAAAATACAATTATGTGGATGAGCTCTTGGTTCTTGTATTAGCTAGTTATAAACTTCAAATTCATTTCCGTTATTAATCTAATAAACTAAACACATTTTATCCAACCAAATATTTTAAATAAATATTTTACCCAATCAACAAATTATCGATTGATCTGTAGGTTGCATCTCCAATGTTAAGCAAGAGGACTTAAGTCAAAAATGAGAAAATTTTGTTAGCTGCTGAATTTAAATCTGCAAGTTCGTGTCGTTCTATTGTTTTGCCTTATCAATTGTCTTATGGTGAATTTTTAATTTATGTTTTTAACCCATCCCGATTTCTTCCGAATGCAGGTGTTTACGGAAAGTTGTTCTTACTGCATAGTTATTATCAAGTTTTAGCTAAATGAATTTTAATTTTACAATTATAATGCTTCATTTCTTTCATTTTAATCTTTGTAAATTTCTTTAATTTTTTATGAAAATAAGGACTACGCCAGTTGCATTGGCATTAAAATACAATTATGTAGAGCCTTATATTGATTAGCTTTAATTAGTAGTTAAGTAAATTAAATTCATTTCGTTATTAATCTATCTAAACTTTACCAATCAATTTTTTAATATTTTACCAATCAAAAATTAGCAAATGTTTAGGTTGCATTCAGTGTTAAGAAAACTTGAGTCATAAATGCATTAAAATTTTTTAGCTAATTAAACCTTTTCTTCGTTTTTTAAATTTAGACTTTAATTAACTTTAATTTGAATTAAAATAAAAACTTTAACAAATCATACAAATTGACTTACTTAAGTTCAGTAGCTAAGAAAATTTTTGACTTAAGTTCTAAATTAGAACTTAGTTCTTAATTTTACAAATTAAGTACTGCATGTTTTAACTTCTAAGGTAAACTATTAGGTATTAAATTGAAGTTATAAACTCTAAGTTAAAGAACTTCAGAATCTTCAAGTTTTAACTTTAAACTTAGATTTAACTTAAACACTTGAAGTTTCTAAATTCTAAATTAAAGATTGCAGTTTCTTAAAACTTAACTTCTAAATTAATTTGAATTTCTATCTAAAGATTCACATTAATTAATTAAGAATTAAGTTTTGAATTCAAATTAAAACTTTCTAAAGAATCTTCTAAAATTTCTAAATCAAATTCAGATTTTGTTAAAAATTGCAGTTTTGAATTCAAAATTAAGAACTTCAAATCTCAAATTTCTAACATCAAATTCAAATTTAATTAAAAATTGCAGTTTTGAATTCGAAATTAAAAGAGAATCTCTAGATCTTCAAATTTTTAACTTCAAATTTAGATTTAAGAAACCTTGAAGTTCTAAATTGTAATTAAGAACTTCAGAACTTTAAATTTCTAACTTCAAATTCAGATTTAATTAAGAACTTGAAGTTTTGAATTCTAAATTAAAAACTTCAGATCATCAAATTACCAACTTCAAATTCAGGTTTAACTCAGACCTTTAAGTTCTGAATTTTAAATTAAGATTTATTAAGAATTAATTCTTAACTCTAAATTAAGAATTTTAGATCTTCAAATTTCTATCACAAATTGAAATTTTATTAAAAAATTGCAGTTCTGAATTCTAAATTAAGAACTTCAGCTCTCCAAATTTCTAACTTTAAATTCAGATTTAATTAAGAAATTGCAGTTTTAATTCTCAATTAAGAACTTCAGATCATCAAATTACCAACTTCAAATTCAGGTTTAACTCAGACCTTGAAATTCTGAATATTAAATTAAGACATTAATTAATTTAATTCTAAATTAAGCACTTCAGATCTTCAAATTTCTAACATCAAATTCAAATTTTATTAAAAAATTGCAGTTCTGAATTCTAAATTAAGAACTTTAGATCTTCAAATTTCTAACTTCAAATTCAGATTTAATTAAGAAATTGCAGTTTTGAATTCTAAATTAAGAACTTTAGATCTTCAAATTTCTAAGTTCAAATTCAGTATTAATTGAGAAATTGCAGTTTTTAATTCGAAATTAAAAACTACAGATCATCAAATTACCAACTTTAAATTCGAGTTTAACTCAGATCTTGAAGTTCTGAATTTTAAATTAAGATTCTATTAAGAATAATTCCTAATTCTAAATTAAGAGCTTCAGAGATCTTCAAATTTCTAACACCAAATTCAGATTTTATTAAAAAATTGCAGTTCTGAATTTAAATTAAGAACTTCAAATCTCCAAATTTCTAACTTTAATTTCAAATTTAATTAAGAAATTGCAGTTTTGAATTCGAAATTAAAACTTCAGATCATCAAATTACCAACTTCAAATTTAGGTTTAACTCAGACCTTGAAATTCTGAATCTTAAATTAAGATTCTTATAAGAATTAATTCTTAATTCTAAATTAAGAACTTCAGATCTTCAAATTTCTAACACCAAATTCAGATTTTATTAAAAAATTGCAGTTCTGAATTCTAATTAAGAACTCTAGATCTTCAAATTTCTAACTTTAAATTCAGATTTAGTTAAGAAATTGCAGTTTTGAATTCTAAATTAAGAGCTTTAGATCTTCAAATTTTTAAGTTCAAATTCAGTATTAATTGAGAAATTGCAGTTTTAATTCGAAATTAAAAACTTCAGATCATCAAATTACCAACTTTAAATTCGGGTTTAACTCAGACTTTGAAGTTCTGAATTTTAAATTAAGATTCTATTAAGAATTAATTCCTAATTCTAAATTAAGAGCTTCAGAAATCTTCAAATTTCTAACACCAAATTCAGATTTTATTAAAAAATTGCAGTTCTGAATTCTAAATTAAGAACTTCAGCTCTCCAAATTTCTAACTTTAAATTCAGATTTAATTAAAAATTGCAGTTTTAAATTCTAAATTAAGAACTTTAGATCTTCAAATTTCTAACTTCAAATCTTTAAATTTTTAAGTTCAAATTCAGATTTAACTGAAACCTTGAAGTTCTGAATTTAAATTAAGAACTTCAAAACTTTAAATTTCTAACTTTAAATTCAGATTTAATTAAAAACTTGAAGTTTTAAATTCTAAATTAAAAACTTCAAATCATCAAATTACCAACTTCAAATTCAGGTTTAACTTAGATCTTGAAGTTCTAAATTCTAAATTAAAACTCAGATAGTCAGATAATCAGTGCAGATAGTTGCTGATCTAGGATTAACACTAAGGGCAGCTATTCCAATTTTTAGCAATCATATTTAATAGGGTGGAAGGCTAATTTACCAACAATATAAAATTATTTCATGTTTTATAAGTTCCATACTCAGTAAATTTAATTTGGAGTTTAGATATTTCTAATAGATTGTATTAGAAAATTATGGTTTTACCTTGTATAATATGATTTTTATTAGATGAATTTTTGATTTTTGGAGATTAGGAGTGCTTTTTTAATTAAAACATACGCGGAGCGGAAATCACTACTTTTCGATGAAAGACTTTTATTTTGTAGTTCTTATTTTATCGATAGGTAGGGTGGTGTAATTACTTTGTATAAGGTAAAGGTACGAATTCTTAGTATTTTAACAGTTGATTCACCATTATTTGTTGTAATAATTATACCTTCATTAATTAAGATTTTGGTAAACAATAATTCTCGTGGATTGATCTATTTGCTGCTCATACTTGTTATCAGAAATCTATTGCTTGAATTTATCAAAGCAGATTGTGGAGTGCTAACACCTTAGAGTAATTGATTTTGTACATTTAAATAAAATCAAATTATTTTGTTCTTTCAACATTAGTTTTATTGGCTCGCAAGAAAGCAAATATCATCTTTTCGAACTTAGCCCTAGCTTTTGCAGTTAGCAAGAAGCTAGCCTAAACAAGCAGACAAATAAACTTCCGACTTCTTTCGCAATCAGGACTATGTACTAAATATGTAAAGTTAACTACTGCGTGCAATAACATCATCTATCAATTACATACGCGGATGTTTGCACTGAAATTAAATCTGTTAATGCTTCCTTTGTAGCATGTGAAAACAAAGCTACCGACCGCAGCAGCTAATATGTAAGATGTTTGGTTACACTGCAAAGCAATTAAAAAATATTTCGTTTATGTTTAACAAATTGTTTGAGAAAATTTATATAACTAAAATGCTAATATTGGCATACAACAGTGTTGAATGCCTGAAGGGAATATTAACTACAATCTTAGATACAAATTTAACTGACATTTAACGCAAATTTCAAACTATTACGTTACCCTAACTATTATTCAAACATATTGGAAACTAAAATAGGTATGTACATTATACATATTTCGAAGAGCAATTTATCAAAAAATTTAAAAACCTGCAGAGGCTAAATTATAATAAGGGACGTCTTTCTGTGTGTTCAGGATCAAGTCGGGCTGCTCTAATTCAATTAAAGAAGAACTAGTATTTGGTGAGCTTCTTTTATTTGCCGTGTGTGCGATTATCTTCCTAAATAACATTCAATTTATAACAGTTTAAATTTGCATTATCCAAGTTGTGTGATATTCGTGCATACTTTATTCCCTAAGTTAAACTATGCGCTCTACGCTTTCGGTTCAAATTTTCTCATTTATTATCTAAATAAAACTTGTGCAAGTAGTTTGCAACTTGCATAAGTCAAATACGCGAACTAAACGAGCTTTTATCGTCAACTCAGAATACGTAAAATAAACTAAGCGGTGCATATAGTACATCCATTATTTGCAGGTATCAAATGTTTAAACTACACGGTACAGGGATTATAAACAATTCAAGCAAATTGTGTAGTGGTACTCATGGAAAAGATAAGTTCGAACTGATAATCCGACCTTAAGGCAATTTGGTGTTAAAATGTTCAATATTCAAAATTTAGGTGATGAATAAAATAGGAGATTTTATCGAGACATTTTGGCTCGAAAGCGCTATCAAGGAAAATGGAATTCCCAAAAGTTAGAGCATACCGTCGTCGGACATGGAAAAAAGCTTCGTATCGCAAGTCTTCTCGTAAAAAATTTAATTAGCTACTTCTTATTCCTTCCGTATAAAATATTTTGAGTTAAAAATAAAATCCTGCACGAACGCGAGCATAGTGAAGCATACGACAAAAAATAAGTAGAGAAACGGTGTAGTTGACACTCTTGACGTTAACATTAAAATTGTAAAAAAATTGCAAAAAAACTCGACTAAAATAGGTAATTTTTATCCTATAATTAAAATTTTTTAGCGTTACTTTGGTATTATTTTAAAATTTTCTTGTTCGGTTGACCAAACGTTGGATTATCTCTCTCTTTGATAAGCCTGCCCTTATAAACGTATCTGTTGAGTCGGTTTTAATTATTTAATTCAGTTGAAGATTTATAGAAAGCTTAAGTGAAGATTATAAATCAGCAGGGTTCGTTATACATGCTTATTTTAAACCTTTAATTTACAAATTGTATAACAAGTAATTTGAATGGTTGCGAACAAACGGCATCTCCCCTAGAGACATGAAATGGTAAACCGTTAAATTATAGTAAACGGAAAAGCTCCTAGCTCCAATTTAGGTTTTCTTTTGCTTTAATTGAACTGATTCTTTTCATTTTCAAGCATTTTAAATATATCAGTTTGTTTTGTGTTTTTTAACAAAATTGCTGTGTAACTTTTTTAGTTTTCAGTGAATTTTAAAAATAAAAAATTAAAAAATTCTTTTCAGCGCTGGAAGTTTTACAAAATGTTATTCTTAATATTTTTTGTTAAACTCAATAACAACATAGTTATTGTTGTTTCCAAGCAGTATATTTTAGTTCAACAATGAAAAAAATATTTATTTTCAATAATTATTATTGAAACACAGGTTCGTTTAAAATATTCTCATTGCCACTTTTTTTTATGTATGGATTTATTAATAAAAGCTCAATTTTGTTGAAAATTCAAAATTACGTTTTGTTTCTAAAACAACTCTTGGTAAAGTAAATAATAACAAATTTATTAAAATAGTGTATAATTATTCTATATTCGTTCAAACATATAATCAAAACAATCTCTTTCGTTACTTGAAGAAATTTATTTTAAAATTTGAGATTCTGTTAAGAATTTTAAATTCTACAATTTATTTTTTATGAAACTGTGTAAAAGTGAGCTATTACGTACCGATTTTTACCGAACTTTTTCTTACCTACATAATAATGAACATCGCTGTATCAGATCTGGATTGACTTTAAACATCAGCAACGATCAACCTAACTTTATTTTTAATAAAAATGATATTTTAAAAGAGTATGTCTGAAAAAATAGTGCTGTTATACTATCACCTCGAATGATCAATCTACTATTTCCTTGTATTTAATACAGAAAGTATGCGTAAATAAAAAAAATAATGACCGGTTTCTATAAATTAATTGAAAAAAGTACATAATAATTTTTGATAAAGTTTTAATGAAAACGATATACTTCAATAAAAACCAAGTTCTTAAAAAAAAACTTGGTGTAGTTCGAATCATTCAATCGTACAATCCACGAAATCTCTTCATAACTTTTATATTTCTTAACAAACTTAAGCTGGATTTTATTTAAAGTCTCGAGCTCTACAAATTTGTTTTTATAATTTTTGATGAACAGAATAGTAATGGAATTATTGAAAAAAGTACTTATAACTTAATTAATTTCTTAATGAAAAAAATTTTACATAATGAGGTAGTATCAATTTTCTAGTAAGTATTGTAAGATTAAATCGCAGCATTGTTTAATGACAACTATGTATTTCAGACGTCCAAGGCGCATTTGTTAATAATTAATTTATGTAATAAGATTCTTTTCGAAATATTACATTTTTAAACACAAAATATAAAGCTATTTTGATGTAAAACCATTGTGTTCGTTAATTTCTCTTAAATTTTTATTGAATTCTGCTGTAGATTGGAATTATTGCAGATATTGTTTTATGTTATAAATTTTCCAGAACAATTGCAAATAAGTTGCATCTCTGGGTAAGTAAAAATTCCAGGACCAAAAAAATCGACGACCAGAATTATTTTTAAATAAATTAAGAAACATAATGAAATATAATGAAAACTAGACTCCACTTAGTGGAGTAATTTTAAATTTACTCAGATAATACTGGCGTGGACTGGCTATTTTTTAATAGTTGCTAATTGCGATATAAGATTTGAAAATATTTTTCACATGGTACATGGGTCATAAGTTCGATTCTCAATCGCAAAACAAATTACCCCTAGCTTCTTTAGGTTACAAAATAAATTATGTATACGGAAATTGAATTATATTGTACAATAATCTGCTTATTTTTCAACAAGTAATTTTTTTAAAATAGAACGTGAATTTTATTTAGAATTTAAGCTCTTTAAATTTGTATTTATATTGTATTTCCTATTGAGGCAAATAATAAAACAGGGTTTTTAAAGCATAAATTCATATTTTGTCAATAAACAACCCGGTATTTCACTACGCAGTGCGTGCTGGTGTAAAACTAATAAATAAAAAAATTATTAAAATCAATTAAATTTACAAAACTTTGTTAATAGCCTGGTATAGATGAAATTTGAAAACCTAACGGTCAAAGGATACCGATGACGATACAAAAGCTTTGAAAAACAATAAAATTCCAAAAATCTAAATAAAGTGATCGCCTCTAGAGAAATTAAAGAAGAACACACAGAAAAAGCATGAGAAAAATTCACAAAGCCAGCCCAAAGCATTATATGTATAGGAGAGGGTTCCTACAACAAATTATAAAGTAAAATATGTTTGTTAATTTTCTAAAATTTCGGGAAATCATTAATTAAGGTTTTCGAGAATAATTTTGTAAACATTAATCAAGAAATGTGTGTTATGAACATAAAAGTTTACAACACACTGAAACAAGATATGTCGTGGGTACGTCTTCACGAGTAACTAAAATTTTCCTCGTCCTATATTCCTTTCTCACTCTCCATGTAGGCAAATTTGATTGAACAAGATACGGCACGGATTCGTTTTCAGCAAGTTATCAAAGTACAAAATTTGTACACATAAATCTATTTTGTACAAACCATGACATTTTCTGATATATTATTTGCTTATACAAATTCACTTTCCACTTTTCTTAGCTCCCTTTACGCTACTTTCACAAATTTACATTTTTAAACGATTTGCTATTTGAAACGAAAACAATTACCCTGCCAAACCATTCTTTTCGAGTTCCTCAAAAACCGTAATTTAAAAAAATTAAAATCTGTTTTTCAGGTATCGATTAGTTTGCTGATTATTACGGTCAAGTGTGGCCCGAGGACTGGGTAAACTTCGTTAGTAAAATATGTTCCTCAATCTGAATTGAGCCGAATAAATTTTTTTGCCTTAAAATTTAAACAGCAATATTAATTAATTACCTACAGCAAAAAATTGCAAACTTCATGTAAAGGTTCATAAACATTCTGTACAGGATATTGACTCATCCTTTATTCACAAAGCAATTATTCTGTGATATGATTGTAAATTTATAATTTTCGAGCTTAAACATTTTTTCTCGTTAAATCCAACCCGTCGTTTTTTGTTGTAAATTATTTAAATAAAATTACTATTTAAATAAAATTACTCCGATTGAGGGTCTTTTCAATTTCGGTTACAACTAATTGCTTATTATTGTAAGCACAAACTAATCAAAATTCATACGAACAAATTTACTAAATATAATTAAAATGTAAAAAGTAAGTCCCTTAGGTAACAGTTTTAATTGCTCATTAATTCACTGACTAAACTTGAAATTGGTACTTTTTAAATTGAACAGCATTAATTTGATATTCGACGAAAACGATTGATCGATTATCATTATAAATAATTAGCAGATTTACCATTACAACTTTTTGTTCTAATAGTCATAATTACATTAATAATTTCACGGATATCGTAGAGTAAAACCAACTTTTACATTTTTAAAGTGCAGTTAATTCTAAAATTAAGTAATTTAAAGTTACACTGTTGGCGGAGCTCAATATTTGGTTAGTTACAGAAATTTTGTATTATTTGTCCTGACTGTTTACAATTTCCTTGGTCACAAGATTCCCGACACATAAAACTCATAAGGGATGTTTACACAACATATAGTGGTAAATGCATGGCGTGAAATAAAATAAATTAAATGAATTAAATAATGACGGTGACATTACGGGTTGTCCTGGGTAATAAAACAGTCGATCCCCTTTTTGAAAAGACAATTAGGCTAGAGGATAAAAATAAAACAGAATAGGTAGCATTAAATTAAACAAACACAATCATTTTGAATGATAATAAATTAACAACGGTCGTAAGAATTAAGTTGTAGCGCAAGTTGCTAAAGAAATAATATATTTTTTTCATTTAAACCAGTCGACTGCTTCATATATAATTTTTTAATAATAATTATCATTTCACCAACTTTAATCAAAAATAAAAAGCTAACACAAATTCAAAAACGGGTAGCTGTACGCTTAAATTTAATTTTAGCCAATGGCATGCTTCTGTTATGACCGGGTTGTGTGAATCTGTAAAGAATGTTTATAAAGCAGTAAGTTCTCTTGTGATGAATGCAACTTGCTGAAAGCTCACGAAATAATGTTATTGTCGTTGTGCTTGCTCGGCTTGTTAATTTCTTTAAGAATCAGTGCAGCCGTACAATCTGCAAATTTTACGGTTTCCTTTCAACTATGAGATAAAAAATTTAAAACTTAATTAACTTCCTTTGTAATTTGTTTCCTAACTTCATCTTTGAACTTTATTTATTAAGAGTACCACGGCACGAGGAGAATCTTATGATTATTAAATTCATATTAAGGCATTTAGCACCTGGTTAGTAATAAATAAGGTAATTAAATCAAAATTTTAGAAGGAAAACTGGGAAAACTATGTAAAATACGGCATGTGAGTTTCAGTGTGCGGTTTTACAATTACAGTGTTTTAGTAAAATTATTTGAATATGGTAAATAATTTCGTGATAAGACAAACGTTATTGCAAAACATAAAATACCCCGCATTGTTGGAAGTTTAATGTACGTATACGTATATATTTATGTATGTATTTCTATGTTATATATTATAATACATTGAACGAGAATGGAAACCGTAGAAATTCATGAAATGTTAAAATAATCTATTGCGAGAATATGTTAGAAAATTTTCTTGTCGTTACAGTTATACATATCCTTGGCAATCGCTAAATGACCTCTCTCGAGAATAATATTTTTTACATTCTATTTAGGTAGAAGATGTTGTAATAAAAATATATGTTGCTATTCAAAATAATGCGACACTCTCGTCTGCAGCCTACAAGAATTATTAATTATAATGTAAAAGTTAAACTATTGAATAATTCATGCGAAATTAATTACTTAAACTTATATGAAACCTCCATGAAGATGATTTCAAATTTCCTCAAACTTCTTATTGAACAATAACTACGGAATTTAATTACTTTACATCAAAGAAAGAGACAAATCAAAGGTATTTTAATTCGTCAGATTGAACACTACGTGAAAGATACAGGTAAAATAAAAAGATATCTTTTAATTAACGGGTTGCTAACTCCACGGGGTAGTTTTTTAAATAATATTTCTATAATAACTCTTTTTCATCAAGTTTAAATCAGAATTATAAAATTTTATATTTAAATTTTTGTTAAAGCTCAAACAAAAGCTGTAAACTTTTTTTTTGTGTAATTCCACCCCCTCGAGTAAAGGAAACTTCGTTGCGGGGGACGTGTGTTTGAAAACTCGTAAGCTCGATTTTTAATCGTGCAAAATTTGTATCACTTTGAATTTACAAGGAAAGTTTAAAAAGTGTAATTTTTTCGTTTTTAAAGCTGTATGGTATATTATTACATTTAAGTCAAAACAAAATTTTGACTAATTAAGAAATGCTAAATATTACACTGCGCTGCAACTCAATTAACTTTAGATTTAACAGAAGAAGTATAGAAGCTGAAATTGTTCTTCCTCTTTCTAGCCTTTTTGCAGATTCAAACCGATGCTTTATTTATTTAAACCAGATTTGTACAATTTAAATTAGCTAATTATGTAACACGCAATACATGACTGTAGTTGCTTTGTGTACACAATGTTGACAAAAATGCAAGTACTAATTTTATTTTTTACTTTAACTAACAAACTGTAAAACTGAGTTTCGGAAATTTGCATTTACTGTAATTAAAAACAAATCAACAGCATTGAAGCTTTTGATTTTTATCAAAAGTGCCGTTCTACCTTCTTGTGTGTTCTTTGTAAATTCGTTTTAATTTTTTTGTGGTGTACGATATATTTGAAACACCAAGCCGACCAAGACTGCATTTCATTTGATAACCCATGCTCTTGAGAACTGCACTCAAAAAAGATAAAGCTAACTTCACATTCATGTACGAACATAAAAAAGTCATTAAGCTTTGCATCAAGTTATCAAAAATATAGCTCTTCACTTTTTATGATATCTCCCCCCCTCTTGTTCTCTTTCTTTGTTATTCATAAAAATTACATAAATATGTAGATATTGACAAAAATTCATTACCACGCTGCGATTTAATATTCCGTTTGCGTCAACACCTTTCTCTGTATAATTCTCACCCTTAAAATATAGAAAAGTATGACCTGCACTTTTCGAACGACTTCCGAATCGTTCCACTCGATTTTGGCAGTAAAATTAAAAAATGCCGCTTGTGAGCCGGATGGTATAAATATTTTTCCGATTAGAATCATTAAAATCCCGCACTATATATATATATATGTATGTACGTGACGCTTCCTTCATCGATTATACCACAATGACCCTCAACCTTTCTAAATAATTAATTTTCTTTAACGTCGAATTTAAAATACCACAGGCAAACAATTATCCTTTACACTTTTAAATAAACCAACGTTTAAGTTCAAACAAAAAGTTAATTTATTTTTGCAAATATTGAATCGAGAAAGTCGTGACGTTTCAATTGCTTAATCTTCTTATTCAGGATAGCATAAAGAATTGTGTACATTTGGGAATCTTGTCGTCGTTCCATAATAAAATTGTAAAACCACCACGCAATTCGCAGTCTCATCTCCTGGACTCATTTTTATTGTTTTATAACTCAAAAGTTAAAATACTTCCCAACGACAAAAATAATTGAGCAAAAAGCTTCCACTAAAAGTTATCATTATGCTCTAACAAGTTTATTAGGTTGATATTTGTTGATTTTCACCGTATGGAGTAACGGAAAACTGTCAAAACCGTAAACCCCCCAAGGATTCAGCCAAATTATCCAACTACGTACGTAGCAACTTCGTTCTAGTAGCTTAAAATGGTTTCCTATTTCAAAATCTGTTACATAAAAGGGTATAAATGTTTTAATTGTCACATAACCTCCACCTGACAATTATCCTGTAGTTTGTTGAATTTTATTGTCAATTCCAACGCAGAAATTAAACATAAATTTTTACGAAACGCAAACCTCAACGTTTTCAAAAATAATTGCTTAAACCGATCCGCCCTTACTTTTCATCAAAGTTTCTTCGATGCATCAACATTTTTCTTGCTAAAACTCCTGAATAATCCATGCGGTGTCAAATAAAATTCGTCGGTTATTAACCATCGTAATCCGTCTTCCACGCTAACAATAAATTGCAATCACGTGATAGCTAATTTCGGATCACCCTATAAGTTATCGCTGATAATAGTTGTCGATTGCAGGTTTCATTAAATTGTGCGCGTTTTTTGCTCCACGTGGTCGATTCAAAACTTTTAATTATTACAAAATATATTCACATAATTTTATAAAATTTTAAAAACACAAGTTTTTGTGTTAACACAAATATAAATTTGGCAATTCCATTCTCGCAAGCAATTTTGATACCTCCATTTAGTGTGAGGAAACCAATTGTTAATTATAAGTTACTTGTGGAAAATGGTTTTGTAGAGTATGGCACGTCAATCGAATTTTCCAAAAATCTAATTCAATACTGAAAGTTGAACGTTCGTAATTTGATTAAATTGACAGCGTCTAATACACGTAGCAGATTTGATGGAATAAAACTTCGTGATTGATTTCTCGACTTTCCAAATCGAAATCATACTTTGTGTGAAATGAAAATCCAACTTTCGGTGCGGGACGGCGTTCGATAATTAATCCTTTGTTGTCCATTTCAGTGATCAAAATGTGTGATAATTAATTTTAATAATAAAATTGCAAAGGTTTAATTTGCGCGAATAGTTGTCTTAAGCAATTCTGGAAATGCAGTAAATTTTATGATTGTTATCTTATGTAGCATTGTTATTCTAAATTATTATACCAAATTTATAGCTTTTATCTTACTAGCTTCATCCGGTGTTCAACTTAAAGAAACTTAATTAAAATTTTGCCAAGAACAGTTCTAATTGTTAAATGTTTTCATGAAAATGATGATGTTTGATAACCAATTCAACGAAAATTATCAAATTTTAAAACTTGTTTTTTATTGAGCGCTGTACTAATTGATTTTTAAATATCTTGTAGCGATCTCAAAGACACCTACGTTTGAAATACTCCATAGATTATTTTTATTTTCGCTTTACTTAAAACATTTCAGTACCTAGAAAGTTGTTGTTCGGAGTGCCAAATTCGAGTTCCACGTTGGGCGCCAATGTAACATATTTTGTATTATTATGTGTAATAAAAAATGTCTAACATTATTTTGTGTAGACAGTGGCGAAATTATACTAGGAGACCCTAAAACGTACATCCCCATAAGCTCCCAAAATCAGAAAAACGAAAAAGCTGAAAAGGATTTCTGATGAATTATCGACAGATCATCGTTTCGATAGTTACAGCGAAAATTGTTGGTTTGTAATGTTTACTTTTATTAACGCAATGGTGCATCATTAGTGGGAAAAAAATGAAGGATAGGAGAAAGGACTTCAATATCCTAGTTTATTCTTAAACTTCTTTCTTTGGTTCATTTTTATGATTTAATCAATATTTATTTTATGTTTTTGCACTTGGGGGCCCAGAACATACTATTGTGGGAAGATTAAAATTTTAAAGTTCCACTATTGTACGAAGGTACCATTTTATCAAGTAAAGCGTTACGTATACTGTTGGCAAAGAAAAATCTCAATTGTTGTTCACTAAAAGCGACCGGCAATTGATTCTTTCTCATTTTTTCATCGATCTGTATTTACCCTCTCTTAAACATACTCTCTTTTTCATTTTCTCCCGCCTTTTTTTCTAGAAGAAAAAAAACAAAATTAAGCCATCCATGACTTTATCATACGTTTATTAAATATTTAAAAAATAATTTTTAATAATAAAAGGAAAAAGAAATTTTCTATTAACCAATGTGATTCAAAATCTAATCAGCTCTAAATCTAAATATAAAGATACAAAATACCAACTTTAGTTTTGAAATTCTCATTAGTTTTGAAATATTTAATAAAACTAATAATAAATAAAAGATTTAAAAAAAATTGCTTCCATGAACCAATTTTATCCAAAATTTATTCAGCTCTAATTCCTGCCATAAACATAACAAATTTCAACTTTAGTTTTGAAAATCCTTTTAGTTTTTAAAATATTAAATAAAGGCTAATATTAAATAATAAAATTTAAAATAATAAAAAAACAATAGTTTTTATAAACAAATTTTAACTAAAATTTAATCAGTTTTAAATATCGATTAAAATATGCGAAAACCTAAATTTAGTTTAGAAATTGTATTACTTTTCGAAATATTAATTAAAACTAATATTAAATAATAAGATTTAAAAAATTTAAAAAAATAGTTTCCATAAACCAATTTTAACCAAAATTTAAATAACTTTAACTCCAGCTATAAAGATAAGAAATATCAAATTTGGTTTTGAAAATTCTGTTAGTTTTAAAATATTAAATAAAGACTAATATTAAATAAAAAACTTAAAAAATAAAAACAATAGTTTTCATAAAGCAATTTTAACTAAAATTTAATAAGTTTTAAATCTCGACATAAGTATGCTAAATCCTAAATTTCGTTTTGAAATTCTTATTAGTTTTGAAATATTAATTAAAACTAATATTAAATAATAAAATTTAAAAATAAAAAAATAGTTCCGTGAATCAATTTTAGCCAAAATCTAATCAGCTCTAAGTCTCAATATAAGGATTCAAAATCCAAAATTTTGTTTGAAAATTCCTATTAGTTTTTGCTGTAGGTCGCACACAAATTTGACAACACACAACACACACATACAACATTACACACACACACACACAACCAACACACACACACACACAGACATTTTTGAAATGGTCTTATTTTACTCAGGGACCTCAAAAGTGTAAATCCATCAAAATCTCAAATTTTTTTCTCACGAAAACAATACTTTCTATATTACATATGATAAAGAAAGAAACATAATTAAGACCCCACGTCTGCTTACACTAGGTTGAGATTTCCGCCTGAAATCCCGATTGATTGTTATAAGTAAGAATCGTCAATCAAAACTTGTCTCGCTCCGGATTCGTTTGTTCAGTTTGTTTTTGTTGAAGCCAAATAAATTTGAAATTTTATGATCTATCAGTTTTGAAATAATTGAACTACAAAATTAAAACAGTCAAATAATGAAACCTTTGTCACATTTTTGCAAAGTTAGGTTAAAATATTGGTTTTTTGAATGCCATTGTCCTTGTGTGGTCCTTGTGTGGACGAATGCTCCTAAACGGCCTAGGGGGCCTAAACGCATATAAATATTTTATTAATTATGAATTCATATGCATGCCACACCATCTAAATTTTGCGCTTGAAGTATTATGTTAGTTTTAGCATAGTTAATTAGGAAAAAAGAGGAATATTAGAAGTTACGTGGCCATATTACGAAGTTATAATTATATGTGGTATATTTGTTTACTTTTGCAGAAAATTTAAATAAATTTACAAATTATTATAGTAAATTTTGACTATAAATTAAATTTCAGATAATTTATAAAGTTATGGTAGTTTTGTATATTAAAAGTTTTAACGATGCCTTTACTATACTATCTCTCTTTCTCTCTTGGATTTTAGATATCCTCGAATATAGTGGAAATTTAATAAGCTCTCGTTGGTGATTATCAACCTTAGACTGATTTCAATCAAATTTGGCCCAGCCTTTAAAACTTATTGGCGCAAAAAAAGGGCTAGACATTAAATATTTCCGAGGAAAGGATGGCAGCAGAAAACTAAAGACGCGCATGAATAGATCCCACTGTCTCTATCAATTTCTGACAAAGCAAAGTTTTTCTTTGTTAAAAGTGTGATAGTTGAGTAAATCTAACGTTTTCATTCAAAATTCAGTCGTGTATGGAACACCTGCGAATAAAACTCTGGATAACAAAGCTAGTTGCGTATAAAAGTGATATTATTGTTTTCGCGATTATAAATGTTCTTGAATAAAAATGTTCAAATTATGTAAAATTGATAATAAAATAAGAATTTAAAAAGTTAAACGCTCAAAAGTTAGTACACATATTCATGTTGTGATAGTTTTATTATCGTACCTTCATTAAAAAATCCTGGTTATCCTAAATAAACAGTTGGATTGTTTAAATTTTTAATTAATGTTCCAAATGATAATATTGAGATTTTCACTTCTGTCCATTTTATATACATAGTGTTTATAATATTATAGATTTGTAATTATTGAAGGAAATATAATATCATTCTTCGTACTTGAAGTGTTTGAGAATTTCAATAAATATTTATGAAATATCTCAACAATTGATACAGATATTATTTAAACAATATCAAATATCAAATGCAAAAACTTCTTTTTGCCGCGACAGTGTACAGGGTGTTGCCGAAACATAAGCAGTTCAGCCCCTGAAATTGAACCAAATGCCTGCCTCATTGTAATCCCGGACATACTGTATATATTCAAATTATAATTTATGACAAATTCGTTTGGTAATGTACATAATATATGTGATATGTATGATTTAGGATGCATAAATATTTTTTCTTAGTGTAACGTAATCACATCCCCCAGGTGATTAGTGTGGCGAAGCGTATAATTTTTTAACCTAGATCAACAATTCGCCAATAAACAATTTACAATTGTTATATTAATTTACAAACCAAAAATATGCACATTTACATCGATAAATTATGTCGTCTGTAAATGTAAAATTTCGAACAATAAAACCACACGTCATTGATTAATTTAATGGAAAATTTATTGCTGGTATTGTTATTTCCACTACTATAATTGGTCTAGTGAAATGGGAAAACTTGTTGATTAATTTCAAAAATCGCCCTTTTTAACGAGCAGGTCTGTACGCAGGTATTTTCAGAAAGGATCAGCTGGGATTATTTTAAAAAGTTTTCGTTAGTTGTAATTGGCTAATTTGGGAAAATGGTATTCTTATCATTTAATTTATCAAAACGTGAAATTAACTAAGCACACCTAAATTAATATTTAGTTAATCTGATAATTCAACCGCGAAGCATGATAAAGTTTAGGATAAAATGTAACTTGTATAAATTTAATTATAAAGCCAAAAATTAATTAGTTTCAAATCCGAAAGTCAATCTAATTGTTTGTCGAGTAATTCCACGCACTCAAGTTTTAGATTATTAAAAATTTGAAATTGCAAAATAGTTTGAGGAAAAATATAATTGTTATTGGCAGAGAGCAAATGAAAATTTGTACTTTTTTCGAGTTTCCACTTTGATTACCTTTGCTTTTCAATATTTATCCCGCCGGAAAGCTACCTACTTTTGTGTCAAATAAAAATTAATTTAAGATTAATTAACATTTTTTAAAAGGGAAATTAATTAAAACTAAAAATAAAGAGCATTCAATTTAAAAAAATTTGCATGATCAAACACTCTGTTCGGCTTTTAAGCCCATGTCGAAAAGTTAGTGAACCATTTCTAATGAAAACGTTGATTTATTGACCACCATGTAGCATTGATCTTCGTCAAGCCAATTATACAAACAAGACGATTTCTTTTTTGCACCGTTTTGTCAATTTTCCGCAAACATTGTTTCAAATTGAAAGAAACTTTTGTATGAAAAACTTCTTCCTAAATGACCTTTTACGTGGTGTACGTAAGTAGAATGCTCTTTACGTAATGAAATTTTGTTTTATAGCGCATTAAATTATTGTTTATTCACATCCAATCCATTTCGTAACCAGCCATGCTCAAATTTCCAAATTTTATTTTGTCGAAAAATGGCGATATCGATCAAGAACGCAACATTTTTCAATGTTAATTTTTAAAAACCACTTGCAAATCGTTTTTCTTGCGTTTTTTCTCAACCAACCGGGTTTTTGATGTAAATTTTGGCGTATTTATGCAAAGAGCTTTTTAATTGTTCCAAATAAAGAGAGTACGAAAATCGTAAAAGTTGTATTTGCAGAAGTGTGAAATTTCACAAGTAGTCGTCTTTCTTGAATCACGTCGACGCTTTCCTTATTCTTTATTACTACGCTTTAATGCTTACGTTAGAAATCGTAATTAATAAGTTAAGCAGGTTTATGATTTCTTATTTTCAGTGGCAGCTGGTACGCGGAGGTCGATCGGAGGTCGCAACAGAATACTAATAATAAATCATCTCCTGTCTATATTTTCATTGCCCCCCCCTCTCTTGGAGTCAGATTACAGATCAACACAAGATTTAAATGGAACCTTTTTACATGCAATTTTCCATCAAAAAATGTTATCAAATATTTACCACACTTTTCGCACAAAAATTGTCAAGAAAAGATTCTGACGTAAAATATGCAAAGTCCGGTATATCGCATCGGTCTCTTTTCCAATTTCTGTTTGTTATTCATCATTTTCCGAACAAATTCATTTTCGTATCCCATTCGAATAGTTGTAATTTTTACATTACGAATTCCGTACCGGTTCGACAGTTTGACCACTTTAGGGTCCAGTTAAATTAATTTAATTTGAAAATTGCTACGAACCTTTGCAATTGCTCACATTTCAGTCACAAAATACAATATGTCAAGATATAACTTATTTATTAGTCAATATTTACCAACCTCGCATTGTTATCGATAAAATTTGTACGATGTAACGTCAACAAGAATTTTCAGTTTACAAAAATCCGTTAAATTCTATAGTAGCATAAATTTTTTTTTTTCATTTCATGAATAATTAAAAGTTTGCTTTGATAAATTTATGTAAATTTAAAATTTTAAGTGTTGAGTTTTGCACTTGTAATAATTAGACCACCGACAATTTATATCCTTGTGGGCTTTATTTAAAATTAAAACAGTTTAAAAATTTTGTTCGAGTAGAATAAATTTTAAACGCGTAGGATAAATAATGTGTTTGGGTCTTCCAGAGATACCTCAAAAAATCAAACCCCCGAAACCCTCTTAATGTCAATATAAATACTAAATACAAATTTAGATCAATCACATTTACATACTGTAAATACCTATGTAGTACCTATAAGTACTTATATCGATTCTCTCGTCGAATATTTCGTTATCTTGCGTGATCCCAGATTACAGTCCCATATTTATTGTCCCATGGTGTTTAAATATGTATGAGAGGCCTTGGAACCGGATATTTATAAAAGTACCCCCAGATTTAAATTTCCATATTTTAGAGTGACCTACCCTATGTACGAGGGTAACGAAATATTCATGTTTACTTATAAAGTTGCAACGGTAGTGTGATTATATACTTTGTTTGTTTGTATTATGAATACCGACCGTAGTTCTGTTCCAGCGTAAAAAACGATAAAAATGATAAGATAAAGGTGACAGCTTGGATTTACTCGTTATTATGAATACTGATTCAGAAAGGAATCGTTTCAAGTACAAAGTTGATTAGTTTTAATTAGTTGCCGAAGTTCTAAGCTTTTTACACATTACATAGCTAATAAAATAGCGGTGCACGGAAGTGCTTTTTGATGTGTTTCCATGCATAAGAAGTACTTCTAAGTAACTGAGTAATAACAGACGTGGTAAGTTCGGTTACAACCTCGTGTAATTGAAGTAATTATTTTCTCGATATATCCACCAATAAACAGACACGTAGCAATACGTTAATATATGTAGGTTCATCGCTCCTTCAATTTTACATCATCTTAGTACAAATATTGAATCGCTCATGGAATACGAATATGATATCCCATGTATAATTAATGTAACGATTCTCGCTGAAACAAGAATGATGGTGTCAGTCAATTATGTATTTTCGATTTTTCCTCTTCAGATGTTTGTATATTTTCTTTAACTGAATCATTTGATGTGGTCGCCTGCACAACAGAGCGTCATACCCTTAACTTTAACATGTTTTTCTGGTTGAAACTTTGCTTCTGCCCTAAGCTGACCCAAACTATATTGTAATAGAATAATTATTAAGTGTACGAACCAAATAAAGTTTATCTTGTTATTTATTGTAAAGAGCCGATACAGCATGCTGCCCCTCCTTTTACTATAAATAATAAAGAATGTGAGCTTTTCTTTGGTCTTTAATTAATTAATTTTTGTGTTTTAAAGTTAAAATAGCTAGCAATTTTTTTTGGAACGTAAAAAATATTTATTATATTTAATTAATATTACTTTTGCAACCGGTGACAAGCGGCAGTAAAAGAAAGAACAATTGTTTTTCTAAAGTAGTGCGACTTGAAGTGTTAAATATTGAATAGCAATAGATTGACAAAAAAATTTAGGTTAAAGGTTAGCAGGCGGCAATGAAGTGGTACTTGCTTTATACTCACACTAAAGTGATACTTTAGTGCCTACCATTGCCCTTGCGATGTCTTGCATTCGGTGGTAAAAGCCGATACCGACCTTGTCTCTAAAAGACACATTTTGATTTCCTTTCTAAATTCTAATAATACTGGGCTCAAAGAAGATCAGTAATAGAATGATTAGGATAAAATAAGCACGTAATGAAAAAAAATGTAAATAATCTACAAGAAACTGGACGGAATGAAGATTAATTGATAACAACCCCTAATGGTAGACCAAAGTGTAGATGGATGAATAAAAATAATTGGAGAAAAAATTCAATAATAAAAAAGAGTGAATCAGATGTTTTCTCAAATTAACAGTTATATCTCTGGAATCTAAAGATTTCGCCATATTCATAAAAAAATAAAGTACCTACTTTAATATGATTCCTACATTTATATAAAACATAATCAGAATTATATAACAATAATTTAATAAAGTATAAGAAGCAAAACACATTAATGGTTAGTACGAGATACTTCAAATACTTGCGTAAACCCACTTGCGCAGATCGCAAACCATCTAAACTGATATGTGCACAAAAATTTGATCATTATTTTGTATTTTAATGCAAATATTATCCAATAGAAATCACGGACCTATTAAATAAATATCAAAGTAAAATTTTAAAAATTAACAGGCTAACTGAACAACAAAACGAAATCATTGTGAGCTTTCAGCAATGGTTACTGCTGTCGTCAGACGTTTAACAAAAACTGTTATTAAATATATAAATAGTAATTAAACAGTTTAAAAAATAACTGTTAATTTTTTAATTAACTTTCATAAGCTTATTAGAATTTATTATAATTTCTATTAAATAAGTTTTTATTTAAGAATTAAAAAGTTCGTGCATAATTTCCCTAGCTATTTGAAGAAAAAATTGCAGCTATACCAATTAAAGCAACAATGCTAATAATAACATGTTATTATTCATCAGTAACAAAAATAATTTACTAAATATACAAAAGTTTGTATATTCAAATATTTCCTGAGCAAATCAAATATTTGTTATTGCAATGTATGTTAACCATCAAAAATGTTTCGCTTTTCCGATTGGTGTATATTATAACGAATAGTATAGCACAAATTATTTTGATATATCAAAATGATTTAATTTGTAATTTATATGCGGTTATTTTTCAAAGTGAGTCATATACGTAAACTTTTAAAAGGAGCTTCTTTAAAGAGCAAATAGCAAGTGCGTTACAACTTGGAAAACAAATCTTCTTCGATTGAGATTATAAATTTTCATTCTTGAACGAGAAACAGGAATCTTAAATACGAGCTTATTTACTAAGTCTGTTCAGTTGGTGATATAAACAAAATTATAAATACCTCGATGGTAAATTGCGCATCATCTTCTATATTGATATACTTTTTAAGTATACGCGCAATCAGCACAGCTAAATTACTTCCTGATTTATTTAGTATCTACAAAATTGACTTTTCAACAAATTTTGCACACTGAAACGAAAAGTTAGTAATTGTAGTTCGGTAGGCTTGGGTTGAAAATTAATTTTCAACCGACTGAACCCATTTAAGGTGGGCAGCCATCAACCAAATAGCTCAAAACTAATTATTAAAATAAAAATGTAATCGAGCGTTCTTAAAGTATCATTCACGTAGAGATTACCTGTACGGTCAGAACCAATCAAATTAAAGTCCATCTCCCTCTCTCTTTCTTTCTTACACTTTAATTAGGTTGGCTTTTGCAATAAAAAGAAACTAATCTATATGCTAATACCGCATAAATGTTATTCGTAATCTATAAAATATAAAAAAAGTTATTTAGCAACTATCGAAAGTTTTCGATGGCAAAATTTACGTGTGCAGAATTCTACCCCTATAGGTGGCAAAATTTGAATTCAAAAAAAGTTTTAGAATTTTGCAAATAACGGTGTCACTTTATCATCTTGTTTACACCTACCAACAATTGAATTACAAATTTGTAAGCAGCGATCAATGACGAAAAATCTAATAATGAAGTCCAAGGGTGGAACTAAGACGAGACGTCAGCACATATACAATGGGAAGACAAAAACCTTCGTAATAAACTAAAATATAATCTATTGAATAATTTTTTTATCAAAGTTTTAAGTATAAATTGTAAAAGAACTTCACAATTCCAAAGTCGAGCGTTAAAATTTTCACTGCATAAAATTTATGGAAAGAATTAAACTCGTGATAGCTAGAAACAACATTCTATATTTATGTTGCCAAAACACTCTCAAGATGCAAATCAATCCATTTCAAAAAACGAAGTTACTTTACTAAAACTTCAAAGCGACCATTTCAAAGTTATTTTTCCAATTTCATGTTTGCAAAATATAAGACATGAAAGGACGTCGTCAACATTTTATTTAATAACCAATAACTAAGCAAACTACAATTTTATTTCCAACATTAGAATGTAGAAAGGAAAAAGTTGAATTTACTTAAAGATCCAACATTTTGCCATGATGTTATTTTAAAATTTTCTCGAGAAGGAAATACTGCGTAACAAGCCGACTTTTAAAATTAAAAATTCTTGGAGTAATATTTAAATTTTCACACGTTTTGAAAAAAAGAGAAACACGTTTTATGGACTCGTCACGCGAAAAATTGATTGATGGGGCAGTAAGGGTAAAATCGACGGGCGTGTTTATGACTACGTGGTAAATGAAAATTTTTATAACACATACCTGCAATAAAAGTCACTAAACTCTGTTGATTTATTTAAAAACTTCGAGTCAATATTAAAACGAACGTATTGACTTGCTCCTACCGAACCCGCAACCCTCACTGCAGACTGGGATTTTCATCTCCAGCCTCCGGTCCACCGGTTTCAACGCGCAGGACATGCTGCTGCAAACCGAATTTTCCGAGAAAGATGGAAAACCAAAGGAAAGCATAAAAAGGAAATGGGTACGAGAATACGAACCGAGTTAGAATATAAAACAACAGTAACTAAATGTGATTTCTTGAAATCATAAAGATATTAATGAATAATGCAGAAAAACAAAAAATTGTGATTGCAAATCGAGTTAATTTTGAAAATGTAGCTTGCTGCTTCGTATTATGATAAATCGGCGGCATTTATTAGGTTAGATGGGCTTATTAATAAATAATAAGGGACGACACACACTTGATAAGCGCACAATTAATCTCTTCTGTCGGACAGTCGGTCTGTACGCCAAACCATGCTCCGTTAATGATGATTATTTCGCAAAAATAATTTGTATGAACTTTATTTTATAAAACAACGTGAATTGTTTTTTTGCGCACGTATTTTCAAGGCATTAACTTAAATAAAAATGTCAAAAAATAAAAGAAACTTTATATAACATTTAACTACCTATTCGTGTTCTCAGCATATACAATAAATAACTTGTTTATTTTTCCAACGCTATGTTACTATTATTGTTAACACTAAATATGGCATTTTTATGCCGTCGATTTAAAATTTCATCGCAAATTGGGTGCAATTTCTTCATCATTAAAAAAATGACCGAATATGCGCCTGACGTTCAAAAAGAAAATAAAAACCCAGTTTTCGATGTTTTAAACTCTTTGATATTTTCCTCGGGTGTCATCTTCAGTTCGTATCAAAAGTTGCCTTGAACGACTTACTTAAAATACACGAAGCAGTACAAAGTATAACAATTTATACTGCACCGCCAACACAATGTAAATTTTCCTGTTTATTAATTTTGTATTTCAAGTCGGACGCTATTTTTAAAAAATTGAGTAAAAATTTAATAACAATGTGGGTATTTGAAGAAAATTAAATTTTTGGTGCCTGTAAAAGAAATGAAGCGTTTCTAAAACTTAAAACACAATATTAATTAATTGCAAAACAGTGAAATTTTCAAAGGTTTTTTTTATTCGCAGTAAAACATTAATTTATAATATTTAAGTTACAATTTTTTTCAATGGCCGCTAAAGAAATAGTAATTTGTGTATCTAGTACGAAAAGAACATGATCTTTATTACAGCCAAACGAAATAAATTCCCAGTTTGAAAGTGTTATACTTATTTTTCCTTAGTCGAACTGACAAATTAAATTTAAATCTTAAATTAGAAGACTAAACTAAAATGATTCCTCCAAGGAATAAATTGTTCTGAAAGCTAAAATAATTCAAATTAACGTCTCTCCTTTGAAACGCTTTAGCTACATTTATTTTTCCACTAGCAAATTGTTTTACTTTTATTTAAATAATTTAATTTAAAAAAAATTAATTTTGTTTTCGTTTCTTTTGTAAGCGCTACCTTGTATTAAATTTTGATAATCACAACTAAGCCAGAGGAGTTTACTTTGGTAGTGTAATTTGTGCTTTTAATTTTTGGAAAAGACTGGCAGTTGATGGATTTACTATAAATTAAACTAAGAGTTCAGATTCACTATTGGAGTTGGAATTGAGTTCGAATTATGAATTTTCAATATTATTGATAATTTTTAAACCAATTGGCTTCTTTAGCCATCAATTACAAGCCAGGATAGTATTTAAGCGATTTATAATTGTTATTACCTGAGAGCAGCAGGTAGCCATACTTCCTACAAGAATATTAAAATAAGAAACTGAGCTATTTGCTCGTCTTAACATTAAATAGAATAATATTAAAAATGTATAATAAAGAAGAAAGTTATACGACAGCTTCTTGTACGAAATACTTTTATCAAGGGTCAACCGCTAGAGGAAATCGTGTACAATTAACTTCACACTTCACGTACTTCATCATAATTCTCCATACTTCTTTGTCCTTCATAGAATTCAGCAGTAATTAATTGATACTTTCAGTATCAGAGACTTTCAATTTCTGAGACTTACAGAAATACCAAATTTTGAGCACTGGAGGGTGTTCCACACCCGCAGACCCCGGATTAAGTAGATTATTTTTATCAGAAGTAAATTAAAGATCTCCTGTTGCAGAGGCACTAGAGGGTGTTTCACTCCCCAGCCCCCGGATCAAGTAGTTTATTTTTATCAGAAATAAACTGAACTCTCCTGTTGCAGAGATCTACCTCCCAGGAGTACGAAATTTATAATAAGGTAGTTTATAATTAATTGTCAGATTACGACTTAAACACATTTACTTGGCCATAGCTAATTTTAATAAACTTGAGATATGCTTAAATATTTAATTCACTTTTAATAAAAATAAATTATTTAAACCGGGGGTCTGGGGGGTGTGGAACACCCTCCAGTGCTTCTGCAACGAGAGATCTTCAGTTTACTTCTGATAAAAAGTAAACTACTCGGTCTGGGGTTCTGCATGTTCTGCAATGTTCTTCATTCCAAAATTTGTACACTGAAAGGTGTTCTACACCCCTCCCAGTACTTCATGTACTTCATTAGATGTGTACAAAAACTTCACCAGTGGTTAACCCTCGACTTTTATACGCCGGTATTTCGTAACACAATAATATATAAAATTATGAGTACTTGTAGGACGGTAATTTTTCTTTTGCATTCCTAGATTTCTATACAAAATATTCGTCTTCTTTATAAATCCCTTTCCCTCTGATGCTATTCTTACTAACGTAAATTCCTGTTTAAGAATTTATAAGCAGAATAATAAATAAATAAGCTCAAAAAGTCGAGTATAAAATATGAATTTTTTTTATAAAAACTTCCATGTCACTAAATTTAAAAATTCACTAAAATCACGATAATTACCCCTTTCTTTAATATCAAGTTTTAAAAAATTATAAAATTAAATTACAATCAGGAATTTTTAAATCCGCAATTACCCGAAAAAAAATATACCAATAAATCGCATCTCATCTTCGAGAATACAGTTTAGCCATATTGGCACAATTAAACTACATTTGAGTTTCGCCAAGACTGTAAACTGAACAATTAATCGCTTCGAGTAAAACTTAAATTATAAAGTTTTCAAGATCCCAGGAACATGAATCGGTCAGGTAAGGTATAAATTTAAAAAAAAATTGGTGGACTAAATTGTAAATTCACTGACCCCACATAGTAAATAAGTCCAATTTGCCACTACAATTTAAAAGAGGTTCTTCTCTATTTACTTTAAAATAACATTTTTCCTTTTTTTCTCTACTAGAACTGATACTTTTCCCAATTTTGCTTACAAACGGTTCTCATATAAGATTTGTAGAATATCCATAATTTTTGACAAGACTTATAGAATTTTCTAAAAATATAATTTACTGAAATGTTTCGTCGTAGTATTCGATTGAAGCTGGTTCGTTTTGGAAATAAATCCTGATTTTTTTATAAGTAAATCAGTGACGGCTCTTAACGTTAGGTTAAAATTGTATTAAACAAACTAAAATTAATTTATTTTATAAGCCTTCAGGATATGGTTAATTTGTGGTTTGTTTGTGCTTGCTTAGCTTGTTAAAGTTTATAAAGCTTTTAACGATTTTTTAAAACTTCTTAAACTATGACAAACGACTGTACACGAACTATGCCGCTAACCACAGATAATAAAATAAAAGGAACCTTTGATTTGGCACAAAATATTATGATTTTCTTTAAAGTTCAGAAAATGTTTAAAATGTTCAAGGAATAAATTTTCGTTGCAATTATAAAATAAAGTTAAATTTTTATTTTACTAAAATTTTATATCCAACTAGCTGAATAAATAATGAAAGTCAAAATATTTATGTAGCCTTTAGCAGTGAGCTGCCGCTGAATACTTATCCAAATATTTTGATTTTTATTATGCCTACACTGCTTCAATTTTAATTAAATAATAATTGTAGTGGTTCAAATTTTATGATATGATATTCAAAATGTTATTTCAGAATTGGTAGTCATTATTTGCAAAAAAGTCATGAACTTGCATTCCGTTTGTTTTTTAAGTTCGTTCAATCAGTCGAATTTTGGTTTGCCTTATCCCTTAGCTCGAATCCCTTAGAGAAACACCAAAACTGATATGGCTAATATCTGCGTTTATACTTCTAAGCTATATCTTCGTGTTAAGCTTTGGATGTCTCGATCAAAGCTACTTTACCTTTTTAAAATTATCAAACTACTCGTTAACGTCCTTTAATAAATTCCCAACTAACTGACAGATGATCTTGACTGTCTTATGTCTTTCGTATGACGAATTCAACAAAAATTTACAACCAATCGAATCTCGACTTATGCCAGGTGTTACGTACACGGTGTTGAAAATTTTAAATGGGTTAACAATTTACAAAAGCAAATAAAAAGGCAATCTAAACTAACATTGAGATCGTTGCAGTTGCATAGTGCAATCGACTTTTTACCGAAGTAAAGAAAATTTAAATCACTTAACTTTTGCGGTAGCTATTGGCATTTGGGTGATTTAAAAGGATAAAAAACTTGTAAATGGGTGTCTGTTCGAATAGCGAGCGGTTACGTGCTCATGTTCGATCCCTGTATTTTATTATTGAATAAAAGAATGCACCCGCGTTATTCATTTGCACATCGGACTCCTTGCATATTATTTAAGTGTTTTTAGGTTGGCTATTTTTTCTAAAAGAAAATTTCCTACATCTAAAAATAAAACTACAATTTTCTACGTTTAAATTGGTGTTTGGACTAAAAATTAAAAACAAATGTTTGGTTAAAATTCAAACCTTTTCATAATATCCTATGCGGCATTAAATGAAAATACATCTTGGAAAAAAATCTTGTCTCCGTTCCGCTTAATAAAAATGTGCAACATTATTTTAAGGAGCTTGCAAAAAGCTTCGTCTAGTAAGAATTTCTTATTTAAGATGTTGACTTATAAGTAGGAGTGAATAGATAGCAGATTAGGTATGAGGATGTCAAAATGTCAAGAAGAAAAATTTAGAAAAGTGGTTACTTTACCCTAACTGAAGCGGAATGTTTGATTTGACATGAAATTTTCTTCTAAATTTAATTTTAATTCTTGTAATAATATTTATTTAAAAATTACTTATTGTGCGCCATGCTAATATTATACAAAAAATATATAGTAATTTCGAATTTTCCTTTCGGCTGCTATGTTTAACTTAAAACGGAATTAACTCGGCTAATGCCATAAATATTTAAACTTAAATTAGTATGGAATATTCCAAAATAGTTAAGCACGGACAAAAAAATTTAAACAGATAAATTTAAATTCAATGGTTCTCAAGATATATCTAAAGATAGAACTTCAGTGCGCGTGGGTGCTTTCAGGAGTGTATATGTTGATAAAACACATCAGCTCTTGAAAATGTTAAAATTCGACAAGAAATTGTTTAACGACAAATAACTTTCAAATACAAAAAGACCTAATGACATAAAATCCGTGGATGATAAGTTTTTATTATAGTTTTCACTTTGTGCTGACAAAAAGGAAATTTCGCACTATTTTACTCCTAAGCTGCACCTTATATTCTGAATAAAAGTTTTGTTGATAAGAAGAGTCGTTTTGCGCTTTCACGAAAACTTTTTAGTGTAATTTATTAAGATGAAATAAAGTCGAGAAAACGCCTGCTCTAATGGATTTCAGAAGTGTCTTTTTGAGGTTTGTCCTAATGTGTTTTATTGCACCGTCTCATGCCAAAATTGTTGTCAAAATTGGTAAGTTCATTAATTTTTTTTCTATGCATATGCAAACATGCAATAGTTATTTATGGGACAAGTGAGTAATGATATTTTTATCCACGAACGGAAAGTTTAGCACACGAGGTGAAGCCGAGTGTGCTATCTTCCGTAAGTGGATAAAAATATCTTTACTCAAGAGTGGCATATAACATTTTATCCAAAACCTGCAAGTAAATGAAAATTTCAAAATTAAAAATTTGAAATTTATAATTTTGTTTCGTATTATACTGCTTGCTTGTGACAGTAATCAATTTGACACTCTAGATTTCTGGTTGAGTTTTAATAAAATGATGCGATTTTATAGCATAGATTGCTTTAACTAGAAATTCTTCACTAGTGAGCAAAAATCATTTTCGCTCACTAGTGAATAAAAGTCCACTTTGGTTGCTTTAAAACATCAATGTAAAAGTCATTTTACTTGCAGGTTTGGGATAAAATAATATTTGCATACGACCAAACCTAATATTTATTTATTTATTAATTACTTCCATTGCGGTATATAAATAGCACCGTCGCGATTTGTCACAATATAGAAACTAACCAAAAAATTAACAAAACTTTCAGAATAATTTTGGCTTAATTATGAATTAATAAAAATTATAAGCTGATTATTTTCAACTTACGTTTTTTAAAATTCAGAAAATCTGTAATATAATAATATATATTTTAAACTTTCCCCTTCGAAATCAAATGTCAATTTCTATTTCTACGTTTTGAAAAACGCAAGCTAATTTAAATTGATTGTTATTTAAAACTCAAACTTAATTCATTTTATTCGAGTTGATAATACTCAAACTCGTAATATTTTGAGTTTATTAAACTTGAATTTTTTGCCTTTCCGTCTTCTTTTAATTTCGGAGCGACCGTTAGTGATTTAGTGAACTGCACGGTTTGCGAGATATTTCACATTTTACAATTTAATCTTTCTTTCCGTTTCTCGAGATGTCTGCAAAACCGAGTCCTTAATTAAAATTAAATCATTTCCGACTGCAACTGTCGTTTATTTTTAATAAAATTCTAGCTAAATACAACATTTAGAATCAAATAGTTTGAAAAATAAGGTAAATATTTTATTTTCAATTTAGCCTGCGCCACGTGAAAACCTACAAAGCATACCTACACTCATACATAGTTGTGCTGCATTTTCAGTTCTATATAAATTAATTAAAATCGCCTTTATACATATTTTTTGAAATAATACAGCTTGGTTATACAACACATAAAGTTCAAATTTAACTTTGTTGCAGAATTATCAAACATTTTCCAACGAAAAAGCTCGAATGAAATTTACATAGTTAAAATAAAAACGAAACCGTTAATTTTATCTCTTGCAAACATAAAATTTTTAATATTTCGTGTCAAAGCTAACGGCTATTAATTAAAAATTGGTTCAAGCTTGATAAAAGGTAATGTCGATAAAAAAAGATGTAACACAAAATCAAAGTCAGTAATGTCGATGCCGTACCACAGTCGGGCAAATTTAATGCGCCCTTTTCAAAAATTCTATACAAATACAATATTATGCGCACAAAAGTAATTTGTGTTGCATATATTTTCAAATTAACTTATAAAAATAAATTTAGAACTGCAATTTTAATTAACTGCTGAACTGCATTCCACTTGGAATTTTATTACAGCATGTTTAATATTTTTTTAATTAAAACTAAATTAATTAAAACTTGATCGACAAATTTAATTAAAATGTTAGCAAGCACCACCAACTTTTATCGGTTAAACTATGTAATGGATTCGTACGTGTAGAAAATGCAGTTGAATTTTTTAAAACCCCTAAGTGCAGTTCTTAAGAGATTTTAACCTTTCAATAGGAACTAATTTTAGCCGATATCCTGTAGGAATTTATGATTTTTGTCGCAATAATAACCTCGACGTTTTCGTTTGTAAGAGAAGTTTAATAAGAAATCGAAATTGCGAGTCCAAATATGCCGTATGACTCGGTCACATATTTTTGGACACAACTTATTTACATAGTAAAGAGAAAAGAAGCGTGAAAACAGCGTCATTGCCATGGCCATTCATACTAAAAATATAGGTAAATAGTGCATTAATACAGGCAGAAGATTTTCCCAGCTGTACCCCTGGTACAACATGCGTACTACTTTACATAAAATATTAATGCCTTGTTCAGATATTACAGTAGAATATGTAATCCTATCTACAGAGCAGCTTAAAGAAGCATGCACAAGGGCATAAAAAATATAGAGGTGGGTTTTCCAAAAAATTTTTGAGAAAACACAACCTTGAACACGCTTTTCATATGCTATTTGTATCATCAGATCCACTAATTTCCAGTATGAGAAAATTAAATTTCAAGCAATTGAAAAATACCCAACAGAAGTTATTAACCTTTAAAAAAAAGCAGTATTGCATTTAATGATAAAGTTATGGAATTGATTCTGAGAGTGGCAACAAAATTTCTTTGAATCTCCTTTAATAAAAAATTCTTTCGTTATATGTTTGAACAACTTAAATCTCAAATATTAAATCGTAATTTTATACTTACTAATTTTCTCTATGACTACACATATATTTTGAGGAAAATGTTAAAAAGTATTTTATTTTCAGTTATTTTAAAGTCAATTTAACAAAAAAAAACATTAAAGCTTGAATTTTGTCCACAAATTTCAGGATTTTTGCCAGTGAGCATTCAAGAAATTCTAAAGGTTGGTTTATATGTATAAGCTAGCAGTAATTGTTAGCTATAATTAGATTTTGAAATTCATAGCTGCTTTTCAGCTAAAAATGCTACTTGGAATCTCCGCTAACATACAAAACTGCATTTGGGTTGTTGCAGAACTTCTGAAATTTATATAAGTTGAAGCTGGTCTTCCCATCCGGTTATTTGTTTTTAATTCGCCAGAATGTAAACCATTATTCCTTAATATACAACAAATATTATATACTTTTTAAAGTTGTGATTAAGTTTCGTTACAAAGTATTCAGGCGCAATAAATTAAAAAAGATTTAAAGTTGCTTTTTGTAATTTGCTCGTTTAACAGCAAATATAAATACAAACAATGCAGTATAATCTATTAACTCGGAGCTTTTATAATAATAACTTTGTACATTGTAAATTTTAGGTGCAATATTTCATGGCGATGATAACCCCGAAGCTGAGGTGGCATTTAGATTTGCAATTAGCAGACTGAACATGTACGAGGGTAACTACGAACTACAACCACTGATTCGTCGCGTAGCAGGACACGATAGTTTCACCACCGGACGTACAGGTATTACTAATTTTTCAAATAAAAATTAAAAAAGACTAATTTTGGCAAGCAACCTGCATTGAATTTATCTCAACGATATCTACTTGTTGTGCCGGCTAAACACATTTCAAAATCTTGAAGTTTTCAATTTTTGCAGTAGTGTAAATTCTAGTTGCAAGATTCCCTAAGGTCACAAAAGCTTCATCTTAAACTCAACTTAAAGATACACACACCCATTGGACCGAAAAGTTTTCAATTCGATTTCCTCAATATTTATAAGTTATAACTGAAAAGTAATTTACTGACAGTGCAAATGTTAGGTAATTCACTTTTTAAAGGAACGATCGACTGAACAAATAATATTTTGAATATAAAATTTTATCTCTCGAGTAATAAAAGAATTTAAATCGGTCAAGATTTTTATTGCACATTTAATTCACTTAAAAATTTAACATAAAATAAAAATCGATTGTTCGCAATAAGTATAAAAATTGTATCAACATTTTCTCTCGGAAGTTTTTCGGTTTTCTTTTAATTTATAGATTTATGCTAATAGAATTGAATATTTGAAAATATGTTTGTATACTAAATGCAAATTTTCATCTGCACATGAGCTTTTTTCAACAAAACGGACGCAACTTTTTTAAAAATAAATAGTAAAAAATTCGCGATTGTTATTTCTAAAAACAATTTTGTTTAGTAAAAAATATTAAATGAATTTGTTTGAGGTTAAAAAGTCTTTTCGGTTTATTTTCTTGTTTTTCTTAATTTACAAACACAATTTGTTCATAAATTATTCAAAACTTCACCGACTTATATAATAATTTAAATTGGTAAATTATTTGATGGTGAATAAAAAATAAATGATATATTTCAAAATTAATAAGGTTCAACGGGAAAAAATTTATTTCAATAAACGCTTGTAGTTCTCATCCATCATTTTAGTACTTACATGACATAAAATTTAGAAAAATGTAAACAACAATGTTTTTTCCACTTTATATGTTAATTTATTGTTTTATACTAATTAAAAATTTTAGTGTGCGATTTAATGGGAGAAGGTATAGCGGCCATTTTTGGACCTTTATCGTCATCAACAAACGAAATAATTCAGTCCATATCTGCGAATCTGGAAATTCCACAATTTCAAGTATTTTGGAATGCTAAATTATCTCAATTTTCCGAAGAAAAGGAGCACGCCAAACCAAACGTAGTATTCAACTTGTACCCTGATCCTCACATGCTTGCCAAAGCTTATGCCACCCTTTTACAACAACTGAAATGGAATAAATATGTAATTATTTACGATCGAGATGAAGGAATTATTGAACTACAGGAAATTCTTAAAATTCACGGACCCAAAGACGCTCCGGTGATTATTAAAAAACTTGGTGCGGGGCCGGATTACAGGTTGGTTTGAAAGAAGTCAATTAGGTATTATCTGTTTTTTTTTTGTTTCCATGTTATGTCAGGAAGATGATCCTTGCCTCATTTATTACGAATGTATAACCGGCGGCAGTGATGTTCAGAAAATAGCACGAAAGGAGAAAATGTCCTATTTCCACATTGAAAAGTCAATTACTTTAGGATCATCTTTCATGATATAAAGTCGCAACAACTGCACGGTGGTGCATTTCGTTTCCATTCCCCCTTTTAATACTAAAAAGTCATTGTTTTATATTTCCAAAATTGTCAGCTATCTTTATAAATAATTCAATCCTTTTATTATGGTTATCGCCTCATAAAAAATAAATGAAATTGAAACTGAAACTGAAAATATGTAATTGTAAATTTGACAATTTCATGAAATGAAACCGATTTTATTACTTTAATTTATAACCCGAATTTCAATTTTAAAAGGAAAATCGAAAGTTGATCTCCTTCTTCCGGCTGTGTCAAATTTCTTAATCAAAATGAATACATTTTTGAACAATGCTTAAGTAAAATTTTCCAGAAACATTATTTCCGTTTGAATTAATTGATAATAATGGAAAAATGTTTGTTTTTATTTGTAAATTCAGCCACGTATATAAAATAACCTTAGTTCGTGAGTTTTATTACACCAACTTAAGATATATGTGAAGCAGCAGTACATGAATATGTAAAAGTAAGTAATTTGCAGTCGTATTTACTAGGCAGATATTTTGTGAGTAGACACTACATTAATTTCTGCTATTCGGCGATACGCGAAAATTCTCATAATGCAGGAATAACTTAAGTCTTTATCATTAAGCACTATCAAGAAGCTTCAATGCTTTCTAAATTACAACCTGAACCCTTCGCAATCGCAAATAAAATCAACGAACTTTAATGGCATCTTAATTTTTACTTTTATAAAATGCAGTTTTCCCGAAACTTTTCCGGTTGTTCTTATTTGTGTGTGACATTTTTCATATCATTCGTTTTTATGGTCAAATCTTACAGATCGACAAGTGTATACAGGAAAATAGTGTAAGGGTTTTTAAGGAAAACAAATGTTATCTTGTTTTTTCAAATTTTTGTTGAAAATGCAATTTAAGAAATTTTAATATTTGAATAATAAAAGGCTTTCGTTGGTTTCTGTAATTATCACTCTCTCAGTTGTCTCTTTTTACTTCGTCAACCCCATCTTTCTGAAATCTGTCTTCACCTCGTCGAGCCATCTTACTCTGGCTCTTTCTCTGTTTTTATTTCGAGTAGTCTCCATTTGATTATGTTTCTCACTGCAAATCTACGATATCACTGAAATATACATGCAGCGCAGTTTTTACATTATGTTTGTAATCCTTCTCAGTTATCTGCTTTTGTTAAGTGGAGAACATCAATCGTGGACCTTCCCTTTCAAAATCCATATTGGTATTCACCGATTTTCTTTTCCAAACCTCAATCATCAACAACTTGCTTTGTTCTTGCTTTTGTCACTGTGATTTAGTGGTTCCTAGAAGTATTTTATTTTCTTAATTTGGTCTTCACTGTCTTCTTTAACTCCATTTTTACCGAAAGGTCAACCGCTAGAGGAAATCGTGTACAATTAACTTCACACTTCACGTACTTCATCATAATTCTCCATACTTCTTCGTACTTCATATAATTCAGCAGTAATTCACGGGACTTCATCAATAATTCACGGTACTTTACCTAATTCATCGATACTTCATTGTATTTCACGTACTTCATCGGTATTTCAGAGACTTACCGAGATTCCAAAATTTGAGCACTAGAGGGTGTCCCCCTCCGCCTGATCGAATAGTTTATTTTTTATCGGAAGTAAACTGAAGATTTTCCGTTGCAGAGGCACTGAAAAGTGTTTTACACCCCCAGAGGGGATTAAGTAGTTTATTTCTTATTTTGTTGTAGAGATCTGCCTCCCAAGGAATACGTAATTTATAATTACGCAGTTTATAATTAATTGTCAGATTACGAATTAAACACATTTACTTAGCCATAGCTAATTTTAATAAACTTGAGAAATTTTTAAATATTTAATTCACTTTTAATAAAAATAAATTATTTAAACCGGGGGGTCTGGGGGGTGTGGAACACCCTCCAGGACCTCTGAAATGGGAGATATTTAGTTTACTTCTGATAAAAAGTAAACTACTCGATCTAGGAGTTCTGCATGTTCTGCAATGTTGTTCACTCCAAAAATTGTGCACTGGAGGGTGTTCCACACCCCCCAGACCCCCGGTTTGAGTAGTTTATTTGTATCATAAGTAAACTGAAGATTTCCCATTGCACAGGCACTGGAGGGTGTTCCACGCCCTCAGACTCCTCGGATTGAGTAGTTTATTTTTTATCAGAAGTAAACTGAAGATCTCCCGTTGGCGAGATCTACCTCCCATGGGGTACGGAATTTATAATTCTGCAGTTTATGATTAATTGTCAGATTATGAATTAAACACATTTACTTCCCCATAGCTAATTTTAACAAACTTGGAATATGCTTAAATATTTAATTCACTTTTAATAAAAATAAATTATTTAAACCGGGGGGTCTGGGGGGTGTGGAACACCCTCCAGTGCCTCTGCAACGGAAGATCTTCAGTTTATTTTATCAAAAATAAACTAATTAATCCGTGGGGTCTGAGAGGTGTAAAACGCCCTAAAGTAAAGTACCCAAATATTACAATGCAGGCAAACATATTAAAGGTTTGAAAATTTAGTAGAAACTCTCCGCTACCGTTTTAGTTTTCTAAAAAAAATTGTGACATATTCTTGGGGGGGCAACAAAAAGGTAAAGCAAAAATAAATTATGTACAATCATGCACAAGCGATTATTAAGATTATTTTTAAAATCGGAAGGGTAGAGCTAGCAGGTCTCCAGCCCCCACCTCCCAACTAATTTTCTAAATAATTCAAAAACAGAAAAGGTCCAACCAAAAATAAAGAATGCACAATAGACTTAGACTTTTTTGAATTAAAAATTTGTAATGGAAGGGGACTGATGATATGCGCTTATCCAATCCCATCCAATCAGACCACAACGAAATAACCAAACACACAACAAAACAAAAACAAATCAAACACCTCATTGGTAGATAGCAGCGCCAAAATTTGAATTTGGAGATATTAAAAAAATTAATTTAAAAAAAATAGGACGTTTTTAAACTTTCTCGTAAACACATTTACCACGTGACATTTTTAAGGTTAGGGTCATTTGAGCGTCGGAGTCGGTTACAAAAGGTGGTGAGTAGATTTAGTATTTTCTTTATCAAACTGGGTCTGAGGTGATCAATTCCACTTTGTGGATAAGAACGTAACCTTAGGTCATCCAGTAAGTTGTTGAAATTATAATTTTTGTTTGCGATTTTTTTCATTCGAGGATGTTACTGAATGCGACTCTGCTTTTTTGAATGTTTACGTTGGCAATGTGTTGTGAAAAAGGTGTCTACTGGTTAGACTTTCATTGGCCTATCACCTCAACTATATTTTCTTTTCAACCTCATTGGTAATTTCATTCACTACTTAACTTTTTTCTCTTTGTGAGTCTTCTATTCTCTTGTTTGTTTCTCTTCGACTCGTTGGTTACTCTGTTTTTTTCAAAATCTATAGCTCTTCACTTCTATCTCTCCATGTGGTTTCCTACACCGCTGCTATTGCCACTGTAAATTGGCAGTTTTTTTTATTCTACAACATTTCATTCTATAACATTTCACGTACCTATCCCTATTACTTTTTTATCTCTCCTCCTTCCACTTTCTTTCATTTTTAATGTATTAAATCAATTTATCCTGTCCAATGCCGTAATTCTTGATTTTGACGAAATTTTTTACAAACGTTGAAACGATTTAAATTGTAAATTTCCCAACGAATGCGTCCAACCCTGCACAGGATCTACAAGTGGGGTTCAGTCCTTAACATAATATTTAAAACTATCGAAATAATGGCCCTTGATTGGAAAAGTAATTCCATTACATAGTTAATACATCCTCTACATTATATCCACCTGTTGCGCTAATCGCCTAACTGTTTGAGATATTCTCCTGAACCTGGGAGACTAGATTAGGTGTTAACTGATCGCTTTTTCTTCTTTACTGATCCTACTCTCTCCACTTCTCAATTAAACTCCGCATGGATTTTTTAGAAGGTACGGATGAATCCAGGATACCTTTCTCCGGCCGAATGTTGTGCTACGTGTTTTGGCGGTGTAAGACTTACTTATGCACGTTCGATTCCTCAATTATTGCAACACGTTCGACGATAAAGTAAGTCGTTGTCGTACAAATGCTATCGCTTTAAGGACCTTAAAATGTTTAATAAACCCTCATTCTAATCATTGCTAGATAAACATCATTCGGTAATGTGTGTAAAAACAAACAGCCCGATATGCACTAAAGTTGTTTGAAAATTGTTGAGCTCTTCGCGTTATTCCGAAATTAGCATTTTAAGCATCTCCATCAAAAGTAATTATTAAGAGTTAAGTGTAATACCATGAATTTATTTCCGCAGAAAAATTACTCGGAAAACTCGACATATAACTAAAACGTTGCGAGTATGAAAATTTGTGGTTTTACATTACCGAATAAATTTCGATTTATTAGCCGCCAACATGTTATTGAAGCTGGAAATTCAAATTTACGCGAAACTAACATTTTATATATTTACTAGCAAACTAAAGAGGCTTGAAATGTTTTGGATAAAATTGCGTTATATTTTACAAGTTGTCAGAATGTTCACGTAAAACTTTTTTGCAGGCCTCTACTCAAAGAGATCAAAGAATCGTCTGTAAGTCAAATCATATTGGATTGCGAGACGGACCACATTTTAGACATTTTGGAGCAAGCACAAGAAGTGAAACTTATGGAAGAATATTACAGTTACATTTTAACATCGCTGGTAAGTGATGGATAATGAAATAAAAAGATATTATCAAAAACGTCGTATTAGACCGAAATTATTACTTCCGAATGGCATCAGATTGGTGGATTCAATTTAAAAGTTTATTCCACGTTTTACAATAATTGACTTGTTTGTGCCAAACCTATTAATAAAGTTAAAATTGCAAACATTTGTTACGTTGCAATTTCAAAATACAATTTATTATGGAATTAAATAAATAAAACGCTATAGGAAAGATGTTACATAAGAAAGCCATTATTTTAATGGCGGATCATTAAAAAAGCTTTGAAGTCATCGAGTATGCGAAGCAAGTTGTTCAAAAGCTTTTTGAGTTAAGCACGCTTAACAAGAAGCTCTTCGAGTAACCTTAACTATCAATCATGGGATTAACATAAAGGGCACGAAACCGCGAATGTCTAATGGCACTTGTTACAAAAAGTTGTTACTAAACTGTATTATTTTAGGATGCTCATTCTCTGGATTTTGGGAAACTGCAACCGTTTAAAAGCGGTATATTTAGTTTGAGAATTATAGACCCGAATAGTAGAGAGATCCGGATGGTTGCAAGAGACTGGGAATTAGGGCAACTTAACCACAACAAACACCACATCCGCATACCCCCTGAATCCATCCGAGTAAGTATATGTCATCTTCCGGATTCCCAAATTTCATACCAACTTCACAATAATTATCAAGTTATATTTCATCGCCACTTAAGTTTACAACTTTATTGTAATGAATTGCATTGCAACCACAATTTGTTTTATAAAATACAATTTAATTCCATCAAACTATGAGTATGTAACAGAGCGACACCAAATTTTCGACGCCAATATTATAATATGAAAAACTGATTAAAATATTTTTAATTTATTCTTCCCCTATGGGCTCGCGAAAAATTAAAAGAAAACTTTTCTTAATCAAAGTTTACGCAACTTTTCAAAGAATCAAATATTGCGTAACTGCGATTATTACAAAATTAAATTTATGAATATTGCTTGGTGTAGTGCGCTTTTATGATATCAAACAAGGTGAATTCCGACAACAAAGGAATAATGCAAGAGTGGATGAACTTATCTTTGGAAACCGCACAGCTGCGGTTTAACTAATTAATTTTATTAATTGAAAATCAACCCAATTAATTTTAAAGTGCATTCAAACAAACGTGTAATTTTGACAAATTGAGAAAATCATTAAGGTTTCATATAAATTTGAATCCTAAAATTTAATGAAGCTAAATTGTGCTAATTTTCGTTTTTCCAAAGGGAAAAGTTTTAAAAATTACTGAAATCGTCGTCGAAACTATGCAGGATTTTAAACATGAAAATTTTAAATCAAATCTTGCTGCTTCGTCAAAATATCACTTGAAGGTAATTTTTTTTTATTCATTCACGACGACAATATTTCATAATTTAGAAAACTTCCGAACAAAATTCGCTTACAAAAAATTAAAATCTACGCGTGTAATGAAAAACTTTTTAAATATTTTATAAATTCACATTTTTTCTTGTACGAATCGTTTGGGTTCATTTTTGGAATGCTATCCGGATGTGTATCCAGTTTTGGATCCAGATATTCAGTTTCAAACTGCCCAACCGTACGGTTAATTAAATTTTGTTTGAGACCTCTCCATTTAAATAGACTCGAACATTAAATGTTAATTAAAACGATATTAATTAAAAAAGATTTCAAGAAAATATGACTTCCCTTAGAAAATTATAATTTGTAACCACCTACACATTATATTGTTATTATTTGAATTTTAAACAGGTGTAATTAAATTAATATAATATGATACAATAATGAACTAGCATATCAAATTTTTTAATTTAATTGCTTTAGGTTTTTAATTAAATACAAATGCCGTTTAGTCAATCGTGGTGCATGATGCCACGTCAGATTATGATGGTTTAAGAACTGCAATGCTGTTGCTATTAACTAGGAGGCATAGCCTAAAAACTTTTAAACTAGTAAAAACGTATTTGTTATAGAAGTTTAAATGAGATGAAATTCTTCTTCCTCAGTTTGTTTACTTTTGAGAGAGTTTGCAGCAATCTTTATAGTTTACTTTCTTGTTTAGCGATTTTAAACTAATTGAAAACTTGCGTGGGCCCACTCTATTTATCAATTACTTTTTTTTTGGCCCATTCACCGGTTAGGTGATTTTCTATTGGGTTTTTTCCTTCTATCTTTCCCAAACATTGCCGGTAAGCACGGTGCATTTGATGCACTGTTCTTCAAGAAAGAATTTATTTGTTCGATACTCATTTTTTCAATTCTTGGTTTAAGTCTTGGTTGCGTCGGATACGCTGCTGTAATCAAAGATCAATTTTTAGGCCGTAGGAAGGCAACGGGAAAATATCCTAATAATTATATTCCCTAGTACGGTTAGCTTGGCTTGATCGTCTACGCACTGTAAAGGGTATGGCACTCGAAGAAGAAAATCCATATTTCTAAAACCGCACCTTCTTTTTGTCCACTTTCTTCGGGGGCTCAAAGTCTCAAAATTTTAATAAGTTAAAGAGAATGTTGCTTATATGTGAGCCCGATAATTGTTACATTCCGTAGGAAATCCTTCTTTAAAAATCGGGATAAAAGTGGCTTTTTGCCAGTCGTCAGACCATATAAGTCAGTCCCATGCTCTGCAACATCCACGTCGAGATCCTCCACTATTTTAATTTTCTTTGTTGTATTTTGATCTGGACCCGAAGCTTTCCTGCTCTTTAATGCTTTTATTGCCTGTTTAACTTCGGATTTCAATAAACCCAGTTTTTTTCTCGTGTCGTCAATTGGCGTGGCAACTACCAGTACAAGTCATCTGGATATAGATTTTGGGAGTTTTCCTTCTTACTTTCCTCGGCATCACGGTTCGTCTCTCCATTATTGCTGTTAATTGTTCGAGTGCAAAATCAGAAATCTAATTTTATCAAACAGTTCTCGTGCTACTCTACGTCTTAGCAGATCCTCTCTAGATGTTTGTTTTCATCACGTCTGAGAGTACATTTTTAATTTCTCTATTTAATGATCTAAAAATTTTGTTTTCGGTTGCCATCTTCTTTATTTTTCTCTACCCCAAACGAGCAGTACAGTCTCATCGCTAATCCAATCACTTAATTTTGGCCGGCAGGCTGTATTATATTTTTGGAGAGAGTCTTTTATCTATGGTTTGATGTGTTTTCACAGATCATTTCTACGTTTTAAAAATTCAACATTTCTGTCTCATTTGGAAACTTGTAAATTTCTTCTGAGTTGGGACACACCATTTTTCTTTCCACATTATTTTTGTGTTAATTTTCAATTTTAATTTCATGTTGACCTAGCTTTAGCATTCCGTAAGCAGGTTTTCCATTTATTTTGTAAAATAGAAACATGTATATACTAAAACAATTTCACCTAAAATGGTAAAATTACTAAATTACGAATTTTTGTAAAACTAAACAAGTAATAAAGTTTAACGTGACGTTAAGTACAAGTGAAGCAGAACAGTTACAACCTGAAATTAATAATTACTTGATCCATCAATAATACAAAGTAAACAAACGAAAAATCGCGCTGTATTACACCCACTAATAAAAAATTAATTTAAAAATTTACAAAATGTGGTAATAAATTTTCTATTTTTATTTGTATGTGCCTGTTTGAACAATTTCGTACTTGTAACAAATTTATATCGACTACTTTAATTATTTATTGTTCTCATTAAAACATTTTGAATACATTTTAATAATTTAAGGACTTCTCTTTAAACAATTAACACAATTGTTACTTGTTGTGGTTAAATGATATAAGGATTAAGTTCAGGTTAGTGTTTTGATAACATAGAACTTTCACCAAAGGGATAAACAGTAGTTCGAAATTTCGAAAAGAAACGTTCCATATTCAGAATAGGTTGGTATTGTTTCAATCAATATAGGTAGCAAATTGAGCTTTTTAAAGCCGGACCCCGTAGTTCCCAATGCAATCTACTGGAAAATTTTAAAATATTTTCAAGGCTAATTTTAATTAATTAAAATTAAATATTAAAGTAATAAAATGTTTCAACAATTTACAAGCGGAAGCGAACACGTTTAAAACATTTATACAACCAAAACACACGAATGTGTGTAGGGTTGCATGCACAACTTGTTTGTTTTTGTTTGCAACCTTACATGAACCGTTTTTTATGCCGCATCATGTACCAATACAAAGAAATGTAAAATAAAAACTTAAATAGAGCAGATTCAATTTTTTTTAAATCCTATTCAGTTAATGAATTTTCAATTTTCCAATCTTAATTGTAGGTATGTGGTAAATAAATTGTTTAATTTTGTGCTTGTTTACGTCATTCTTCGCAACTAAAAAATTTGACGAGGGTATATCATTGGATTCATCCCGACACGTCAATTTATTCATGACACAACATTTACTAGATGTTTATTAAAAAACGGGATTGTAACTACTATTACAAATAAAACCAAAAAAAAAAGTTTCTTCGAAAATGTAATTTTGACAAATTGAGAAAATTCATTTTTAAAAAAGGTTTGATAAAAAATTGAATCCTTAAAATTTAATGAAGTTAAATTGATCCAATTTTTTATTTCCCAAACGGAATTTACTTAAACATGACTGAAGTAGTCGTGCAAACTACACCTACGGTTAAATTGATGTTTGTTGATATTCGCGTGAAAAGAAAACTGAAATCAAATTTTTAAATTTTGGTGCTCCGTCAAAATGTCATCTCGAGTAAAAAATTTTGTTATTCATCTAGGACAATAAAATTTAGTAATTTAGCTTTTCTTAGTCTAAAATTGTGCTATGCGAACAATTAAATTGTGCGACATGAAAAGGCAAAGATGATAAAAATCAATTATGTGCATAAAATGCTCGTTTGAACATTTTATTTTCCGGCACAAGTGCAAGTTTGCTTGTTTACTTTTTATTGGCGAATTATTTTTGAAGAGGATAGATTTCTTGGGATTGGAAAATCTCAAGTGTGCAGATCTATTTGTCCTCGTTTTCATTTCTCTGTGTTAATTCTGTCCGTTTCTGGTCGATTAGACGAGCAACTCGGGACGTATACGTAAGTTCCCTGTCGTACTCCAAAGCAACCCTTACATATCAATCCACTTTTATCGCAAGGGAGGCCACTTCTGTTTAAGTAAAAATGTAAAAACAGTATCATTTGTTTTGCTTGTTTGTGCTTACGAGCCATTCATTACACTTTAGTTAACTTTTACTTTATTGCATAGAATGTTGATTAGGGTGCATGTAAAATTTATGGTCACCCTATATAAAAACTAAATTTAATTTAGCTTCGCTGATGATGTCCGCGCTTTCGTGCTAATAAGGGCGGCACCACACGTATCGTGCAGCACATGAACAAAGAAGAATAAATTACGTAATTACATTTAAATTTTTATAAAAATGAGGTTGCGGTATAAAATCGCTCGTTTCGCCAGCATCATGCTTGCAGTATCTCGGAACGCGGATGATACAAAAGTTAGAACATATTTTGTTAGGTAAACCATAGTAATAAGGTATGTTGATTACAGACAAAAGCAGCACTCATCTACGATGCTTTGAACTTGTTCATTACCGTATATTCTCAGCTAGATATAACAGGAACAATGGTAGTCAAACCTTTAAGCTGCGAAGGATACGAGATTTCAGATCATGGACTTCGTATTAGTGCTTTTATACATGTGGTGAGTATAATTTCAAATTATTATTTTCATTTGAAAAACAAGTTTGCACAAATACAACTTAAGAAGTTCATCAAATAAATATTAAAGGCAAAATTTAATTTTTGAATCAAACAGAAATTATATGAATATATTATCTTTCCCCAATTATTTTTTACATGATATTTTGTTTCCAATATTTTTAGCGACCTCTATTAGTGCTCGCTGTACAGCGTAAATACCTGGAGGCTGACCGTAATTTGAAACATTCGAAATGGTTAAAGGGGAAACAGGTCTAATCACTAATGGAAAATGATAAATTTACATTAAACCTAAAAGTAAACACACTCCGAAAAAGTTTCGTAAGAATTGGGAAATTCGCGATTAACATTTTATGCTATCACCGTGTATACACACGCAGTTAAAAACTCTTACTTCAATTAGCTGCAATATTAACGAGAAATTAAATTGCACTTCGTGTGTATCTTAGATCATATTTCGTCCTACCACATACGTAGTATCTACAATAGGAGTTGTTGGTCTTATTGATTAAATAGAGGAAGTCAATTACGTAGTCCATGATTGGATTAACACAAAAGATTTGAATAATTAAAATCAAATGCGATGTTTGCATTAAACTGATGAAATATAATGTATTGAATTGTAAACTATCGTTTAGTTATTACTCTAATGTATTAATAATTGAAGACAAATTAACGCCTAAGCGAAATTTACAATTATAATGAAATGAGAAAATGGAAAACTTTTTTTGTTTGATGACAAAGCGAATACACTACAATATAACATAGCATCCATATAATAAAAAATGAAAAAGTTTATTTGTAAATTCAAAAAATCCAGATTCTATCGACCATAGATATATGAGTATAGCTCATTAAATGCAAAAATTAAAAACGTTATCTTTCTAGTATAAGCCCATAAATTGGAAACATATTTTATTAAGATATAAGGAAGCTACAAATTTGTCGTTGAAATTGTCGGTGTCACGGTTTCATTCTATCAGGGTTGGCTTTGCTATCAATTCGAAGTTCCCGCCGTGTATAAAACGTCTATGGTGTCTAGACATCCTTATGTTTTTTCCGAATTGCCTTCGTTGTCAAGACCAATTGAAAAACTCACCCTGTTCCCCTGTGCTAGAAAAACGTTTGACGAAAAAAGTGAATGAGTATTTTACATATTAAAAAGCTTCCACGAAGTAGAAAGAGCTCCCGCTTGTAAGCTTCCGATTCGCTACTGTTTTATTGTTGAATCACATTAGTTATTAGTCAAAAAAATCTCTCGTGAGTCTCGAAAAGTCAAAAAACTAGATTTTGGGTTAGATTTACCGTTGTATGGTGAAGCTACCGCTTCTTTTCTAAGCTTCTCGAGGAAATATTTCTCCTCTGGACTTGTGAACTTTATCCAAATAATTTTGGAAGATTAGCGACTCAACAATAGATTCGAGATAAATTTTCGCATTTCATCGACTTTATCCAAGAGCCACCGTATACCCCGTACTTAAATCCTCTCTTATTATAAGTTTTATACCTTAACCTCCTTTTTGTGATTTGTCAATAACCCACGACCACCCGCTAGTTCGGACCACCAAATTTGACATCTGTAAAACTGTAATAAAAATACAAAAATTCTTTGGTACAAATCACGTTACATTATATGAAACCCATCTTTTTCCGATTCAAATTTATTTTCATATGTTCAGGGGTCTACCGGACTAGCCTATTAACAGTTGACATTTTTACGCAGAATGAAGGCACTCTTGTGCCCAAGCGGTTACGGCGCCTAAGGATATCCAACTCCCCAAAGCAACCTTCGTTACCTTTTCGTACTACGAAACAAACCCTCCAATACACAATAAAATTTTCTAAATAACGAGATTAGTTTTAAATTGTATAAAACGTCATTAAGAACTCCTTGGAAATATAGTTGATATTTATTTCCCAAGACAAATGCGTTAGTAAGTCTCGGCTAATGGAGTGGTTGTCACGATAAGAAAATATAAATGTGAATATGCTATTTTATGCAGACAATGCAGTAGATCTGTCTAAGCCGAAAGATGAGCTTTGGTGCATCTAGATTTATTTAAAACTCGTGATATATGATAATCATTGCGAGTGACGTGCATGTAGAAGTACCTAACTAAATTTATTGTAACAAAATTGCGGTTTTCTAGACATTCACACTAAGATTTTTTGTTCGATCCCGATGAAAAGTAGGCCAACCGCCATTATGTGCAAAATGTGAAATAAAATTGTTTAATGAATCTGATTCCCGGTTGTACGAATTGACTTTCTAATTGATTAATTAATTTTCAGCGTCCAATGACAAAAGGAAATATGATAGGTCCTCTTACTGGTCCACTTCAATTTGACTCATTAGGAAGACGTACTAAATTTTCGTTGCAAATTGTAGAACGTTCTTTGGAGGGTACTCGCGTCGTGGGTGTTTGGGATTCGACAAAACCTTCCCTTGTGAACGTCCAAATTACCGAAATACAAAGAAAGGAAGAACTGAAAAAACAAATCCATTTGAAAACTTTTAAAGTTACGTCCAGGTAATGCCTTGTTAGCTTTAAAATTTTAATTTAGAAAACATTTTTATAAAACTAATATATTTAAGTGTTTTTTAAAGACGCGAAAAGTAACATTTTCAAATTTATTGAAAGATAACATTTTTCTTCGTACAAATTTAATTTTATGAAACAAAATCTCATGAGATTCCACTAAAATCTAATTTACCTGTCGTCATATTTCTAGAATTGGTGAGCCCTATTTAATGAAAAGAAAGCCTGCCGAAGGTGAGTACTTAAAAGGGAACGATCGATTTGAAGGATACATAAAGGATCTCTTGGATGGCATATCTAAAATATTACATTTGAAATACGAACTAACCATAGCTAACGACTCCAGATATGGAAATTACGATGAGAAAACAAGAGAGTGGAATGGTCTTATTAAGGAAATTTTGGATCGAGTAAGTTAATAAAAAGATTAATAACCATTTTTAAAAGTTTACGTGGGGTGTATAAAACGGTTACTTTAAAAGAAGTTGACAATAATTCATAAAATTGTTGTGCAAATGACACAGTCTATTTGTGCGAGTTGACTGGTTGACACTAATTTTCCCCCATTTTCCTCTGCGTTAAAAAAGTTTACGTTGCTAATGCAAGATGATAGCAGCTGGCGTGTCTATAAGTAGCTTTCTAAATTTTACAAAATGTATTTTTTCAGAAAGCAGACCTTGCTATTTGCGATCTTACAATAACACATGATAGAAGAAAAGCAGTGGATTTCACTATGCCTTTTATGACGCTCGGTAAGTGCAACTTACGTATTTGTTCAATTTTACCGGTACACATTTCCTTTACAAAAGAAATTTTAATCAAATTTTAACAAAACTAATAAAAAGATGTAGATAGTCAGAAATATAAGAAACTTATCTGTAAAATGTTTACGTTGAATACTTTTAATTTAATTAAAACATTCAAAAGAAGCGTCCAGTTTTCGTTAAAAGTATTAAATAACTAAACGATGTAGCATTGAAAAATTCCTTGGAAAAACTGAAAACGTAGGTATTGTGCTGCGAGTTAACTACAGGGTCTTTCGCATAAATGCTTAGTAACAATATATTTTCAACAAGTTTCGAATTTCGAGATTGAAAACCAAGGTAACTGCTGGGAAAGTTCGAGTAAATTGTTTAATTTTACACTAATCGAAATTTAATAAATCATCGTCGATACAAAAATTAAACCTGCAAAGAACTTGACTTTTTTTAACAAAAAAAAAAGTATAATTTTAATTAAAAACTTAAAAAAAACAAAATATCAATATTTTTTTAGAACAAAAGTATCCGTATCCAAAATTTTATTACACCAACTTATAGACAAACGGTTTTACAGAACGCTCTGCTGCAAATATATGAATACGAATTTAACTTAATTTTAATCACAGCGAACATCGTCAAAAACTTTTAAAAAGTAAAGAAATGTGATTATAGCAAAATCAGTTAAGAATATTTGAGAAGTATTTTTAATTACGTAAATTAATTCAAATACTTTAAAACTGATGCGCTGATAGCTGTAAAATATTAAAATTTGAGACAATAAATCCCGAATAATTGTAATTGTTAAAACAGCAAACTAGCAAAAGTATCAATGTCTTGAAAACCAAAATGTTCCTTAAATTTGTACTGCATGCCAAATATTTAACCCAATAGTGTTATACCGAATCTTCATTTAAAATTGAAATCCTCTTAAGGGATGAAACCAGCGAACCGTGATACGCGGTAAATTTGTTCATTTTAATTATAAATTGCTCACAATTCATTTAAAAAACATTTTTGATTTCGTAAGGTCAAAGCAGGCGAAAGTTTCCATTACATTTAGGCCCGGTTTTTTCATATTCTGTTACAGTACAATTTAGGTAAACGTCAGATAAAATAAAAGGGAGTTAAAATTGCTAGTTAAAACGAGAATGAAAATGCACGTTTTTGAGTTAACTGAAACTTATCAGAGATGACGTTACATGACACTATACTAGAAGATGAAAAACCGAGCTTTAAACAAGCAGGATTAATGGTTTATTTTGCTGACGTCCAACTGTCTGATGGAGTTGTCTAAGTTTTACTAAAATGTCTACGTGAGATTTAATATAACAAAAATCAATATGTGGAGCCACTTACACATTTTCCTAAATTATAATGCAATTCAATATATTTTCATCCATTCAAAATCCATTTAGTGGATTTGTAGTAGCAATCCACCTAGGTAACTTTCCAAAAAGCCTTTATAGAAGTCAAAATACTTGAAACCGAATAACGACTTAGAAAAAGCAATGAATGGGTTTTCATGCGATGTAATTTTACTCAGCGAAGATTGAAGAAACAGGAAAGATTCTTATAGAGAAATGGTGAAAGCAGTACTCTCTCCATCGGTTAATCCAGCAAAGACACAGCTTGTTCCAGTCGCCAAAAAGAAATCTCCCGATCGTGGTCGTACTCGGCTTAACAAGAACTTCCTTAAAAATATTGGATGAAGTCAAGTATCATCTTAGAATAATACTTAACAAAAAATTGACCAAAGAAAACATTTACAATGAAATTAGAGAAAGCGAGGATAGCTTTTTGGCGGTGTTTCCATGGTTTCTCTTTCGCTCGCCTTTCCGACTCTGTATCAGTAGTCGCCAGACTCTCCCATGGGCTAAACAGGTGAAGTAAATAAAACTACTGAAGGTGGTCTGGCTTCAAGGAGTTTCGCCTCTCTTAGGTTTTTTATAGAATCCTAGATGACTCTTTTAATACCCAGTTCTCCCTTGTCTGAATAACTCTCTAAGTATGACTTAAAAAGTTTTAGCATTGATGCAAAATATGAAAAACTTATTGATTTAGAGAAATTGTGAAACTGTTTGATAAAATACGTCTAATTAAAAAATTATCAAGCCTACTCCAAAGTTACAGGATTACCACCGAATTTTCTAAATCAAATTTCTTAATTTTTTTTCAGATTTTCCTGATTAAACTTCATAATTTTCTCTGATTTTTCAAATCTTGATAAACAAAATTTAAATATTTTGGTGGCGGAAAATGATCAAAATATTTGTCTCCTGGCATCTTCACCCCTGATCTAACGGAGCTGTTATATTATTCAAAAATAGTAGTTAAATTATGTAACGGGCGTTTTGCATTTAAACCTATTAATATTTTTGTTAACAAACCTCTACCTTTCATATTCTATGATTTTGAACTGCATGGTTTATTTTGAAGCGCCTTGTGCATTCGAACTTGGTTGCTTTGGAATTTTTGGTTAGCTAAAATGAGAAAGTTAAGTGATATTCATTTTCCGTTTTTAGTTTTGATGTGATCATTTGTTTTATATTATTTTTTATTCAATTTTAATAATTCTAATTCGACCTTTTTGGCTCTTTTGGGATGTTTTCTTTTGGATGATTTTTTTTTGTTCGGATTTGCAATTTTATTAAATTTAATATACGAAGCCAGTTGCAAGATCGATGAATTTATTCAATGTATTCCTGGATTGGTCAGGTTGCAATTGGTTTTGATTTGTTTTTGCCGAGTTTCAATCCAGGAGAACCTTTTTTTGTTGGATTTTGAGCGTGTGACGTCACCAATACCATGTGTAAAATTGGCCCAACATCTTGCAGTTCCCTATCTCAAGATGACATTACTTTTTAGGTTTTATGTTTGCAATCAATTTCATCTTCCCAGAAGAATGCCACATTGACAAAATGGATTATTTTCCGTTTTTTTTTGTAATGATGGTAGTTGAAGGGTTCCAATTGTAATCAATCCATTCAGCTTTTTTTTTTTTGAATCATTTCTTCAAAATGATTTCAAATTTTACTTGCATTTTTTTGTTTTAATGTGGGGTGAGAACCTTCAGTTCTTATCGCCATTTTAACTTGTTTCTTTTTGTTGTATGTTTGTCTTATATTCTGAATTTAAATATCCACTCCATCTTTTTGTTTTCTATTCTTTGATATAATAATAAAACAGCCTCTTGTTTTCTTATTTGTTTTATTTATTTTACTTTACATCAAAGTATTTTAGTTTCCCCGGTTAGTTGTTCTACATGCACCTGAGCAAAAAAACTCACAAGATCTTGGATCACCCAGCACTCCGAAATGACATAGCTAGTCGCTGCTTGCACAAGCTGTGTAGAGCAGTACCAAACAAAAATGCGAGTTATAGTACAATTATTAAACAAATCACTTAAATATTAAACAAAACAGCAGAACTTTTAAACAGAAAAGTTGATTTATTGAACAAAACAGTTGTATTTTTGAACAAAGTAATAGCTTCTCGGGAAAAACAGTAAAATTGTTGAAAAATCTGTTGAATTGTTAAATCAAAATCAATTACATTATTAAACTAGAAATATTATGGTTAAAATGTTGAACTATCCATTTAAATCGACGAATCAAGCAGTTAAAATTATTAAACAAAACAGCTAAATTTCTTGAATCAAACAGTGCATTTTTTAACCTTTAAGTTGCATAAAGAAGTTGAATTATTGCATAACAGAAGAAAATAGTTGTAAAAATCCGTTCAATTGTTAAAGAAACAGTTGAATTGCTGAATTATAGAAAATTAAATTGTTGAATCAAGGATAATTGAGTTGTTGAACCAAAAACAATTGAATTATTCAATAAAAAACAATTAAATTATTAAATTAAAAATTATTAAAATATTGACCAAAGCAGTTAAATTATTGAACCAAATCAGCTAAATTTAATAAACAAAACAGCTGAAGTTATTAAACAAAACAGCTAAATTTATTGAATAAAACAGTTTTTTTTTGAAAATGTAGTAGGTTTTTGCATAAAACAGTTGAATTGTTGAATCATAGAAAATTAAATTTTTGGATCAAAGACAATTGAAATGTTGAACCAAAAAAAATAATTGAACTATTCAACTAAAAACAATTAAATTATTAAACCAAACAGTTGAATTATTGAACAATGCAGTTGCATTTTTGGACAAGGCAGTTACATTCTGGAACCTAAAACCTCTGTATTGTTAAACCAAAACCAATTAAATTATTCAATAAAAGACAATTAAATTATTAAACCAAAAATAATTAAATTATTGTCCAAGCAGTTAAATTATTGAATCAAATCAGCTAAATTTAATAAACAAAACAGCTGAAGTTATTAAACAAAACAGCTAAATTTATTGAATAAAACAGTTTTATTGTTTTTAAAATGTAGTACGTTTTGCATAAAACAGTTGAATAGTTGAATCATAGAAAATTGAATTGTTGGATCAAAAACAATTGAAATGTTGAACCAAAAACAATTGAACTATTCAACTAAAAACAATTAAATTATTAAACCAAACAGTTGAATTATTGAACAACGCAGTTGCATTTTTGGACAAGGCAGTTACATTCTGGAACCTAAAACCTCTGTATTGTTAAACAAAAACCAATTAAATTATTATCAAATCAAAATTATTTGAATTGTTGAATTATTAAACAAAACAGTTGAGTTATTTAACAAAAAGTTGCATATTTAAAAAAAAAAGTTACATTGTTAAACCAAAAACGATTGGGTATCCACTGAATTTTTTTTTAAATTTTAAAGAATTTTCCATGCCTAAAGTATTGATTTCCTTGACTTGCTCTAAAAATGAAAAATGTTCTAACAAAATTTTATATTTTCTGACTTTTTTTTAGGCATTTCAGGTTTTAAAGATGAGTGGAAACCTGTGCTATTTTCCAGTGACTTGAAAGGGAGGGGGGGGTAAAATTATAATTCTCACAGCTTTCAGACTCCTCCACTGGCGTCTCTGACGCATTTACTTTGTTCCATAAAGTGCTTCATCTTCCATGAATTCGATACTGTTCTTTCGATCAGTATTTTTATATGCTGGTTTTAATTTTTCTACTTTAGTTGTGTTCTCATCTGATATGGTTTCTATTTTTATCTTTTAATTTTTTGAATTTCTCTTGTTTTTTGCTTTATTTTTCAAAGCCTTAGATGCGATGTTTATTTTTGATTCCAATCTCTCGTTGTTCTGTTTGGTAACAATCAAAGCTGATGATAGGCGTTATTTTTTGGATTGTATATTTTCTTCCTCTTTAGTATTCTCTTTTTCCCATTTTTCCGCAAACATCTTATCTATCGCCTTGATTCCTGTTTCTATTCTTATATTTCTTCCAAAATCGCTATATTTTCTGCAGTTTTAAGTATTCGATTGGTTTTCTTTTTTAATCCATTAAGTTCCTGTTCTTTGTGGCGATTCCGTTATCCAGAATCAATCCGCAGACAATTGCAGGTACTGGACTTCTGCAAGTTACTGGACTGGACACTGCAAATTAAACAAACACCTCCGTACGATGGAGTTTGCAGATGACCCTATGTGCTGTGGATGCAACGAAGAGGAGGAAACGTGACAGCTGTCCATCGTTGATTTCTCTGAAAGGATCTGAGATTTCTGACCTGGCATGGCCAAAATCAGCGGTACCCCACCCGTCGGGATCATAGAAATCATAGAAAATTCCAAAACAATTAACCTCATCAGCAAATCTTTTTTTTCTATTGGGTGGGCTATTTATAAGTTTGGGGTTGTAAATGCAGTCGAAGCTGATACATACTTGCAGCCAACGTGGTGAAAAACAATTAAATGAGCAGATAAATTTTGAAGTGTGATTAATACATTTAAACAAAATTAGGTATAAAGCTGTGTTAATTGTGGTTAAGTAAATAATTCATGAGAGGCATTGAAATAATAAAGCCGATTTGAACTTCAAATGTGATACTGAATTAATGTATTCAGCATGATAATAAAGGGCGTAAACTAATTATCGCTACATGAACACTTTAATTTGATAAGTCTACAATATAAACTTACAATTATTCCTGTATACTATTTCCTATTGTGTTTATGAATAGATGATTTAATTATGTACCTATAAATTATTAAGTTAGTGCATTGGAAAACATGTTTGCATCAGTAACTAAACCGCAATAATATAAAATAATCATTATTCACTTAGGATGGGAGCAATTCTTGGCTGATATTTAAAAAATTGTGTTTGTCAAGTATAATTTGCAAAAGTGTCATAATCGAAAGTGAGAATTGAAACAAAAAGCAATTTAGATTCGTTTCAGTTTTCATCCGACTTGTACCTGCAGACTTGGTGCGTGCGACAATTAAACTACGTGGAACAATCGTGATGACTGTAAAGTTTGCCTAATTTTTCGACGATAAAAAATCACTAACAAACGAAAATTGTATTACGCCGAGTTTTCGGCTGTGTTGCTAATAATGTTATAAAAATTTAATAGGTTAATTTAAATTTAGGTATCAGCATCCTTCACAGCAAAGCACGTAAAGAGCCTCCATCACTATTATCATTTATGGATCCTTTGTCGTTGGACGTTTGGTTATATATGGCGACTGCATACTTGGTGATATCGATAGTAATTTTCCTTGTCGCAAGGTAACGATATCTTATAAATCACATTCGGTAGGCCGAAAGCTACTGACTCGTATTTGATTACAGCTATCACTCATTGAAATCGAATTGATTGAAAATCAATCATCGCGCGAAATTTTGAATTGCCACCGCATTTTCAGTTATAAAACGGACACCCCGCACGATAGATATTCAAAAGTATTCAAAAATTATAAATGATACAAGACGAAGACAACGATTTAAATTCGAAAGTGGTACAAATTGTAGAGATGTGCCGCTTTGCGTTGTCTTCGAATTGTTCATTCTGTTCGTCGGTGGTTGTTTGTAAAATTTTGTATTCTTCTAGCACTTTCGCTATTTATTTTTATTTATTTTGTTTTTTAGATTAACGCCAGGCGACTGGGAAAATCCACACCCGTGCAATCAGGAACCAGAACAGCTCGAAAACATTTGGGATTTGAAAAACTGTTTCTGGCTAACTTTAGGTTCAATCATGGCTCAAGGATGCGACATTCTTCCAAAGTAAATTTCAATTTTAGTTTATCAAATCTCGACGTTCTAGTAAACATTTTTTAATTTTATAAAATAGAATTTGTGTCGCATTTATTGTACCGTGTACGTAGTACGTTATGTAGTATGTACGCCGGACGCTTTCGGCATCACGTAGAATGCATTTAAAACTGTCAAATTTGATAGGAGACATCAATATTAAGAAAAAATGTCTAAAACACTTGATGTACCTTTTTTGTCGGTTCGACATCAAAGCTTCTTTCTAGGAAACGCGTGCCAAGTTGACATGGCATGTGCCTGACTTGTAACTACGCCACTTGCTGGTCATAGTTTATGACATTCTGACCGTTGTCCACTATTTACCCATCAGCTTATATCAAAGACACCGCGTGCGATCCTCATTATTTATAATAATAACTTTGCAGAATTAAACCTCGACTTAATTCGATTTTATAGTCGAAACTTACGATACAATATTTAGCATGCTAGATTTATTTTGTTAACTAGATCCATCATTAATAATAATTAAGTTGCCATTAATCGATCGATCTAACCATCCCCAAATTTATAATTCCGAGAAATCTTTATTCAATAATTTCTTTCCAATTAAGCGCCCAACGATTATCTGATCTACATTTTCAATTATTTTTCAAGGTCGAGAACTAAAAAATTGTTTTCTTTCAGAGGAATTTCCACGCGGATGATAACAGGAATGTGGTGGTTCTTTTGCTTGATAATGACGGCATCGTACACAGCAAACATGACCGCATTTTTGACCAACGAAAGAATGGGACCAACAATCGAAAGTGCCGAGGATTTGGCAAGACAGTCGAAAATCAAGTACGGTTTGTATCTGGGAGGCGCCACCGAGACCTTCTTCAAGCAATCGCACTTTCCACTTTACGAACGCATGTGGTCCCAAATGGAGCAGGCAAGTCCGAGCGTCTTCGAAAAAGTAATAACGACGGCGTGAAGAGGGTTAAACAAAGTAAGGGTTTGTTCGCGTACTTCATGGAAAGTTCTACGTTGGAATATGAAAAAAGTAAAGATTGTAATCTGATTCAAGTGGGTCCTTGGCTGGATGTAAAAGGATACGGAATAGCGATGCCTGTGAGTAAGTAAAAACAATGGGGCGCTTGTTTACGATAATATAACTTTGTAACACGAGAAGTGCGAAAATATGTACGCAGTAGGTACCGGGTAAACACCAATTTGCGAAGGTGCACACACACAACACACAAATCCAACAGGTAAAACGTACGAAAAAGTATCAGATTTCGTTTTGAGAAAAGCACCGCCATAAAGGGGGCATACAATGAAACGCTTTTATTAATTCAATTTGTCTAAAACATAATAAGAGGCGTTGGACATTTTGATCTGATGATTTATGTGTGCTCGAAAAGTACATATAATCATTCTTAGAAGAAGTTTCACCGCAAACGTATCAGTTAACATAAAGCATTGTGTGGGTTTACTAAAATATCTTAAAGATGAGTCGATAACGGTGACAGGTAAATATTTCTCCGACACCTACAATAAATGATAATGCCACAATTGTACAGAAAATGTATCGTGTATGAGAAAATCTGGTGATTATTAAGACCTACTACCGTTTTATTGTGTGAATTTTTGTAATTCGCAGAGATTTATATTTCACAATGAACCATTCTTTAAATTTATTTAATTAAATACGTTCCGACGCTCTTGCGCCGAAATGTGGGTGAAATAGTAACACCCATTATTAAATGCTCCTGGTGATGTGGTATTGTGCAGTATCGTTAAAATTGTGTCGCCCTCTAATATTTTAAAAATGTAATTAATTACCAAAGCCGCGCTAAAGCTCGAGTTGTCATACCGACAGGCAGGCAGACTCCTTAAGCCTAAAAAAGACACTTACCGGGTGCAGCTTATGGAATTAACAAGGCATGATTAAGTAAGCCCCAGGGGCGGAATGGCGTTCAAATTTTGATGCGCAAAATATAGGGTGACCCTCTATCGAAATTATTGGATTAAAATATTGAACAAAATTATTTATCCAAGAAAACAGTTGATACTGGACGTGAAATAACTATTTTGAAATTTTTAATTACTCCATGGGGGAAGAGAGCTTCGTCCCCATTGGTGCGCGTCATGTAAGTGGATTAACGAGATTCTCGTTAATGTCAAACTAGGATTTCACTAGCCTAGAAAACCTCGAACACTTGAAAATGTCAGGGAATTTAAAATTGTGTCAATTAAGCTGTTTTTTGTAATTTTCGTGTAGTCGATTCATATTTTATTTATAAAATTTACCAAAGATGGAAAAACTGGAAAAATTACCAACTTTAATAATGGACAACGTGGAGAAGTCAGAAAATTTGTTTAGAGAAATTCGGGGCAAACCCTATTTAATTGTTTTTGTTATTAATAATTCAATCGTTTTTTGTTCAACCTTGTAACTTTGTATTATTAATTCAACTGTTTTGTTCAATACTTTAGCTGCTTTGTTTTAATAAATCAGCTGTTTAGTTTAATAATTAACAGGTTTATTCAACAGTTTAATATTTTTAGATTGAAAATTTAGTTGCTTTTGGCTTAATTCATCATTAGTCTAGATTAGTAATCTTTAGTTTAATAATTCTGTCGTTTTTTGTTTAATAATTTAACAACTTTGTTTAATAAATTCAGCTGTTTTGTCAAATAATTTAGCTGTTTTGTCAATTAATCAGATGTTTCGTACAATAATTCAACTGTTTTCTTGTATTTTAATTATTTTTAGTTTAATAATTCAACAACTTTGTTTAGTAAATTCAGCTGTTTTGTCAAATAATTCAGCTGTTTTGTCAATTAATCAGCTGTTTGGTACAATAATTCAACTGTTTTTTTGTATTTTAATTATTTTTAGTTTAATAATTCAACAACTTTGTTTAGTAAATTCAGCTGTTTTGTCAAATAATTCAGCTGTTTTGTCAATTAATCAGCTGTTTGGTACAATAATTCAACTGTTTATTCGGTATTTTAATTATTTTTAGTTTAACAATTTAATGGTTTCGGTTAAATAATTCAATTGTTTTTGGCTCAACAATTCAATTGTCTTTGATTAATTAATTCAATTGTTTTTTAACAATTCGTCCGTTTTGTTCAATGATTCAGCTGTTTCGTTCAAAATATATTTGGATTGAAAATTTAATTTGCTTTGGTTTAATAATTTAATTATTTTTAGTTTAATAATTTTGTCGTTTCTGGTTTTACAGTGCAATTGTTTTGTTCAAAAACGCAACTGATTCATTCAATAATTCAACTATTTTGTTTAATGATTCAACAGCATTGTTTAATAAATTCAACTGTTTTGTCAATAATTCAGCTGTTTGGTTCAATAATTCAACTGTTCGTTCAGAATTTTAATTATTTTTATTTAATAATATAATGGTTTCGGTTAAATGATTCAATTGTTTTTGGCTCAACAATTCAATTGTCCTTGATTCAGTAATTCAATTGTTTGTTTAACAATTAATCTGTTTTGTTCAATGATTCAGCTGTACGTTCAACACAAAAAATTTGGTTTAATATTTAATTGGTTTTGTTTTAATAATTCGATCGTTTTTAGTTCAATAATTTAGACGTTTTTTTAAATAAATTCAATTGCTTTGTTCAGTAATTCTGCTGTTTCGTCAGTAATTTTGCAGTTTCGTTCAAAAATTCAGTTTCGACTGGTTTGTTTTAACATTACAATTAATTATTTTTAATTTAAATAATAATTTAATTGTTTTTCATTTAATAATTTAGTTGTTTTTCTATTCAACAATTCAATTATCCTTGATTCGACAATTCAACTGTTACTTTCACAATTCAACAGATTTTCAACTATTAGACAACTCAACTGTTTTATAAAAAGCAAATAAGTGCAACTGTTTTATTTTATAATTTTGATGTTTGGTTTAAACAATTCAACTGATTTGTTCAACAATTCAACTGTTTTATGTAAAAAGTTACTACTTTGTTAAAAAATTCAATTGTTTTGTTAAATAATGCTACTGTTTAATAATTTAACTATAGTTTTTGTTTAACTCTTCAACTGTTTTTTGGTATAATATAATTATTGATCCATATTTAATTTTTATTTACCAAGTTTCAAAAGTTAGGGAAATTATTAATTTTAATCAAGGAAAATCTGAAAAAGTCGATAAATTTGTTTTGGAAAATTCGGTGGGAGCCGGTATACCATGGTGAAAAGATGCATGCATGCCAAATTTCAGTACAATTGGATAAATCGTTCCGGATATATTGTCTAAGATTACATACACACAGACAAACCTGTATTCTCTCACAGTTCCTCGGTTTACGTAAGAGCATAGTGACCACTTCGCTTTTAGAAGGATTTTCATGGCAACCCTCCTTCCATTATCTGTCGAAGGAAGAAAGTCGGAATAAAATTCTCACTTCAACCGGGGTTTAACCAAGAACCTTGACGGCTCGTTGCATGAGGCAAGGGAAAATTAGCCGTACATTAAGATAAAATATATCTATTTTTCCGAATTTTTAACTTTCACCCTTTGAAAAACTTAAAAATTTTCCCCGTGGCTTCTTTTGAGATGGACTGATGTTCGGCTTCTTGAAATGAAAAAAATCCACTATCCGCTCCTTCAAAAGATATGTGAAAAATTGAAACGTACGGGTTATTTTTCGAATACAATATTACAGGATTATGACTTCTGAAGCTTCTACAGTCATTGGCATTGTAAAATTCTGAACAAGGTATCCCCAACAGGATTTAGTGGATTAAATGAATATTTGTGAGGTTGTTGAACCGATGATGCCGTGAATTTTCAAAATTTCTGTGCTGTATTTTTGTATCGACAAATAAATCCACGATCCAATTTTAAAACAGGCAAATTAATAATTAAAATTTTCTTTTGATGCTTTACAAACAATAATCTGAAAGAAAATTTATACCTTTCATGTAAAGGGGCGCAAAAAGCTGAAAAGTGTTACGCTTTATCTTTTTATTCAAAGCAACATGTACCCGTAACAGCCGGGGATTTACAATGATCCCTGTATAAGAAAATCAATCTCAAATAACACAATTTAACCTAAAAGCAACGATTTTTTTTAAAAGATATTATGCGAAACGCGATTCATTCGAGGGGTTTAATTTTATTTGGTTTTCTTTATGAATTTGATAGAAATTTCATGCGCAATTTGATTTGACAAAAGTGGAAATCTGATTTACCCGTTTGTGGAGGTTAAAAAATCGAAATTATTCGAGTGGACTACGCGCCAGTAATTGTTTAAAAATTATCGGCGTGCCTTAAAATTGATTTGTTACGTGTGTCCAAAAATGCTTGCATTCTACAAATTCGTTGGGATGTAACTAAAATATTTAAAATTTTTGAAGAGATACGCGTGGTAAAATTTATTGGGTAATTGAAAATCCGACATTAAGCACAGCATTTTAACAAAGAAACCATAAACCGTCGGAACTATTGAAGAAGTCAACTTTTAAGCATCGTAAAAGCGTCGCGGGGGTTCAATATTGTTTTGTATGCAAAGAATCACCGACAAATGCCTTTCGTGCTTACCTTTATAACTACGTACGTCTACCCTTTATTACAATGTGGGTGAATTATAATTTGTAACCCGGCAAATTATAAGTATTTTTTAAATTAACTTTACTTTAATTAAACCGCTCTCCCTTTCATTTTCTCTAACGAATTTTCCGCAACTCTTTCAATTAAACAGCAAGCATTTCACACATTTTCTTGTGTTTTGTATTTCCAACCTTCACGAAAAATTACGACTAAATTACTTAGAATATAAAGTTAATTTTGTTAACAGATTCGCCCTACAGAACTGAACTCAGTGGAGCCGTCTTAAAAATGCAAGAACTCGGTGTACTTCACGAACTCAAACAGAAATGGTGGAAAGGAAAATGTGAAGTAAGTGTCATCTCACGTTAATTGTGTCGCTTTTCCAGAATACTACTTTGTAGCGACATGCAAAAACATAAAAACAAATTTTTTTGCACTTCCAGAAGGACCCCGGCGAACAAGAAACCGCTAGCATGGATCTCAAAAACGTCGGAGGAGTTTTCGTCGTGCTTGCCGGGGGAATAACCACGGCTTTGTTGGTGGCAATTTTTGAGTTTATTTGGAGTGTCAAGAAAATTTCCGTACAACAGCACGTAAATCTCGACGATTTTTCATAATATGCAAAAAAATTACAACATATTTTATTATTTTTCAGTGTCCATTTTATTACGCATTGCTGATGGAACTCAAATTCGCCATTAATTTTAAAGTGAAACGTAAAACCACCAAACAATCGACTTATAGGGATGATAAATTTTTAACATTGGACATTTTGAAGGAAAATTAAATTGTAAAATATTTAAAAAATTAATGTATCAATTTTCCGAACAAACACGGAAGGGGAGATTTTGTATAAAAGTTGTAATAATAATTGCGAGTACGTCGGGCTTACTGGAAGCCTGCCGAAATAGTTAAGACGCAACGGGTATTTAAAATTATTGTATTTTTAAATAAATAATTAATAATTTCTAAAAGGAAGATCTTATTTATACTATTTTTTGACACTTTTCGAACGCTTGTGAGCACTCCTGAGCCGACTAGATTGAGGGCTCCAATATTGGTTTCTTGGTGATGCAGAGAACTTACCCAACTGAGGAAATCGGTAAATCAGACTCAAAACTTCAAATAAGTCACATATTGGGTAATGCACCATGCAAAGTCTTCGGTAACTGCGTTGAAGAAGATTTTTAAGGAAATTTCTGATTGGCCAATTTTATTAACTCTTGAACTCCTGAAATTAAATGGTAGAAAAGAAAATTGCAACACTCGTGAAAAGAGGATGAAAAACAGCTAAAAAAGATAACGGGGAAATTCCCAAAGAAAAATAACAAAGTCACTAAAAAATCATCCTCTTTCTCTCTCGTGCAAAGGCATTCTACAGAATGAAAACAGGAGCTGGGTTAGGGGATTAGGAGAACTCAGAAAGGCTACCTCTTGGTCAATGACAACAATCCAGCTAGAGAGGATTATTGAAAGAGCAAATGTGGTAGACCTGGTGAGAATAGACAATCGAGATTCAAGACAAATGAAATTTTCAACGAGGAAATTTTTTTGAAAGTTTATTCATTTCCCATTGAGCCGGACTAAGGCTATCGTATATACATACATCGGAAAATTTTGTATGCGGTCCGAATTTACATAATTTAAAAATTTTTGACTGACCATAATTGAGAATTCCCTGTGATGGCATAAATTTCCACAGGAAATTGTAACAAAAGTTTATTTAAGAAATGAAACAAAAAATTGAGATAATTAAGGCAGCTTTAATAATAAATTTAATTTTAATTAAGCAATTTTATGTAATGTTAAAAAGTAATTGTTTTTGTTTTTAATTATTTTGTCGACAGCAGAAAATTTTGACAAGTTATTAACGTCGTTTCCAGTTTCCTGTAAAATATAATTATTTTGTAAAAAATAAATGCCTCTTGGTAAGAATTGAAAATTTCCGCGAGCTTTTGAAATATCAAAACTTGTGTATAATTACCGCTGGTGGTTTTACATATTTTAACGAAATAGCTCGGAAATGGTCTAAAATAGTTAGGGTTAAACAACAACGAATGTGGTATTTAAGGATTTAGGAGAATTTTAGATACTTTGCTAGTATAAAGTAATAAAGAGAATCAACGATTATTCAGTGAAAAACTGCACTGCAGAAATTATAGGGCGAAAGGTTAAATAATCTCCTAGTGATAAATTACGTACAACAGTTGTAAATTTTGTGTTGTGTGTACGGTGTACTTAACCAAATAATGAATAATTTATGAATTATATCACAAAATTGTACAAATTAAATTTAAAATAAATATAAAGTACACTTTTCGCTAAAGAAAAGCTTCCGCTTATTTTGGCTTAGTACGTTGACATTTTTTTCAAAACTTAAACAACGGGCGTTGTTCTAATTACAAAAAAAAATTATATTTACTTTCCTTCGAGTGAAGTGAGAAAATCTCGGAAAACAAGCTTGCAATTTCGTCGAGTCGTTGATGTTGCCTCGAGTAATACAACAAGAAAGTAACAACATTTCGACCATTAAAATAAATTTTCCAGATTTGTGAAAGCATTTACAAGAGTGGAAAAACGGCAACAAAATTTTTTAAAGAAATAGAAGTTTGAAAATTATTCAAATTTATAGCGTGAATTTTTGTAAAAGAAGATAACAAGGTTGAATTTTTCCAGATTAACGATGCGGATTTATTTTATCTGCTATTTATGACAACTGTTTTCACTTTTGTGTTTATAAAACAATATAAGAAAAGATAAAATCCCTGTTTTGTCACCGCATTTCTTACTTTGACAATTTGTGAAAATAATTTTTAAAAAAGATTTTAATTTTATTAAGCGAAATGTACGCGATAACGGAAATCTAACGAAAACAACTCTTCTGTTTGAATTTATTAATTAACTGAGGGATGAATTGAGATTTAAAGTTTCCCTTTTTGATTAAATATGACTAAAAATTTCATAAATAAAAGGAGAATACGACGGGTGAGAAACTGAATTTGAATTTCCCAAATGACAAAGTTTTTTGATTTTAGAAGATTAAATCCGTTTCGGTTTGCCGTTCTTTTCTTTTTTGACACTCCCTCATCCTGAAAAATCCATCCCGGCTAACAAACCAAAAAATCACGAAGTTATGAAAAATTAAGAAAAGGGAGAAACTTGAAAGTAACAAACTTTTATTGCCACAGCCCAGATTTTAACACGTTAAAAAATGTCAAGTTGTAAGCATCACAATAAATAAATTATGATTATTATTTAAATTATCTTGAAAATTAAAAAAAAAAGTTGGAACATACAAAATATGTTTTTGTACAATTGAAAAGCTCAAACTAGAAATTTTGCAAGTTTCTAATAATGAAATAATGCGTAATTCATTTGTTAACTTTAAAATAAAATATTACAATTTTCAAATTTGAAATTTTCAATCACTGAATGTGACAATCAAATCAAAACAGTTCAAAGGCATTTCAAAAAAATATTATGACATAAAAGTAGAACTAAATATATAACTGCTAACTTTTATTAATTAGTTTAAACTAATTTAAAATCTTGAAGATCTAAGGAAAGACCGGAATCGTCTCATCAATCTCTAAATTCTCAGATGTTAAATTTCTTCTAGATTTTTTCTTTTAATTCATTAAACTTTGTAAATTCTGCACTACTTCCTAAAAAAACACATCTCTCTCAATTCTCTCTCTGCATTCATTCTACATATCTTCTGATGATCTGTGTAAGTAGGCTTAATTTACTTTTTAAATTTGCACGGTTAGCCATTGAAATTCCATGTCCGGAAAGAAACTGAATCAGTTCGTAGGAATCGGTGAATCCTGGATTTTAATCTTTATGTCGGATACCCTGCTCTAGTACGGTTCTATAATTTCTTGATGGCGGCTTTCAGATTTTATTTGAGATAAGTTTGTAAAGACAGCAGTAGCGTACAATCCAAGAACCTAGTAACTCAAGTTACTAAAAATTAAATTCATAGTTTACTTCTCTAGTTCTTATCAATCAAAATATCTGGTAACACTTTTTCTTCTTCATCAGCCTGCATTTGTCTACTCCTGGACATAGGCCTTTCCCAGTTCCTCCCAAACCTCTCTCTAAAAGATTGGTTTGATTTTCCTGAGAGATTCTGGCAGTTACACGCTTTGCTTGCCGAACGTGTTCGCGTGGAAAACGGTAAGAATAAATTTCTCATCCAGCCCGGATTCGACCCGGGACTCTTTGTTGACACACTTAAGGCCTAAGCAATCTATCAAGGGGATAACCGCTGGTGAAGTTTTTGTATACATCTCATGAAGTGCATGACATCTCATGTGAAGTACATGAAATACTGGTAAAATACATGAAGTACGTGTAAAGTAGGTAAAATACGTGTTAAGTATATTCAAGTACAAGCTATATACTCTCATATCTATGAGTACAAGTGAAGTATCATGAAGTTAGTAAATTTTTGGCAAATTACATGAAGTTGATCCTAGCTTATGCGCATGCGCTACGGTCTAAGACACGCGTATTCAATAATAAGTATTTGATAGCAAATTAACTTACATTAGTAGATTTTCTTAACATTTTTTTAACTTAAACGTTGAATAAACCTTTGGAGGTCATTATTTTACTAATTAAAAGTTTTGGTAGTTGCTAGTGTAATAATAATCAATTAATTAAATTAAACTTCGATTTCTTTAGTTAATTTTGTAATTCTTTTAGCTCATTTGTTTGAACGGTAGTGGAGAGTTTATACTAAATTTTCAAACCTTTAATATGTTTGCCTGCATTGTAATATTTGGGTATTGAAGGGTGTTTCACACCCCCAACCCCCGGATTAATTAGTTTATTTTTTATCAGAAGTAAACTGCAGATCTCTCTATACATGAGCACTGGAGGGTGTTCCACACCCCCCAGACCCCCCGGATTGAGTACTTTATTTTTTATCAGAAGTAAACTGAAGATTTCCCGTTGCAGAGGCACTGGAGGGTGTTTCACACCCCACCCCGATTTAAATAATTTATTTTTAATTAAAGTGAATTAAATATTTAAGGATATATATTTCAAGTTTATTAAAATTAGATATAGCCAAGTAAATGTGTTTAATTCGTAATCTGACAATTAATTATAAACTGCGTAATTATAAATTTTGTACCCCCTGGGAGGCAGATCTCTGCAACGGGAGATCTTCAGTGTACCTCTGATAAAAAATAAACTACTCAATCCGGGGGTCTGGGGTGCAACGGGAGATCTTCAGTGTACCTCTGATAAAAAATAAACTAGTCAATCCAGAGAGTTTGGGGGGGGGGGCGTAGAACAGGTGTTTGATTTGATTTTGTTTTGTTGTGTGTTTGGTTATTTCGTTGTGATCTCATTGGATGGGATTGGATAAGGTGCATATCATCAGTCCCCTCCATTGCGAATTTTTAATTCAAAAAAGTCTAAATCTATTGTACATTATTTATTTTCGGTTGGACCTTTTGGTTTTTAAATTATTTAGAAAATTAGTTGGGGGGCGGGAGCTGGAGACCTGCCAAGTTTGTTAAAATTAGCTATGGGGAAGTAAATGTGTTTAATTCATAATCTGACAATTAATCATAAACTGCATTATTATAAATTTCATACTCCCTGGGAGGTAGATATCTGCAACGGGAAATCTTCAGTTTACTTCTGATAAAAGTAAACTGTTCGATCCGGAGGTCTGGGGTGTGGAACACCCTCCAGTGTCTCTGCAATGGAGATCTTCAGTTTACTTCTGATAAAAATAAACTACTCAATCCGGGGAGTCTGGGGGTGTGGAACACCCTCCAGTGCACAAATTTTGGAATGAACAACATTGCAGAACATGCAGAATCCCCAGACTGAGTAGTTTACTTTTTATCAGAAGTAAACTGAATATCTTCCGTTGCAGAGGCACTGGAGGGTGTTCCACACCCCAGACCCCCCGGTTTAAATAATTTATTTTTATTAAAAGTGAATTAAATATTTAAGCATATCTCAAGTTTATTAAAATTAGCTATGGTCAAGTAAATGTGTTTAATTCGTAATCTGACAATTAATTATAAACTGCGTAATTATAAATTACGTACCCCCTGAGAGGCAGATCTCTGCAACAAAATAAGAAATAAACTACTTAATCCCCCTCTGGGGGGTGTGGAACACCTCCCAGTGTCTCTGCAACGGGAAATCTTCAGTTTACTTCTGATAAAAAGCTAACTACTCATTCCGGGGGGAGGTGGAACACCCTCCAGTGCTCAAATTTTGGAATCTCGGTAAGTCTCTGAAATACCGATGAAGTACGTGAAATAAAATGAAGTATCGATGAATTAGGTAAAGTACCGTGAATTATTGATGAGGTCCCGTGAATTACTGCTGAATTATATGAAGTACAAAGAAGTATGGAGAATTATGATGAAGTACGAGAAGTGTGAAGTTAATTGTACACTATTTCCTCTAGCGGTTGACCCTTCACAATCTGTTGAATAGTTTCAGCAAGATTTTTTATCTGTTAATATGTAATTTAAAACAAAGTCATGGTAAACGCAAATCACAAAATTTAAGCTCGAGTAGGGTATAGTCAGAGAAAGCAAAATTATTTCGAATTGAGCAAATTGCGTAAACTACTTTTTTGCTAAAACCGACCATAAATGTACTTTATTGGGAAAATTTAATTATTGGGGTGCTCTCCTGATGCTCTCCAGCAGTGTATCCGATGCAACCAGAATTTGAACAAAACTTTTCCGCTTTCTGGTCAACTAGTCACAACAGTTGGCGCAATATGAATCCCCTATAGTACTTCTAAGCCAAAAGGAAACATACTGAAGCCAGATTGACCAAACAGGGTGCTCAAAAGCCATCAGCGTCCTGAAAGCTAAGGTTCTTAAACGTTGGCTACCAAATAGACGCGCCCAAATACCGTAACATAATTATTTTGGATGGTTGGAGTTTTGGCTCTAGTGTAATTGTCATTTGCAGCTAAATCCAGAATGGAACTGGAGCTTCTTCTCAAATGGAGAAGAGTGACTTTTATTGCATATGACAAAATAGACAGAGAGATAGTTCAAGTAAGTAACCAATCTGTTTTATTCGAATTTCGTCAATTTATCTAGTAGATAGCTATCTAATAGGTAAAGAAACCCGGCAATAGTGAAACAAATATAATGTAGTTTATGTGTGTAATTTCTTACTATATTTTTTCAAAATCTAAAAACCTTGATAGTAAAAAAATTTCTGTATCTTTCAAAAACATTTAATATTTTTTATATTTAACTACGATTTAAAAATGTTCCTGAATAGATCTTAATCATAATCTCCTTTGCCCTAGGTCATCCAGTGACACGTTTCGGGTGAGCTGGATAGATTCCTCACTAATTATTATCTGCATTTTCCTCGAATACCAAAAATGTATGCCAATGACATTTGGTTATTATTTGTAAAAGTTATGCTTAGTGATTTTTTTTATATCGTCTTTATTGATACTGGAAACTATAAAACTTCAAACATTAAAATTGAAAAGTTATTGAAAATTAAAGCTGTACCAGAAAATAGAAAAATTTTCTTTAAAACATGATAAATCAAAGTATATCGAAATACAACCAGTCTGCATTGTTTTTAAATCGTCACTTTTCAACTTTTTATTGCAGATTTAATTTCCCATTCCAATCCAAATTAATAGTTTTTTTTTTTAATTTAGGCTAAAAGTGAAAGAAATCCTTCAAAGAGATCGTAATATTTTTATCCTCTCTCAAAAGTGTTAGATTTTTAAAAATGTCGTGGCATTCATTCAAGAAGATTACCTCCAGGAGCTGGGATGAATTTCGACGAAAATCCCCTGGGTGTAGAAGTGAAACGTTCTGGGTGTAAAGGATAAACTCTCCACGAATTATTTTCCGGAAATGCCCCCAAAAATGTAGTCGGATGACTTTTCTGTATCATTTTGAAAAATAATTTTTGCACGTTTTATTTCACGCTCGGCTAAATAAAATTGTAATAATTATCTGATTGTATGGTATCGGGAGTTTGAAAGTTCGTAGCACTAAAATTGAGAAATGACTGGATTGTTGAAAAATTGTTTTTCAATAAATTTTTTAAAAGTGTCGTTCGTGCTCATATCCGGATGATGACAAAGAGAGAAACTTGAAAGCGTTTGGTTTTAATACGGAAGACTTGCAGGACTCCGTCAAAATAAAAATTAGTGAAAAAATGAAAGAATGCGGGTACATTTCAAGTATATTGAAACCTTTAACGTCTATCGTCAGTTAAATGATGACCGTTCTGTGCGACTAAGTCTCAGTTGGCGGTCTTCGGTGTCTTTAGAGTTTTAGACACATGTCACTTGTCTAACATTCTCATTTTTCATACTTAAAACACGGCCGCAATATAAATATTGTGAGTCAGCCTTTGCGGGTATGGGGCGGGTTGAACGATTAGCTCTTCTGATCGATGGACGAACGAGCGGCAATTAATAAAACGCCATTGTTAGCCGAATTCCAATGGTCCTCTCAATCATTCTCGTCATATATTTCGACCACTATGAGAGTTTCGTTCGATGATACATGTTTGGCGTGTTTCGTCATTATAACGCTATTGTTAATGGATAGCGTATTGATCCCATTAAATCGTCTGTTAATTAAATACAATAAACTCGATCTATATTTTATGCCATGGCAAAAAAGTTTCAGTACTCGAGAAGTGAAATTAATCTAATGCATAATGTTCTTTTTTAGTTGGTATACTATTTGAATTCGAAAGCTCTTTATCTTAATATTTCTGTTTGAATAGTCATGCGAGCTTTAAAGTAAATTTGAATAATATTTTAACCGAAAACTCCAGCGAATAACTCGGATGGTATACGGGGCGTGTTTATAAAATACAAAATATAATTTAAAAATTTATTTACTATTATTATTATCCTTCATTGTCATCTAAGGAGGTAACTCCTCCGCCGTTGTAAAAACATCAAAGGTATTAAATCACTTTCGGTCAATAAGGCTTTCAAATATGTAATAACAAGTAGCTTTTAAAAACGTTCGAGAAGAAGCAATAATCTATTCTATTCTGCATAACAAAATAATTTATGGGGCCGCACGATATAAACGTCTTAGTTTTCTAAAATGCTGTTGGAAATCGATGGGGCCTCACACGTAGTGTAAACGAGCTATGTAAAGACCCATACGGAGCCACCCACGCCTTCACTCTACGGGATGCTGCAACTTACTTATTCCACTTAAGACGGATTAGAATAGATAAGGATTCCGACTGGAAAATCATTGTCAAGTCACTTTCTGGGGTCGGCGGCTTTCATCTCGCATTTAACAAAAGTCTTGTATTGATAACTGCGGCAAAAGCCCCCATTTTACACAATGTAGACATTTAACTTTAATTTTATTTTTCCGTTCGAAGAAATATTTACTCCACCATATCATACATATTATTGTCAATCTTGAAAACCGCTTTTCAATTAAATACATAGTTTTCCAAGCTAGAACGCTCGTCTCAAGAGATATTTAAACTAAAATTTCCTTTGAAATTCAAAACCCAGTCGACAATTCACCAAGTACTTACAATAATCTTAAATAAATCATACGAAATTATGCTCCAAACAAGAAACGTACATATTATGTTTAAAGGAAACACCCTTGCGAGTTTTTATAAAATAAACAGCAGAAGTATTGAGTTCAATTACCTTAGCATGATAACGTGGTTAGAAAATTGAACCCATCAGTAGAACGTGAGAGGAAAGGCAAATATCGCGCAGTTAATAAAGGCCAAGCATTTAACCCTTCGCTCCGTATGTGACCACAAATCAAATTTGGATGTTGCATCAGATAATAATCGCTGGAAAAACGCAAGAAAATGTCTGTGATTTCTTTCTCGATTTAATAACTTACGAAACAAAAACAAGGAAAAGCAAATAAAATATTCCAATAATTTCAGAATTAATGTTAGTCGGTCGCTTAAGGTCTATACGCAATGCCGAGAAAATTTCAAAAGGGTGGCTACAATGATGGCATTTGATATTATTTTACAACTTGTAAAGATTGAAGGATGTGTCTGATTTAGTGGAATAGTGAAAAATCCTAAACCGGCGGCTATTCGTACCCTATTATTTCAGACAGGTCAAATAAAACCATAATTTGGCATTAAAACCGGCCCTTGCCATCTCGGAAAAGTTTTGTACACTTTTGGAAAACAACAATTTGGAAGACAAACTCAAATTTTCAAATTACAAAAGCCAGAATTACAAACCCCCACTGACCCCGTTGGAATTTACAAACCGACGTTTTTAACAAATTTAGAATTCTGACCAAATGATTCCGATGACTTTCTAGATCCACAACTCAACAGGCATGAGCAAGGAAGTCCACATTCAATTCGCAGACGATAATAATCCACCATTAACCCAATACAAACAATAAACTACAATAAAAGAAAACCTTGTTTGATGGTGGCATCTACATTACAAAAATTCTAAACTAAAGACATAAAATTCAAGTAAAACCAGTAACCCAACTTAAAACAAGTAAGGACACATCACTGGAAGGATAAACTTTCCCCTGTGGAAAACAGATACAAACACACAAATAAACCCAAAACGGAGTTATACTGTAAAATACATTCTCAAATTACAGAATCAATCCACTGGGTGTTTTAGTTGCCAGTTGACCAATTCCCACAACTGTCGTTTTATTGTATTTCAATAAATAGTATGTTTGGGTCATTTGGAGTTGATACATAAAAAAATTAATTTAGGGTTGACGGAAGGACTAAATTCCACCGAAAATTTGACGCAAATGTATCTTCTAGGCAATGAACGGCTTTCTCTTCATTAAACGACATTAATATCAGTGTCGTAACCAGATTTCAATGAGGACAGTGAGCTTTTACAGTTTATGAAAACCTTCTTTACTGTATCACTTATTCCATACCCCCCCCCCCCACCTCACCCGCACCCGCCGGTGTCTAATTATTACTTCCACTTTAGACTCATTGGGGTCGTATGTGCGATTTCTTCATGATATCGTTTTTATTTTATGTTGTTAACAGATCTACCGTACAATCAAAGCACCTAGTGAGTCGAGTTACTAAAAATAACATCAATGAAAGACGTTTTCAAAGACCTAGCTTGGCAAGACAAAGAAATATGTATAGACGAGGAATACCTAAACCACCATAGATTTGAAGCAAAGAAAAATGCCAGATAATGCTCGCCGACCTTTAAAGACCATCTAAACTGGTAGCGTTACAGATAAATAAAGCAAAAACAAAAGTTATGTCGAACGCAAACAACCACGACAGGATCCGTATTATGCTAGATGGCAACACCTTGGAGAAAGTGCAGAAGTTTGTATATTTGGAGCAATGTATAACAGCTAATAAAGATAATACGACACCACCCCGTAGCCAGGACTTCATTTTGAGGGGGGGGGCTTGTAAAAATTTTCCAACTTAAAAATACCTACACCTATTTAAATATTCAAAATCCAAATTTTTTACTTGTGAAAAAGTATTTTTTTACATTTTATTGCCTCCCAGGTCCCCACCCTGCTGGCCACGGTCCTGCATAAATATTGAATGTTTTGCCTATCAACAGTGAGGCACTGGAGGCCGTTCCACACACCCCAGTTTACGAAGTTTATTTTTTATTATAAATAAATTGAAGATATCAGCATAACCAATCTAGAAAAATTCCCTAGAAAAACTAATTAATTCTAACTTTAACAAGTTACACTACTCAAGTAACTTATCCCAATTAGTCCAAACTATAAACCAAAATTTTGAAACCGGGGGGTCTGGGGGGTGTGGAGCACCCCAGGTACACTCAAACTGTGATAAATAAATTTGGAAACTTACGGTCATCACTATTAAGCTATTAATAGTGAAAGTTTTTAGCACAAGAAATATAAAACTGTGATCGAGAATTTGGGGGGACAGAAGATTATGAATTCCCTCCAGGATAATAGGGAGACCGGGGATGTATTGGACAATTTTTGAATTAAATGCTGTAACTTTCTTATTTCGTGATTAATTGTGTCGGCTCCTAGACCAGTGTAAAGGGTTGTTATTTAGCTTTTAGAATTAATTTTGGTGATTGTTTAAGTTAAACCGTTTCTTCAAATTAGCACCAAAAGCAGACCTAAGTCATCTGTCCAAATTATCCCCGAGTACGGGGTTACTTTGGACAGTAGTCGGGGATACAGTGGACATACAGTTACAATTAAAAAAACTACAATAACCAGTCAACATCTTGTAATTATATAAACTAAAAACGTAATTTATATTTCAAATAATATTAAAATACTTATTGTAGAGATAATGCAGAAAGATCTGTATTAAAATAATACAGATTGTCGAAAACTCTTTAACGGTCGTTCTATTAAAAGCTGTCATTCTTGCTAAAGAGGTTGCTTCCGGTTTTCTGATCGATAATCTGGAGTGTCGCTTCATGAAACCAGAAAACTAATCCTCACCAGCTTGATGTTTTTCCTTCCATGATTCAGGATATGTTAAGTGGTTCTGTTCAGCATATTGGTAAGCTAATTCTCTGGCTTTTTTTGGAGTGACCCCATAAAACATTTTTTGACACTGAAATAAATATTTCTCTAGTGCTTTTCCATTTCATCTGTAAAAACTTGTCGACTTTTAAAATTTGGCTTAAACATCATATTTTCTAATCCCACTTGCTTTGCTTTTTTTACGTAAAGAGCTAGCCTGGATTTTGTTACATTGTATAAAGCAGCCGCCTCTCTTAAGCTTCTCCTATTATTGAGAACCTCTTCCACAGCACGTTTCAAATCACCTTCAAGGAAAACTCGATCAGTTTTTCTCTTAAACTGGCGTGGCATCTATAATAAACAAAAAATTAATAATTAATGTCGGGGATAGAATGGACAGCTTGTCCATTCTATCCCCAAGGTGACCTGTAACAGATTTTAAGTTATAAAATTTTAACCGCGTGTTGTTGCTCTTTAAATACCACAAACATATGATCTTAACTATCATAGATACCGATAGAAACGAAAGAGAAAATTATTACAATAACAAATTTTAGATAAACGGTTACAGACTTACCATGAAAAGTTACATACAACTGCCCAAAAATTAAAAAATGCTCCTACTAGCAACAAAACTCACTCCGCGCCCACGTGCGTTTGCAAACTGAATGTTTCTAGTGTTGACGATAACAAGAATAAATCACAACGTCGCAGCTCTCATTTAGGTGGGAAATTTAAACGTGTCCACTGTATCCCCGTGTCCAAACCATCCCCGGTCTCCCTATTATGTAATCGTTCTCAAGAAAACCAAAGCGCTATAATAAACTTTACTCATAATCTGTAAACATTAAATGTTTTGCTTTCCAACAATAAGGCACTGGAGGGTGTTCCGCACCCCCCAGACCCCCCGGTTTGTGCAGTTTATTTTGTATTAGAAATAAATTGAAGATATCAGCATAACCGATCTAGAAAAAATCTCTAGAAAAACTAATTAATCCTAACTTGAACAAATCACACTTGTGATCAATCACAGTCCAAATTATAAACTAAAGTTTCAGTGACCGGGGGGTCTGGGGGGTGTGGAGCACCCCCCCAGGTATATTCAAACCGTGATAAATAAATTTGCAAACTTATAGTTTCTAGTATTAAGCGATTAATAGTGAAAGTTTTTAGCACAAGAATTACAAAACAGTAACTGACAATCTGGGGGACCGAGGATTATGTATTCCCCCCAGAATAATTTTATGTCATCGTTCTCAAGAAAACAAAAGAGCTATAATAAACCCCACTCATAATCTGTAAACATTTAATGTATTGCCTTTCAACAGTGAGGCACTGGAGGGTGTTCCACACCCCCCAGACCCCCCGGTTTGTGCAGTTCATTTTTATCAGAAGAATTGAAGATGTCAGCATAATCGATCTAGAAAAACTCTCTAGAAAAACTAATTAATCCTAACTTTAACAAGTCACACCACTCAAGTAACTATTATCCCAATTAGCCCAAATTATAAATCAAAGTGTTAGAGACCGGGGGGTCTGAGGGGTGTGGAGCACCCCCCAGGTACACTCAAACTGTGATAGATAAATTTGCAAACATATGGTCATCAGTATTACGCCATTAATGGTGAAAGTTTTTAGCGCAAGAAATATAAAACAGTGACCGAGATTCTGCGGGTCAGATGATTATGAATTCCCCCCAGGATAATATTATGTCGTCGTTCTCAAGAAAACCAAAGCGTTATAATAAACCTTACTTACAGGCCCGTAGCCAGGATTTTATTTCTGGGGGTGGGGAGCACTTGCAAAAATTTTCCACTTGAAAATACCTACACCTATTTATTTCCAAATTCAAATTTGTACTTTCAAAAGAAAATTCTTAACATTTAAGGAGAGAACGAGCTCCCAGGTTGGCTAGGGACCTGATATGACACCTGAAATAACTAGAAGATACAAGCTGGGATGGAAAAACTTTGAAAAATTAAAATATACCTTGGAGTCTAAAATACTTACTAATATCGCGTATACAATCAATGCATCCTCCCTGTTCTAACTAAGTTAGAAACTTGAGCTAACAAAGTTTAATGCGAGAAAACTTGCACAAATCAATGGAAAACAAATGTTAAACATAACTTCAAAAGATCACGAGAGAAATGAATGAATCAGACAACAGACAAAGTTACAGGATATGGTGGAAAGGGCATCCCAGCTGAAGAGGAATTGGGTGGGACACATGACCAGAATGAATGATGATAGGTGGACAAGGAGGATGCTACAATGGAAACCGAAATTTGGCCAAACGAGCACTGGACTCCCATAAAACACGATGGAGGGACAAAACAAAGAAGATGGCAGATAGTTCAATTATTGTGAGCAAAAATTCAAAAATACTTATATTTTATTGTAAAATTAATGTTAAACATAACTTCAGTATTATTTGAACTACTATTTTTAGTATACTCCCCAGCCGACAGTTGTGTTTTTCTGAAACTTTTCCAAATACAGCGAAATCAAAATTACCAGAATGTAATCTGTACTGATGCAACCAAGTATTCGAAGAGCTCAACAAACTGATTCGCATAATATGAAGGGCCGATTTACAGTTTAACGTTGATATCTTTTTGAATGTGTTTTCGCGGGATGTGAGTACATATCCAAAAAACTCTGAATCGAACTAATTATAGAGGAAGCCCTTAGGAATCTGCTTATATTAGCAAACTATGATGGGAGCCTACGGTTTTTTTCTGCGACACGACCTAGCTGTTCAGAGGATTTTCGAGTTATTGACAGTTTAACGAGAATCCGAATCACGGCACAAAAAAGTCAGCATGTTTCTATTTGAGATTTGAATCTCCCTTTTCTAAAAGTGAGCATCTGCAAACAAGAGATAAAGCCATCTTACGTTTGATTCTCACTTCTGCTGCATGCTGAACAGCTGGCAGGTGAAGTTTTTCAAACTTTTAAATGATTTGCTATTATTTCTTAATGAGCAGACATGATGCTGAAGTGATCAATCTACTTTGATCATTGATACTTTGTTACTTGATAGAAGTAAACTGCATAGACCGGGAGTCACTGTATTTTTAAAAATTATGCAGAAGCTTTGTGATACTGCTTTCATTTTCTTGGGAATACATTTATTTTATATTGTTGACAGATATCCAGCTTATTTGAACTATTTTTAGAATACTCCCCATTCAACAATTTTATTTTCAAAACTATACCAAATTGAGCGTCCATACTAATTTCGTTGATGGTGTCAAACAATTTAAGTTTTCCAATGTTTAAAAAATTCTTCTATTGCAATTTATTACACCTCAAGTGTCCTAAAAAATATTTCATCCCTCTCCCCGTATTTTACTCTCTCTGTAACTATTTTTTCGAATGAGTCCAAAGTAGGAATATAAATTAGAGAAAGCACGCAGCTAAACTCATAACAGACCAGGGAGGTCTGGAGGATACAAAATGATAGTTTATGTAGGTTTGTAGAAATATTAAAATACACAAAATGTTCTATGGGTTTATTTGAAAAACTTTGGAGAGATCGGTGCCTCTTACCTACGGGGGTGGTTAGTCAAAGGTTGCATGTATTTAAAAAAATATTAATACCTAGTACCATTCATATGTTGATAGCTTTGTTACACCACCTAATAACATTTGATGTTGTTATTGAATAATGTATTTCTAATGGTGTGAACGGTTATCAGGGGGTGATAACTATTGTTATCAAGAATCTCGATAAGAGTGTTAAAGAGAATTGTTGGTAAATTCAACAGTAATCTGCTTAACAGCCAAACAAAAATAAAGCTATTAATTTTAAAATACAAAGTACAAGAAAAATCTCTTATCATTTTTTCAAAAAAAACAATAATACCAATAATAAACCTTAACCAATTTTAAAAGTTTGACTAAAAGTAACAAATTTTAGAAAAATTTCTGTATTACTCGTAGTAAGTCCCTAGGTCCTTAAGCACAAGTCGTCCTTGGTAGTTAAATATTAATATTTTACCTGCTACATGTAAAATTAAAATTTTGTTATAATAAATTTAAAACAATTTTTTTTATTATTTTGTTACTCCAGATATATCGATTTCAAATAAGTAGCTGAGCTACTTTATACATCCATAATTTAGATATCCAATTTTCAAGGTATTTTCATATTTTCTTATTTCAGCATCAAAAGTTTCTGAAACCTTGCCAAATTTTATTCTAATTCGGAACGAGCACTTTGTTATTTTTATGTGTAACACAAAATTAATGCTAAAAAAAGAATTTTGTGGTCTCTTTAATTCAGAAAAGGAAATAAATAATGGAGTTTTGATTGCCACATTTGAAAGGTTGCAACTCGAAAAAAAAGTGCCGATTTATGAAAACACGAGAATTTAAACCTGAAAAAACTTTTTCTATGAAGTGAATTATCGATTCATTTATTCAATGGACGTTAGTTGGACAGTATATTAATACATGTAATATATATAAGGCAAGAAATGTTGTATATCACATATGTGAACCGCTTCACAAGTAGGAAAAATTACTTTTTCTCATCACGTTTTTTTTAGAATAATAGTTTGTCGTTCAAAACTTTCAACTTTTATCAAACCCAATGATCGAATGCATCTTGCCGAATGGAACATAAAAGCAGTAACATTATTATTACATGTTGCTTTCGTCAAGAAAACTAATTTTTAGTTGGAAAACTTTTTAAATTATTTCATATTATTAAAATTAAGCCGAAGAAGTTTATGGCAGTTTTGGTGTTAATTAAATTTAAGAGAAATGTATTTTTGCTCTCTAAATGATTGCAACTTTCAGTTTTCAGGCCTGGCGAGAATAATAGCGATAATGATGAGTTAATCGTCCAACAGAGCTCTCGAGGGAGGGAAAATAGAATATTTAGAAGATAGATTTCAAATCTGGAAGGCAATTTGGCATCGGGAAGGTAAATTTTAATAAATTAACCGATAGGGCGAGAAAATTAACCAAAACATAGGACAATTTTCCTAAACGTTTCGAGACATTTTTGACAGAATGCCACTTAAGGAATTGAATACCTCATAATGATCGCTTAAAATGAATTTATTGGCTTCTTTTATTACGGCAATTAAAATTAAGGTTCCTTTCTCTATTCTTTTGAAATCGGTATCCGACAAAGTTTTCGATCGCCGTTCATAATAATCCTTCAAATTTCCATATTTCCTTTTTTAATTCTTTCAAAAATATGCCCATTAAAATACATTCAAAAATGAATTATGTCGGAAGTACAGTTAGATTTTAAAGTTTGTTTGCAAAAACCATTATTGTAATCGTTAAAACTTCTTTATGATGCAAAGCTGCAATAGTCAAACGGATTAAACGGTTTACCCTTACTAAGGTTTTGTGTATTTTAACCATAGAGCTTTCCAAACAAAGGCAAATTCAACAAAAACAGATTTTCTGCACTGTGTCAACATGGAACAGGATTAGTCCATTGTCGGAACATTGTTAGCTGACCGGACAACAGATCAATCCCGAGGGAAGACATAAACCTAATGATCGCTCATTGTCGCCGTTCCAGATTCCAAGAAATCTTTATCACGAGTTTAAGATCTGCAGGTTGCGAGTGGGTCCATTCGTCGGTTGTCGGTTAGATCACAGAGCTCTGTTTACGGAAACATGTACGCCTTATCGCACTAACTGATGTATCATCTTTTAATATATGCTCGCGTACCGCGTTTGCCTCCTTTTCTTAGCCAAAGTGTTCTTTCTGTACCTCACCCTGGCCGCATTAACCGAAAAATGAGATTGCCACTACTGATTTGCCAATTTCTATTAACCAATCTCTTCGTCCTAATGGCCTTTCACGTAATATTATACCTGCTTGCCGTCTTTTCCAATTATATTCCAAAACTTCATCTTAATTATTTTTAAAAATAAGCCAGAAATATTCAAAACATTTTGATTGAATTAATTAGCAATTTCGATGTGTGAAAAATTTATACTAATTAATTATCCTATGCGGTGTGTTCGTGGATGAGAAATCGAGTTGTGGAAAATTGTCGATAATTTACAGACAGACGCTGTGTAAACTAAATATTGTCCAAAGTTACGGCTAATTAATGTTTACAATTTGTACATAAAATGCAAATCGTAAACCTAATAAATAAAAGTCGACAGGTTGTAAATAACTTGTACAAGTCCAAGCTGTCAAATTTCTAGTCGGTAGCTAGGGGAACCCCCCCCCCTCGTATTTAAAAAAGTATCTGTATCTTATCGTGATTGTGCAGCCCCAGTTAAATTAAAGTGGATATTTAAAAATTTAAGAGAGTAAATTTACAAATTCTGGAAACGGAAAATTTTATATAAAACAAGAAAAACTCAAATCGTTTCTCTAGTGAATTTTCTTTTTAAAATTATCTGATTTATTAAATTGCAAATGCTGTGCAGCCTGTTTTTGTGTGGAGAAACACATGTTTCTTTCTAGTTTTTAAATTACAATCAGCATGACCTGGAATGGAACCACGGTATCCCGCCTCATAGCCTGCCAATATCTTGCAGGTCTTTCTTTTATTTTTGAGTAACTTAAAAATCAGTTTTAGAAAATGCAAAGTCATAATCAGAAAAATCATCTGTTTTAAAAAGTATCATCTTAGTCCACACGGAAGAGCTCGAAATAAAAATTTTTATGCACCGAAATGGTATTTAAAAAAGATCTCGTTCGCCCAATCGTGCGAGATGCTAATTGGATAATGGACTGATGTATTCTTATTTTCAAGAATGATCATAGGAAGGGGGCATGGTGTCTTCCAATGCAGTATATTTTAAACCAATGTCTAAATATTTACATTATTTTGGTTATTTTTGAAAAATTCGTTCATTCACCAAAAATCAGCAAATAATAATAGAACATTTTCCAAGTTTTAAAGCAGGAATTGATCGACGGTCCCATGTATCCTTCGAATTAGTCCAAAGCGAGAATAATAATTAGAAAAAGCATGTATTAGCTACCGACCGGGGGGTCTGGGAGGTATGGAATACCCCCCAGGCACATATACATTTTAAGATAAGCGATGTGGTAAAACTTTTATGAAGAGGAAGCTGTACTCCAAGGCATTATTTTTATCATCTGTGAATTGAACATTTCAGCATATCATTTTCAGTTGCTTTGCTGACGTAGAATTTTTAATAATGGAAAATCCATCAACTTTTTGCTAAGGGCAGCAAAATGTCTTTAAATTCTGTTGGTTTTTAAAATCTTTTTCTTCCAGGGCTTTGGTCTACACTAAGGCCTAAAAATCTTAAAACTTAGCTTACACTTAAACTTTTGAAAATTTTAGGTGTAAACTAAGTTTTAGTTTATGTAAGGATCTTTACGTCAAGACGAGAATAACGGCATAAGAACTTAAACTTACATTTTTGAACAGTAGCGTAGCGAAAAACTTGGAGATCCGCCTTTCTCAAAACCATTGTGGTAACTTATAATCCTCATTTAGGATAAGAACACTATTTATCCTCAAAACTATAGGTTTGATTATTTCAAAAACTTTTCTCTTCAATGTAACAATATTATGTTTTTAACATTATCACGAGCATTTTCGTGAAAAAATTAAGGTTGCAATTTAAAAAATCAAAAAATGAACACAATAAAAAAAAGTTACTTTGAGAAAAATAGATAAACTCTTCTTAAAATGTACACATATATCTAATTGACAGGATCACCTTAGAGAAGATAGAGAGAGGGCAAAATCGCCTATGGCTCGCTCTTTTTTATTTTATGGAAATTGGAATTTTCACCCCAAATTGAGGTTGCGCCACTGTGCTTCGAATGAAGGGCGTTCTATAATTTAAAGTATTCAAGCTTTACATTTAAAATTAACGATCAAATTTAGCAACCGGAAATGAAGCTTAAAATTTTGTGCATTTGAGATCGGAATGCTTAGTAAATTTTACGCGCGGCGATCGAAATCGCGCAAGAAAATCGATTCGTTTTTTAATTTTTACACTTTAAGCTTGAAAATGTTAATTAAAAGTGTGTTAGTGTGACCGGACCGTTAGAAAGCATTTTTACGTGAAACTGAGCTTCAAAGCGCTTTGATGTCTTTGAGGGTTAATTTTAAAACATAAAAGGAGTTGTTTGGTTTATTAAAACTTAATGATATTAAAATCTTGTGTTTAAAGTTTTGATAGCAGTGCAAGCGATAGAATGTGCCGGAGACTTCAACGCTAGATTAAGCGACATACCGAAATGTGTAACATAAGTTACATAACCGCGCAGCTGTTTTGGCCAGTTTCATTGTATAAAAATAAAAAGCGAATTTTTTTGGGTAAAATGGAAAGTTCAATGTTTGCGGTGGTTTGGTGTGACCACCAGTGCATCACGGAGCGGAAATACAAAAGTCTTTCTGACCATTATTGTATTTCGTTTATGGGGTTGGGGGGATTTCGACAGAAGAGAACTATTATGGAGGAAACAGTAAAGCTTCACTGTTTTTCGGGTAAATCGTTAAGTTGCAAAGAAGTACGGCCATGCTAAGTATATTCATTTATACAAAACGTTTCGTGCATGATGCATCGAGTGTGCGAGCCATAATTTGTAGTTGGCTAAATTTGGAATTGAAAAAAGTAGTATTAGAGAGGTTTGCATTAAAAATGAAATTGAGGCCTTGCGCGGTTCCAAAATGAGAATGGCGAAGTACCCCAGGGCTCCGTTAGAAGCGGTTTGATCGAGGTCAGTGTAGGTCATTCGAACGTTTTAATAGGTAAACACGCTAATTGCGAGTCTGCACGGCGCCTAAACGCGTTCTTGCATCTTCAAAGAATCAACAAGCCGCGACAAAAGCACGTGGAATTTCGATTGCAACGACGTAATATAAAGCGCCTATAAAGAACTATCAGAACTAGGGCAATTCATGCTTTTGTGCCTTACACAGGTGCACGAGATCAAGGGGGAAGGGGCCAGCTGCGACGGCGGTCTCTTTGATGTCAGCTCTGTGCCTGCCTCATATTGTTTCCGGCTGCCGAGGACCTCTATTATGTAAACAACGCGAACGTTTGAAGTTGCCGGCACGACCGAACCGGTCATAAAGTACACCGCAAATGAGCTACGGTGGTCGACTAAAAAATACTGCCAGGACGACTGCTTCCACTAATTGTGTTAATTTGAATACAAATAAGCGCGCGTGGATCATCATCATCTTGCTTGCTCATGTTCATTGCTCGTTATGGCGCCGCCCGCTCATCTTCATTTCGATGTAATTATTAGCCTTCGGTTAACAACTTTGAAAATAACCGAGCTCATCATGCTTCAAGCTTCATGTCTTGTAACATATTTTATAAATTAAATAACTCCCTGTCAATATGGAATTTTATTCTGATACTCATTTTTTGTACTTTGTAACTTTCTTAAATTTAAAAGTTCACTCACTTCTTATTCACTCAATTCTTCGTCTTCTTCATTGATAAATAATAAAAAAATCGTAACTGTTCAACAGGTTCTTCTTTTGAATTGGTGCGGGCAATAGAAAAATGTTTGGTCGGAAAAAAAGATTATAACCAATTTACTACTTGGTCGGGTATGGAAATTCTACCAATTTAAATATTATTCATTTTTACAATTACGACAAATTACACTTAATTTGTTATTATGGTACTCCACTTTATTTCACAAAGACCTACTGATGTGCCGCCAACAAGTCACTCGCCAGATTTGAGAGAGGACCCATAAACCATAAAATTTATTGCCAACAGCCCTTTATTTCGAGTGGCTTCAATTTACACTCGCACCCAAATTATCCAGATTTTTTTACCACAACACTAACTTGCCAATCCCACCGGCGTTTTTAGCCGAAATATTTTTATATCGACGACATAGCTGAGATTATCCAGATGTTTGTGGCGGCAAATTATTGCTTTCGATATCGAAAGACGTGTAAGCCTAGCTGCTTCGCTAAGAGCTTTTCCAAATCAAAATATTTTCGGTCCGGGCCCGCAAATACTTTTCGCAATTTTTCCGCTCTTGACCCCAATATTATTGTCGAATCGATTTTTTTCGGCGGGAGGTTCGAAAACAAATTCAATCCGCGTTATAAATTTAGAATTTCAAAGGTACGCGTGTTTATTGAACTGTTGCTAGAATTTATTATTTCGGCTTCCGTGTAAACTTAAAATTATTTTGACGATAAGTTTTAAAAAGAGTGCTGTGTGCGTAAAAGGTCCTGTTGTGCCGACTCGTACGGGGCAATTATCCAGGTTATCTAAGGATATCAACCAATTACAAATGTATACAAGTAAATAAATTGCTATCGCGAGAGAAGTTTGCCGACAGAGGCTGCCGCCTCCTCATTTCCATATCGTGGAACAACAGAATCGTTCTATAAGTGATCGCACATTAACGATTTCGAAAAGTAACAAATTAATTATCGAATCGTCGGAGTGAAAATGGTGGAAATATGAAAATAGGGGATGGTGTAGTTGAAGTGAAAAGGCACCCCTTGAACTAAGGGTGGTGGGGCCAATATATAGAGTACGGACTATGGCGCTGTCGTTAGTAGTACGGTGTATGTTGTGAGTGTACCAGGTGAACAGGTGGATCCCAAACGATGTGTACCATGCGCGCTCTTGTAATACAGGTACGTCTAGTGTTTTTAAACATTTTTCGTTACTATTTCAAATTTAATTCAAACAATGGCTCGTTAGTGCCGCCCTTCGTTTGGTTACAAAATTTTCCTTTTTTTTTTGTTATTAAGAAACGATAATATTCGGCGCGATACTACTGCGATGTTATCGAGAAAACTTTTTTGTATCGCAAATTAACTTTATCTCGCGCTTATCACGAATGTCACCCTTTTATTCTGCAATATTTGGTAAAAGTTTCGTACGGATCTGCAACGAAGCCGAAAGAATTCCTCCCATTATTGTGTATGGTACGTGACAAGTCGTATTGAAATGAAATTTTACACCGTCTCATTGATAACAATAATCGGTCCGTATTTATCGTTGGAATTGTTTATTGAAAGCGAGGTGTAGATGATGGGATAATGAAGAAAAAGTTTTCAAGCACGTTGACCATATTTGAATCGTAAATTTGCCATAACATTACACAAAGGTATTTCTAGGTACTTGAAAGTATAATTTTCTCAAGTGGTTCTCTCTTAAGCGTACCGCGGCCAAAGAGAACGGAAGTACCGGCTCAGAAACCGGTAGAGAGCCAGAGCGGCATTACTTTGTATCGGTAATGAGTGCTGCGACGAGACGTGTCGCGCTAATTGCAAGATCAAACGCAGCGCCACAATGGCGAGTGCGAGCGCGAGTAAACGAGGTGCTTTACCGCGAACGTGCAATTACTTGAAGATACCCGTAGGGTCTAATGAACGCACATACCCTTACTAATAGTTTCACGTTATTGATTCTACACTAGAAAACAACATTTTTGTCATTCACTTGGAAATTTATTGTAATAGTACGTGCGGTATTTTGATGCTTTCAATTATGTAAACGTAATCGTCCTCCTCATAACTATTAAAATGAACGAGCTGTTCGTTACGTCTAGTTAGACCGCATTTGTACCAATTAAACGCAGGCATTCCCACGGTCATTTCGAAAAAAAAACTTCTAAATCCGTTCCTATCCTTTTGGACTCTCGAGGAAGTGCGTTCCCCACTTTGACTATCTTAATCTATTTCACTTAGTACGTAATTATAGTAAGACAGTTGGAACACGATTAAAATTGATAATGAGACGGGGTATCCAAAATTGACCTTCACGCAGTATTAATTGCTTATCGCCATTGCTAAATGTTATCAATACGAATGCGATATGTCAGCAATTCCAACTTCTCCAGTGCCTACGTTTGATAAGAATTCCCGATGGTCAGCAAAAGCTTCTGCTTTTGAAACGGATATTATAACCTCAAATAGTTTAAAAATTACGTTACGGGGTAATTCCCTAATAATTTGACGTGAAGTGGATGGGAAACCGCCTGCCTGCCTGCCGGTCTAATTGACTGATATATTATGGAAATAAAACGAAAATATGTGGGAACGTCGAGAAATATTAGAAAACTTGTAAAATGTAACAAACAGTAGTATAATTTTCTCGCAGTTTCCTTTACAAGTCCATAAAGTAACGGAAGCAGGGTGCAATTTTTGATATTTACGGTACGCTAGTTGAATTTCCTTCTTCCAACTTATTCAAAACTCGAACTAAACAAATAAAAAGTGGATTTTCTTCTAAAAAAAAGTGGAGTTTGAAAGAAAAAACAATATACCAATTAGACAATTACTTCCCCCTTTTCGTATAGATAGGGTTCAACCAACTGATTATTTTTAAAAAATATCTCGTTGGTAAATTTTCGTACGTAACCCAAATCAATTTGTTCCTGGAGATCTGGCAACAAACAAATTCGGATGACTTGCCTCGAAATTAAATCGACTCTGACTGGGCTCTCATTATTCGATATTATTTGGGCAATAATAATAATTTTAATTGAATTTGTGTTTCGTGTAAAAGGCTTTATTTTCCAAAGTTTTGTATTGCGAAATTTATCTCTTCCCTCGTACGTATTAAATTAATAATTCTCTCTTTGAAATGATAATTAAATTTTGAATTAAAACCGAATATATTTCAAAACCAGTAGTTTTCAACTTGTTATATAATTAAATTATAACTTTCCGACAAATGTCTTCTAAGTTTATGTTAAATACGAAAGTTTTTCCATATTCTATTAATTTTAAACATTAGTGTCCAATTTTGTGCCCGTCTACCGCCACCGCGATCCAAAATTAGCATAAAGTCGAAATAATTTTTAAAAAATTGCCCAATCGGATTTTTCCATTCATGAAAATGTTTAAAAATTTAAGTGTTACGAACTTGTAAATTATCGCTCTTTAAAGGGCTCTGCGTTCGTTTAATTGCGCTTTGTTTTGAATATATCCGCTTTTTTGTCTGGTTTGAAAAACCAAAACAATTTCATTCATAATGCGTGCCGACGTTGGGTAAAGAGACGATAATGTGAGGTAGTATATGCATTGAAAAGGTGTACCAACTTTTTTTCTTGCGGTTGTATTGAAATCCAAATTGTTTTGAATCTAATTTGAGGTTATTGTTTGAATAGAAGACGCGAAGACGAAGAAGAGGAAGAAGAAGTGGTGGTGGAGGGTGTGTATTGTATATCAAAGTACGTACCGACGTAGCATTGAAAGAAACAAAAACATTACGAATGAATTCGAACGGAAAGCCTCAAATAAACCACAAAGCAATTGACGTTCTTAATCACAAATTGATCAATCGAGTAAGTTGCTCAGAAATAAAACTTCGCAATATCCAGCTTGTCGGCGAGTCTTTGAGGGATTAAGATAGAAAGTCACGCATCAGATCTGTCTCTATTGAAAACTCCACACGACTTAGCTCTGGCCTTTTCAAAACACGCCGAATTCAGACACTTCTTTGCTTTCAACACCGTGGATTTGGGTCGGTGGTTTAAGAAGGGTGCGTGTTGGAGAGGTAACAAATCTTTTGATCTTGCCGCAACTGCCGGTAGCTGCTGGTTTTCTTCATATTGGTCGCCGTTCTTCCCGTGCCCACCTTTTTTATTATTATTTTTCTGTACGGCTATTTTACTACTTCACTACGTTTTACTATACCACATATTATTTGTTACGGTACGACAGATCCGGCTTGCTTGCCTTTACACATGTAATATCAAATAACACCACTAGTAACCATGAAATTTAAAACCCAATTTATTGTGCTTCACTTCGTTTAATATTCCACCAGTTACCTAGTATATTACCTCGAGTTTGCCCTGCCAAAGCTTCGCCATATTAATAAATTTCTCAAAAAATTGAAACTAATGGTAGATAATTTAAAGTCGCTATTCCTTTTAAATAGCCAAAAAGAATACGAAACAGCAGGTGTATCTTTAATTTTCAAAAACATAAAGGGTATATAATGAATTTTTAACGAGCTAAACTTCCTCATTGTGTTTTTCCTTTTTGTCGTCGCTTTAGATTAAACGTTTTACTAAATGCGGGTCATTATTGCTAGAAAAAAAACGTTTTCACATTTTAGAAAGCTTTAAAGGCATTAAAGCAAATTAAATTTTATCATTTTGTCAATTTTTCCCCAAACTAAAAATAACTAAATAAATAATACAAAACAGTCACAAATGTAGCATTAAAAGAAAACAAGTAATACTTTCCAAGTTTTCTTTCTCCCAATAAAAGATGAATGTGCAAGAACGAGTGGAAATGCGAGAAATACTTTTTAACCAAACTTTCCAACTTTCAATGCTTTCAATGTGACGCGCTTGTCATTATTCTGACGTCACTGGTTAGTAGTCGGCCATCACAGTTGAGCTGTATATTGTTTACAATATTTTGTCAATTAAAACGATATTTAAAAATGGATATTTATATTATCTCTTAATTTATTGCCATCTATTGCTAATAGGTATTTTTCTGCAAATTTTTTTCCTTTTCTATTCTCTATTATTTACACCTACTATTTACCTATTGATATTTTTCAAATAACTTGATAAGGTAATCATAATTTTCTGTAATTTTTTTATAATGGCTTTTCTTATAGCCTGATTGTGTAGGTCTGTAAGTGATGTTTACAAGCCTCCTGTAAAAATGAGCTCTCTGTAGATAAGAGCACATGAATTTCTATTTGTTAGCCACAATCAATGCATTCATCTGAAGAGGACGTCCATTAATTAAGTGAACTCTAAATTGGAGGGGCGGAGGGGGGAAAAATCTTACCAAATTTTATTTAAAGGGGGGAGTTCTATGAAAATCTCACGTCAACTTTGTAATTTAGAGAATGTCCATTATTTTAACAGAAACACTGTAAAAAATTACTGGCCTCCGGTATGGTAAAAATTGTAGAGTAAATCTCACGTGAGGAGGAGGGGGTCTTAATTTAAAGTAAAACACCTCACGTAATTAATGGACATCTTGACTGCAGAAAAATTGACCAGTTACACAGTAAATTACGTATTAGATTCAAAATTTTCTTAAAAGTTTTTTGCACAACCTCAACTCAATATCAATGTTATTATTTATTTTTTATTGGCCAATTATTATTTATAGAAATAATTGTCAGAAATCTGCAGAACTTCTTTTGCTTCAAGTTTTCTTATTGATGACACTTTGCGGCTTTCTATGTATTCTGGGTACAATCACAATTACACATCTGTTACAATGTCAAGTTGAAAAAATGATTAAAAATTAAAAATAGGAAAAGTATCAGTGATGGATTTATGGCCTTCGTAGTTTAAAAATGAAACAAATTAAATTCGCTGGGGTTTAGAAATTCTAAAATATTGAAAGAATTTCTATTAAATTTGTAACTGAAGCCCCCCCTCTTTATTAAATACGATTGATTTTTATGTTAAAAATTGGATTTCTCAAATATTAATATTTACAATTTTATCAAACCCCTGCCTTGAGTTAATCCTGGATCCAACACTGCTAAAAACTTCAAAATGCGATTTTCAAATGATTTGTAATCTTAAAAAATAAATCCCAAACTAGAAAACATAGTATTAAAGACCGTGATATGTGGAGGAGGGGGTATGGAATACCCCAACAATACTGAAATTACTATATCAATTAAGGAATTTAGAAACTCGGTACTGTGAGTTTTTGGGTAAAATGGATGAAAAAATGTACGAAATTCCAATAGTTCCAATCCAAGAACGATTATCTATTTATCGGTTTATCTATTAGTTCTCTAACTTATAGTTAACTTGATAAAATAACCAATCAATTGTTAAATTTTTTTAGTTTGTTCACTGAAAGAAGTTCATTCTCACCGTTCTTGAAATTGCCCCATCCTTGGCAACATTCTTAAATTCAAACAAAGCATCCTCAACTTAGGATATCACATTACTGATTGGTTTCTGCCATATTAGTTAAGTACGGCATTCTTAAATTTTGTTTCAATTTGTTTGGATGATTGGGTCAATTTTAAGTAGATTATTCTTACTGGTAAGAACGTATTTTTTTGCGTGTAAAATGCGAATTAAAATTATTTATTATCCTAAATAATAAATCCCAAACTAGAAAACATAGTATTAAAAACCGGAGGTCTGGGGGGAGGGGGATATGAAATGCCCTCCAGCAATACTTAAATTAGGTAACCGGACGAAAACCAGAACAATGAAAGAACCGAGGAAAAAACCAGAACTTGACAAAAGAAAACACTGAAATAACAGAACCTTGACAAAAAGTAACACTAAAAAATGAGAATAACGGAATAAAGTTTTGTCAATTATTCGCATGAGTTTTTATTATTTAGTTATGAGTTTTGATTATTTAATTGGTGCTCAATATCGCAATATTTCTTCTCCACATAATATAGAAGGCGTTCCACATTTCCACACTTTGCCGAGTAGGACCGGTTTAGGGAGATATTTTTAGTTAGTAAAGCGTTTGTCAAAACGGCCGGTAGCGGTCGGAGCGGAAGGGACCGGAACGGAGTTTATTGTTATATATTTTTTAATTGTCAAAATACGTTATTTTTGATGTAATTCATTCTTAAAACTCAAAACTAAATAATCAAAACTCATTTAAACAATTGACAAAACTTCATCTCGATGTTCTCATTTTTCAGTGTTGCCAAGGTTCCGCAATTTCGGTGTTTTCTTTTTTTCTTGTTCTGTTTATTCGTTGTTCAGTTTTTTCGCTGTTCTGTTTTTTCATTTTCTGTTCTTTCATTACTGTCATTCATTCTTCTTAAATTACTGTCAAAATTATGCTTATTAAGGAATTTAGAAACTCGGTGCTGTGAGTTTTTGGATAAAATTGATGAAAAATGCACGAAATCCAATAGTTACAGCGAATTGTTTTGGTAACAATGGTTATCTATTTATCGAGTTATCTATTAGTTAGCTAACTGATACTAGTTAAGTAGACAAAATAACCAATCAAAATTATTTCATTGTAATATTTTCGTCTTGTAGCCATGCTTAAATTCAAAAATCGCCCAAGGCGTTTTCAGTCTATGCCTTGCTTCAAATTTTTTGGACAGACTATCTCGGTATAATAAATGCGAAAGCGGTGAAAAGGGCTAAGAGTGGTTAATGAGTTAATAATGCAGAAAAAGAAACAAAAGGTAGACCTCTCATGAAATATAACAAGGAAGAAAAATTGTACTTTAAATATTAAGAAAAATAATTTTGTGACACCACAGCTTGTAAAACAATTAAAGAAAGCTAAGTGTGTGTGACGTCACAAAATCTTCTTCTTCTTCTTCACATAGGACTACGTCCTGTAATTTCCAACAGTAACCTCGGCGAAGTTTCGAAGCCACTGCTAGTACTCACAATCATGTCACAAAATCATGTTTCTTAATTAATAAATTACTTAATAACGAGTTGCTCGAAAAGTAGAAAATGATGTCAAATAGACATTCTAAGGATCTTAATTTCGCACAAAACCTTTTTTACGAATCTCCAGGTTATCTCCTCAAACGGTTGAAGTAAGAGATAAATAAGTCACTAATGGTGTGAAGATTTCAAAAAATATGAAAGATTTTCTATTATTCCATGATTGTATCACAATAATGAATAAAATCGTCACGTCACCATGGAAACGACCAAACTAATATACCAAAATGTTCTATTTACTTCTGATAAAAATAATTGCATGAACCTGGGGGTCTGGAGGTTGTGGGGGATATAGAATACCCTTAGTGGCTTAATATTAAGAGATCAAATATTAAAATGATACAGAAGCTTCATGACGTTGCTTTAGTTTCCGTGAAAATGATGTGGTATTGTGATAGCTGAGGGTTATCCCCCCAACGTGATCCTTTTCTCCATAGATGTTTCGTAATAACATAAAATCTACTCAAAAATACTACATTAAAACATCTGATGATAGCAATATATTTGCCGAAAGAACTTTATTTTTAAAATGAACACTAAAACTAGAAAAAATTATAACATCTTGACCTTCAATGGTTTTGAAATTTTTTTTAACAGAAGAGGTAGTTGTATTCGATCGTTGATATGCAAATTTTTTGATTTGCCAGAGATTAACTTTTATTGGTGAATAGTCTATGGGAACTATTTAACTATTAGTTAAAACAGTATTTTCCGATTAATCCAATATATTAAATATCAAATCAGTAAAAATAACTTCTATTTATTGTATTTTGTTATAAATAATCGATTTTAAAATTCAATGATAATTTAAAATAAATTGGTTTTACGTCATTGGTTTGACGTCATACGGCTCTATAATGCGGTTACATTTCTTACATTTCGGAACAATACAATACTTATAGTTCGTCTTCTTGTTGGTTTCCATGATAAAAACAGCTTTTAACACTAACAAACTTCAACTTTCAAGCACAAAACTGCACAAAACGACTAGCCGCGTTTTAAGTTACTAAGGTTACTAATGCCCGATTTCTTCACTCGTTGTTATCTTGAAGTTAACAAATTTCAGGTTAAATTGACGGAATAACCAATGAGATGATTGTTTTATTTGTTTTGTTGTCATCTGATTGGTTATTTTGTAAGTTTAACCTGAGGTTCGCTAACTTGAAAATAACTACGAGTGAAGAAATCGGGCATAAGCCGTGTGACGTCACTAGCAAATAGTTACTTGCGCGGTCGTTTGCTTCTATTCAAATTGATAGATTTTTAAATATTTTTTAAATTATTATCGAAACGAAAATAAAAAAAATAAATAGTATTAATCAGTATCTTTAGATATTTTTGATCTAACTACGCTATAAAAAAATTATGCATCTTCCCTATTGTCGTGAATGGATTAACGAAACTCGCACCGTAGCTCATATTATATGAATTGATAGAGGCTGAATATAAATCAAATATCATAATTTTACTGATCGGAATGCAAATAATCAAAATCCTATGCATTGCTCAAAATTGAAAGCAATATGTGACGGAAATTAATTAAACTAGAAAATAATTAAAGCAATTTTCGCGTGATAATTTGTGTAATAAAGTAAGTGATAAATAGATTGGCAAAAACGTACGGCGAAACTTACACTGGTAATTTACAACTTAAATGCAAAACGGAAAAACGTACCATGCTATCAAGTTGGGTCGTAAATATTAACTTTTATGAAAAGTAACATTTAAAAATGCGTATATCTCGCTTAATATTGCTGTTTTAATAAACACTCAAATTAATTACCTTTTTGTATTATTTAGACCAAGCAATTAACAATTAAAATTTAATTTTCCCTGTTCAGATTATTTGGATCGACAACATATCGTCGAAGCGAGTAAGTTTAGGTTAGAAAAGTGCCTTTGGTAACAGTAAACAATGATATTGTTTTTGTTTGAAATTACAAGTACTATGCGGTTAATTTGTAAAAGGAATAATATAATAATAATAATGGAGAGGCATAAATCACGACATTTTCAAATTTCTCAACATTTCAAAGCGCTCCCGCAAGGTAGATATCGTAAATATTTATTTACGATGTTTGAAGTTAATTTGTGTAAGTTTTCTAATTTTGAAAAAAGGTCGTTGTATTTTGTAATTTTTCGAAAAAAAGAAATGAATGAGTCCGTTTAAGGCTGATTTTGACTTTAAAATTTGGAGGTCGAGGGATTAGTAAAACTGGTTAAGTTTACATGGTAAATTTAAGTTTTGATGGTTCAGAGAAGACTAATTACAGCTTCCTCGAAAAGTAACCGTGTAAGCGAAAAAAATTAATTATAAACCCAGTAGTTGGGGATACGTTTAAACCATGTAGAGTGAATGAGGAACCACTTGTCACACTGGCAGATGCCATAAATCAGACCACCAGCTGTACAACTGACACTCCAACATTGAGGCAGGTCGCGTGTGTTGTAAATCAAAGAGCTACAGGTAATTATTGTTTACCTGACTGTTGTAACTTGGATTTTTAAGAAAATTTATATTAGATCGGTAACTTTCCCAAGCTCAAAGGAAGACGTTTGTTAGCTTACAATTTACGGTAGCCGGAATAAGTTTGTCTAACGATTTCAAATACTTTTTCAACCTGTTTGCTCTATAGAAACCGTAGCACAATTGCAGTATACAACTTAAACGCCGCTCTCTCAAAAATTACATTAATATGCTAGCCATCAAATATTTAATCTAGATAGTAAAGGATATAATAATAAAGTTACAACGGCTGTTGTCTTACATTTGTTCTTGTGGCGGTAATAAGGAGCAGTAAAGGTTCGCTGTCACTGGAGGGGCAAAGACTCGGGGCTGATCCCTCCTGCCGACAGTAGCAGATAATAAGAGGCTTAGCCACTCTTTGAAGATGCCGACACTCACCTACACTGTTTTTAAATTAAATTACTCATTTCACCTTACCTCAGGTCGTTGAATAGCACTCGAAATATTTTAGCGTTGTGTTGATTGTATTTTTGTCCTTTTAAATTTAATTAATAATCTTTTTTATCGTTTTTTTCTACATTTTAACTAATGATTGCGAGGAGAAAGCTAACGTTCCAAAAAATTAATGACCTTAGAATATTTTCTATTAAAAAACATTTTAACTTTTAGACCTATCGGCTATTTTTAAAAATTTTTCCTTTTCCTACTCTTTGAAGTTTAAAATTGTTATAATTATCGTTCGTTTCTTAAATATCCACTTAGAAACAAAACTATTTTTGACTTTCTAATTGGATTCGACGTCGACTTCTTCTTTCTGAGGAATTAATCCTTCATTTTCGTTTGGAGTTGGAAGGGTGGCGCCCGAACAGAACGAACCGACGACACGGTGGCAAACCTTGAAATAATATTATTAGTGTTATTGAATTACTATATTTTTTTGTCAATTCCCAAAATTAATATTAAATCACCCAAATCTTTTAGAACAAATACAATCGAAAAATATTCAAGTGTATCGATAATCCGACCGCAAAAACCACCTTGAAATGAGTTTTTGTGTTAACCATAATTTGATATGTAATAATAATTTTTCAACGTGAAATGTTTCAACAATTTGTTTGCTTCTAATAATTAATTAGTTTAATTTATTATTTGAAAGAAAACCGTTGGTTAAAATGAGAAACCTTGGAGGATCGTTTTTCTGACATTTCCAAACTCCTAGTATGTTGATTACGTAAAAGTCTATCTTAATTGTCAATAAATTATTAAAATACCTGGTCATTATATGGTGACTCAAAGGCGCCGCTCTGGGGGAGATATATTGGTTATAAATATGCTCGGCATGATTTCTCCAAAGGAATCTATCATATAAGGGTTGTTTTGCTCATTTTGAACTTACAACTGCAGGTGTTCTTTGATTTTATTACAAAAATTTTTGTTTTAAAATGTTTAAACTTTTACGACTTGAAATTTACGATAGTATCTTCATTTTAAATTGGAAAATTTGTCGTAAATGTCTTCAGAATCTAACTGATTTCTTCGTGATGTAAAGGTTTGTTTACACATTCGTTCTTTAAAACTGTTAGCCGATTATCTTTGATCGATTGGAATAAATGAAAAAGCAGTTGTTACCTCATTGGTAAAACATTTAATGCATTCCTTCGGCGAATTAAAAATGAGCGGTAATGGGAAACACATAATAACAATTAAAACTAATTGTAAATGTTAACTATCTATTGGCGGCACAGCAAAAGAGATTTCAGTTCAGTGTCCGGCAGTCGTTAGAGCGTGTTACAGTCATTATATCACTTCTTTTTCCTATCAGATCTTCATTTTTTGTGTTTGCGTGCTGCATCATTTCTAGCTATGTAATCTAAGCAGTTTTGTATATAATAAACATTTTTGTAGCAACCGCAGCTACCGTAATACCCCTAAGGAATTGAAATAGCACATTTGTGAACTCGTCACATTCTATTGCAGCTGTTGCTTGTTCACAAAATATTCTACAAAACTTTCAAAAATTAACTTTATCTTCATTTATTCACCGTTTTTGTCAAATCAAATGTTTTTTAAATAATCCTACAGAATATTAGGTACATATTTGCATTACCAAATTGACTGGCTACTTTCACTGATTTATTCTCAATTTGGACTCATTCGAAAAAAATACAGTTTCAAAGACAGTTTTACATAGTTTTAGAGACGGAGAAGGGGGATATAAAATTACTTTTTAATTATAGAGTGACTTTACAAGGACAGGGCGCTCCTTATTCGCCCCACGTTGATTCGATCAAAAATTGAATCTCCCCCTTGGCAAAACTAAAGATTTGCAAACTTACAGTCCTCGACAACTACTAGGGGAAGGCATGTTAACCAAATCTAGAGATTTAAGAATATTTTTTATAATCAAATTGTTTTAGTGATCTTCTTTACATTGTAATGTGTACCCACACTTAAAAAATATATGTAGTTTGCTCCCCGATAACCCGTGAGCCCCCATGATTGAGATACTAATAGCGAAAGATTTTATTTAATATAACTCTCCTAAGTCATAGACAAAGCTTCTCAACTCGCAGACACCAATTCTGTCGCTGACGTTTCTCTACACAGGATTGTCTAATAATCTCTGCTCATTTTTAGGGTTAAATTTTGAAATTTTGAAACCTCTACTGATTTTCAAAAGCCTCTGTCCCATATGGCTGGGTTCCATTTATGTAGCATAAAATTGCTACGAATATGAAACATTTAAATTTTACCCAACGATTGCAACGATGACCAAATGGCGATTGATGGGATGAATGGAAATTATAAATACAGAAAGCGGGAAGATTGTAAAAATACAATCCATGAAGTAGTTGCAGAAAATGTACTTTTTCTACTTAATTCCAATAATAGTTTATATTTTAATCTTCTTGGAACCTCCCTTCTCCCTCCAACTCGCGGAGAAAACTTCACTGCCTTGCATCCAGTTTTATCGATAAGTTTTATGAAAATAAAAATTGCTAATATAAAATTCGACCGCACCGAAACGACCATAAATAACATCATCGTTAACGTCGAGAAGATATCGTTACATTTGATTGATTTCAAGTTCCAAATAAAAAACTCGAATTCCTCAACGCCATCAAAACGTACCTAACCCAAATAATTGTCCAACAAAAACCACAATTATTAAATTTAATTTTTCTTTTCCAGATATTTTTGTTAACAATATGTTTGGTGGATTCACATTCAATTGGTCAAGCGAGCGAAAAATTCTTGACGACTCCAATATACACCAACAACATCCACAATTACTTTCAACCCTCGGAATCGCACGTCGTGGACGAAACCAGATTATTGAAAAAGGTTTTTTTGGCTAATCGCTCCGTCACGTGCAACGATGGATCGCAGGCTGGGTAAGCATTTTTGAACGTTATGCGGTAGAAAACGACTTTTGAAACGTTGATTTTGTTTTAGTTTTTATCTGAGGAAGTTTCCTTCCAGTAAAAAATGGGTTATATTTCTGGAAGGTGGCTGGTATTGTTACGACGATGCGAGCTGTAAGGATCGTTGGCTGACCGAGAGACCGTTAATGACTTCTTCCAAGTGGACGGAAACGCGTGACGGTAATTTAGACGACGAAACGGTTTGTCGAATTGTTCTAATTTTTGGTTTTAGTTGGGGGAATTTTATCTCCTAATAAGGAAGAAAATCCACATTGGTGGAACGTGAACCACGTTTATGTGCCTTATTGCACAAGCGACTCTTGGAGCGGTACTAAGAAATCGAAAGCGGATTCGTTTAGTTTTATGGGTGCACTGGTGGTTCAACAAGTTGTTCTGGATATAATCCCGCTTGGTTTGCAGAACAGTACGGATTTGTTGTTGACGGGAAGCAGTGCAGGTGGAACTGGAGTTATGCTGAATCTAGATCCCGTTCGGGATCTCCTGCACGATACTTTAAACCTGAGACATATTGACGTAAGGGGAGTTGCCGATTCTGGTTGGTTCTTAGATCGAACACCGTTTGCAGATAACGGAACGCCTGCCGTGGATGCAATTCGTAAAGGAATGCAATTGTGGCAAGGCAAAGTACCGAAACGGTGTAGGAGGTTGTACGAAAGTGAACCGTGGAGGTGCTATTTTGGTTACAGGCTATATCCGTCACTTAAAAGTAAGCTCGTTTAAATGTTAAAAGCGTTGAAATAACGACGACTTTTATTTCAGCACCTCTTTTTATTTTTCAATGGTTGTTCGATGAGGCCCAAATGGAGATCGATCAGGTGGGAGTACCGGTAACGATGGAACAGTGGGATTATATTCACGAAATGGGTAAAAACTTCCGAAAGAGTTTTCAAAATGTATCCGCGATTTTTGCACCTTCCTGCATATCGCATACCGTGCTAACGAAAAGAGATTGGTTGAGCGTAAAAATCGGCGAAATATCCCTTGCCGATTCGCTGTTTTGCTGGGAACATCAGCACTTTAACAGAAGGAGGAAAAAAAATTCTGGTCCTATGGTTGCAGACGAGCCGTCTCTGGTGCGCAGGCAACTAAAAAAGAATTCCGGTAACAATCACAACAAAATGAATGCAGGAAACGATATTAAAAATAAAAATAAAAACCGAAAGAAGAGGAAAAACAGACAGAGGAACGGAAAAATTAAAAAGAGAAAAGGTTGGTATTTATAGCAATGTTTGAGACTTATGAAATTTGTACAAAGGAATTTTCCGCATAGTTGACGATGCACAAAAAGCTTCAATCGCTTTATATTTTAGGTTGTCGAGTTAAAGGAGAAGAGGTTTGCGGAAACGGAACTAGACATCGAGGATCACAGGAATCGAAGTCGATAAAGCAGCAACGTCAACAGAGGTCCGTGTTACGAACACAAAAAAGATTGAATTCCTACGACTGCGGTCATCGGCGATTAGAGAAATGTTCGTGGCCACAATGCAACCATTCCTGTCCCAAATTACATAATCCTTACACAGGTGAAGAAATGAATTTTGTCGAATTGTTAAAGTCGTTTGGTATGGATATGCGAAATGTTGCTAGCGCTTTGGGGATCAGCATGGCGACACTTAACGACATGGATCAAAAGGAATTATTAAATCTCCTGACGCAACAAGCGAGTTGATATTGTTGATTTGTTGTTCTACATACATTGACTGGTGATATCAAAAAATGTCATTTATTAATTTTGAAAAATGTGTACAGAGGAAATTGTTGACGTTCGTTTAAATGTAATTTACTTTTTAAAAAAATTAGACGCGCCTGCCTCTCTGAGAAATTTTAATTTAAACGAATGATTTATTAACAAATACCCATTAAAATTATTTATGTAAATAGAAAATATTTATTGTACAGATGTTATTTTTATAATGTTTTATGTTAAGTCTCTATAATTTAAAATAGAATTTTTATATTAATTTAAATAATGTACAGTTAAATTTTTTCTTTGTTATCTATCCAAAGATTTAATTTGCCCAAATATCATTATGCGACTGATTTGTGTTCTACCTCATTTGTGTTTATTGTTAGGTTACCTTTTTTTTCACAATTTACTAGATTCATGTCAAACTAAAAGACTGAAAAAGTATTCGATACTTAATCTTTGTTTTTAAGTTTTCTTGTTTACAAATTAGAGTTCACGTTATTTTAATTATAAGGAGAATTTTTAAAGGATTACAAATAATTAATAATTAGGATTGCTGAACCAAGTACCTGTTAACTGATCAGTATTTTAAAATACGTTACAAACTTTATAATTTATAATTTTTTCAAAATGCTCAGTTTACCATATTTATTTATATTTTATGATAACAAAATTAACTTATTAAATGTATATAAAATATTTTTGTACTGTGTATACGAAAATTCTCTAAATGTTAATTAAAATATTTATTACTATCGTCGTTTTGTTCACTTTTTAATTAACATTCCACAAAATTTGTAATTTCACTAATTTAATTAGAGCCCGACACAAAATAAAAGTAAATAACAAAATTAATAGCCGAGAAAGGACAAAAATACCTTACACTCAAGTTCTTTGTCTTTTTAATCGCTTTGTTCCGGATAGTTCCATCATTAATTCGGTCGTTACTGTATAAATTATAAAACGTCCTTTCCTAGGATTAGAATTTGACACCCACCAAAACACCAATCTACTTCTGGACGAACGCTGTTTTCGTACAAAAATTATATCGACTTAGTAGATACCACCGGTATCTTCATATATTTTCGAAATCTCGTTAATCCACTCGGACTACGCGTGACAATGAGAGTTAAATCGCTCAAAATTTCACGTCTGGAATCCAGGAGCAACTTTTTGTGTAGGAATCGCCGAGATCAGATGTCTCTGAAAACCGTGATGCTCTAATAAAATCGATACAAAATTGGAATTACTTATTACAGATTAAGGCAAAGGTGAAACCTTGTTTGTGCACTCGAAAGGTTTCCTATGGGAAATTAAAATTTTGTACATACGTAGCACTATAATATATTACCATAAAATGATGATATTTTTTTGATATATCAGATGAAGTTATTCCTAAAAAATTAAGCGGAACAAACTACGAGAACATTTCTCTCCAACTCATAACATCACATGACAATAATTTATTGCTTGAATGTTAACTGTTTTGGTGATGCCCATAATTTGATGCAATTTTATCGCATTTTTCTAAGCGTTTCTAATGTAAACTTTCGCAATATTAATTTTTACAGGTTTTTGGGTTTGCAAAAAGTAACGGCATATTTGTAAAAATCATAATTGAGAAACTAACTACTCTATCATTTAAAAATGCATCAAAATCCGATAGACACACAGACAGACAGACGAACATACGCGTCAAACACCTTCCTTTTTGGTCGGGGTTAAAAAAAAAACCTCAAATAAGATTTTGCTCCCGAACATCCTCTTTTCGAAATCTTAATTTTTTTGGATCGCTTTTAGGTATTTTCATTTATATTTTATAAAAATAAAATGTTGAAATGAAATAACAATTACAAAATAAAATTTCCCGGCAGCTTACGTTAAAGTAGTGACAATAATTATTGACTGTTTTGTTAAGAACAAAAGTACTTTTTTTTCAAACTTCAAGAATGAATTAATTTTGTAAAAATCATAATTTATTTGCTAGATCAAATTTACTTTTTCTGTTTAGATGTCCAAAAATTCTTAAACCAGCTCCAAATGTTTATCGAAAAACTGTAAATTATAATGAAAAAATTCGAAGCCATAAGGGAATGATCCTAAAAAGGTTGAAAAATATATTTTGTTCACAAATTTTGAAACTTTGTGAATACAGGTAACGTCGTTTTACGCCGGGGTTCCGTTCAGAGAGACACCGGCGTAAAAAAAATCGGCGTAAAATGAACACAAATATAATGGACGATATAAGGTTAGGTTCCGTGTCAAAATTCTAAGACCAATCTAACATGTTAATTTAATACATTATATCCAATACTATATTCAAAATAAATTATAAATGTATTTAATAAATACAGTTTAAATTCGTTTACAAAATAAATAATAATCTCTTCATATAAATAATGAATATGATGAATTAAATTTTCACACTTTTTTGCCCATAATGAAACTACAAATATTTGAATATTCTTTTAATTTTAATAATAATAAAATAAAAAATATAATCATACCGTTTTATTTTTTTTAAACAAAAAAAAAACTAACTCGAAACAATTTTACACACACAATAAGCTGCTCGCGTACACGGTAATAGAATAAAAACGTGTAAAAGTGTGTTTGCTATTGGAATCGCGGCGCCTACTATCGTCTGGTGTCGACCGAACCGGGGAATCCCACGCTGGCACCAACCGGCGTAATTGTGAATCGGCGTAAAACGAACCGGCGTAAAACGACGTTTACCTGTATTCTAATTCTGGGATTTTGAAAATACATTAATACTGAGTTGGAATGGGTCAAAAATAGTGAAATATTTTCATTAAGGATATAACAAGGGATTGGTACAGAACAGTGAAGCAAAAGTAGAAATATATTATTATTTTACATCGGCGGTGCCTATGGTTGTCGATAAATTTGAGTTTAAAAGCAAAAATTTGTTGTTAAAAAAGTGCGTTTTTATGAAATTCGAAATATTTAATTTATGTTAATTCACAAACCAGTTTTTTGGCTCTTTCGAAGATAAATGAAGTGACACATTATTTTTTTGAAAAGAATCGGATGTGGCCATGCCCTTGACTTTATCATACTTTTATTAAATATTAAAATAATAATTTTTAATAATAAAAAAATATTTTCCATTAAACCAATGTGACTCAAAATCTAATCAGCTCTAAGTCTAAATATAAAGATACAAAATACCAACTTCAGTTTTGAAATTCTCACTAGTTTTTGAAATAGTTAATAAAAACTAATATTAAATAAAAAGATTTAAAAAAAAATTGCTTCCATGAACCAATTTTAATAAAATTTAATCAGCTCTAATTCCTGCTATAAACATAACAAATCTCAACTTTGGTTTTAAAAATCCTGTTAGTTTTTAAAATATTAAATAAAGACTAATATTAAATAATAAAATTTAAAATAATAAAGAACAATAGTTTTTATAAACAAATTTTAACTAAAATTTAATCAGTTCTAAATATCGATTAAAATATGCGAAAACCTAAATTTGGTTTTGAAATTCTTATTACTTTTCAAAATATTAATTAAAAGCTAATATTAAATAATAAGATTTAAAAAAAAATAGTTTCCATGAACCAATTTTAACCAAAATTTAAATAACTTTAACTTCTACTATAAAGATAGAAAATATCAAATTTGGTTTTGAAAATTTTGTTAGTTTTTAAAATATTAAATAAAGACTAATATTAAATAATAAAACTTTAAAAATTTAAAAAAGAATAGTTCTCATAAACCAATTTTAATCAATTCTAAATCTCAACATAAGTATGCTAAATCCTAAATTTAGTTTTGAAATTCCTATTATTTTTTGAAATAATAAATAAAAACTAATATTAAATAATAAAATTAAAAAATTAAAAAAATAGTTCCCATGAACCAATTTTAACCAAAATCTAATCAGCTCTAAGTCTCAATATAAAGATACAAAATCCTCTTTCTAGTTTTTGCTGTAGGTCGCACACAAAATTTGACCACACACAGACATTTTTTGGAAATCGTCTTATTTTACTAAGGGGACCTCAAAAAGTGTAAATCCATCAAAATCTCAAATTTGTTTTTCTACACGAAAACAATACTTTCTCATATTACATATGATAAAGTAAAAATTATAATTGGAGAAAATCTGTTATTCGCAATATACGAAGGGAATTTCATGCTGATCATTAAGTTTCAGACACACGAATTTAAAAATTACTTTCTTTTATGAAACATTTAAATAAATTTACAAAATTTTTAATTTCCTGCAAATATTTCGGAATTACAAAAAAACTTAACGAAATACTCCAATTAAATGCTTTTAAAAAGTGTTTTAATTATTTTCTTTAAATTATAAAACATCCTTAATCTTGGAAAATAAAAATTTTTAAATCTTTGGGAAAAGCAAAGAAAAACGATTTCAATGCGATTTACATAAATTTAATAAAAAATCGGATGTGGCCATGCCCATGACTTTATCATACTTTTATTAAATATTAAAAAATAATTTTAATAATAAAAAGAAAAATATTTTCCATTAACCAATGTGACTTACAATCTAATCAGCTCTAAGTCTAAATATAAAGATACAAAATACCAATTTTAGTTTTGAAATTCTTATTAGTTTTTGAAATATTTAATAAAACTAATATTCAATAAAAGATTTAAAAAGAATTGCTTCCATGAACCAATTTTATCCAAAATTTAATCAGTTTTAATTCCTGCTATAAACATAACAAATTTCCAACCTTAGTTTTGAAAATCTTTTAGTTTTAAAATATTAAATAAAGACTAATATTAAATAATAAAACCTAAAAATAAAAAAACAATAGTTTTCATAAAACAATTTTAACTAAAATTTAATCAGTTTTAAATCTCGACATAAGTATACTAAATCCTAAATTTAGTTTTGAAATTTTATTAGTTTTGAAATATTAATTAAAACTAATATTAAATAATAAAATTTAAAAAATAAAAAAATAGTTCCGTGAATCAATTTTAGCCAAAATCTAATCAGCTCTAAGTCTCAACATAAGGATACAAAATCGAAAATTTTGTTTGAAAATTCCTATTAGTTTTTGCTGTAGGTCGCACACAAAATTTGACCACACACACACACACACACACACACACAATACACACACACACACACACACACAGACATTTTTGAAATGGTCTTATTTTACTCAGGGACCTCAAAAGTGTAAATCCATCAAAATCTCAAATTTTTTTCTGCACGAAAACAATACTTTCTCATATTACATATGATAAAGTAAAATTAGATAAAGCTAGAGTTTTTAACATTTATTTAGAAAAAAAGTATTTTACGTCGTACCTCCAACAGTTGTCTGCCTCCACTCTCATTTATTACGAGCCGAGATTGGGGAGCTTTTCCTCTGAATAGTAAGGGCCATAAGCTGTACTGATTGACATTCCAAATGGTTAGAGGTACCACTAATCACTTTAACACATAGAGCGAGAGTAAATGAGTGGGTTGAAATAACTCTACTTGCCATCTACAATCATTCGATTTTTATAACACCTGGAGTAAAACTCCTCACGTAAAAAGTGAACCCCACTACACCACTGTATATAATATTCCAGGACTTTTGGGTTTTAACCCAGACATCTAAACATTGCCTCAAATCCGACAAATGAAAGTTCTCAAGTGTTGTCTTGATCAAGTTGTACTTTGGTTAATTTGAATTTTATGTTGCCACCAGAGCCATACTCTTGTAATGTTCTAACTTTTTCATACGAAGAATTTCACTCATAAACTGTAATATTTACCTAAAAATTAATATTTCAAGACGCAGAAAACAAGCAAATAAAAGAATAAGTAATTGAAAACCACCAGGTATCCACAGGGCATCAAACAAGCTGCAGCTGACGACAGTTATACCAAAGAGATACTCCTGTTTCGGCAACATAAGTCCACCTACTCTACATTTTACTCTAGATTTCTACTATATCGGCTCTTTTCAGGTGTACCAATAAGTAAATTGTTCAAATCACACAATACTTTGTTTTATCTGAATTCTCTGTCTATGTAGCTCTTATGAAGAAAATTCAAAATTTTTCCCCAGCAGATTTGCCACAATCGGTGAACATCAATTTTGAACTTATTTTACAGTAAAAATAAAAAAGGAGCGTAAAGGTTAAATGCGGCCTTTAGACCGTACAACCTTGACAAATCTAGTAATTTAATAATTGATGGGTGTCCCTCCAGCATTACTTATTTACAAAATTGACTCCGAAAAGTACGAGTAAATTGAACAACCCCATCAATCACATATTGAAGGTCATTTTGTAGTAAATAAATAATTAAATAATAAATTGAAAATTAAAATAGGCTTCAGAATGTGTTGAATAATACCGGATATTCCATTTAAAAATCAAAAATGTTAGGTTATGTAAATTAAGCAGCTACATATGGCCTTTAATTGAAATTTTTTTGTACAGTATATGGTCTAAATTGGTAGATGGTGTTCCAGTTTTTTTTTTTACCAAAAAGGTGTGTTTTTCTGCGGCGCGATCAAATTATTCAACGATCGCTGCCGGTTAACCATAGCAGTCAATAAACAAAATTATTAATTTAAATATTCCACATCGTTGAATATTTTGCAATAATTTTCAAGTTATATTTTTAGAAGCAAAACATGTAGGTACTTATATATAAAAATATCTCGTAATTAAGCTTAGTTGTCACTTAATTTTTGGAGTCGAAATCAAAAACACAATTATTTAATTGAAATTTTGACATAGGTAATTCTGAACTTCTTTGTTAAGAAGAAAAGACGATAATGATGCATGTGACGTCAAATCATATACTATGACCGCAAGTGTCGCTCTCACCATTAATTTACATTTTATCTTTTCATTAATACACTCGGTGTTGGGACACAATGATCCTATCCGAAGCGTAACACCAACAAGAGGTAAATTAACATCCATTCTGATTCAACAAATTTACGCTCTTGTGTATCACCGCCGAATCTAAATAAATATGTTTTAATTTTTAGTTAATGTATTTTATTTTTGTTTTGAAATGTTAGTTCAAGTAAATTGTGTTTTGTTCTTTCTCGTGCTGCTGGTTCGACAAGTTTTTACCTTTCACGAATACGAATCAAGTAAGTCGATTTTTATTATCATTATTATTATTTTTGTTTTGAAATCTACCACGAAACACGAAAAATGCTCTAGTTGCAATCACAAAAGTTCCTCGTGTTTGTTTTTCCATTTTATTCAAATAGTTTCAGTCAAACGACACTATCGCAAATATGGAATTTTTTATTATTATAGTAATAACAAATTGAAGGTTACACCAAGATTATCGTACGGTATTTTACAGATATTTTTGTAGTATATATTTCTTTCATCGATAACAGGTTGAATCCAGATAACATTTTTTTGTTTTGGTTCATTAAAATCGAAAATTACTGGAATGCGTTATGAAATCGTTGAAACTAGAAATGCGACGCATATCATCAAGGGATAAAATTAGGTCAGACCACAATCTATTGTGCGTCGTGATTTGCAATTGAAAAACTTGTCCACGTTCCGAATTTGGGGTTCTTAGTTAGAAGATGATCCACACATATTTTCTGGAAAAGCAGCCCAGGATAACAAACAAATCCGGTACAGCTAATTCCAAAAGGGACGTGGACCAGGTTCCATTAGAAACTGCTTTAAAGAAGCAATTCAGGCATACTACTTGTGATACATCCTATACACCAGCTTAAGTATAATTAAAAAATTTCTAATTTTTGAATATTGAGTGACGGTTAGGATTTGGAAATTGTGGCGACATGAAACATGCCGATAGATAAAAAACTTCCAATTTTTTAAAAGTCACTTTTTCAAATTACAATTCCGCTTGTGTTTGAAGGTTGAATTAAATAATGATACCCTTGGTGTAAACTTATACTTTGAATCCTAATTTATTCAATTAGCGTACCTACAAAGCATGAAATGTTAATTTTTCGCTAAGTGCCACAAAATCGCCACTTAATTCAGTAAAACCTGGCAGTATCAAAAAATCGGTAAGTAAACAAACATCGACGAAAGTAAAAATTCGAGTTTTGTTTTCATTTTATTTTACTTTCGATTAATTAATTAATAATTCATAAAGTTTGTCGACAGCAGAAATTATGCGTATTCAAGGTAATAAAAATTATGTACCTATGTGGGCAAATTCCAACAAATTCATGAATCATAATTAAAAGTGACAATCGTTGCAATTAGCTGCGGTATTATAAATTTAGTAGTTTTTCTCGGCAAATTAACCCTAATTAGCTTAACCAATCGATTACCACCAGTAGAGTAAATTTATTGGTTTTAAATATTCAAAAATGTTGAACAAATAATTCACGTGTTGGTTAATCGTCCATCAGCCTACGAGTAATTTGTACTAATTTTACTTTCTCCCAGAGAAAGTCTAGTTTATTTAGAAAAAATATGTAAAAATTAATTAAGGTATTTTTATTTCGAAATTATGGAAAAATATGTGTAATACCTCTTCCTGAGATAAATTCTCGAGTGGAATAATTAATATTGTTTTCAACCACTGCGAGATATTTAATTTTTGTTAGAAATTTCAAGATCCGGTCCTGTAACACAATCAACAAAGCGACTTTGACTTCCAACTGACTGATAAATTTGAGTGTCATACTTTAACAGGTGATATGCAGTTTCTCCATATCGACAAACCAAAACTGTAATAATACAAAACAAAGTCGACTAGAACCCGATTAAAATCAAACGATTGATGAAGTCCTTCATCTTCTTTCTTTATGTTTTGACATTTATAAAAACTTGCAAATGGTCAATCAACTTATTACCTTAGTAGTTAGCACGAGCAGCAATTGTTTTATGAAGGTTTCAAATTTGAGTCTGAACATCTCTGTTCTTCATATATAAGCAAATATAATATTATCTATTACAATTTGTGCTTGAGGATATTCCGCCAGACCCCCCCGGTCGCTGAAACTGTGTTTTCTACTTTAATTATTAAGATTAATTATTTCAATTTGACTTATTAAATTCAAGAATTTAAATTTTCATTTCCCAGAATAATTCCTTATTTTTAATAATTTTTTCAGTGTGCAATTATCACAGCTATTGCGCAAAGAAATCCGCCTGCTAAGTGCACCTTTTATAATTTTAAATGGCATTCTTTGCAGAAGCGGTCTTATATCTAATATCCAAAGGGAGGTATTTTAAAAAATATTTAAAATAATGAAAAAAATGTAGAAACTTGGTTTAATATGCTGGTGGATTCCTCTTATTACAATACAATTTTATTAATTTTTAATTAATTAAAACAAATTGTTCAATTTATTTTTTCGTTTCTTTTTGATTTAAATAAATTCAATTTATACTACAAATTACAATTATTTATAGTTTTGATTTTTACTATCAATCAAAATAGATAAATAATAATTATTTTTTCAACCGGCGGAAATTGTTAATTACTGAGCGACGAAATCGGAAGTGAATTATTTTTGTGAATTGACAATTTAATTTTATCGTCGTGTATAATAGTATATTACACTACGAGGGCCGAGTTGATTTTGTGCGCGTCATGATGCCCCGAGGCGAAGCCGAGGGCATCATGACGCGCAGGACCGAGATTTCAACTTTGGCCCGCGTAGTGTATACGATTTTCTTCATAGCTGGTCGAAAGTACGTTATTCACTGACGACAAAACTACATTGTAAGTACAAAGTAGTGACAGCGGTTAACGATTTGTTGTAGCAACAGAATAAATAGTCCCTAGTTACGAGTATTAATACGCATGAGAAATTCTTTCCTCCCGGCGTTATAGAGGGCGCGCGTGTACTTCTCAAAGGAGTAAATGTTCAACTTTCGTCCCTGTTATTAGGGACGAAAGTACGTACTCGACCGAGGTATGAAGAAAATTTAATTTTTTATTATACTAAATGTCAAAGATTAAGAATAAAAAAAAATCTAATTACAAATTAAATTATTATTTGACAGTTTTGATTTTACAATAAATTTTGCATCAGTAAAAGAAAGATCAAAGATCAGTAAAGTATTTTATCTACCCTTGCTGATAAAATACTACTTTATCTACTCTTCTGATTCAAGTGTTATTTATAACTTTCTTCGTTCTTAATTTTTATTAAAAAAATATAATATGTAGCTTCAATTTCCAGTAGCTGATCACATACGATACTCTCCCCCTAGTTTTTAATCTGATTGGCAAAAATCTTTCTCTTCTTCTTTTCTCCGCAGATGACAAAATGAAACTTTGAACTCGTATCTTGGAAGATCGTCCTAGGGGTTTTTTTCTGTCGGTTTTTACAAATGTATCCGAAAAATTATACGAACAAATTTTTTTGAAGAAAAATTATACGAATGAATGCCCCCCCCCCCTCCTTACCTGGCAAGGATATCTAAACTACTGCGCAATTCCAAACACTGACTTAATTTTTGTATTATTCGTGGTTTACATTGCTGGTAAAATAAACAAAATGGATTTTAAAAATAATAAGAATTACGAAAAACTACAATGATATATTTATTTGACCATATTGAAGTAATCGGCATAATTTGGTATTTCCAGTCCTTGACATTCATACATATTTTCAAAACTTGTTTTATTTGAATTGAATGTAATTATTAACTTATTATGTAATTAACAGATATAAAAACATGCGGAAGAGTTCATTTAACAATTTCATCTTTAGAAGACACATTCGTGGAATTAAATTGGATTACAAAATGCGACGATCCCGATAGCATAAAACCTCATGAAATTGCCTTGTACGATAATAATCCTTTGGATAGAAACGTGAGTATTTTATTTTATTTCAGTAACTAAACATAAACTTGGATTAAACATCAAGGAAGAAGTTCCACCAAGAGTTCTAATATCGGCTTCAAAATATCCCGAAGGTTATTATAGAACTAAAATTAAGTTTGGAGAGCCGTGGCTGCCCGGAAACTGGGAATATAACGAAAATTTGTTGAGAGCTGATCCCGGTCCGCACTGCTTTCCTTACTGGATCGCTTCTTTGAAAAATGGTTTCATAATTGATGTGCGATGTCTACAAATTAATCCTACATGGATGAGTGATAATAGGTAACAACGAAGGTATTTAAAATTGTGTGATAAATATTATTCGACGTTTATTGCAAACTCAGTTCCGTGATTCATTTTCAATTTTCTAACACGTAATCGGAAAATTACATAATAATAATTAGCCAAAAATTAATAACTGGCCAGTGACGAATGTTTCGTCGAAGTAAAATAAATTTGGAACCATAACATTATTACCAACCTATTTGTTAAGAACAATGTCAATTAAATTATTGTCTCGATGACATCCAAGTGGAAAAAGAAAAATTTTTGTAAATGTAATCTTGATAAACTTCGAAAGAAAACTTTCTATCTATCTAATTCTTCTCTTTCCCGTGTCAATCATAAATTTACCGGTGAAATAAAAAAATTAAGTGCACAAAACAACATGTGGTAGGTTTTGTTAAGCCCATCAGGGTTCGACTCACTGATTTCTGGCAAATGCTCAACAAAAGCATGGGTCCAAATTTATTGTACTGCTTTGAAATATTCGTATTTTTATAATCGGCCATTTTCAAATCCGATTAAACATTTTTATTTTTAGTAAACGATTGGGACCGCTCATGATAGGAAATTTATTCATTCCTGGTACGCACAACTCGGGAACTTCCAAAACTGCTGCATTTTTGCAAAATTACGTCATGAATCAAGACAAAAGCGTTTGGACCCAATTAGTTTTCGGAATACGCTATTTAGACATCAGGGTTGGATATTATGGAACGAATGGGTAAACAAACGTGTCCAAAGCGCTTTGGTTGTGAGCTAAAACAATAAGAAAGACTTAAAATTGCATTTTTTAGGTTTTCAATAAATCACGACGTGGTGAGAATTTCAAAACTCGTACCTGTGCTACGAGAAATTAGGAAATTTGCCGAATTAGCACCGAGAGAGTTAATCGTTTTGGATTTCCATCGCTTTCCGTACCCGTCAGAGTTTACCCTTGAAATTCACCAAAAATTGGTTTCGTTGATCAACGACGAATTGGGAGATTTAGCGTTATCGTCAATTGGATACCAAACTGGACGAGGACCTACCCTTAACGAAATTTGGTCGCGAAACAAAAGTTTGATTATATGTTACGGAAATAGAGACATAGCGAGAGGTTTTGCCGTCAAGTTTCTCTTTCGCATGATAAGCTTTTATTTTTAGGGTACGATTGGCTGTGGAATCCTGTTCAACAACTTTGGGGAAACAAGCGCAGCGCAAGTGATCTCTACGAATACCTCGATAATGTGATAGGTTCGCACAAAACAGCTTTTAATCCGCTTTGGGCTGTTATGGCCGAATTGACACCACAAACCATCGACGTTATTTTTCGTACAAATAATCTACGCAAATTATCCGACAACGTCAATAAGCAAGTCACAAAATGGTTTAGGGACGAATGGGCCCCTAATGTTAACATTGTTGCCACCGATTTCTTTTTAGGAAACGATATTATTAATATAGCAATTGATAGAAACTTGCGGAAGGGTGTCTTCACATTTTAATTGGAGTGCAATATTTTAAGTATTTTTTTACGAATTAAAAAATAGGCAATTAAATCATGTTATTGCAATTTACCAAATAAATTATTTATGAACCTGCGTTTTTGAATTCCATTCAGTAATATTTCTTTAAATAATTTCTCTTCGGTCCTGAAAAATTCTATATGGAAATGTCGCGTAAATAAATAGGAAACCCCGCATTTGGAAACTTTTTAAGTTCTCATGACTACTTTGTCAACGCAGGCTCTCTCACAGTTTGAATTCACATTATTGCATTTAAAATTTAAATTTAAAGAAGTAAAATTTCTTTTTAATTTCTAATACTTTGTAATACGCACGCAACTAAATACTAAAATGGCCTAATTCATTTTATTTAAATATGTAAATTAACTGCTTCAGAATCATTAAAAATTAACGTTTAAAGCGTTCACAATGAAACAGGCTGAAAAAATTTGAAATTAATCATTTTACTTATTTTCGAATCGAGTCGGAAGTCGGGAAAGTGACACTAATGATTTATGAAAGATTTATGCTGAAGATATCCATAAATTACTCCAAAAACATATGATAGATGTAATTCAATTTTGGAATAAAAATAACAAGGATTGATTAATTATGGCTTCGTTATTAAAATTCGAATTAAACCAGCAACTTGAAGCGAATATAGTTTTGTCGAAAATTCAGAGACGGACTAGCGGGGTTCGTTTGAAAACAGTAATTTAATTTTTGCATATTTATTGATTGATTATGAGGTTTAAAAACTATCCTGAACTAAAAGATATTAATAAAACAAGAAAGAAAAGTTGTATTGATTTAATAGGGGGACACAATGGCACTATTGTTTGGATGTGGAGAGAGGATGGTCGTAGACTAACCATTTGAATGCAGGAAATGTTAAGTTGCAGTGGTGGGTTCGATCCCCGACCCCGAATTCGGAAAAGACAGAAACAGCTTCCTTTAGTGAATATCTCAAGATGTTTTCTAGGTTGGTATCCCTGCTCCTTCGGGATTAGGAGAAATTTTCTTTGTTCTGTCTTTCCTTTCATTGCTATTTCTTATTTTTTCTGTGCAGCTATTCCTGATTTTTTCATCCCGCAGAGAAGCGAATAATTAGCAATAATAATTTATTATTTTTGTCCTTTTACTTTTTATTATTTGAAAAAATGCACCATCATTACGTAGTTTTCTGATCATGAGGGGTCCAACCACCAGACCCCAGGTTATCAGTCGTTTGCTTTTCCGTGTGTTTCTTTTCATTGTTGTTTTTTATTTTTTGTGCTAAAGCTTTTCCTGATATTTTGCAACTTCCTCATTCTGGAGAGAATACACTCTAATCCTACGACTTTCTGACAAGCTTCTAAAGACCTCTAGAGATCTTTTCTAATTAAATAACGGTAGGGAATACCTTCCAGGTCTCCACCGCAGTACAGAAAGCCATAATATTGATTGCTAACAAGATATGCAAAAGCTTTATTTTCTTTTGCAAACGATAATAGACAGTATTTCATAGTCCCCCGAGGGGTCAACCGCTAGAGGAAATCGTGTACAATTAACTTCACACTTCACATAATTCATGATAATTCTGCATACTTCGTACTTCATATAATTCAGGAATTTATAATTACTCAATTTATAATTAATTGTCAAATTACGAATTAAACACATTTACTTGACCATAACTAATTTTAATAAACTTGAGATATGCTTAAATATTCACTTTTAATAAAAATAAATTATTTAAACGAGTCTGGTGGAACACCTCCAGTGCCTCTAGGAGATCTTCAGTTTACTTCTGATAAGTAAACTACTTGGTCTGGGGTTCTGCATGTTCTGCAATGTTCTTCATTCCTTTGTGCACTGGAGGGTGTTCCACCCCCAGACCCCCGGTTTGAGTGTTTATTTTATCAGAAGTAAACTGAAGATCTCCGTTGCAAAGCACTGGAGGGTGTTCCACGCCCCTAGACCCCCAGATCGAGTAGTTTATTTTTATCAGAAGTAAATTAAAGATCTTCCGTAGCAGAGGCACTGGAGGATGTTCCACGTGAAGTACTTCATGTACTTCACATGAGATGTGTACAAAAACTTCACCAGCGGTTAACCCTCGGTCCCCCTCATTATATTGCATTTTATATTGTTTTAAAAACTTTCCCTATTGATCATTCGATACTACAGGCCACAATCATTTTGAATTGCAATTTTGAAGAAGAAACTTGCTCACCAAATCTAACTGACACTTTTTTTACAATTTAAGTGTAACTGAGGAGTTTCCATACCCCCTATGCCCTGCATATTTCAAATTATATTTTCTAGTTTGAGCTTTTGGGATTTGTTATTTACATTTAGGATAGTAAATCATTTTTTAATTATTTTAATTAATTTCCATTTTTAAGTATTTTTCCTAGTTTCAATTTGTAATCACTTTTCAGATTTACGTTCTAATGGATGTGCAATTGTCGCACCTAGCACACATAAAAAGCCGCCAGTGTACTTTTATAATCTCAAATGGCTTTCCACTCTTTGCAGAAGAGAAATATGTAAAAAAATATCTAAAATAATGAAAAATATACAGAAAAATTTCGCTTCAAACTGTTATTTCAAACAATTAATAAGATTCTTTTCTTTTAATTCTTCTCCTAATTGAATCAATAAATTTACAAAGAGCTGCATTTTATAATTAGATTGACTGTAGCCTGACTGTAAAAAAAATGTAATCTGAAAAAAATCACCAATAATGCTGTTTAGATTTTCTTTAACTTGGAGAGCTGCTTATGCCTTCAATAAGTTGAAAAACTCAAAAATCTAAAAACTTTTATTACAACTTAATAATAAAACTTAGTCTATAAAATAAATTAAAATAATTATTTTTATATCACAGACGAACGATTATCAGACGTAGGCTTCATTTCCTCTTCTTGACTGGACATATTTTCTAAAACCAAAGACGTTTCACCTATTGGTGCTGCCATATCGACTAAATTTTCGGCACTCAAAGAAGCCGGATTGTTATCAATTACCGGGGACGTGTTTGACCTTAAATGGTTGCCCGCTCGTATCCGGCTTCTTCTGAAACTGCTTCTCAAAATACTGGCAACATCAGCTATGGACAGAGCGACTGAAGCTCCTTGAGTTTGGTTGGAAAGTTCGCGACCAAAGGAACTTTGCCCAACTTCATTTCGACAGCCGATTACGTTTACAGACGATAAGTGATCGCTTGTTTGGGGATGATTCATTTCATCCAAAACGACGCTGTAATCCGGGGCGGTAACTGAGTTTGAGGAACTGGTGGGGTGGGTCTTTGTCTCGAACTTCCTTCCCCCAAAACATTTGTTATTCTACGGATGCTTCTTCTTATACTATGGCGCAAAAATTTTGCTATTCTTGCACCAGTTGCGGTGGTGTACGAAGGTGGGGGTGTATACTTTGGTGGAGGATCTTCTGCAGCTACCGTGGTTGTCGTCGTATTGTTGTTGTTGGTTACTGTTGTTGTATTTTCTTGAATGGGTAAGTCTTCCATGTGCTCTCCAATTGGAGGACGATATAATAGTTGGACCCTCTAAAGAAATAAAACAATTTAGAATTTTTAATCAAATTACATCACTTTATACTGACATAGTAGTTTTCCATGTCTAAATCCTGTGGTAGCAAAAACGAACAATATAGTTTAATTTAAAAAAATAAAAAAGAAGTAGTAACACTTACGTCTAAAATATCCGGTGGTCCATTATTCAAGTATCTATAACTTTGGATCACAGCAATTAATGGTACGCAAAGAACTGGTAAGAGTTGTAACATAGATCCAATTTGTCTTGCCCACATGGGCCAATACTCCAAACTTGGCGCATGGTGCCATACAAACAACTCACGGAAGTTTCCATTCTTAAAGAATGCGACACAGCACACCTAGAGTAGAACAGGTTAGATAATTCCAAATTGAAACAAGTAACCTACCATTAATCCAACTGGTAAAATAACATTCCATGTAAAGGATAACAAAGCTGGGGCCCAACTTAACAAGCACGGTCTTGAGGGAGAAACAAAAAGAGCGTTCACTAACGAGTCTCCACTGTACGGTCGTCCTCGAATCATGAAAACGGCCACAATTTTCATCACAACTATTAAAACCAACCACCATAATCCACCAACGGTGAAGTCCATGAAATACACCACATAAATGCCAAACTAAAATATATTCCTGTTAGGAAGCAATTTTAAATGTTTACACACATTACCTCCGTGGCCATAGGAAGGCCTAGAAGAAATCCACAAGCGCAACTGAAAAATGTGATTGTAGTTTCCCACGACTTGAGTACATTTGCCTTGATCGCCATAATACCGGTAATTACGCAGTGCCAAATGGCCAGTTGTTGGGCGATTCCAAAAAGATCAAGTTAAAATAAAACAAAACCACCCAAAATGGTGACAGGTCTTCGGAACCCATCATTGCAAAAGTTGTGGGAATCAGTTCGGTGGCCAAGCGTAACGCCTAAAAGTTTATATTCACTAACTTTGGAAGAAAACTTTAAATTTCCTCGACTAACCTGGTATCCACTCTCAGAAGTAATATCCACGCCCGGTCGAAAAACTCGTTCCCCAACAATAAACGATTGATGAGTCATGTATCGCACTGGAATTGAACCCGAATGTGGGGGAGAAGGATCTCGAGGGTTGTTCATAAATCCATACGATTTTACTTTTTCTAAAACAAAAAGTACCTATTAATAAAAAATGGTTTCTTGAATGCAACATCAACTTACCAAACGAGCTCGGATGATAATTGTATCCATTTGAACGCAGAATTTGAACACAGGTATTGGCCAAAAAGGCAGCCAATAATAAAATGGCAAAGGTCATGAGGGAAATTAGACTAGAATCTCGATACAACAAATTTTTATGTTTATTGTGCGACGCTATCTGCATGACAGCTGCCCCCAATAAACCCCAAGTTAAAAAAACTTCTTGACTAGCGGCAATCCAGCTCTGAAAATATTTTATTAGATTTTTCTGTCGACAAAAATTAGTTGCTTACTTTGGAGTTTAGGAAAAATTCACTCCAGGACGTTTCGGGAAATACCATGTAAACGAAATCCGTCGGTACCAAACTAAGTATTTTGGAACAGACGATGAGAGTGCCAAAAATTGGTAATATGGTGAAAACGTATATCACTTTGCCGTACGAACGTAAACCTTTACTCAATGATACAAAAACGATCATCCAAACAACTGCTAAATTGAATGCAAGTTGGAATTTTATCGTTCCAAAGGAATTTCCAGAATTTAAGTGATGTCTTTGTAAAACTACTCCGCTGAAATAGTCTGGAACTGTCTCGGATAGCTTGAAAGTTGCATTTTCTGCTAACTTAAAACCTAAACATATTAAATTATTCAAAAGAGCTGTAATTAGGAGCGAAAGTTTTTTTACCACTTCTATAATGAAGGTAAGGTTCTGCCCAACGATAAGTGTCCATTCTTGTGATGAAGGAGTCTCGGAAGTAAACGAACATCCAGGAAACTCCCATAATACTGTATAATCCAATACACGCTTGAGCGACCAACAAAGCGACTCCAACTCCTTGAAACAGTGGCGATATTCTCCACATGTCGATAACTCCAGATCCCAATTGCTGTCCAAGGCATAATTGGGAGCGTAAATAAAGGAAGCCCAATAATAATGGACAACAACAAAAATTGAAAAATAAAATTTGCTCCGAAATGTATCGACAGTATTGCAAAACGTGAAATATTGAAGAGTCCAACTGTACATCCTAGGCATGCAAACATGGAACTCATACTATGCGGCCAGTGTCCCAGCGGACTTTCGGTTTGAGGCATGTCGGTGTGTCTGGATCTATCACATTGTCTGTAAAAAAAGAGAAAATATAATTAAACTTTGAGAAAATTCAGCAGATAAATGATTTTTTAGTTTGCATAAATTTTTTAATTTGTAAAAAGTGTGCAGCACAAAATTAAATTAGTTTTTGAGGATTAAAGATCTAAAAATTGCCTGTGGGCGTATTTCCTGTATTTTTCGAGGCAAGTTCGGCGTTATTATTTTTCGAAATAGTTTAAGGACTAGACAGTGGATTATGCAAAAATAAATCCTAAGTGCAAAGTGCCATTTTGTAATTATTAAATATTGCAGTTGATAGAAACAATAAAATATGTAGGCAATTTTCTTGTCAGTAATAGGAGACAAAAAAGGTTTACAGTGTTGGCCCCTAAGGATCATTTTAAACCTACTTTAGATGATATCGAGGTCTGCAACATTTCGTGCGACCTGAGTAGTGACCACAAACCACGCAATGTCCATTACATTTACAGGATTATTTGTTTCAAAATGGTTACAGATACTTAGTTGTGGAATATTGCGTTAGTTTGTGACACGGTATACTTACAAAGAACGATTTATTTCCCATGAAAAATGTACTTTCAAATTTCAAGTTACAAGGATCTAGAAGCTCTAATAAAGACGCCGTAATTATTGCCTTTATGCTTTTTTAATTTTGACACAAAAATTATAACCAAGCGTGCAATTTACATAAAAATTATACTGATAAGGCTTGACTTTCTTATTTGTTAAATATTAGCAAAGTAGGTTAACAAACGAGAGTGATATACCAACGCAATAAATTAAATTTTTAATTAAAAGGTTTCTGATTGCTTATCGGGGCAGCGGCGCACTCGTTTGGAAGATTCTTTTCAAAACCGAAATCTCTATATCGGTGATGGATTGGTGACCCCGACGAGATTGCAACAAGCGCATCGCCCATAAATTAATGTCTTCGTTTCACTTTTAGACGCATTAATTATATTAAAATGATTATTACTGCTGTTTATGGACATTCTAACTACATCCGTTTATTACTTTACAGTACAGTAACCACCAGTATAATTAAATTAATATATCTGACTGTTTGCTATACTAAGGTAGAATTTTAAAAAAAGGATGCGATTTTTATGATTTATTGCAAAATAATTCTGCTTTTTTTCCATTTCAAACATTCAAATTTTTAGAACGAAGCTTCTTCGTCCGATATCAGTTCATATTATCGAGAATGACGACATAAACCTCATTAAACACTTCTTGCAAGTTAAAAATAAATCAATAAATCAGAAATCTGTCCTCTGAGGGTTAATAGAAAAAATAAAAGTAGAAAAAGTACTGGAAATACAAATGGACACCACTTTAGCCTGGACGATCTAGTGAAGTAGTTAACCAAACGCATTGGGGTTAACCAAAGTAAAAGCGTGGCTATCTTTGCTCCAAACAACAGGAAAAGTCATCATTCAACCCCAACAAAGAAAATCAGCCTAGAAGTCTCTCAGACTTCCAACAATCGATCTAAAAATTTTGGCACCAAAATCCTGCTCTGGGCAGATATCTCCAAGTACTTGGAGGTAACAGTGAATAGGGGTCACCAATGGGGCCTCCATATCAAAACAACAATTCAAAAGTTAAACCGTAATAACAACCTATTCACATTCAATCAACTCCTAACCTTTAAAACAGTAGTTCTATCCATCTTGACATAATGTTTAGGTCGCCTAGAGATATGAAGCCAAGAGTTACATAGATAAATTTCAAAAAAGCCAGAACATTGCTATAAGCTATGTTCTGAAGGTGCCATGGCACGTCACGAAGTTGCAGGATGCCAATTTGGAGTCACCGAAAAATTTATCAGCCAATTGGCAATGAAATTCTACGACAACCTGAATTTTCCAACAACACATAATGAGAAACAACAAAAGATCTGAACTTCTGCAGTTGGTTCTGCAAGGCAAAGTATATGCAAAGAGAGGTTCAAAATGACGCAGAATATCTCAGAATTTGCCACGCCAACAACGGAGATTTTCCACCAGCAGGCAATTGCCGTGATGGTTGGAGAAAAAATTTGGTAACGAATCGGTATCAAAAAAAAAGATCTATGTTACTACGAAGAGTGGTTCTGTTTATTTGTTGGAAGACGTTATTAGATATTCAACAATCGCAGTGAGACGAAGACTAATGAACTTCTTAAAAATGTTAAATTACTCGTTTTCACTACCCGCTTAATTTTTTAACGTTTTTATAAATTACAACTTACACTTACATTTTTTTCTTTATTTTAAAATATGAATTTGTATGGAAATCTTTATTTCTGTTTGTAATCCAGTAATTGAAAAATTTTAATATCCGTCAACCTAATTTTTTATAAAAATTAGCATAAGTACTCTCCGGGTGCCTTTAGGCATAACAAAAGTCGTTACCACTTTCCGTTATCTAAAAAAAAGGTCTAAATCGTGCCAAAAGCGCAATATTTTATTCTTAATTGTCTAACGAATTTGCGGAAAATTCAAATTTGAGATAGAAATTATAATTTTAAAAATTACACTCATATTGTTATAATATCATCAGCTCAATTAAAATTTACATATTGAAATTAATTGTAGTGATATCACTGAAATAATTTTTGATACACTCGGATGATTCGCTAATGATCTGTTTAAACATAAAAGAACACTAACGTGAATAAATTGTATGGTAATATCATTAAAAAAGTTTACTTTTTTTAGCAATTTCGTGTGACCTACAAATTAAATTAACTTAAATAGAACAGAAAATTACTATTTCGGAAACAATTTGTTTATCATGGTGCTGCTGGTTACGAAGAATTTAACAAAATTAAAAACTCACCTCAACAATGGATTAACATAAACCTACAATTTGAAAACAAAAGTAAAAATTTTTGTTTTCCAAAAATAAAAGCACTTACGTTATAGTCAAAATTCAAAACTATGGGGAACATTTTCGTCGCACACCCAAACTCGATATCGCGTAAATTGCAACAATTTTATTGTGTGTATACTTCACATTTATTAAATGCAAACTAATAAAAGCGTTTTTATTTTTTAGACACGAACTATCATTTATCATCTAAAATAAACAAAGCGAATGTGAAATGTAAATAAAAGTGTAAAAATAAGAACAGACTGCGCTCAAACATTGTCTAAATTTTGTATTCCGGAGGTAGAAGAAGAATGCACCGTTATTGTCCTGAAGAACACTGACCTGTCCTCCATAAACAACAATTATTCTACCTCCTAACTAACTTCATAGATCACGTACTAAATACAAAAAAATACAATTACATGACAAACAAAAATGCTAATTGAAACCGATTTTCAAGTTTTATGCTTGGTAAGATTTTCAGTTCGCTCAATAACATTATTATTTTCTTTAACCTTTCGAACAACGCTCGATTTTTATAGAAAATCGAAATTTATTATTTAGTTCCGGTTTTGGCATCGAACTCAATCGGAGCCGGAGTGTAGTAAATTTTTTTTGTCTCCTGCTTCGCCTGGATTTTTTTATAATTTTTAGAGGAACTCCCTCGGCTTCACGAAAGTCTCAACATAAGTGGCTACAATCTACGTTGTGCAGACCACAAGAAAAACAATTTTCATGGTAGGAGACTTGAAAAAGGTTTCTTCAAAATAAAAAATCAACGAAGGCTTCTATCAACCGTTTTGTTCTATCTGTCATTTTTGGCAACCATCGTTTACGAAATGGACCCGAATAAACCCTTTCCATGTCCACAAAAAATTCAAAGATATATTAAGGTGAGTAAGCAAACAGATTTTCTGACTCTTTTTTTATTATTCTTCATCGTCCCCAAGCTTTTCCGCTGGAGTATTATTGTATGCGGAATATATTTTGGATTGAAACAACACGGGATTGCTCGTGATCCCGCGCTTGCAGAACAGAGAAAAATAGAATCCGACAGGGACTTGCAAATGCTGGCTCGACTTGCCGAGCCCGATACCATCCCAAGCGAATTCAAAGCGGAAGAAGAATTTTCTGACTTTTTTTAATACGCCGGAAGATGACGTTTTGATTGTTTTGTTGCTGATATAACTTGAATCCAAAATTCCATACCAATTTGAGCAAATCGAGGTGGCGTCAATCATGTCGCCCTTGTTTCCGAGTCGAAATTTTGCAAATATCAAAAAATGGCACCGTCCAGACCTCTTCCGTGTCCCATGAAGTTTCAGGATGTATTAAGGTAGTAACAAATTTTTTGTTTTCTCTAACCTTTTCTTAGTTTTTCCGTTGGACTTTTCTTTTATGCGGAGTTTATTACGGATTCACACGGCATGCAACTCTGGCTCATAATGAAGTTGCCATTAGAGCGGAGGAATTGAGACTGAAATTGATCAGGGATGCTAAGATTGCAAAAGAAAGACAAATACAATCGGACAAGGACATAGCAATGCTTGCCTCACTTGCAGATCCCGTTGAAAAACCTGCTCATCCTGCAGAGTAGCCAGGTATTTACATGTTATGTCGTTTTTTGCATATCTCATAAAGAAAGGTGAATTGTGTAATAAGGAAGTACAAGCCCAGTTATCCTTCACATTCAAATACGCCTATGTTTCAAATACAGGATATTCGGACAACTGAATTATATCTTACGTTTCGTGATTGCATCTTAGCTATACTCGGCTAATTTTCAATTGTAGTTCCGTTCTACTTAACTTAAGCTATTGTTCCATTATTAGTCTTTTGTAATTTTTTACTAGAAAATAGTCTAACCAAATTTTATGTAAAATTAATTTATTAAAAATTTCACAAATTTAAGTTTTTTAAGTGATCTGTTATCAAGGTGTAGTGTTCAGTAGCGTAACTAGGAAAGGCTATGGTAGTATCGAAGTTGACGCTAATGCAAACACATAGGAATTATTTGTGTTCCTCGTTCTAAAATGTACAAAAAAAATTAAAATTAATTTCGCACGTGGTCTTGTGACATTGTACTTAAACAAACAATTCACACGTGCTTAAATATTTAAAAAAAACTTACACCAAATTGTAATGTTTATGTTAAATTTTGAAAATAATTGCGAAATATTTTAAAATCCCGTACGTTACGGTACAAAATAATCATTAAAATCCTAAATAATATCAAAATGTTGTTATTCTAACTGTTATAAACAATGTAAGTGACTGAAATTATTTAAAACTGCTTTAGTTCTAAATATACATTATTACCTACTGACCAAATTTTAACTTGTTTTTTTTATTATGATGGATAATTTAAAGGTGACCATATTTATGAAATGTAAAACCAGGACATGTGACCTTTTTTTTACCTCCCACCTGAATGACGAAATTATATTCCAAAATTACACACATTTTAAAACGAAATCCTTTATGTTTAAGTATAACTGTATCGTTGAGTACCAACTAAAACATAAAAACTTAAGTAACTTAACTTTACGGGTAACTCCGTATGCACCAACTACAAATAAATCGTTTATTAGATAAATTACGAAAGAACCAATCATATTTCCGATTTTTAGTTTTGCTTGTGTCTGATTGGCTACTTAAAATTTAAAATTAATTTTAAAGAAGATTAAAATTTAAAACCGGTTAAAGATTAAAAAAATCAGAGAACTTAAAATATTGGAAAATTTACCAAAATTAATTTACCAGTACAATAACCAGGACATTTCCATAACCAGGACAAAACCAAAAACAGGATCCAAAACCAGTACTGTCCTGGTAAAACCAGTACGGTTGGTCACCTTAGCATAATTGCATTGTTATTTTTTTAGTTACCTAATAATTATTATATTTTTTTATTACATTGAGTTTATTTTTTTTTAAATTGTTTTAATTAAATAATCGGGTATACAAATAAAAATAATTATAGTTGAGAAATTATGCGATTGTGATCTACAAAGTAGATATTATTGTTAGGTTTCTAGACACGCACCCCAAACTCCGCATCCAACCCTCAAGTCGTCTCTAGAATTATCGTCAAATGAAAAGTCAGCCTAAAAAATAATAAATTTCGCCATTTCGACCTTGTTTGCAATTTTAACCGTAAAATTGATTTCCTCAAAATCGTACTGACAAAAATATAATAATTTTTCAATAAAAATAGTTCAAAATTTATAGCAAAGCAAGAAAATATAAACTTTTCGCACAACTGCAGATAAGCTCCGGCTTATTTATTTGCCTATGTGCACGACAACCCTTAAACTGTGCCTGCTAAATTGGAAACTATAGCAAAATTTATACAATGGGTAGTTTGAATAAAAATGACCAATCGACTGAAATTGAGCAATATACTGAAACAGAAATTGAGCTTTAGTAAGCAGATTCATCGGTGGCTTTCTTTGTATGCTGGGTGTGATAATTACCAACATGTTCAAATGTAAATCTAAAAAACATTGAAAATAAACAAAAATCCGTAATGGAAATTGCTATTTTAATTTTACAAGTCATCTGTAAGTCTGTAACTAATCTTAACAATCCAAACTAAAAACCAAATAGTGTTAGTATTTTTCTAAAATAAACGTGAAGTTTGATTTTATAAATGAGGGGGGTCCTTGGTTTGTGACCATTGGACGCATAGATAAGAGAGTATAGTTCTGGAAAGGAAGATAAAATATTGTGGCAAAAGAGAAAAATCGTGTACATTATGGACGACCCCTAATAATTTTAGAGTGAAAACCTGTAAGCACTATAAGTTTTAGAATCAAATACACGAAATTCATTTTGCATGATTTTTAACGATAGAAATTAAGTATGCATAAATATGGTCAAAAATAACCTCAGTTGACTATAACTATAAATCTCAAACTAAACAAATCTTTATCGTTTTAATTAATATTCTGTTGTTTTTATTGATTAATGTTATTATTGCAGCTTTAACTTAAAAGACTGCAAAAAAAATAGCTGTGGTTAATATTAGCATACAAGACAGAGATATTTACAAAACAAAAATTGTTTTATATTAATTATGCCATTTATTTAAAAAATAAATTATAATATGTAAACATCTGCAAATTTTTTGCTTAAACTAATTAGGGAAACGGAATATTGCTAAAGTAAAATTATACATTTTGAAGTCATAGGACCGGTAATCGCGGTCACCACCCTGTATACTAATCACAAAAATAAGAAAGATGTGAACGACGTGTGGTACTTTATATTGTAAGGTAGGTAAGTAATGGGAGAACGTATTGCCGTTTAAAAAATTTCAATGTTAATGCAGAATAATTAAATCAATGGCAGCGATGAAGGCTTCCCCCCTTTACTTTCAATTAGTATTCCCACTTTTAACTCATTCGAAGAAAACGCAGTTTTCAAAATACAGCATTGAAGTTTCAATAGTTTTAGCGATTCTAAGAGGGAAGGGCGCACACGGCCAAGAGATTTAATGAAAATTTCAACAGAGCCGGCACTAGATTAAATCGTACTATTTCGAATATTTCGATTAAGTCTGGGCTGTCGTAGTGTTTCTCAACAGTGAAACATTCTCATGTTGAAAACGGTTTGACGGATTAACTTTTTATTATCGAAAAACAATCTTAATATAAAAAATGAATGTTTGTATGTCTGTTCCATAAAATTCTCCCCAAGGGAAAGCTCTAACAAGGTGAAATTTTAACTGGCGATTCCTATACAAATTCTTAGATCAACGCCACTATTCCCAGCTTTATACACATTCCCAAAAAATTATATTAATAAATCCATACGCAAATTTTTTTTACAAAAGTACTTAAAATCTATAACATTTTCATAAAAATTTAAATTGCGATATAATGCGATGTCGTCAAATGTGTTAATCTATACACATAGTATATATAAAAGAACTCGTTTGTCAGTTTGTTCGCTATATACTCCTCGAATATAGAACCGATCCGAACCAAATTTTGTGCAGTGACTCTTTAGGATCAAATGGACCTATTCCCATAAAAATGGGGGTTAGAAAAGCAAAAATTTGTAACAAGAGAATCACAGCGGAGAATTTCGAGCGCACGAATGGGTTAACGAGGTTCCCATTACATAAACCTGTGATATTCTTTTCCTCCCAGGGTATGTCATTCATTATTCTCAAGAAAACTAAAGCGGTTTCATAAAACTTCTAAGATAATTTATAAACATTTAATGTTGTGCGTTTCAAAATTTGTGCACTGGAGGGTGTTCCACACCCCCCAGACCCCCCGGTTTGGACAGTATATCTTTATTACAAGTGATTTGGAGATGCCAGAATATTCTCTTGGCCGTTGCTATGGTAACGTGACATTTTTATAGTTATTATTGCGATACGAAGAAGTTTTTAAAACAAAAAATCACCAAGCAAATGATATGCTGTATAACCCCCCCCCCCCCCGACTATGCAGTTTATAATTAATTGTCAGATTATGAATTAAAGACATTTGCTTAGCCATAGCTAATTTTAAGAAACTTGAGATATGCTTAAATATTTAATTCACTTTTAATAAAAATAAATTAATTAAACCGGGGGTCTGGGGTGGGGGGTGGAACACCCTCCAGTGCCTCACTGTTGATGGGCAAAACATTTCAATGTTTACCAAGCAATATCTTATCAGTTGCTGGTTATAAACCAATCGAAAAAAGATGTTAAAACAACTGTTATTTTTGAATGGGATTGGCATCGCGAAATCCTGAAAGTTGTAAGATATTTTTATTAGCGTATTTGTGTTCAAGTGGTGTAATTCGTGCATTGAATTTGAAAGATGAACTGGTAGTGATCATGTAACACACCTTAGCTTTTAAAGAAGTTGTTCATTGTAAAAATTTACTTGCATTTATGAGGCGTCGCGAGTTTGGCGTTTTCAACATCCATACTTTTGCTATGGAATACAAATACAAATTGCCATTGGCCACTGAAGGTTTAAGAAGTATTCGTCTTTGTGATGACGTGGCAGCTGTTTTAAGTTATGATGGCATACTAAGAGTGTTAGATTTTGGTTTGGTATCAATTTTCTTAGTAATAGATTATTGATGAATCAGTGTTACCTAGTGGGCGTACATTATAGAGGCTATATACGTATGTACTTGTAGTGTCGAAAAACATCAGAATTAAGTCGCTTTGCAAAAGCTAATTGATCAGATGCAGTTTGCATCAAGACAAGTTCATATGCCAATAAAATTGGCACAAAATGTGTGACGTTCTTACATGGAATTGTATTTATCAGTTCAATCCATTTTTTTAAAAGCACAATCAAATAGTAATTTTATGCTTGGTTTAGATCTTTACCATAAATGTTTTATTGAAGTATGGTGTTTAACAAATGGAAATCATATTGCGACCATAGTTATTCCTCATCAACTTGGTCAGAGTATAACAGTGCTGAAAAGTATAATGAAAACTGAGAAACACATGGTAGTTCTAAATCCATGTCCTTCTTCAGAACATTTTAATACCTATAGTTTTATGCGCTTTTAATAATTTATAATATTTTAATAATAAATTTTTATTTCAAAGTTGAATATGTTGTTTTATTTTCCTCGCCAAGATAGCAAATTATATCCTCCTCTTGCACCTCTGCAACGGGATATCTTCAGTTTACTTTTAAAAAAAAATGAACTACTCAATCCGGGGGTGTCCTCCACTACACAAATATTACAATGGTAGGCAAATGCACAATAGAAAATCCGCTGCACGAAGTTCAAGGGCCTAAATCAAAGTAGGTACTTGAGACAAAGGCAAAGTGTTTTATTTTTAATGAAACCCCGGGCGGAGCCGGGTATTTAGCTAGTAATTTATAAAACAGAAAGTTTGCTTTTTTATAATCTTTTTATAAAACAAGCACCGCTATTTACATTGTACCGACTGGTTTCTTTCGGGATGTCTACAAACATCAAGATTGGAATTCTGGAACTACTCTCTTATTGGTTAAGTGTTTTAAGTCAAAATTTAAATTGTACAACCAATCGGCTACCTATAGTGGAAATGAATCAAAGTTGAACCCACACCTGGATAGAATGTCATATAAATTTAAAACCCTGGCGAAGCCGGGTATCCTGCTAGTATTACATATTATAATTTAACAACAAGGCATCTTATATTTTAAAAATAATGCATTTTAAATCAAAATATCTGGTTACTAGACAAAAGTTTGTAGAAACTACATATTTCATGTTTTGTAAAATACCCTATTGCGCTCCCCATGTTGTTTAAGTATTTCCCCAAAATTTTACATAAACTCGTCCTGCCGTTTTTAATATGAAGATGTTCTGGTGTAACGCAGCAAAAGCAAACCCTTACAATAATTGATTTTTACATAATTATTACATAAAGTTACATTAGGGAGTGTCCATTCATTAGTTCAGAGTTATTGGGGAGGCAGAAATTAGTAAAACATTGCATTAAATTTCTTAAACGTTCCTTACATCAAGTTTTTTAAAAGTTTTATTTGAAATTCGTTTGGGTTCAGAAAATATCTAATACCCGATTTCTTCACCTAGAGATATCTCTTAGATAATCAATCTATTAGATAAATTAACAAAGTAACCAATCAGACAGTAGCAAAACAAAACAATCAGAAATATGATTGGCTATTACGCTAATTTATCTTATAGATAGATTATCTAAGAGATATTTTTAGTTGAAGAAATCGGCATTAATTCATAAGTATAAAGTAAAAATTGATAAGCATAAATCATTCAATTTTTGGAGTATGTTTAACAAACACCGTGTATAAATAATATCTGTTGATCACAAAAACGTTTTTGCACAAAGCAATTTTTTAAATTTGATTTTATCGCGTTTCCGATTTGTTTTTTAAAGGTTTCAGATTTTTCCCGAGCTCTCGGAATCTGCACCTATGTTCGTGCAGATATTTCGCTTTCCAGAAGTGGATAAACATTTCCGGACATATAAACAAACATTTTCCTTTATTTATAAGTAGTATAAGTTATAGGTATGTGGCTTTTATGTAATCTTTACAAAAAAAATTTTATCCGCAATATTTATTTGTTTTTTATTGTCACGCCGCCTGGTGACAACATTTTTCCTCTGTAATAAAAGTCCCCTTTTAAGGGGTTTCTTTAAAACCCCTTGTCCTTTAGAAAAGCACCTGGATTTCTTTCTTTAATTTCTAGATAAATTTAAAAAAGATTTTAAAAAAGTTAGGCGGGGACCTAACTTTTACAATTCATGTAAAATCGCCTACGGCGCTTCCGATGCAGAGTTTTTCTCATCCAAATGTTAAGTGGGTACACATCACCATATTATGCAACATTTAAAAAAATCAAATTATTCAAAAATAGCAATTTATTAGTAAAAGTTTACTCTACAAAAGTCAATATAAGAATGTTAAATTTAAAAGGATATTTTGTGCAAGGTTTTAGAAGGACCAAATTCGTATCTGTTATGATTATACTATTCTGCACTCTTCCTATCAAAAAACGTTCTGTAAATAACTTCAAAGTGGCAAGAGAATCTCCAGTTCTTAAACACTTTATCCCAATGGAGGAGTGGGTATCTACGCCGAATACAAAATTACTATTTATATATTGCTTTAAAATTAAAAACTCATGGAACTCATAAATACAATTTCCTGTAACAACGTCACAAACCACTGTCCCGTTTCCATATACACGATAAATTAACTTGTCTTCATATAAAGCACATTTACTAACGACGATTAACCTACCCCAGCCTTGCTTTTCTTCAGTCACTCGGAAGCTACGTAGTACCGATTTTGTTTCCATGCACCAAGTGGTTACGGTTCCGTCACAACGAATGCCAAGCATGTATTGTTTATTCATCAAGATCTTGTATGTAAGAGCATCTCTTTCAAACGGTGTTTTCATTGATTTACTCTTCAAATCCAAAACAGTTATTATAGCGTTGTAACCCAACATAGCTACTATTTCGTCATAAAGACAAACTGTTCTTATGGCTTGAAATGATTCGTATTCGTATTCGAATAAATAAGTTTCTAAGTTAAAAACGGAAACACTATGATCCCTAATAAATGCAATTCGATTTTTATGATAAATTGCTTTTGTAAAACTTGAAGTTTTTGTGTTTAAAACGCAAACTCTATTTTTCAAGTGCCATGCCCCAATTTGGCCGTTACGACACATATACACTAACAAGTCCTTATATCTTACTACCTTTTGGACTTCTCTATACAACATCCAATGAAAAGTAAAAGTTTTTTCCACAACTTCTGTTAAATGGTTAATAATTACCAGACGATCATTTGGTTCGTTACTGGAAATATCAATATCCACTCCTACTACTACTTCATCATCAGCATAGCATATTCTCTGAAAGTTGTGCTTAAAGCTTATCAATTTTTGTACACATTTTCCATTGCCCCAATTATGATTTAATAACGAGTTATATATGTAAAGACCGTGCCAATAACTGTACTTCTGTTGTCTACTCCATCTGATAAAGGCATCCGTTTTCACATACTGCATTTCGTTACATTTTAACCGCCAAAAATACGAATTGTCTAAGCTGTCTCTCCATCGTTTGCAACAATTCCAGGAATTTTGTATCCCTTCAAAACTTAAATGACCAAGAACTTTCTGGCTTATTTCCGGCGGCAACATTCCGATTATATCAATTTTCTTTCCACTTTTTTTGGGTATCTTCCACTCGCCATTTTAACAAAATTTTTATAACTTGATTTCATCTGTAACTACAAACTTAAATTGAATTAGCCCAAAACAACACTGCCTTACGAACTTATGGATTGGTAATCGTACAAGAACTCCCTTAATTGTTATTTGCTTAAAACAAATTTACTCTTATATAAAAGACACTCTCTAAGGACCAGTTGTACCAACTATAGTAAGTTAATCCTAAGATCACACTAATCCCTAGATCAAGTTCGTTGATTGGTTGGGTTTTAAATTTTCAACCAATCAGCGAAAACTTTGTTGATACAATATTTTAATTTCTTCATAGGCTTTTACAGGAATTTTTTGTTTTTTCCTACGCAATTAAGTTGTTTTATTTTTGTTTCAGCCTTTTCAATTTTTTTAACTAAATTCCAATTAAGAATAATGGAACTGAAAGGCAGTGAAAGACGCAGGGTAGGACTTGTCAGGTCAGGCTTGTGCTAGGTGATGATTATAAGGGCGGTCTACCCTAGGTGAAAACAAGTAGACAGGATTATTGTGCTAACAACTAGGATTTCTAAATTACCATTACGATTGTACCATTCCGTCCAATTAAGATGCGTTCGACTTTGAGAACTTACACGTTTTTGTACTACTCTAGCGCGCTAATTCGTGGGGGGGGGGGACGTAAAATTATATAGTAATTTCAAAATTTTCTGCTTCCTTAATAATTTTAGACAGAAAACCTTTTTTTTACATTTAAATCAATACGCAAAATTCATCGGGCATAATTTTTAAAAATTATCTCAAATGGCTGTAGTAATAAAACAAATTTTTACCGTTTTAACTCATATTCTGTTGTTTTTATTAATTAATGTTACTATTACAGCTTTAACTTAAAAGTTAGCAAAGAATAACTGTCATTAAGAACAACAAAAATAAATATTTTTTATTTTTATTTAATTACGCCATTTATTTAAAAATAAATTATATTATGTAAATGTCTGCGAGTTTTTGGCTTAATTAAAGTAATTAGGAAACAGGAAACTGCGAAAATAAAATTTTACATTTTGAAGTCATATGACCGGGAGTCGCGGTCACCACCCTGTATATTAAACACAAGAAATATTATGCGGTGAACGACGTGTAGGTACTTTGTATTGTAAGGTGAGTAAGTAATGGAAGAACGTATTGCCCGAGGGGTTAACCGCTGGTGAAGTTTTTGTACATATCTCATGAAGTACATTAAATCTCATGTGAAGTACATGAAGTACTGGTAAAATACATAATGATACATTTTTAGCTCATTTGTTTAAATATAATGGAGGTTTGGTAGCTCAATAAAAGCTTTGGTAATTCATTGTTTAGTCATGCAAATTAATTACATTGAAGCGAAAATAACGCGCTTGTCCCGGTTTTACAGAGACGGCTCTAAAATATGATAATACAATTTAAACTATCTTCTTGCGCTTCTATCTTCTATCTTTCTTTAACTATAGTTATCTATCAGTTAAAATACGTTAAAGTTAAATTGACGAAATAATCAAACAGGTGTTTGATTTGTTTTTGTTTTGTAGTGTGTTTTGTTATTTCGTTGTGGTCTGATTGGATGAGTTTGAATAAGGTGCATGTCCTCAGTCCCCTCTATTGCAAATTTTTAATTTAAAAAAGTCTAAATCTATTGTTTTTTCTTTATTTTCGGTTGAACCTTTTTGTTTTAAATTATTTAGAATATCAACCAGCAGTGTAGTGTAAAGCATACACCGGCCGACTTTAATGCGGTAGACCATGGTTCGATTCCTAGTCGAGTCGGTTACACTGCTGTGATCAAAGGTCCGATATCAATCTTTGGACTGTGGGAAGGCAACGGAAACCACCCCATTAATTATATTCCTAGTAAAGTCAGCTTGGCTTCGGCTAAGCTGATCGCCTACACAATGAAGTTTATGGCACTTGAAGAAGAAGAAAATCATTAAGGGGGGGGCTGGAGACCTGCTAGCTCCCTTCTCCCAATTTTGAAAATAATCTTAATCGTTTGTGCATGATTGTACATAATTTATTATCGCTTTACGTTTTAATTAATACAAATAAATTAGTTAAACCGGAGAGTCTGAAGAAGTAAACTGAAGATTTCCCGTTGCAGAAGCACTAGAAGGCGTTCCACACCCCAGACCCCCGGATTGAAGATCTCCCGTTGCAGAGGCACTGGAAGGCATTTCATACTCCCCAGACCCCCGGATTGAGTAGTTTATTTTTTATCAGAAGTAAACTGAAGATTTCCCGTTGCAGAGGTGCACTGGAGGGTGTTCCACACCCCCCAGACCCCCCAGTTTAACTAATTTATTTTTATTAAAAGTGAATTAAATACTTAAGCATATCCCAAGTTTTTTTAAATTAGCTATGGTCAAGTAAATGTGTTTAATTCGTAATCTGACAATTATAAACTGCGTAATTATAAATTCCGCACCCCCTAGGGGGTAGATCTTTGCATCGGGAGGTCTTCAGTTTACCTCTGATAAAAAACAAACTACTCAATCCGGGGGGTCTGGGGGGTGTGGAACACCCTCCAGTGCACAAATTTTGCAATCTCGGTAAGTCTCTGGTAAGTATGAAGAATTATAATGAAGTACGTGACGTGTGAAGTTAATTGTACACGATTTCCTCTAGGGGTTGACCCTCGGTATTGCCATTTGAAACATTTTTATGTTAATACAGAATAATTAAATCAATGGCGAAGATGAAGACTCCCCGTATATTTGAATGAGACCCTCAGAACAAAAGTGATAACTTTTCAATAATTATTACCACTTTGGATTCATTTAAAGAGTTAAATAGATTTTGAAATTTTAAGAGGGGGGAGGCCAAATTCTTATATTCTACACTAAGCACTTATGGAACTATTCTGGCAAGCCGGGTCCTTATACTATCTGAAACGACTAAACCATAGCTTACAGTTAGATGCAGATAAATGTATTCCTTCTTGGAGTGCCTGATGCAGTCGGCGTACGTTGGCTGTTTACTTGGTCGAAGCCAAGTTGATTCACAATGATTTTCAAATCGAAATTAGACTTTAGTTCATAGAAGCATATTTTACACCACCAAGCACCCAAGACCAAAATACCAAACTCGAAACTGCCTATATCAAACTCCATAAATCGCATCAAAATTTTTAATAATTGCCCTTCTTTAAAAATGCAATCTTAATTTTTTAACAATTTATTATTACAATAATTAATACTATTACAAAAAAGTCAGAGACGGTCATTGGCATGGTTGTTAGCGCGATGAACTGCTAAGGTAGAACTCCCCGGTTCGCATCCGGGCAGAGTTCACTTTGTAATGCCGTCTCCGTGCTTCGGAAGGCACGTAAAGACGGTGGTCCTCTCACAAGATGCTTGCAACATCTTTGAGATATTAATTGCTAGAGTACCCTCTTGAGGGGACGGGTAAACGACCTTGGTTGTAGCCTTACATAAGGAAGCCCGAAATATATAGATAGACAAAAAAGTCAACTGAAGTGCATCAAAAAACTCATTTGAATAATTATTAGGTAACAGAAATACAATGCGCCTATCAGTTAGCATTATCTTCTTCCGTAGAGCTACCAAGTTTGTTGTAAACTTCAACTGAGAAAATAATTTTATAGTTGTAATCAAATTTCCAGTTTTTAAACACATTACCCCAATGGAAGATGCATCTGTGCTCAGACCAATTAAAAAATTACTATTCAAATGTGAAGTTATAAATGAAAATGGAAAAAACTGATAAATATAAGTTCCCGTACGAACGTCACAGATTTTAGTACCAATTCCACCTACATGATGAATCAACTTATCTTTATGCAAACACAAATTACACATTTTTAAATTAATTAACGTTCCTTCTTGATCCTCTCCATCGCGCTGAACAATTTTAAAGCGGCTTAATTCTGACTTTGTTTCCATACTCCAAGTACACACGTATCCTCTATCATTTACCAGAAGTAGGTATTGATGATTCATCAATATGTTGGAAGGAGAGAAATTGGTCTCGAGCGACGTTTTACGTGAATTATTATTTAAATCTATTAAATATATTCTATTATTAAATGCAAAGAAACTATCACACCATCAGAGAAACACAGATCTAGCAAAGTTGGTAGATGAATTGATGCGTAACTATACTTGCTTGAAAATGTTTGAATGTCGAAAGCTTCGAACCTTTTATGGCCAAAGATTACAATTAAATTTTGCAATGGGCAACATTTTCAAAACGAAAAGTTTCTTTGTCAAATTCTTGAATCTTACAACTTTCAGGATTTGTTTACCCCTTTCCCATCTAAAAATTATATCTTTCGTAGTAGCTCTTGTCAAAAACTCCATAACTATCAGGCAATAAGGGTTTTTTTGGAAAAAATCAAAACCTTCTACTACCACTATGGCATTATCCAAATAGTGAATTTTGAGAATTTTGTATTTGCAGCTCAATGTCTCCATAGTATACCTTCCGTTACGCCAATTGTAATTTATAAGTTGGTTATACATGTAAAGTCCGTATCAGTAGTTGTACTTTGGTAATTCACTCCATTTTAGAAATTCATCCGTGTCCACATACTGCATTTCGTGACACTTTATCTTCCAAAAATACGAATCGTTCAAACAATATTTCCATCGTTTACAGCAATTCCAGCAATTTTGTATTTCTTCAAAATTTAAATAATTTATAATTTCTTGGCATATTTCTAACGGTAAATTTCAAGGTATATCCATTTTCTTTTCACCATTTTTGAATATTTTCGAATTCATTTCAGTTTTATTTTTGATTGTATTGCACTATACTTTTATCTTTTGTACACTGAACTATACAGTAACTGAGCAAAACAAAATGAGCAATCTGTATTGTCCAGAAAATACTATCCACAGCTACAGTGGCGGCAATATGAAATGCCGTACCGGTGGCGAGCAATGTTCGATAATAATCGAGTGCTATCGACTCTAAATTTGTCAAAACGGCACTATTACTTTACCATACTAAAGCCCCAATAAAGTACTCCTTATCCAGTTTAAACTTTTAAATAATATTGTATTTACCCAAAGAAATACACGTTCAAAAATTATTAACGAATTATGGTTAATTTAAGAATGCAAATATTTTATAAAAAGCATAAAAAATTTTTTTATGTTAAAATTTATTACGAAACAGAAATACAATAGTAATAAATCTTTGAATACTTCATTATACCACCTTTAGCTTCTATTACACATTGTAAAAACCGGAAATCGACTTAACTAAATTTTGTAGGTAATCATCCCTAATTTATGTTTGCATACAAATTTCATCATTGCAATAAGTTTGGGAAAACTCTTTGAGATGTTAACACCACTTGAGTTGCATAACAGCCCACAAACGCTCGATTGATTTAAATCTGCACATTTTCGGGCCATGGGATAACATGAATTCCGCTTTGCATGAAATAATTCGATACCTAAGAAACAAAAACGGAGTTTTAATTTAGAATTTTCAATAAATGTTTTAGAATAACTACAGGTTAAAATGTAAAAATAAACTTTTGAAAAATTAAGTATTACAAAAATAGGACTTACTTTTTAGCAGTATGGCATGGAGCATTATCATGCTGAAGAAACCACTCTTCAGTTTCAGCATACAAATCCGTAAAAGATGATTCCAAATTGCTTTTTAATATATCAATGTATTTGAATGCATAAACGGTTCTAGTATAAAATTTATTTCTAATTATTATTTAATAATTTAAATCGGTTATTTGAAATATTTCGTCGGAATTATTCGATCTTGAACAATCGTTATCTTTCTCCATGCCATACTGCTAAGAAAGTAAGTCCTATTTTTGTAATCCTTAATTTTTTTAAATTTTTTTCACATTTTAACCTGTAGTTATTCTAAAACATTTATTGAAAATTCCAAATTAAAATGTTTTGTTTTATATCGAATTATTCTTGCAAAGCAATTATTTCATGAAAAATGTAATTTAACCAATCGAGCTTTGTATTATGCAACTTCAATGGTTTAACATCTCCAAAGAGTTTTCCCAAACTTATTGCAATGATGAAATTTTTAAACATAAATTAGGGATGATTACCTACAAAATTTAGTTAATCGATTTTCCGTTTTACAATGTTAATAGAAGTTAAAGGTGGTATAACGAAGTATTCAAAGATTTATTATATTGTATTTCTGTTTCGTAATAAATTTTAACATAAAATATTTTTTATGCTTTTTATAAAATATTTGCATTCTTAAATTAACCATAATTCGTTAATAATTTTGAACGTGTATTTTTTGGTAAATATAATATTATTTAAAAGTTTAAACTGGATAAGGAGTACTTTATTGGGGCTTTAGTATGGTAAAGTAATAGTGCTTTACAAATTTAGAGTCGATAGCACTCGATTATTATCGAACATTGTTCCCACCGGTACGGCATTCTATTGCCGCCACTTATTGTGTTACTGTTTAACATTATGAGTTTTTCTGTATCAAAATTGTAAATAAAAATGATAAACTTTATAATTTATTTTTATTTATGGAAGTTTTACGACATGACTGGGGCGCTAGGGCGGCAGGACCGATGGGGGGGAGCTCGAACTTCTGTAGCTCCCACCTGGGTACGTCATTTAATAGAAGTATTCTATTTACCTTTGGGGTACGGTATATGGGCCCCTTCCATGTTATCTTGCCGATTGTTTTAACTCGAGGAAAATAAGAAACTTGAGCAATGAAAATTTATTATTAAAATATTATATATTACCAAAAGAGAGTAGAACTATATTATAACAATCTGGAAAATTAGAAGGTCTTAGAACTACCAAGTGTTGATCAGTTATCATTAAACTGTTTTCCACCGTTTCAATCGTGCTAAGTTCAGGAAATAACATTATGTTAGCAATAGGGTTTCCAGTTGTTAACCACCTTACTTGAACGATGGATTCATCTAAAGGGTCTAAACCAAGCATTAAATTAGTGTCTAATTGTGGAATTAAATAAATAAATAAATCACACTGATAAATCTGATTCCCTGTAATAACGTCAGACACTATTGTATTATCTGTTTCCGAAAGATAAATCAACATGTTTTGATACAAACTAAATTTTTCGAAATTGATTATCCTATTTTCTTCGTCCTCTCCTTCGCGTGCATTAATAGCGTAGTGACTTAATTCTAATTGGTTTTCCATGCACCAAGTACGTACCCATCCTATATCATTTATGCCCACTAGGTAACGATCATTCATCAATAAGTGGTGAGTAAAAAAATCGATATCAAACGGCATTGTTACGACATTATTCTTATAATCAAAAACCCTTATATTCCCATTACCAATCAAAACAGCTACTACACCATCACAAACACAAATAGTTCTTATATCTCGATCAGCCCGTGGAAATTCGTATTTATATTCCACAGAAAGAGTGTCGATGTTGAAAACGCCAAGATTTGTACTGCGACTGCGACGCCCAATAAATGCAAGTAAATTGTTGCAATGAACAATGTTTCTAATACTACCCCCGGTTCCTAAGTTCAAGACTTCTTGTTTATTTTCCAAGCTCCAAACACAGATTGCACCATTTGAACGCGAATACACTAACAAATTGTTATACACTACAACTTTCATGATTTCGCGATAAGTTCGCCAATCAAAAATATCGGTCGCCAGTACATCTTCATTCACATGATCTATAACTACCAACCGAAAAGGTTTTCTTGCTTCTCTGGAAACATCAACAGCCGTTGCTACTACAATTTCATTATCCAAATGGTGAATTTCTCTAATTTCATATTCGGGGCATAACGTTTTTGTCGTATAAAATCCATTACTCCAATTAATGTTTAAACCTGAATTGTACATGTAAAGTCGGTGCCAATAATCGTAGTTTTGTAATCCACTCCACTTTAGAAATAAATTCGTTTCCACATACTTCAATTCTTCACATTTTGGCCGCCAAAAAAGCGAATTGTTCAAACCATCTCTCCATTTTGTACAACAATTCCAACAATTAAGTATATCTTCAAAATTTAAATAACGAAAAATGGTTTGGCTTATTTCTAATGGCAGGCTCCCGATTACATCAATCTTCTCCTCCTCGATCCGTTCCACGTTATCACTTCCCAAATCCATAGTTTTATTTTTATTATACACGTGATAATTTATTGTACATTAATTGAATTGCACTAAACGTAAAATAAAGTGCGCAATGTTATTGTAAAAGCAATATTAACAATATCGCCTTATCAATTTAAGGATAGGATATAATTTGCTATCTTGGCGAGGAAAATAAAACAACATATTCAACTTTGAAATAAAAATTTATTATTAAAATATTATAAATTATTAAAAGCGCATAAAACTATAGGTATTAAAATGTTCTGAAGAAGGACATGGATTTAGAACTATCATGTGTTTCTCAGTTTTCATTATACTTTTCAGCACTGTTATCCTCTGACCAAATTGATGAGGAATAACTATGGTCGCAATCAATATGATTTCCATTTGTTAAACACCTTACTTCAATAAAACATTTATGGTAAAGATCTAAACCAAGCATAAAATTACTATCTGATTGTGCTTTTAAAAAAATGGATTGAACTGATAAATGGAATTCCATGTAAGAACGTCACACATTTTGTGCCAATTTTATTGCCATATGAACTTGTCTTGATGCAAACTGCATCTGATCAATTGGCTTAGCTCCATTAATTGCAAAGCGACTTAATTCTGATTTTTTTTCAACACTACAAGTACATACGTATATAGCCTCTATAATCTACGCCCACTAGGTAACAATGATTCATCAATAATCTATTACTAAGAAAATTGATACCAAACCAAAATCTAACACTCTTAGTATGCCATCATAACTTAAAACAGCTGCCACGCCATCACAAAGACGAATACTTCTTAAACCTTCAGTGGCCAATGACAATTTGTATTCCATAGCAAAAGTTTGGATGTTGAAAACGGCAAACTCGCGACGCCTCATAAATGCAAGTAAATTTTTGCAATGAACAACTTCTTTAAAAGGTAAGGTGTGTTTGTTGAAAACTTCCAGTTCATCTTTTAAATTCCAAACACGAATTACACCGCACTTGAACATAAATACACTAATAAAAATATCTTACAACTTTCAGAATTTCGCGATGTCAATCCCATTCAAAAATAACAGTTGTTTTAACATCTTTTTCGATTGGTTTATAACCAGCAACTGATAAGATATTGCTTGGTAAACATTAAAATGTTTTGCCCATCAACAGTAAGGCACTGGAGGGTGTTCCACACCCCCCAGACCCCCCGGTTTGTGCAGTTTATTTTTTATCAGAAATGAATTGAAGATGTCAGCATAACCGATCTAGAAAAAATCTCTAGAAAAACTAATTAATCTTAACTTTAACAAGTCACGCTCAAGTAACTAATATCCCAATTAGCCCAAATTATAAACCAAAGTTTTAGAGACCGGGGGGTCTGGGGGGTGTGGAGCACCCCCCAGGTACACTCAAACTGTAATAGATAAATTTGCAAACTTATGGTCATCAGTATTAAGTGATTAATAGTGAAAGTTTTTAGAAATATAATGAGAAATATAAAGCAGTAACCGAGAATCTGGGGGAGGATTTTGAATTCCCCAGGATCACATGTGATCACAAAAAACCAAAGCGCTATAATAAACCCTACTCATAATCTGCAAACATTGAATGCTTTGCCTATCAACAGTGAGGCACTGGAGGATGTTCCACACCCCCCAGACGCCCCGATTTGTGCATTTTATTTTTTATACGAAGAATTAAAGGTGTCAGCATAACTGATCTATAAAAAATCTCTAGAAAAACTAATTAATCTTAACTTTAATAAGTCACACTACTCAAGTAACTAATATTCCAATTAGCCCAAATTAAATACCAAAGTTTTAGAAACCGGGGATCTGGGGGTGTGAAACACCCCTAGGTACACTTAAACTGTAATAGATAAATTTGCAAACTTATGGTCATCAATATTGAGCGATTAATAGTAAAAGTTTTTAGCACAAGAAATATAAAACAGAGACGGAGAATCTGGGGGGAAAGAGGATTATGAATTTCCCCAAGTATAATATTATGTCATCATTCTCAAGAAAACCAAAGCGCTATAATAAACTCTACTCATAATCTGTAAACATTGAATGTATTGCCTTTTAACAGTGAGGCACTGGAGGGTGTTCCACACCCCCCAGACCCCCCGGTTTGTGCAGTTTAATTTTCAGAAATAAATTGAAGATGTCAGCATAACCAATCTATAAAAAATTTCTAGAAAAACTAATTAATCTTAATTTTAATAAGTTTCACTCCTCAAGTAACTAATATCCCAATTAGCCCAAATTATAAATTAAACCTTTAGAGACCGGGGTCTGGGGGGTGTGGAACACCCCCCAGGTACACTTAAACTGTGATAGATAAATACACAAACTTAGTCATCAGTATTAAGCGATTAATAATGAAAGTTTTTAGCACAAAAAATTAAAGCAGGGACCGAGAATCTGGGGACAAAGGATTATGAATTCCCCCCAAGATAATACTATGTCATCGTTTTCAAGAAAACCAAAGTGCTATAATCAACCCTACTCATAATCTGTAAACATTGATTGTTTTGCCTTTTAACAGTGAGGCACCCTCCAGACCCCCCGGTTTGTGCAGTTTATTTTTTATTAAAAGTAAATTGAAAATATCAGCATAACCGATCGAGAAATAATTAATCCGTTCTTATACCTTTTCACATAACTTTTAAAATAAATATAATTAACCAACCGAAAATGTTTATCCGTACTAGCAAGCTAATAAAACAAAACCACACTTAAAAAAAACAATTTTTATGGAACTACAAATCACAAAAAAGATGCGTGCAATGCACACATCGTAATGTCTGATTTATGTAAGGTTGCAGTAGTATTGCGGAAATGTACTGCTACTTGAAAAAATTTAATTTCAATATTACAGAATAATAGAATTGCGATGAAATGCAATATTTTAATTTCATGTGATTCAACCTAGAATGGTGACAAACAAATGAAAAATTAATTTAAATTTGAGAATTTTCAATAAGATTTCAAATTGTTAAATTAAATCATAAAGGTCCTCACTCACTCGATGATCTTAATATTATAAAACACAAAGTTTGTATGTCCGTCCCGTAAACATCTCCAAAACAATATTTTAACTGGTGATTCTGCTACGAATGCTAAGGTGAACGCCGCTATTTCCAGCTCTAAATATACAGTAGAGTTCATATATAGCGACTTTGCTTATAACGACTAACCGGTTTTAACGACGAAAATGTTTACTCAAGTTAGGTTTATATTCGTAAGCTAAGTACTTAAGAAATAATCCGTTTTGTACGTTATCCGGTTAGTACGACATAGTATCGCCGGTCCTTTGAAGGTCGTTATATCCGGATTCTACTGTATTTCCAAAAATTTTATCGCAGAATTTGAACCAAACAAAGCTATAAAATTTTCAAAAAATTTAAGTTATGATAAAATGCAATGTCATCAAATATGTTAATAATTAATAAAACACAAAGTTTGCATTTTTATAATCTTACTAACAATAATACTAACGCCGATATTTACAACGCTTAAAGACGTTCTTTTCGCGATGATGATACAAACATCAAAATTGAAATTCTGGAACTACTCAATTATTGGTTGAGTTTTTTCTGGCTAACTTAAAATCAGGAGCAGTCAATCAAGTTCTACTGTATTCTCTCATTAGGAATATAGGTAATAAAAACCTAATTTTTGGAAAAAATTCTATCAACTTCAGTGAAGCAGAACATAAATTTTTAAAATAATCAAAGTTTTAATTTTAAAGGCACTTAGAAACTCTAGTAAAATACGGCAACCCCCCTCCCTCCAGATATAATTTCCGCAGCAGATAATATTTGCACTTTTGAAAATCTGAAATATCGCGTCGAGTAGACGATTTCAAAACTTTTTGGAAAGCTATGGCAACTCTCTTTTAAATACGTACCTACGTCAAAAATATAAATTAACTACCAGATTTACCCGGCGTTGCTCATAAAGCATTTTCTCAGTGGATTGCTAATTCTCGCAGAATTAATTTTCTCTCCACGAAGTTTTAACCCTTAACTGTTATGAACTGACGTTCAAATGTTAGTTTTTTGCAAATATAAATTAGAAATTTAATTAAATTGATTCTGTTGCAGTTCCCCCGACTAGTAGTATTCTTTTATTATTTTCACGAAAATTTTCATCTCATATTTTATCAACCTATTTTCTTTGCTTTTTAATAACTAACTCTAAGCACCACATTTTTTATTTTTACGATTTTCTTTGTTTTTTGTGCCTAATATGATTTCGCTAGAGGAAATTGCAATACATATTTTCCAATAAAAATTGATGAAAAAAATTTTATTTCTGATCTCATTAGATGCGTAATAAAAAATTTTGAATTCATTATTCAGACACAAAGCAACAAAGCCTAAATCCCAGGACCAGCAGAATTTTAAGATAAATCCTCCGAGGAGGTCAAATTTTGCAATATGCATTCAACAAACAACTTTTGTAATTTTTTTTCTCAATGATGAAGAAACTGAATTATTTGCGGAAGTAACTGTTAATTTAACAGAGTTGTCACCTCACGAAGGACGTTAATTAAAAAAGTTTTTCTAGAGGTTACCTGATGTAACAGATAGTGGAGACATTTTAATCAACCAATTTTTCCTCCAAAAACCTTTTAAAAATTGCCCGCATTGGCATGTAGTATGTACATACCTGCATAATGCAAGACTGTTAACTCATTTTCTCTTAATTAGTAAATAATAAAATAAAATAGAAACTATTAGAATTAATTAAGAACAAATAAATTTCCATTGTATGTTTTTACTTTTATCATTAACAATAACAATTAAAATATTATATTTTGATTTACTCCGTTGGTCATTTATTCAGCGTGGTGTATAATTTGAAGAAATTTTGTTTGACCACCGTAATTTTTTTTTATAATCTGTACTTAATTATGTTAATCAAATTGCTTAACACCGTTACAATTTCAAACTTATAAGTTTTTGCATTTGAAATTACTGTTAGGATTAAGTACTTTGGCTCGCAGCTAAACAACAAAGAGCAACTTTTTGTGATGACAAAAAACGCTAAAATGTAAAACATATCAACTTACCTTCTAATATTTATTATTGTTTCTGGGTTGTTTCTCACAGGCGTAGGTGCGGGTGTGAAGCTGGGCGATGTGTCAACACTTGAAGCTACACTCGATTCGCTAGACGATAAACTTCGATGTCTTCTTGATCGCGAAGATTCCGAACCACTTCGAGCACGACCTCCAGGTTCTCTCGAAACCGTTCTACTACGCGAGCCGCGAGATCTTCTAGCGGAAGACTCTGTCCTACCATTTGGTAGTGTAGCCAGTCTCGATGGTGCACTAAATGGGCGTGAAGTAGGTTCGATACTTAACACATTGCACTGCGGAGGATTATTCACATTTGTTTCGTTGTTAGAAGTGCTTGCATCGGAAGACCCTTCGGTACTGGGTAGCCTGAGGTGGCGTATGCGCCGCATAGAACTCCTCAACCACGAACTTTCCTGATGTCTGTTTGTATCTACAACTTGGTTTGTGTCAACTTCATTTTGCGCCAGCTGGGGTTGAACAGTTTCACAAGAGTAATTTTCAGGTGAACGTGCCTGATGCTCTTGAATCCAATGTCTAACCACTTCCTCGTTGGCATCTGTTCCGGAAATCCGTTCAGGTGCACTTAAATTTGTGACAGAATTGTGATTTTTCGATACCCTTTTAAATTTCACCCTCTCGCCCTCTCGCCAGATACGGTAACACGCAAAGGATGTTTTCTACTAAACGTAGGAAAGTCTTCCATACTCTCAAATGCTTCGTTGACTTGTCCGAGCTCGCAAGGCAAGCATTCACCATCGTCGTGAAGGTTGGGTAACCTTTTTAATTCACTTGGTTCCTCGCTTCGTTGACCATCATCAAATAAACGCGGTGATTCATCCAAACACTCTTCACAATCTTCGGCGTTCGAGTCAAACGTTTTCAAGTAATTATCCAAATCTTCCAAACAATCCTCGACACTTTGTTTATCCTCCGTTTCAGACTCGCTCGTTTCACTCGAACCGTCCAATATTCCGTTAGAATGTTCGAGAGTTTCGTTCAAAATTTTATCGAGCTTCATCAAAACGTTCAGAGCTTCCAAGCTCTCCGGCGAGTAGGACTTTGGTCATCGATCAAAATTTCGCTGTCGCTTGTCGATGTATTTGGCAATTCTTCTCCACGCTCACTGCCACTATCATCGCTAATCGAAATTAAAATATCCTCCACATCCACACAATTATTTGCAAAACTCGCGGTCGCTTTTTCGCAAGAAGTTTGGATCTTTTCGTTCAGGCCTGGTAGTTCCACGTCGATGAGACTTTCGGCAGGGTGCTCGATCGAAATGTTGGCTTGTCGCGGTAAAATGGGCGAACCGACGTGAAGATCGATTAAATCTCCATCTTGAATTTCCAATGATGTCGCCATGATGAAAACATTTGTTTATCTGAAAGCAAAAACAAAGGAGTTACTACTACCTTTTACAAAATTTACATATTGTTGAATTATGAGGTTGTTTTGTGTATACGGCACGTGCATTCAAAAATAATTAGGTGGAAATGCTTTCAACGTTATCAAGTTTTCTCTATCGCGTTGAGCACCAAAGCGAACAAATTATTTAAAATAACAAGAATGTGTGAGCGATATGAACTTCCGGTGTGGTAATGTACTGTATAGGACAATAAACTACCTTGGTATATCTTGTAGATACATAGAAGCGCAATATTAACGGGTTTTAATAAAGTCGAGTTAAAATAATATGCGAGTACTATATGATTCACCTGTCTCGGGAAAGGTAGGACAAATCGAGCTTTATGAAGATGCCATTAACCTCGAGTATCGCTACAGAATTCATTCGGATTTATAAACTCAAGTGGATATACCGGACTCCTGTTTTTCTACTTATGCAGAATAATAAATTCCAATTAAAAAACTGGGTTTGCGCTAATCGGTCAAGGAGTTCTTATTAGATTTTATTTTTTGGATCATTTCCCGAGTTCCCACAAAATTTTCAATTCTTACTTTTAATGAACTTCTGAGCAAGGCAACATTTGAAGGCCGCGCAGATTTTTTGCAATACGAACGTTTGCTGTTTAAGATTATTACCGGCGCAGACGGGAAGCTAACTGAGATTTTCAAAATCACAACTTGAACAGACTGCACCGTTCCACTGTCGTCACAAATATGTCCTTTCAAGTTAAAAAGTCAAAATTCTAAAAATAATCCCAAACAATGGGCCCAATGGAAAAGAAAGACCTAAGCAGACAAGGTAACAGGTAGAAGATCAAGTTGTTAACATGCGATTCCTTAAATAACTGTTTCTTAAGTGACTCACGCACGTGTTTGTAATTTTGTTCTATTTTAGCTTTTTTGGTAACATTCAAAACTGTTGTGAAAAAAAGCGGAAAAATTGTAGGAGAAAAATGTCAAGAATGCTGATGGCAATGTCACTTGAAGTTGCCCTTTCGAAACTATTAGATTTAAAAATTTAATACGGAAATCTATTTATTATTTAGAAGGCAAAATTTGGTTTCATCTTTTATTCGACACTTTAAGCGGCCTTGCTGCTGATTATGATGCAAGACTCTTATCAATGTGTAAAGATAAGGACAATTTTTCAAATTTCAAGGTCAAGAATATTATGGTTACCGAACAATTTTTGATTTTTTAAAATTTATCCCGAAGGTTATATTGAATCGAATATTTATGGAGCGACTCCGGTTATTTCCTTAAATCTTAAAGATTCGGGTAGTTCAAACTGACCAATAAAAATTAAGAGTTTTATTTTAACTCCGCCTTTAAAATATAAGTATCGATTTTCATTGGTTACTTCAATTGAAATTAAGCTTTTTGGTAACATTCAAAACTGTTGTGAAAAAAGCGAAAAATTGTAGGAGAAAATGTCAAGAATGCTGATGGCAATGTCACTTGAAGTTGTCACTATTGATTTAATTTTCGTTATTATGAGCAAAATTTTTCATCTTTATTGTATTTTTTTATGCAAGATAGAAAGTATGGATTTCACTTTTATGCATTATGTTTGGTTCCATTGTGTGATTATAAAGATTTATCAAGTTAATAATAGGATGGACGATGTTCATTTCAAGTCAAAAATTATAGTTCGAAATGACATTAAAAAATTTATCCAATGGTTATAAATGAATAATGACGACTTTCAAAGGTTATTCCTTAAATTAAAGTTGGGATTCAAATATTTAATATTTCAACGTAAAAATAATACGATCAGATTATTCAATTGATTTAATTTGAGTCATTGAAAATTTTAATTAGTATCTTGAAACAAATTTCCCTATGATTCATTTTGTTTATGTGGTTATAATATGTTTAGTAATAGCAAGGACGATTTCTAATAAAATTCATACGATTTTTCCATTGTGTTATAAAAGTTTCACTAGAAAATAAAGGGCAATATTTCTATTTCAATAAACATTATACGAACAAATAAAATTTAATATCTAAAATTTGAGTACACCTTTACAAATATTTTAAAAGGGAATAATATTTTCAGTAGTAACAAAGCATTTAAAAATTAACAATCTTATATCTAAAAGTTGAAGTACCACTCTTTATATACAATTTCCACATCATCGTGATAAAGTATACGTGCAAACATTTTAAAATAAAATTAATCTTTGAGAGAGAGTAAGTGCATAGAAAATAAAATTTTCTTTTTAAAAAGTACAATCTTACCTAATTGAACCATTCCGAGTAATTTATGAATATATGAAGAGACATAAAATTAAAAATAATTACTCTGATTATTAAATAAATTTACTCAATGTTTTACTTTGGAAACATTCTTATGGAGAAATATTAATAAAATGTTATTAAAATAAGAAAGTATTTAGTAAATTAGCATTTAATTCATTTTCAGAATAGCGATTGAAATTTTTTTGACATTCACTTAAATTTCCGATTACATACCGATTCACCCCCCCTCTTCCTAAACAGTTACTCATAATAATTATATAAAATAAATAGTGGGCTGAAGCCCCCAACGATTTTAAAATAATAATATTACAGTAGAACGTTAAATAGTTTTTACTCCCCAACTAAGAATGAAGGAAGTAATCGTTGGTCGGTGCAAATTAAGGTTTAAAAAATTACGAAATAAAGCAAATTTTTGGGCTCACTCTTATTATTATAAATGGACAACCAAAATCTTTCATCAGAAAATTCGACATACTGGGTTCTTTAATTACATTCTAGAAATTCTCTAAAATTTGAATAAAGTCATTTAAAATAAAATTTTAAACAGATCGTAAAATTTACAAAAAGTATTTGTCAAAATGCTGCGAACATCATTATAAATACAAAGGATTATACAGAGAATTTTTTATGAAATTAGGTTGCTTACAAAGGAATCCATAATAGCACAATATTTTACGCGCAAAAAACATTCAAAGTGCGAATATTGATTTTTTGTTTTGTTTTGATTTATACGTAAAATTAATTGTACAAAAATATAAGCAAACATTAAACGGTGAGATTGCAGAGCATATGTTTCTTAATTTACTATGTATATTTTAAGCCAGGTCCACTAAAAACAGCTTTCGAGTTAAACTAAAGAATTTAGTAACTAAAGAATTTAGTTTAACCTAAATTTTGACTTCCGAAAGTAAATAAAGCAATCACCCGCAATATTATTATTTATTAAGATTTTGTTTATGTTATTTCAGCTTTTCGACTATATCGCCATCATCCAAGTTAAGCAAATCAGTTTAACAAATTTTTACGGTTAAACCAACAATTTTTGGTTTAAACTGTAACTGTACGACTGACGCTTAATTAATGTCATTAAAATTCCAAAACTAGAATGGAACAGCTGACCCCACTTGAAGGACACTTACATTATTTTTTATTTTGTTTTTGAACTGTGACTTCATCGTCGTCACCGTTTTTAAACGGCAAGCAATGTGATAGAGATAAAAACAAAAGTATAAATATCAAAAACAAATTGAAAAAAAGTTTTGTCTAAAATTTTAAGAAAACTGAAAGCAGAATTACGAACTTTACAATCTTTTAACCGAGCGCCGTGGTCATCACCCTGTATAGTTTTCTCGTATTTTTAATAATTTGCAGCGTTTCGATATAACATTTTGCATAATAGTCATTTATTGAAATTATATATATATTACTAACCTATGAAATTAATATTAGATTAAAATTTTTAAAATTAAAAAGTTAAATAAACAATAAAACGAAATATTATTTGTAAGCTTTCAGCAATGGTTACTGCTGTCATCAGACGTTTAATTATTATTAAACGTTTCATTTCTTTTGGTTATCGCGTTTTATTTTTTCACGTTATCACGTTTAATTATTATTAAACGTCTGATGACAACAGTAACCTTTGCTTATTTGACCTTTTAATTTCAAAAATTTTAGCCTAATAATAGTCATTTATGTACCAAAGACATAAAGTAATCGTACATGGCTAAAAAATTATAGTACGAATCAAATGCGAGGTTTATAATCACTACAATGGCCAAAAGTACACTTTTAGCCAGAGAAACAACAAAATTTTATCCGAGAGAAAGAAGTCAGAACTTTATGTGCCAAAATGTGTATTATATTTAATTATTTTGAAACTACTTTGTATATCATTATTATACGTATTAGGGATCGTCCAAAAGAATGTTCTTCTCCGGGGGGTCACCAAATGTGACCAAATCCGAATCGAATATTTGAAAAAAAATTTCCATGAGTATTTTTTTCATATAATTTTAAAATATGATGATAAATGAGGAGGGTCCTTGATTTGTGACCATTGGACGTCCCGGAGAGAGGAGGTATAAAAGATTGTGACCAACTGTGACAAAGGGAGAGAGAGGATCAAAATTTAGAAAAATTGCAAATGTTCTTTATGGACAACCCTTCACCAAATTTTATTTTGAACGAAATCCGTTATTCTCAAGATTCTGAATTGATAATTTTCACAATTGAAAAAACATCGTTTAGGACAAAGAGCTAAGTCTCCTCGAACAAAATAGTATACTCTACAACAAGGGAGAAAGGTAACTTTATATTTAGACTTATGGGTTATAGTATTTTGTGCAGTTGCAAAAATAGGGACGGGAAAGCTAAAGTTTCCAAGGAGGGTAAGCAGGCGCATGAATAGATTAATGAGATTACCACTGTCCCTACTAATTTTGTTAGCAAAACTACAGCTATGAAACATCTACGCATATATCTGGAGAGGAAAAATTATTTTTTGCTTTTATAGAAGAGCATTTTCCACCGTTTGTATTTTTAATGAAAATTTTGTTTAATTAATTATTCTTAACGCCAAAACCTATATGGTCAAAGCGAATACGTTTTGGGCACCACTTGTGCTGATCAAAATCTCTGGAAAGGTCGACGAACTTCAGAAAAACATATTTTCAATACGACTGCTTTAACAATAAAATATACAATTTGTTTTTGCAGGTGCGAAATTTACCTTTAGAACTCAAAAATTATTTTTCTCGTTGACAATAAATTTTGAAAATTAAAAACAAAAAAATATTATATAAATGAATTCGTTTACTTTCAGCAAGGTTAAGAACATAATAATTCTTACAACAGCTGTTTGTTTATTCAAACATCCTACACCTTGATCGTTAAATTTTATCTTTACTATTCGATTTTAAAATTTTTAAGTGGATACCGTAATACGACTGCATGTAGGTCGCAATTAAAAGCTTCAGGTGCGAAATGGTATTATAATGGTACAGGCGATTTGAATTCATAAATTACAGAATTAATAAAACACATACACACTCACCGGCATACAATTGTTTTTATTAATTTATTTAATTTTTTGAGTGGCCGGGGGTGGAGGCTTTGTGACGAAATAAAAATTTCGTGCGGTACCTGAATATTCTTATAAACTTTTTAAATAATAATAATTGGTTCCGCCCACTTAAATAACAAAGGTGAATAAACTTATCACTTTTTATTGAAAAAATGAAAAGGTAAGTTCTAAAAGCCCACTATTTTATGTTGCAATGCTAATTTTGTGTTTAAGTATGTAAACTATCACTTCAACATACTAATTATTGAACCCCTATTAATTTAATCGCTTTGTGAATTAATGTCAAATCGGTGCTGGTGTAATTTCTAACGCTAACCTACTTGGATTTAATTTGAAAAAATTGAGTAATAAGTTCACCAATTTGTCAACATGCGGACGATGATTTATGATAAGTTGATTATTGTAATTTAAATTAAGGTTAAAATAGTTAATACAGAGATTAAAATGTAAATTCCGGGTTCCAGTTGTACACTGATGCAAATTTCGAGTGTCGCAATCCTTGGAATAAATAAAAAGATGATTAAATTGTTGTGACATTTTTGCAGTTTAAAAAATTTATGGGATTTTTAAATTCCTCCCCGACTTACTAAGTATTTCCAGTGCGCTCCGAGCAAGTTGCGAAGAAAACCACTCACTTGTGAGACCACTAAATAAAATTAATATTTTGTCAATGCCACAGTACACAAAAACAACATTTCTACAAATAAATAAAATTTGGCCTAGACGTGAACAAATGTAAAAGATAAGAAGTTAGCAAATCAAAAAATTGTCATTATGATAAGGAGACCTTCGGCTGTTATCAAATAGTAAAATTTAAAAAGTTTTCGTTACCTACAAGATTAATTAAGCGCAATTTGAATAAAACAATTTTTTTTCTTTTGTTCCACATTGCATGTCTTATTTATTAAATTCGAAATGCACGAATTTGTTATCGATTATGCACATAATCGGCGTATAAAATCGCACGTAGATAGCTTTTATTGTAAATATTACTGTGGCAATGTAAATATTTTTAGAAAATCTATTTATTTTGCATTAAGAGGTGTCTTAGCCTTCCTTATCTGATGCGGTTTCAGCGACCGATGGCCTCACGCATCGCATCAAAATACACTCTACCGAATTGTTTACAGGTTTTTGCTTTTTTCCACACAAAGCAACTTAGTTCATTACACCTAGCCGCAGGTAATACTAAAAGCCAGGCATGAACGAACTGCGGCGCGTCCAAACGAAATACATCTTGAAGAACCAAACTTAAAAATAATATTGAATCTTTGCTTATTGGGGCCAAAATGGGTTTGAGAACTGCAGGTTTAGCTAACGACGACGCTTGGTTTGTTGTTATTCTATGCAGAATTATCAAATTAATTTACAATAGCAAAAACTAATGTATTCCTCGATGGTTGCTTCGTACATGCAAATCGGCATGACATCGAAATGGAATTGAAATGTTTATCTAAATTATAGAGATTACAATAATGCGTTTTTATCATTGATTTTTTAATAGCGCAATTTTCATAAGCGTTCTGCGAGTTTCGAGTTCGAATCTCGGTGCCCGATCTCGCCTTTTGGTGGTCTAGTGCATTCTGGAATAACAGTAATTTGTAGTTACTTGTATTTACTTCTGCGTGGCTGAATGAGCAAGCCGAGATAAAAAAAACTGAAATTATACAGGGTGGCTCTCCGTCTGTCATCAGAAATCTGTTATTATTTTAACAACAACCTGAAGCTTATTGTGTTTCTCGAAGCAGTCTTCTCTGAGCAGTATTTTAGATCATTAGAAAAAAATGGTCCCAAGGGTGAATATATTAGAAAATCTATCAATCAATTAATTTATTAATAAAAAAAGATTTAACATGCAATTTTGAAAAAAAAAACAAGTTGATACTGAAACTTCTTGTTTTGCAGCAAATTATGTGGTTTCCACTTCGATAAATAAAAAATCCACGGTTGTCGATGTGTAAAAATCGATTTCATTCTTTTTGCATTTTTTAATATGTACTTTCAGCAATTTGCATTGTTAATTTATGTTTTATCTGTTTGTTATGTTGAATAAACATTTATTCATATCTGTTTGAACTTACAAAATAGCATTGGTGACGCTTTTAGTTGTTATTTCTTATATTATTTATATTGAAGGTCGATTTATACGTAGATACAGTGCGACCTCGATAATTCGCAGCACCTAAAATGCATAGCGACGACTTACCACCGATCGTTAAAAACCTTAAATTGAATTTCTGAACTACAAAGAAAATAATTATCCATCAGCTGTACGGTGTAACTGTACATTCGACAATAAAATGTAATTCATAAATTATATTTTATTCTACCAAATAACATAGGTACATAATTAAACGTAACTGCTCTTCATGTTTTTAATTTTGTATAAATTTTTCTCTCTGGTTACCTTTTAGGGTATAATAGCCTCATAATTGTAAACTAAATTGAAAATTTTACGTTTAAATAATTAATGAGTATCGATAATATTACAATACGAATACGTTTCGTTCTATTGAATTTACATTATTACATACAATGTGTTTAGTTTGTGGGTCAATACGGGTCAATCTACCAATTCTAATTATTTTGTTTTACTTTTTTCAAGCTCTAAATGACAACGGTGTGATGGCGTCCCCAACTTTACAGACAACATAATTATTATTTTGCCCCCCCACGCCTGACTACACAACGAACAGACCACCCTGCACAGGTTGGAAACATTGTAATTATTATTTTAAAAATCGGTATGCAATAGTAACGGATTAAAAATTATGTACGTTACACAATTTGTTTAAGGTGGACCGTGGTAACTGCAATCTCGTGTGTGGGGGTTTTCATGATAATTATTAAGTGTATCGGATGATTCATCTTTAATTATAATGAGGTTTCTGCATTGATAAGGTCCACCGTTCATAATCAATTGTTTGTTATTTCGTATTTGCAATAATTAATTCAGTTTAGTAACGGACGCGCCTACGAACGTAATAATATGAACACAACAAAAAATTTAAGCAAATGCTTTCATTAAAAATAATTTGAAAAAATTAAAGGTAGCACCGCCTCCGTGACCATAAGGTTACGTTGTAATCCCGACGAAAACAAATCCGTTTAAATTTTTAGATTTATTTTGTAAATTACTGATGTTCGTAGCTTTACTTTAAGTAACAATCCCGTCCCTTCAAATACTAACTATTTTTTTCTAAGGGACTCGAAACTAGACTTTTCAAGCACTCTTTTGTGAATTGAAAGTTAACATTAACCACTTAGCAAGGAAAGTAACCATCGTTGCTTGCTGAGCGGAAAATAAATTTCTCTGATAAGCAGCAATTCAAAATAACTGAATATTCGCAAAATTGTCTAAACTAAATTTTCGTTTCTGTATTTCTTCACTTTTACAAGCTGTAAAAACTGTACAGTCTTTAATTTTTGACGTTTATCCTGTATTTTTATTTTTAATTTTTTAGCCCAAACTAGAAGGCTATTTCTAATCTGGAAGAGAAAATTATTTTTAAACAATTTTTTAAGAAACTTAACTTGTTGGGTCTGAAGATGCTCTAAGGCGAAACCGGTTACCTAATTAAAAATAAACTTACAGGAAAATTGTCTTTCTTGAAGAATTTAAAGAGAATTTTAATAGTATAATTTAAAAACTGCCTAAAGTTAATATTCCCGAACTCGAGAGTACACTTTTCTTATCGAAATGGCTTCATCAAACGCATGAGGACGTTTTTACAAGACTTTTAAAGTGAGGATGAATTTGATTGGTCGTATATTAAGCCCACAGTTCACCAAATTAACATAAAATACAATTATTACGTAATAATTTAATACATTCTGTTGCCAATCCTTGCGTGGTACATAACAGGAGCTACCAGTTGCTCCTCGCATCTATCGCCTCAAGGATCCTAAATTTTGAGTTTTTTTGCGCCTTGAGATATCTTTACAAGTGGACGACGCCGAAGGCGGCGGCCACCTTCAGCGAATACATTTTAAAATATTAATACAAAATTTAGTAAAATTTAAGTTTTAATGTTTGATGAGCGGGGTCACAATTTCAGAAGAGCCAATGGGAAAACTGCATTTCAAACTAATTTTTAAAACGATTTTTCCAAAATTTTATTTTTTTATCTGCTAATTAGACCTTCAACTTTCATAATTCACTTTAAACATCAAAATCGAAACTTGGGTATCTTAGCTGCCGCCTAAAAACTAAATTTTCATCTTATTTCGCTTATTCCTGAAATTCTTAAAATAATCGCTTACAAATTGCTTTGAAAGGTTAAAAGGTTATTTTCTAAGACAAAATTTTGCCCTACAACCTAAGATGTTATTATTCCCGCTAGATGGCCTACATATTAATGTTAGATTTCAATATTTTTGAATTTTTAATGACACTAAAAGCAAATATCAAGTGTTGGGTATCTCCCGACGCGGGAAAAAACTTTCGTAATTGCTACCCTTTTCAACCTTATCTGTGACAATGCGTATATCGCAGACCATCCGATAAAACGTGGTCGGGAACGCAATAACTTCTTATAATTTAAAAAATTAATATAATTTCGTATGTTTTTGTAAATTTTTATTAATCGTTTGCCTCTCGGTTCATTATCTCTTAAGATTCGTCCAATTGGAACGTTTTTGACCTCCCCCACGTCTTTCTAATCGTTACAATTCATCACTCCAACATGTTTCACATGTAATTGAATCCCCGATACTGGGACACGACGGGGTGAAGGGTATTCGAGTTTTTAAAAACATATATTGCAAAAACCTTACGTAAAAATCTTCTTCCTCTTTCCCCATGTAACAATTCCAGAATTTTTCTGCTTGGATACACCGGAAAAACTATGGCCCCCCAAAAAAGTTTGGTTAAGGCACTGAGTTAGGAGGTATTCCAGACTCCCAACCCCCCGGATCCCAAGTTAGAGCTGCATGCTTACTTTAATTACCACTTTGAACACATTCAAAGAAAATGCCGCATTAAATAGTGTTAAATTCAGCTATAGAAAATCTACAAGAAAATTCCACAGTATCATAAAACACTGGGATTTACTCTCCCATTTCATGGGTTTAAAGTTTATAAAACTTATTTATGCCCAATTTCTTCACTCATAGTTATCTTCAAGTTAGCAAACTTCAGGTTAAATTGACGAAATAACCAATCAAATGATTGATTTATTTGTTGTGTTGTCACCTGAAGAAATCAGGCATTAATCAACATATCTACTTGCCCGTTGCTATGGTTACATAATATTTTACTAGTGCGGTAAACTAAAAAAATTTTAATGTTTAAAAAAATTTCGGCTCCAGCAAGTGAAAATAGGTAGGAATCGAGCCTACAACCCTACGTATGGAAGCAGAAGTAAGCAAATGTCACGTTCAGCCATTTTGATTGAGTTCATGTCAAACGCCGAAAACAATAACGCTGAAAGTCAAAACATCGAAAACAAAACTCGGAAAAACAAAAAATCGAAAAACAAAAGTACCGAAAACAAAAACGCCGATAACAAAAGCCCCGAAGTCAAAATGCCGAAAACAAAAACACCGAAAGTACCACTAATCCAAACAAGATGTCTCTTATAGAGTAAAATATGTTTGCGACATATGAAAGATATATTGACAAAAAATGGCGTTTTGACTTTCGTCCTTTTTTGTTTTCGGCCTTCTGATTGGCTATACAGCGTAATAGGGCACTAATAGAAACATACGTGCATAAACCCATCTTTATGCAACTATCTTATACAGAATTTACCCGAATGACAAAATCGCACTGTGGGAACTTGGTAATGACCAAGTTGTCACCTAGCCGGGGGACCCCCGAAAGAATACCATAAACTTTAATAGTAATTTTTAATCGTGTCGATGGAGCATCGATCCAATCCAATCGATCCTAGGGTTAAAAACTGCCATCACCCCAGCGGCAACCCCAGAGGGTGGCGTATAGAAACTACATAATATAAGCGATTTTACCATAATTATAATACACTAAAAAATAATCAATATTTACAAAAAGGTGAATTTAACGGCTCCTAAAATTATGTCAAACCGTGGGACTTGTATAACAGCAAATTTCAATGTCTAACAAAGAACCATTGTGAGAGTTTGATTAATATTAATTTAGAAACCAGGTAGTATATGCAGACATTACAATATACTACACGGTTATGTAAATTTTTATTAAAATTGTGACATAATTAAAAAAAATCTAATAACCTGCTTTACTTTCTTCTTCCTTAGCAATCAGGTTTTTAAAAATCTTGTGTTAGTATAGCTTTAAGGGTGTGGTTATCAGAGTCTGTAATGCAAACAATTGAAAAATTTAAAAAAATCATTTGAATAAGTTCTTCAAAATTTTCTAAGGACGAGTAGTAGACTTCCTGCGGAACCACACGGTTAATTAAAATTTAACGTAATAATGGGTTACGTTTTAAAATTTAGGAAAAAATCTCACGTGGATTCACGTAACATTTCACACCATGTGAACCTATTTTTTTATATTTGTACAATAAACCATTACCTGCGCTCTTATTACACAACTGAAACGAATGCGATTTTTTACTGTTAATCAGCGTTTCAATTACTTTCCTCTTCCATTGCACAAGTTTTGCATCGATGAGTGTCATTGGGTCTTATGATTGGTCACGGTGTGCTACTTTTAACGAAATAATACTTTTTAGAAAATATATATTGGCAAAATAAAATAACAAATTCGAAAAGCTGCATTTGCTAATGTGCATAATTTCAAAATTACAGAGAACTCCGTTTCCGTTCGCGTTTACACTCGACAAAATATGTCACACATCCTGAAGGTCGTGAAAATCCAACTGTTGGGAAATCCCAATTTAAAAGAGACGTGCAAAGAAAACATGACACTTGTTTCTTCGTAAAGGACGTCAAAACGCAACTGCTGGAAAATTTTAAATTTGCATGGACACCTTTAGGTGGTTTACAAAATCGTTCCAAAGTTCTTCAGAAAATCAAAATTGGAAAGCCTCTCTCATAGTTTTTCTCATGAGATACAATTAGTCATGTTTATTTGCTCTAAAATGTCAGAAACAAACACCAGAACGTGCAATTAAATTGTTCGTTTTGGTATCGCAATTTATCGACACGGAGGTTACACTCTTTCGTTAGAAGAGAATTGTAAATATGATAGGTTTCGTATTTATGTATTACACAATTAGCAAGTCAATTTGCAATTGTATGACTGTAGAATAATGCAAAGAGCATCCTATTGCTTCAATTAAGGAAGATTAAAGTTTAAAGAATTAATTTACTTTTCAATTGTGGGTCACGGAAGAATTATTTATTTGCTTTCTCCGTTACACGTTACAAAAATTTTCATTATTTCGAAGACTTCTCAAATTGAAAAAATCTTCAAGGTAAAGTTTTCCTGATTGCTTTTCATTACTCGAATTTATCCGTTTACATATTTATTTTATTTTAAAACAAGGACAGAGATACTGTTTATCATTGTAACGTATATTCAAGACATGAACATAAACACAATCTCATCACTAATAATTTTAAATTAAAACAAATATTTTGATCAATAACCTTTAATTAACTAAAAATGTCTTTTGTTTTTTTGTGCCCAGCTTATGCCCGATTTCTTCACTCGTAGTTATCTTGAAGTTAGCTAACATCAGGTTAAATTGACGAAATAACCAATCAAATGATTGATTTATTTTTTTTGTTGTTAAAATAACCAATCAGATGACAACAAAACAAATAAATCAATCATCTGATTGGTTATTTCGTCAATTTAACCTAAAGTTCGCTAACTTGAAGATAACTATGAGTGAAGAAATCGGGCATTAGGGTTTTAGATACAAATTTCATAATATTCGTTTAAAATAACTTTAGTTTTGAAGTCTGTTTTTAAAAAACTGATGATTTTTATTGGTTAGTTTGTTAGTTTAACTAATAGAACTTCACTTAAAATATCATTGTTATGAAACTCTTCAATGATTGAAATTAGCTATTAGAATTGTACAGACCAAAAATTAAGAAAAATTTATACTTGATCTTGAAATTGTACATGCGAAGTGTTTAAAAGAAACCTACTGTTTAACAAGCATTTAGGGGGAATAAGAATAACACTAACTTGCAGTTTTTCAAAATGATATGATAAACTTCGATACATAAGTTTTTCTAAATCTGAAATTCACCTCGACTTAACATAAATAAGTACCTCTATTATATTCAGCCACAGCTGGGGGAGTCAGGCCCCCTGGTCTTTTTCGGCCAGTGTTTTCATTGTATTTTTTCCTTTTTTTTAAACTTGCACTTGTTTGTGGCCATTTATAAAATCACAATAATTTTTAATATACACTATACACCTAAGGGGCCGTTCATAAAATACGTTCGCATACAAGGGGAGGGTCTTGCTGAGTGTGACAAGATGTGACAAGAGGGACGGGGATCTACGGCAATGTGACGTTCGCCGTTGCAATACCAATTATAGATATTTCGGCGCATTTACAGAATCCTTGGACTTCTGATAAATAGAATTATTCTTTATTTGTTCTTTATAAAGATTTTTATTAATTTATTCAAATTTTATTATAAAACTAAATAAATATTTTAATTCTCAAAATTTGTGTACTATTCATTGAAATTTATTATATTCAGGGGGGTCTTAGTTTTGTGACGAAATATTTACAGGGGGTCACAGAACGTGTGACACAGCGTCACAATAGGGGTAGGGATCAAAAAGTTGGTGGTAGCGTGACGTATTTTATGAACGGCCCTAAGGGTAAAAGTGTTATTTCTTATCTAAAATAGGTAAAAGAACCTAGTTGCGCAACTGGATGCATAAATAGCTATTATAGGTACCAAGATAGAAAAACAGCTGCTGTAGTAATAAGATTTTCTTGCAAAACAAAGTACGGAAATAACATTTAAAACAATTGCTGAAAGGATAACTGTTTGGCTGTGGGGGGAACGACGAGGTGTCTTATTGGCATCTTCTATTGGAAGGATAATTTCCAGGTTTTTGAAGGCAAATGAAGACATCTGGGCGGCAGTCAGCCTACGTAAAGTTAATCCCGTTTTGGAGTCACGATTTCACTTTGTTTACCGACAATGCAGCTATTCAAAAGCAGAAAAAGGTAAATGAAGAACCACTTGAAAGGATTTTCATGCATTAAGAAATCATAAAAGTCGTAAAATCCAACACGTTTCCATAAATGCAACAAAGTTTTAAAATATTTCCATATTTCTCTGTCACAAATTATACTCTGAGAAAGCTTTGCATAATAAACAAGTAAAAATAACTCACAAAAGTATAAATAAGTTAAAGTGTATGCTGTATGTAGATACAATTTTCCTTATTTCCACATTTTCCACTAACACGTTTTTTGTGCAGCAACAATCGTTTAAATTTATAAACTTTTGTGGTTCACATTATTTACAGGACTAAACAAAAGCGGAGTCCTTCGAAGTACCTAAGAAACTTAATTTATTGTTGTAAAGTTAAAAGTTAAATAAGCTAAATTATATTTAAATAAACATTAATTACTATAAGTGTGTCGACTTGCAGTTCAAATTATTTAACATTAAAGTGATCTCGTTAAGTAATTCATTACTCTCAATTATTTTAATTAATTTTAATTAGCAAGTTCTTAATTTAATAACCAAAGTAGAAGCGACATTTAAAACACTAAAATTTGATGTAGGTATAAAATTAAAATTATTTCTTTGAACGGAGTAAAAAGTGAAATCGTAAATTTTCAATTTTGGAAAATTAAAAAACCAACGATAAAACGAAATATTGTAGAATATTAATTTAAATTAACTTACGCAATTAATATAATTTATCACTTTTTAAGGAGGTTTAACGATTATTTGATTTTTCGAGTCACTTACCTTTATCAACTATTCATTTTAGTAGCAAAACCGCAACTAATTGTAGTATCCCAGGCAACAATAATCTTAACTCACAACAAAACACCTTTTTTATTGTTACACAATTTTCGATAAATTCGAACCACAGAAACAGTAAAATTTAAGTGTACCTGCACACAATTTTAAAAGAGCCAGTGTTTGAATGCAGGCTCGTCTTGCAACGACTAATATTAACAATATTGAAAGTATGTAGAAAGTCGTAAGGTCGATTCGTGCAGCTTTGTCCTCCAGAGTTTGGTTCTTATGGTAGAGAGAACCTCGGTGTCCATGAACCTCCGTGGTTACTTTACTCTCAGTCGAATGCTTATATTATTGCCTATAATACAAGAAGGAAGTCGACGCTTAATAAAACGGATGGGTTGGGTTTGGGTTGAATACCTTTTTTAAAAATTCTAAAATTGATCTACCTTCATCGATAAACGTCGGCCTATCGAGAAATTTAAACATGTCATCTTATTTAATACGCAACAATTTTTTCTATTCAATTAATTATGCATTATTTTGCGTCTCCGATTATTGCAAATAAATAAATCTTTTACTGCGCCGGCTAAATCAGTGCTTCTCAATCGGGATTGTCTGCGCGAACGAGCAGTTTTGCGCACCCATCCAGAAGCGTCAAATTTCTAGGGGGATTTACCAAGAATAAGGTACCTACCAAATGCAAGGTTTAAGAATTTCACTTGGTTGTTAAAAGAACTATACTGAGAATCTTCAGGACGCTGTTAATAAAAAATTATTTAATCAGATGAAAATGGTTTGTTTTCCCACAGGTTGCATAATTTTGATTAACTTCGGGGATGGTTTACATTGTTATTTTTAAATTGTTCATATTAAAAAATCAATTTCCTACGAAGGGATATGTGGTTTGAATTCTGTAGCATTTCATGTTTAGACTTTCATGTAACTACACACTGAGTCCGATGATGGTCGCACGATACCGAAACACGCCACCCCAATAGATCACGCATACTACCTCTACGACCTCGCATATTTGTCCCGCACGAACCAACAACTTCTTGTGTAGGGTGAGATATTTTAAAAATTTAATTCCCGAGTATTCCTGAACATAGAACCGAGTAGTTCTGAAGAAAAATTTTATGTTTTAACGGAGTAATGTGGAGAGGAGGAAAAAAAGGTCAGAAAGAGAAGGTACCTGAACGAGAGACATTGAAATAGACCCATAAAATTTTGGTTACCGTACTTTTATATTTTTACCTTCCCAGAGATTCTTCACAAACGCTGAGTGTTCCTAACTGAAGAAAACATTTCATATCTTCCAAACCCCCGGTCTCTACGGATTTTCTCTATTTGTTGGTATTACATTTTAAAAACTATTAACTTAAACTTAGCAGCTGGAGGGAATCCAAAATAGTTCAGATAAGCTAGGGTCTGTCCCCCCTCCCCATAGGGAGTCTCACTCATGGGGTATATGTCATCATTTTCAAGAAAACTAAAGCGATACCACAAAACTTCTGCATAATTTTTAAACATTTAATATTCTACCTTCCACTACAGAAGCACTAGGGGCACTTCATACTATAACTATACTGGGAGATATCCATATCCCCCCCCCGGTTCATGTAGTTTTTTTATCATTAATAAATTAAAAATTTCACACAGGAATATTAATAATTAACGAAAATAGGTACACGGTTCAACTGTTCAGTAAAATACTGGAAAACGCTTGGTAAATCGTATTTTCCTGTAGTTGATTGTTTTGATTTTTTGGGAAAATTGTTGCTGGAGATATCTGCTTACAGTAGCTGTGATGACAAAAAGCTTGTTTTTGGCCTCTGTATTGGGTGGTGACAGTTGGTTAACTGGATGTTGATCTAAGGAAACTGTGAGATAATATTCAGCGACGGTTCATCTGGGAAAAAGAAAAGCTTAGCCTCTTTTTAAATTATGAGGTTGCTCTAGATAAACTTCCTCAATGAAATACCACAAGAAAAGAATAGACACAGATATAGCAGTTTAACATGGGCTAACCTGAGGAGGGGCTATGCGTTGTCTTTGGCGGACAATGTTTATTTCCACATTACTTACTATTTCAAAAATTTTCTTCAACTTCGAGGATGTGAAGAAACTCTTAACGGTGAGATCCTAGTGCTGAAGATATGCCGACAGTTGGTTTCCACCCTTCCTTCCTTGGAGTTCTACTTTTCAAATATTATTGCAATACTTAAGCATCACGAAGAGTTCAAACCAGCAGCTTTTGTTTACTTTATAAAAAAATACAGAAAAGACTTAAATCTGAGTTTTTTTGCCTTACCTAAAAATCCAGAAACCAGGAAGTAAAGTGGTAAACTGAACCAGCAGTTTAGCGTGAAGCATACACGAGTCGACTACGAAGCGTAAGCTCGTGGTTCAAACCTTGTTCGTGCTAGATATACTGCTGCGATCAAAAAGTCCAATATCGGTCTGTGGACTATGGGGAAGGCGACGGGAAACCACCCCATGAATTATACTCCCTGGTAAATTCATCTTGGCTTCGGCCAAGTTGAATCGTCAACGTCCGGGAGACCGGATATGGCACATGAAGAAGAAGAAGAAAGTGGTTATAAAACTATAAAGCTGACAATCTACCTTTGTAAGCTACAAGACATACACGAACATAAATTTTGACAGCTGTGCCTGCATTCTTGATCACCAAAAGTTCTTAACAGAAGACAGCACCAAAACATAATGCAAGTTTGTGATGAAAATAGACTGAAAAAAAGAAAACTTTGGGAAGCTTCTGTAATGCCAGTTTTGCCATGAAATGATCTACGTTGTTTAGATTGTAAATGTATTCGACATGAAAATAAACCGAAATCTGCTAGTTCTATCCGAAATCATCAAAATTTCAAAAAAAAATTTTTCTCATTATCACCATGTTGGGAGTACCATCTCTACTTGCAGTTCTATCCATGAACATTAAAAATCCCAGATTAATAATTAATCATCCACAATAAAAATGTAAAATCGTTTATTAAAATACCTACATTAAAATCATTTCGAAAATTCCTGAATTTGTTTCAGTCTGCTCATAAGTAATTCTTCATCCAATGTATGCTTACATAAAAATTGTCCATTTAAAAACATAACTGGAATTTCGTACCTATAAAGCCTTAACCATCTAACATTTTCCTTTTCGAAATATCGATAGTTTCAAATTGGCAACGATCCAAGTATGGCGATAATCTTAATTTGACTTCGTCGCAAAGAGAGCAGGGGTCTTTTGTGAACATAACCAATTTGGGTAACTCGCTTTTGGGAAAATCTTCATTCCTAAACAAAAAACAGAATTTTTAAAACGCAATTACTTTTAATATTATCTACCTAAAACTATTTAGTTCAAATTTTCTAAGCACTTATTTTGAACTAATCAACATTGATTATTTCGGAAACAAGGAATTACCAATCATCCATTCAAAATTTCCAGAAAAGTTCTTTATTTTTCAAAAAGCTCTTTTACTTGTTTGCAGAAATCTAAATTGTCGGAGATTTTCAACCAAACAAGCAGTTGCGCTTATCTCCTCTCAATTATCGGAATACCACTACGCATAATATGTATTACAAAGAAAGGCACGTCCCCCTCCCAAAAAAAGTTTCGAGTATTTTTACGTTTATATCTTCCCACAAAGTAAAACCAAGTTTTAAAAGGTTTGCAGAAACTTAAATATCTCAGCTTCTACCAATTATGTGGCTGAAAGCAATTTGTTCAGAAAAATTATCAACATCTAAAAAATATAATTATTTTCACCTAAATGCAATTCTCGAAGATGACATTCCAACCTTAATTCTTAGCTTTTTTAAAAACCCCAACCTTACAAGGAAATTTTATAAGAGTAGAAGATTTTTAACGACAAAAACAGTGTCGCTTTCAAATTTGATACCTAATCAAGTTGTGAAGAAAAAATTTCATCCTTTTTTGAATAAACAATTGAAAACGATCTAGGACGGTCATGGTGTGTCACTTGAGTGTATCAATTATCAAACCGAGATACACTGTTCGAGCCCGGGCAGAGAAAAAATTTATTCCAAGCTTTTCTCTCGGAAGGAAGTGGCTACCCACCAAAGTAATTAGCTAGAACGCCCCCCCCCTTATAGGAAGGCCACTATACTCAAAATTGAGTTAACGGACTAAGAAGAATTGAAAACCAAAAAAAGAGTTTCATATTTACGCCTCCAGATCTCTCTCTAGGGAAAACTATTCAAAATAGAACAAAATTTCTAATAAACCATTTTGTATAAAGCATAAAATTTTCTATAAAACAGTTTTTATATTTAGTACGAGCCGAGAGATCTGAAAACTTTATACCCTGTAGTAATTCTTCCAATCTTGAAAATATTTTTTCCGAACTATTGGATTTTTGTATTTTGTTGAATATAGAAACTATCTTCAATAGTTTTTTTCTACAAAGACGTTAAGAGAAAAAACGCAGCAAAATTTTGTTTTTTCTTCAAAAAATTTATGAAATTTTTTCCCATAAAGTTGGATTTTTCTTTACACTGCCATTTTCAGTAGTAAACTAGCAAATGGAAGTTGTTGAACAAATTGAATTTTTGGCCGGCCCATTGATGGTGCTTGCAACGAAAATGTCAAATGTTAGGTAGATCTCTCTTCTACACATCCAGACAAGTAACAAAATCAAGTCCTTTATCAAATTTTATTGTTTTGAATGTCATCTACTTCTTTTACGCTAACCCGATTCACTCTGCTTAATTCTATCTTACAACTTCTTGGAGATCCCAATTTCTTTTTTGCTTATAATCTGTTGTAGATAATTAGTGCTGCCATAAATACTCCATAACAAGTGTTTACTGTTACCCCAGTACAAGTGCAATTTCCCAGGAGTTGCAATTCCTCATATTTCCTTATTTAACACTAAAAAATTCCATTTTCGTATGTTACCTAACGTTGTTCGTTTTAGAAAAATAAGAAGAGTGCAAGTCTCAGGAATATGAACCCAAGTAGTTGCCACGTCTTTGCAAAAAGAAATTGGCATACGGACTCTTTCCTTCCAGCAAAAACTTCCCCATAAATCTAGAATTTTTGTGGAATTGATTTCGAGTACCACACTAATTTTAAGGTACATTCTGTGCCTTCTAAAAGATGTTAATTTTGGATTCAGTGACAGAATAAAGTAAAGATAATTGAAAACTTTATTAAAAATATTCCAATTTCATTTGAAGTATAAAAATAAATTCACATAAAACTTAAATGACGTACAACTTACAATCTCTCAATCATAATGGAAGAAGCTCCGCCGCCTCCATTACAAATAGCTGCAACACCTTTCTGACCTGGTTTTAATGAATGCACAAGATGAGTGACCAATCGGGCTCCGGACATTCCAATAGGATGGCCCAAACTGACGGCACCACCATGAACATTAACTTTAGATGCATCTAAATCCAATAATTTTGTGCAAGCTACGGCAACCACGCTGAAGGCCTCGTTGATTTCCCACATAGCAACATCGTCCTTGTTGACTCCGGTTCTTTGCAAAAGCTCTTTGATTGCATTAACAGGAGCAATAGGAAAATCTATGGGATCAATTTCGGCGTCTCGAAAGTCTACTACCCTTGCAAGAGGTTTCAGATTTAATCGACTTGCAGCTTCCACGTTGGTTAAAATTACAGCAGCGGCACCGTCGTTTAATGTGGATGCATTACCTGCAGTTACAGTTCCATTTTCCTTTTGGAAAACTGTGGCTAATTTATCAAACTTATTAAAATCGACCCGGGTGTACTCTTCATCTTTCTGAAACATTTTATCGGGCTGGCCCTTTCGTTGAGGCACAGGCACGGGAACCACTTCGTTGGCAAACAAGTTTGCTTCGTGGGCAGCTGCACTACGTTTGTAACTAGATATTGCGTAATCGTCCTGATCTTTTCGGGTTATCCCTAATTTTTTAGCAGTGTTCTCGCCACAATTGCCCATATGACATTTATAGTAAACATCCGTTAAGCCATCAGCAACTATTCCGTCCAACAGGTTGACACCACCATATGGTGTGTTTCCCCGCTTCATATAATATGGCACATTTGACATCGATTCCATACCGCCAGCTAAGATAACGTCCTGGTGACCGGCTTGTATGCTCTGCGATGCTAACATTATAGACTTCATTCCGGAAGCACAAACTTTGTTAACCTAAAAATGATAATAACAGATACATATTAAAAAATCGGTGGTAAGGTAAAACCAAACCGTTGTGCAGATGGTGGTGTTGGGTAGACCGGCGAATTTGCAGGCTTGGCGTGCGGGGGCTTGACCTGCACCACCCTGGCATACGTGCCCCATATAAACTTCTTTAATTTCATCTTTCGGTATTCCGGCACGTTCGATTGCACCTTGAATTGCGATAGCACCTAATTTAGTTGCTGGTAATGTGGATAAGGAACCAAGAAAGGAACCGATGGGCGTACGAGCCGCAGACACAATCACCACTTCATTTAAATTAATTTTCGAGCTGTAGGTACGTCCCGATTGTGTGAGCAGCTAAAATTTGAAAATCGTCAGATACAGGTTGCAAAAAAGTGAAAAAATCACCTTGACAACGTTGCGAGTATACATCATCGGTTGCTATTTACAAAAAAAGTGAAAGGTGAAACGAAATTATAACAGTTTTAAATGGTTTTAATATTCGAGTGAACTTTGTACGCTTATCTGATTTGCGCACCCCGTGTCCTTGTAGCTATGATAAATTAGTTTGTTTTGTAGTAGAGAAGGGACGACGCGACAACCAATATTTGAATTTATTAATAGTTTTAAAATTATTTACATTAATTATAGCTAACGCAAAAATCTGTAGGTAGATGGCGCCAAATTGTTTACAGTGCAGTTCTAAATCACCGCTTGTATTCAGCTGGAGGTGAGCTGGAGGCAGCAGTACATCGGATGCTTTCGAGATTGCGGAACAGATAAGAATGAAAATTATATCACCCCCCACAAACAGATGTGCGATTTTAATTGCAAGATGTTGCCGCTTTCGCCGCCACTCTGTCTAGATGAGCACCGTAAGACATCACTATGACGATATCATCCGCAAACCCAACTGGTGTGTTTGCCTGGCGGTATTCCATCATATTCTACAGAATAGAACCCTATGGGACTCCACTAGTTATATTCCAGCCGGCTTTCCACTCCTTCAGTGTTTTGTTTGCTGAAATAGCTAGTTAAAATGTTGCCTTTCCTCTCGAAGCCAAACTGGTTTTCCGCTCGAATACCTTTCTCCTCTGTGAGTCTTGGAATGGGTGGTCTACCCAGCTTTCTGGTGATTATCCAGTAGGCCTTGTCCCAGATGTCTCTCTCCACCTCCTGGATGAATTTGTGCCATTTTAACCTATGGATGAATTTTGAGACTTTCTCTTCTTCCTTACTTGACTTTGTAGAAAACAGTGTGGCCGTACAACCAAAAAGTTTTGAGACCCCTGGTCTATAATTTGACCCTTCCTGATATGCAACCTGTTGAACCGTTAAAAGGTAAACAAATTTTGTATAATTTGTTTGGATCATGATTTTGTTACTTTTCGATTAGTATTTGGGGCGGCCGTTCCTATCCGGAAGGCATAATGAGTGTCTACATTTTCAAGTACTTTTCGGGATAAGTTAGTTAAATGTAAATAATGTCGAAAAGAAAGCGTAGTGCAAAAACCACTCCGAATCAATATGGGGAATATTTAAAAGCAATGGAAGAGGACAGTATTTTCCGAAGTGGTGCAACAAATCCTACAGTAGAGCCCAATTATTTTAATAATAAGTGGGAAATTCTGACACAAAAGCTTAATTCCCATGAAGCAGGCCCAGAGCTAACGGCTGCAGAGTGGAAGAAAGTATGCAGATATTTTTGAAAATTATGTAGTATTAATAAGTTGATGCATTTGTAGCGATTTAACGATTGGAAGAATGCAACGAGAGCGAAATATCGAAAATTGGTTGAACTTTCGAAACAGACAGAAGGTGGTTCTGCGACAGAACTAACATTAACCCGTTTTGAAGAGAGGGGATTGAGAGTTTGGGGAAAAGTTGCACTGACAGGGACACCTAAAGTGGATATTTTTAGGGGGCTACAAAACCAACATTCGGTTGAAAACCTGGAGGTAGTTGTACAGAAAAATCCCGATGTAAATGTAGACTTTATGAAAACGGAAGATATATATTCCAATCCGTCTTCATGCGAGCCTTTCCTAGAGGCAATTACCATCGAGCAACCCGAATTGTCTCCTGTTTTAAATTCAGAGCCAGGTGACAGCGTCAGCGATCCCAGTTGCATGACTTCCAATGTGCAGTCATTACCAGTAATACGTGGGGAATTTTTAAATTTATGCAAAGAAAATCCTGACACCGAGAATGCCAACATGATGTTGGAGAAGAAAAAACTTAATTTAGACTATAATAAATTTAAATTTGAAGTTGCCAAATATAAATTTGAAAATCCTGGGTTCGAGTTCGAAATGGAGGAATTTTGTAGTTAAGCCAAATAATAATTATTCTGTAAAATATTGTTGAAAATACAACCCATGTCTACCGTGTAGATATACCTTTATAAAAAATCGTCGGCATTTTTGTACTTTGTTATATATTTTTAGGTAAATTAATTGTTAATTATGTTGTTTAAATTCTTTTATGTATTTTTTATTTATTAAAATTTCAGTACCAGATAACCAACTGGAAGTTCAGGTTTTTCTTGCTTATGCTTGCCTTCTCCAAGAGATATTTATTAGATAAATTAATGAAGTAACCAATCATATTTCTGATTTGTTTGTTTTGTTGCTGTTTGATTGGTTACTTCGTTAATTTATCTAATAGATATTTCTAGGTGAAGAAATCGGTCATTACTGACGTTTGGATGCTATAATACCGTTTATTTTATGTTCTGTGATCTTATGGTTAGTTATATGAATCTAAGAGTGAAAACATCGGCTCATAATATAAAGCTAAAAGTATTAGATTAATTTGTTTTATCAAACAAAATTTATTATTTTGTCCTATGCTGTTGGGTAAATAAATCAGCTGAAAATTTTATGGTACACCACTGTCGCACAAGATAACAGCGCCATCTCCGAAAAATAACGCAACTACTTTAAGTCCTTCACATTTAACAGTGACAAACGTCAAAGTGAAGTTTCTCACGTGTATCCATATGTTATAAGAGTATTTATATTTATTTATTTAGTTAAATAGTGTTTTAAAAAAATGGCAAAAAAACGTGGAAATAAGAAAAACCAAGAGGAGGATGAAGAGGAAAAACCTGCATCGAATAGCGGCGACAAAGAAGCCGTAACCTCAAAATCCTCCAAAGGTAAGAAGGGTAAACGCAACAAAAACGACGATCAGGATGACGATAAAGATTTCGAATTGGACTTGAACGCTGCCGACAGTAACGCCGCCGTTCCCAGTAAGAAATCTCAGAAGAAAAAAAGCAAAAAGAAAGCCGCCGATTCGGACGACGAAGAAGAGGCGGCGAAAGCTAAAAACGTGGAACTCGATTCGGATTGTGAAAGCACTTCAAGTTCGCTCAAATCGAAAAACAATCCCAAGAGTAATAAAAAAACTAAGTCGAAAAGTGGGTCAAAATTCGAGAAGGAGGATTCGGATGTAGAATTGCAAGCAGGTGGTGATGGAGAACCGGAAATAAAACCAGTGACTAAAAAGAACAAGAAAAAAAAGGCTGGAAGAAAGAAGGTGGATGATAGTGAAGACGATTTACCAATGGTCGAAGTCGTCGAGGATGAACCTGAAGAGGAGCCAGTCTTGAGAAAGATCAAGATTAAAACCAGACCTAAAGTAGAGAATAAGGAAGAACCGGAAATTGTAGATGAACCAGTTGATAAAAAGAGAAAGTGGTGAAGAAAATGAAGATGAAGCGGATGATGTTGTCGAGCAAATTGCGGCAGTTACATTGGAAGAGAAGGTTCCCGAGAAAAAATTGACGCACAAAGAAAAAAAGAAATTGAAGCAAAAGGAAGAATATGAGAAACAAATGGAGGCTATGCTGAAAAAGGAGGATCGGGTCATTCGGATTTGGACAGCAATTTTTCGGTGTCTCAAGCTCAACGTTCGGCTGGCCAAATGTCGGCTTTGGAGAACGCTGTTGATATTAAAATAGATAATTTTAGTATTTCTGCTAAAGGTAACGATTTATTCGTAAATGCAAGCTTACTGATTGCACATGGACGTCGTTACGGTCTTGTTGGTCCTAACGGTCATGGTAAAACCACTTTGTTGCGTCATATTCAGCAACGAGCTTTTCTGATTCCACCCAACATAGACATTTTGTATTGCGAGCAGGAAGTGGTGGCTGATGATTTTACTGCAGTCGACTCCGTCATGAAAGCAGACACTAAATTGGTAACTCTACAAGAAGAATGCGCGAAATTGGAAGCTTTGTTCCATGCCGGAGACTTTGATGTGCAAGAACGTCTCAATGAAGTTTATGCAGAACTGAAAGTGCTGAACGCCGATTCGGCGGAACCTCGTGCCCGTCGTATTCTTGCAGGTTTGGGTTTCTCGAAGGAAATGCAAGACAGAGCGACGAAAAACTTTTCCGGTGGTTGGAGAATGAGAGTTTCATTGGCTAGAGCTTTATACGTAGAGCCCACACTCTTATTACTTGACGAACCTACTAATCATTTGGATTTGAATGCCGTAATTTGGTTGGACAATTACTTACAGGTGAGTAATTACGTTTTTTGTAATAATTGTCATCATTACTCTCAAAGAAATAACATTTCTGAATTTTTCCATTTTATAATAATTAAATTTTATTGTTTCAGAATTGGAAAAAAACTTTATTAATCGTTTCTCACGACCAGTCTTTCTTGGATAACGTATGCAACGAAATAATTCACTTGGATCAACAAAAATTGTATTACTACAAAGGCAATTATTCCATGTTTAAGAAAATGTTTGTTCAGAAACGCAAAGAAATGCTGAAAGAATTTGAAAAACAAGAAAAGAGAATTAAAGATTTGAAACAGCACGGATCATCTAAGAAGGTAGCAGAGAAAAAGCAGAAGGAGGCGTTGACACGCAAGCAAGAAAAGAATAGAAAAATGAACAAGCAAGAGGAAGAGAAGGGTGTAACCGAACTTTTAAAGAAACCACGGGATTACATCGTCAAATTTTCTTTCCCCGACCCCCCGCCTCTACAGCCACCCATTTTAGGATTACACAATGTCACGTTTTCTTATCCAGACCAGAAACCCTTATTTGTAGGCACAGATTTTGGTATCGACTTGAACAGCCGAGTCGCCATTGTTGGACCCAATGGCGTGGGAAAATCAACGTTCCTCAAATTACTCACCAACGATTTGCAGCCACAGCAAGGGGAAATGCGAAAAAATTATCGTCTTCATATTGGCAGATTTGATCAACATTCGGGAGAACATTTAACTGCAGAAGAAACTCCAGCCGAATATTTGATGCGTTTATTTGATTTACCTTACGAAAAAGCGCGCAAAGAACTTGGAACCTTTGGACTTTCCAGTCATGCACATACAATAAGAATGAAAGATTTGTCTGGTGGACAAAAAGCGAGAGTTGCCTTAGCCGAACTTTGTGGAACTGCTCCAGATGTTGTCATTTTGGACGAACCTACAAATAATTTAGACATTGAATCGATTGATGCGTTAGCCGATGCTATTAATGATTATAAAGGTGGAGTTATAATCGTGTCTCACGATGAAAGACTTATAAGAGATACCAATTGTACTTTATTTATTATCGAAAATCAAGGCATCTCCGAATTAGATGGAGATTTTGATGATTATAGGAAGGAATTGTTGGAAAGTTTAGGCGAAGTCATTACTAATCCAAGCATAGCTGCAAATGCTGCTGTAGCTCAATGAATTAATTGTGTCAAGACATTTAATAAATTATTTTTATGATGTGTTTTGTTTGTCTTAATTCATTCGTTCTGAAAGTATACATCTAATTTTATTGTGTTGGTTACTGACCTTTTGCTCCTAATTGACATGGTGATCTAATTAATACGAGATGAAGAAGTGGCTTCCAATAAAACTGGTAATAATTAACATATTCGTAAATTAAGCAGTAGTGGTTTTTCAGCCTGGCCTATTCAATATTAGGCCACAAATAATTTTTATTATAAAATTTGTAGTTTTTATTATTTCTAGACCACACTCAAATATATGAAACAGTGGCTCTGTATTGCTATATCGAAGAGTAGTCACCCCTTTCTTCACTAAAAACTAGTAGTCATGTTCGCCAACATTATAGTGCAAGAGATAACTTACATTTACTTTTACCACGTGTTCGTTTCCGAAGTAGTCAGTCGAAATAACTTGTATGTGAGAAAAAGGAAAAACATCAATTTAAGGCAACAATACTATTGGTGATTTATTGTTAAAAAAAAAAAAATAATGTAAAAAAATTTAAATTGAAAACAAAACATAAAAATAAAATAAGTACAAATAAACAAAAACAATACGAACAAATTGAAAATACAGATAACCTGCTTTATCAAAACTTGATATTATATTAGAAACAATTATTTTTCTTGTAATTTCATTTTCTATTGAAACTAGTGATAACGCTGATAATCTTTGTTGTCCCATGGTTTTTCTTAAAAAGGTTTTTCGTTAATTTTAATTTTGAAAAGCGATCATTCTGCCGAAGTCACCAGAACAGAATATTTAAGAAAATATAACATGTAGTTAGAATTTCATTAATCCTTTATCCGAAGAAAAATTTTTAATTTAAAATAATTTTGTTATGGCATTAATTTTTGAGATATCATTTCTAAAACGATAGGGAACATGCATGAATAAAAAAATTAAGTTAAAACAGTATTTTCCGATTAATCTAATATATTAAATGTCAAATCAATAAAAATAACTTCTATTTATTGTATTTTGTTATAAATAATCGATTTTAAAATTCAACATTGGTTTGATGTCATACGGCTCTATAATGCGCTTACATTTCGGAACAATACAAACTTATAGCTCGTCTTCTTGTTGGTTTCCATGATAATAACAGCTTTTAACACTAACAAACTTCAACTTTCTAGCATAAAACAACTAACCACGTTTTAAGTTACTAAGGTTACTAAGCCGTGTGACGTCACTAGCAAATAGCAACTTGCGGTCGTTTCTTTCTATTCAAATTGATAGATTTTTACATATTTTTAAATTATTATCGAAATGAAATAATATGAATCAGTATCTTTAGATATTTTTGATCTTTTCCTATTGGGATAAAAATGTATCCGAAATATCTTCCAAATATTTTTATGAGTTCTGACTGATCTCGTACAGTTCATCAGAAGCACGACACAAGACATAAAAGACGATAGAGATAAAATACGAAGATTTTTATATATTTCATTTAGTCTAGAACTGCAATTTTTTAATCGAACTATAATAATATCAAGCGTTTTAAAAAATACATTTATTTTGAACCAGTCCTCTGTCGACTGCATTTCAAAATGATTATGATTTTCATTAAAATAATCTTTTTGGCCTAGAAATTATTTTTCTCACAAAAACTGGTGTGCTTCATTTTTCGTTAAATTAAAATCGTACCAAATTTTTTTAATGTTTTGAATAAATGTATCGAATATTTTTAATGCATGCTCGATAATTTGATGTTTGTTTTGCAAAAGTTTAGATGCAGCATCAATATTTTTTAAAATTTTTGTTTTAAGATCAATTAAAAAAACCAACTCAAACTTTTCTAACTGACTTTTTAATGATTGAGCTTCACCGATTTCAATTTTATTACTCAATGTCAATATAATTTTTACGATTGCTTTTAAGATATCCGTATATGTAAACCGAAAAACCTTAAGTGCAACATGTCTTGACGACCATCAGGTGGGTATCAATTTTTTTAATGTAATTTTCCTTTCTGATATTATGGTAAACATTTTTCGAATCGTGGACTCAAAAGTTCATGGTCGATGGTTTCGTTTAACCTCCATCTATCAAAAATAGCACAGGACTCCTTATGACTAGTTTTTTTCTCGTGTTTATTAACTGCTTGATTAAGATGTACCCAGTTATTAAAACCATTAGCCGTGGTATCTTTAACTTGAGAAAACAACCACCAAGGTTGACAATGACATTTATTTAGAATGGTAGAATAGCACAGCCACAAAAGTTCCGTTTTTAATCCCAATTTATTGATTTTAGTGTAAAAACAAGTTCATTTTGTTTATCTAGGAGCATATCGCCTTCGTTAACTTGATTTTTTAAAAACTGATAAGTGGAAAATTTAATTTCCGAATAGATTGTGATACATGTGTCCAGTCACGTTTCTTTCAATAAAAATTCAGCCGTTATCACCTGTTCTCTACAAATAATCTAAATTACACACATCACTTGAGTGCGAACGTTTTATTATATTAAACAAAAAGCCACCTTATAGTTTCTGCCGATTTGCTATAAATTACTTAAAAAAATATCCTACTGGTTTACAAATAAAACACAAGTAGATTTTCGAGGTTTCGATTTATGGATAGCAATTCAAAATTTTTCAAATTATAGAATTCACATTGTCCGTTATATTAAATAATGTATTAATCTTACAATTGCGATATATGTAATTTACAAACTTCTGTACTTTACAAAATATAAAAATTAAGCTAAACGTCGTATAATTAAGGAAATAGTAGAAGTTTACATACTTTTTATAGCACACATAAATGTAAAAAGTTGTCAGGATAACTTAAATGTTCAGACATCCATTGCAAAGGTGTGTCAAGTGGGGGTAGCATTCCTTGTGTACGAATTTTCGCTATAAAAAATAACCAATTAGTAAAATCGAATTAAGATAAACAAGAATTTATTTTATAACATTTTTTACTAGTAGATACACTAATGTTCGGTTTCACCAAGGCAGGTTAAAATTTAATCTTTAATTACCTTTATAATCTTTAATATTGCAATATTTAAATAACAGTCACTCTTTCTAATCACGTTAGTTATTTATGTAGGTAAACAAGAGATGCTCATTTGATACCAACTAAACATTTGATCAAAATATATTTAACACTCAGGGCCAGCCCGACAACAATCAATTAACCAATTAGTACTACTGGTTGGAAGGTTACAGAGACAAAAATTTTGTACTAATTTTTATTATTATGTAATTTCAGATTGTCGAATTCAATGATAGCTACCAATATGATCTAAAATACTTTTTCAAATAATAAATAACGCTGAAGAGTATTTAAATAATAAATTTGAAAACTTTTCTATTTTCAAAAGTTCAGCTAGGATTTGGTGAGGGTTATCTTAGTCAACTCTTTCTAAATCCACCTCTCTGTATGTACAATCTTCCCCAAACCTAGCTTTTTAAATTAAATTTACATTGAAATGACTCTCTACCTCAAACAGTTTAACATGACAAATGACAATTCGACTTAGAAGTCGACTGGAATAGAAAATAATAATTTGAAAATCTCAAGTCAGGGTAACTCTAATTTTATTTCAAAACTCACCATTTTCTTTATCTGGTAAAACTTCCTGTAGAAAATCGTGTAACGTTTTTAGACGTCCATCATCTGCTGTTGGCTTAACTAATTTTTGTCTATAACCATCTTCCATGTATAAACGAAAAGGAATGTGTTTGAAATACTCTTGATCATTGCACGAATCCATAAGTTTCCTATTTACCGACCAAAACTGATCAAACTTATCTGTAAGGAATGGTACAAAAATTTCATTTAAACAAATTTTAAAATTACTACTACCATTTTGTAAACCAATCCATAACTGATTGTGATCCTTCTTCTGCATCCCACTCATGACGTGGCTTCTATGTTTTAAAAAATCTGCTTCCTTGATGCAGGACATAAAGTACGACTCGATAGTTTCTTTGTTATTAAATCGAAATATTTGACTTTCTGGAAACTTATCAAAATGTACGGTTATATTCCAGGGCAAGTCAAATTCTTCACCACAGTGTAAGTCATAAATTACACCGATAGGAAAGTGCCACTTGATTGGTTCACCGTCACATGCCAACCACATCTCCTGGTCTTGCTTTTCCATGTCGATATACCGATTAAAATGCTTTCTAACCTAACAAATATAATAGTTTAAGCATTCAAAAGTAGTTAACCGCAGTACCTTATCAATGACCAAAGGAAAGTAACTAAGTCGAGGCACCATCAGAAAGAACGGTTCCGGTTGTTGTAAATTGAGAACTTCGCTTTCGTTCAAACTGAAACACACGGGTAACTTTCCTTCCCATATTTCCCTCAATATTTCTCTGTCGTTAGCCATGTATTTCGTTTCTGTATCAAATAGTAACCACACACACACACACACTTTTTGTCAACAACTAAAATTTAAGGTTATGTTCAGAAACAATAAACTAAGGTCTCCACCACACTGCCGCCTATTTCATTGTATAGGATGTTCTTAAAATATGAGGACAAAGTTTTACAGGATGTAAGCAAATGTCTTAACTTTGGGCTCCAAAAAAACTGAATCCGATACTAAACGCAACACTGCGGAAATGGCAGGGGACCTGCTTATATTTTTATATCTTCGATCTCCAGGTACCCCACCACACAATTTTGACCCAAATAAGTGGGCAACAAAGTTCAAATTATAAATAAAGTATAAAAACTACCTTCTCAAAATAGTTCTCGCTGTATCGCGTTACGTTGGTCCGTAGATATTTAAATTTGGATTTTTATGTGTCCACTGCTGTATAGCAGGAACTACGCGGAAACTTTTAAATTTAAATATTTTTGACAGTTTACTAATTTTAACCTCAAAATGATCGAAAATAAGTTTCTAAATTTAGTTTATCTTTATTGAATGAAAATATGAAGCCCCTGGAAGTGTTCGCGTTATGTTTAACTATCAGATTGTTGTCTGTTTTTTTAGTACAAACTTGGTTCGTTGCTGATGAATATTGGCAATCCCTCGAAGTAGCCCACAATTTTGTGTTCGGATATGGATACTTAACATGGGAATGGATTTCCGGAATTAGAAGTTACATTTATCCACTAATCATTGGACTTTTGTACAAAATTTTGTATTTCTGTCGTTTAGATTACGTCGAAGCATTGGTAAACACGATAATTGTAATTCTAACAAAAAGTTAATCAAATTTACTCTAGATTTATGGTCCCCGAATTTTGCAAGCAATCCTAAGTGCTTACTCGGACTTTTGCTTCTTTAAATGGTCGGGAGGTCAAAAGTGGTCAATTTTTTGCATTGCAACTTCGTGGTTTTGGTTTTATATCGGATCTCGGACGCTAATTAACAGTTTGGAGGTATCCTTAACCACCATAGCTTTGTCTCGTTTTCCCTGGCAGGGTAAAAGTAATGGTAAGTGTTTTAATCAAAACTCGAAAAAGATTTTCTTACTTTTCTTTTAGTTAATTGCAATTTTGAGTGGCTTGTGATTTTACTTTGCTTGATTCGTCCAACTGCAGCAATACCATGGCTACCACTGTGTTTTTACCAATTGGCTATTACTCCAAAACCTGCCACACTTATACGAAAGTATTTAGAAATCGGGTACCTACTTGAAGTTTTTATAAAACAAGATGATGAAACTAACACAAACATTTTAGATCCGGATTGCTTGCTCTCTCCGTTCTTGTTGATTCATTTGCTCATGGAAAATTTGTAGTTACAAGTTATGAATTTTTAAAAGCTAACATTTTCAACGATGTTGGTAAATTTTATGGAATTAATCCTTGGCATTGGTACTTATCGACTGGACTTCCTACAATTATGGGAATTTTTCTTGTTCCATTTGTGTTGGCATTTGTTGATATTATTCGGCACAGAAGCATGTATCGAAATGAATTAGCACTTCTTAATTCCATCTTTTTCACACTTTTCATATACAGGTAATAGTTTAATATTTTCTTTTTACTTACTAACGCAAAAATGCTATTAGCACTGCAGATGCAGTTGCGATCTCTGATCTTAAACACAACTAACATTTTAAATTTGCAGTTTGTTAGCTCACAAAGAGTTTCGATTCATTTCATCCCTCTTGCCCATTGTACTGAAGCTGTCGTGCAATTATTTATCCAATTGGAGTCGTAAAACAAATAAGTAAGCATTTTTTTAAATTATTGAAATACTTTTTATATTCACAAATTTAGGTACTTGGTGTGGTTAGTTGCCAGTATTATTCTGCTAGGAAATGTAATTCCTGCGTTTTATTTTTCATGACGCACCAACGTGGCGTTCTGGACGTTATGGTTCCATTACGGAAAATTGCTCAAGAAAACCCACAGAATACATCTATTTTATTTTTAACCCCGTGTCATTCGACACCCTTCTACAGGTGAGACACTTTATATTTAGAAGGAAAAATGTTTTATTGAGGTTTTCAGTCACTTGCATGTTAACGTCACCATGGAGTTTCTTACGTGCGAACCAGATTCAAGTGGACGTAATGCCGGTTATTTAGACGAAGCTGCTAAATTTTACAATAATGCAGATGCTTGGTTGAAAGAATATTTTTCGCCAAGTAATAGAACATTGCCGTCTCATATAGTGATATTTGATCATTTGAAAGCTCTTGACATATTGAGAAGGTAAGATTAAAAGTAGCACATTTAATTATTATAATGATTATTGTTGTAGGTACCATCCTATTAGTACAATTTTTCATACACACATTGTATCAGATAAACGAGTGACTGAATTTGTTGTACTTTATGAGAAGTTACAAATAAAGTGAAAAGTTTTTACTTCTTTAATTTTTTCGTATATATTTATTGCAATGTTCACCACCATGTTTTATTTATTAATGATATTACACAAGGTAGGTTTAGACCCCAAGATCGACAAAGTCTGAAATTATTAGGGCTAGAAAAGAATTACAGTAGAACCTCGATTATCCGAGCCGACAGGGACCGTGCTCTGCACGGATAATTGAAAAACACGGATAATAATAATTGACGTTTTTTGTTAAATTATTACAAAAAAATACACTAAACAGCTTTGTATGTAATCCAAGTGCAGCTCTGAAGTAAGCATAAATTCTATACATTTGATTTCACATAGTATACTACTAAAGCTGTGAATGTCCACGGATAAACTGCTGGCGCTGCACAGATAAGCCGCTGCACGCATAATAATCTGCCGGTAATCGATGTATAATGCGCTCACGGATAATGCGCGCACGGATAATCGGGGTTCTACTGTACTTTCATTACTAAAAGTTACTTTTGTTTTAAACAATTGTTGAAAACATAATTAAAATGAGTTTTAAGGGTGAAACATAAATAGTTTACTAAAAAGATTTAGAACTTCGGAGATAAGGTAAAACTCACTGAAAACTTTTTGATATTTTTATAGAATCTCTGTAGCAAACTATATAAATCTACAAATTTCTTATGCAGGGTTGCTAAGTATTTTCAGAGTTATACAGTGTGAAAAATTCTTCAGTACTAATTTCTAGAAAACATCTTATTGTTAGAGGTAAAACTCTGTAAGTACTTTTCCTTACTTTATATTTAATCCAAAGTTTAAATCGGGAGATTTTAACGGACGATCTCTTCATATTTTTTACTAATGCCTGTTTTTGTATTTAATTTTAAGTAATTTTTCCCTAATAGGGCATTATTTAAAAAATATAATAATGAAGGGTTTTAGTTATTTGCACTGAGTAATTTATGAGAGATAAAACTAACAATTTTCCCATTTGTACTTTTTTTATGCTTGTCGGATAAGGGAAAATGTTAAAAAGGACTCCACCACTTCGTGCTGGATGGTAGTGTGGGGCTCTACCACTAAAAACCCCCTCCTGGATTGCAGCGGGATTCACCCTGCGATATTACTTCCGCTACAATCAGCCATCGGGTTTCATTGGCCTTCGGCTCTTGCAGGAATTTTTTCTTCTCAGTCTTCTCGTAGTTCTTCGGCGTGTTTCGTTTTCAAGATAACTGTGAGCGTTTCTGAAACTCTTTCTCAATTCTCTTCGGATAGGAGCATTTGGAGAACCAAGTGGTTTAGAGTCATAATGTTGTATTTCGTTCTGATCTGTGCCCATCTCGGGCATTCAAAAATGGCTCCTTTTTACAATAGCAACCCTCCTATTGAAACGGTGCAAATATGTATTGTATAGGTTTGTCGCACAGTTTTGTACCATCCTAGCCGTGACCAACAATGACAAGTCATTGGCGAATCCACCCCTTTGAAAGATTTAATTTTTAAGTATCTTCCAATTTATGTTAACTAAAATAAAGCGATTTCCCAAATCTTGAAATTTTTAGAACAATTTATTTGCGGTTCACCTCCTGAAACCCACCTCCCCTCCAGATTTAATTATTTTTTTAATAGAGGTTAAATTAAATTAAGCAGATTTCCTAATTTGTACAATTTATTTTTAATTAAATCCCTTAAGCTCACCCCTCTTCAAGATTTAATTTTTCAACAAATTTATTGTGTTTTTTTAATTTCTTGAAGAAAAAATAGAAGGAGGTCCAAAAACAAAATCTTGCACATGACACACTAAAAACTAGTTACGACACTTGTTTTTTGCTTAATAATTCATTTGTTTTTTGTTCAACAATTCGGTTATCTTTGATTCAACAATTCAACTGTTTCTTTCGCAATTGAACAGGTTTTTCTACTATTGGACAGTTTTTAAAAATTCAACTGTTTTATGAAAAGAGTTAATATTAAAATACTAAAAGTGCAACTGTTTTATTCAATAATTCAACTGGTTTTTCAACAATTCAATTGTTTTACACAAAAAAGTTACTATTTTGTTCAAAAATATAACTGTTTTATTTAATAATTCAACTATTTTTGATATAATCTTTGATTTTTGTTGACCAAATTTCGAAAACTCACAGAAAATTGTCAATTTTAATTAGGGAAAACCTGAAAAAGTTAGGGAATTTGTTTTGGAAAATCGGACACTAAATGCAAAAATTATCTAATTTTATTAAAATTATAAAATAAACTTTTTTTCATTCTTTGCAGAAGAGAAATAAAGCTTTTCGAGTTATTCTTTGGTTACTTTTGCCAGGAAAAAATCTTTACTTTAAATGTAGCATAATAAAATTAATTTTATTAATCTAAGGTGGGTTAGAGCCGATTCCTAGGCAACGGTGTTGGAAAGGTTTCATTTTATGGTTTGAAAATTTTAGAAAAAATTCTAATTTTTTAAATTTGAAAATGATTATTTCGAAAACTTACTTTTTGAAGGTAGACTTTTCCTATAAATCGCTAGAAAATATTTATCTTACGAACACCTGGACGAATTTAGTTTATTTTGATATTCAAATATCTGAAAGAACGCAAGGAACATAAAAAAGCTATTGTTTTTATTATATATTTATATATAATTTATAATTAATATATAATTTATTTTGAAATATCTACTTTATACAAACTTTTGTCTAAAAACAAGATATTTCGACATAATAAACGTATTTTTTTAAATTAAATACTTATATAAAATGGCTTATTGTGCTCATCGTGTTGTGTTATATTATGTTTTGAGAATTATGAGTAAATCCGTCAAGCCGTTTTTAAGGATGAGTACTTTCCAGTGAAAACCCAGCTTTATCTTGCTTGTACTGTTCGTTAGACCATCAATCAATCGCATCAATGTAAGGGCGAAAAAATGTACTTTTACACTTTAGGTCATAAAAGTGCCACTTTTCGCCCGCTTATTAGAATCGAAAAGTGTTTTTAGATTTATGCATTCTTTCTATGAATGAATTTAAACATGAGAAAGTTTATCTTCAGTGTAAAATTACCACAATGCCGTATATTATTGCTATGATTTCACTATTATTGATTGGTATAAGTGATATGATAATATGCAACAAAAATTTTACTGTTTTGATAAACAAATTGTAATTTTATGCGTAATAATAAACAAAGCATAGTAAATAATCACAACTTTCCATTAAATATTCATACCTTCTATAATAATTTTTACGATGTATTTCCGATAAATTAAATTTTTAATAGTAAAAGTTAATGGTTTTATTGATAGTTTTGTAATAATTATTTATTATGGGCAATAATAAATTGTAACATGAAAAATGTAAAAAAAGCAATTTATTTCAATAATTTATAATTTAATTAAGCATGACTTTTTTAATCAAAAAAGAAAATTGGAAATTAATTGATTTTCTATTATGATTTTTCCATATTCAAGTAGCAAGATGGAGAGCCTTGATGAAACTATTGTGGTGGACCAAAAGAATGCTAATTATCATGAAATCTATAAAGATGATTGTAGTCAAAAATTAAGTCCCTAAGGAGCAGGTGTCCCTAAGGATCCATCGTTGGGTAAATTCCATTTATTATCCAATATTTTCAAACCTTTCAGACATTAATCTCGCAGTCTTTACGGAAGCTGCACTGCTAAAATATTTATTACTTATAATTATTTAAAATATTTAAATTAGTGGCTTGGTAGGTTGCCAATCATTAATTATTATAAAACTTGTTTCACAATTTTGTGATTTTTAAAAAACTCAAAATTGAAAACCAATAAAATAAATTACTGATTAAATTAGACTGATACACATTTTTAGTGTAATTAATTTTTAAATTATCTCATTAACGTGTAAATCGCGTTTACGTTTATGGTCACGGTTCTTCCTCATGGTCAATATTTTTCGATAATAAAATAAAATAATTTTAAAAGATTAGAAATTTAGCCATGAGCGTGATACAAAGTTTTGTTTGTGACCGAACCTTGGAAAAACTTTCAGCAAGGTTTTAGAAATTAATTTATTAAAATAGAAATAATTACCCACGGTAAATTACTGATAGAAAATTACGCGGGTTTGGTATTTTTAATTTTTCATCCAACTAACCGTGATATGGTAAATGGTAAAAGCAACAGGTTTTTCCAAAGGATATAAATTAATATAAAGGTACCTGATGTTTTTCTAAACTTAACGACTTTTCTTTTCTATGTATAATTTTAAATTAAAAAAATTTTGACGTAATGTCGGAAGACCTAGGAAAAGATGGAGAGGCCAATAATGATTGATGGTGACGTAACGGGCATTCTTACAGAAGAAGAAGAAGAAGAAATTACAAAAATATAAACCATTTTTGCCGAACATTGTTTCTTTCTCTGCCAAGTACTCTCTTTAAGTTAAACCATTAATGATTTTATTTGGACATTTTAGAGATACGGTGCAGTTCTTGCCGGCACGTCATATTGCTGTACTTTTACAGCACATCAAGCTAATTTACATCCCTTTGACATCCCTAAGGTTTTGCAACCAAACAAGAGAATGGTGATCTGTGATTAACTTTAGATTGTTGACCCCCTCGATATGTTGGTTTTTGTGTGGTATTCTTAAATTAGAGCTGTCACTAACTTTTTCTTTCTGCATTCTGCTTATTCAAATTTTTTATTGTTTTTTTTAAATAAATCTATAATCAGGGTAGTCAGAGATGAAAGCTCTGTAGGCTTTTGACTTGATCCAGATCTACATGAAGACGAAATTTATACTTTTTAGTTTATATTCAGGAGCAACATTCTCAATAAATTTCAAATTATTTTTTAATGTTTTTGAGTATTCAGGTTCAGGTAGAATGCAATGAAACATATTCGTATTTTGAAATATCAAAAATAAATGAACCGCCATTTGTGCAAGTGCAAATATTTAAAATTAAACAATAATTGTTGTAAAAACATTTACATAACATATACTCAATAATTTAATAAGTTAATACGTTATTGGATTATTTAAATTAATAAAAAGCGTATTAACAATTACTAGTAATAAATAATAATTATTGCAAAAAATTCATACATTTATAATATTTATTTTGTTTTTTTTTTAATGCAAAATTGGTGTTGTGTATTTATAAAATTAATAATACTTAATAATTCCTAACCCACTGGCTGTGGCTTGCTTGGTTGAGTAAAAGATCGGAAATTTGGGAGGGGAATATGAATTTCTTATATAATACGGATATTACATATAAAATTTTATTTCAATTTTCACAAAAACAAAAAACTCTTTTTTTGCGTTAGTTTCATAAAAACCATTTTCTTTTTATTGTTCTGAACATTATGATTGAGTTTGAAATTGTGAATGGGTTTCTGAAAAAGTGAAAAACGTAATTTGATAATTGTCCCCTATTTTTGAAAACTGTTTCGAATGCATTCTTAAATTTTCAGTTAGATATTACAAATCAATTCGAAAAATATTAAATAAAGTAATTCGAGCTCCTATTTTTAAAGAGTTAATAAAAAATTTAATTTTTTAACAATTGGGGCTAAATGATAAATCAACTTCACGTAGGCCAGGAAATGTCGATTGTAGAGATTTTCGTAAATTTTAAGACAGACAGACAGGTATATTTTAGCATTGTAAATGAAAATTCTTGTATTTATCATAGTTTTAATTATACAATACATAGTACATATTTGCTGTTAACCTCTATACCCCCAATTACATTAGACACAATAACATGTTGCTCAAAATTTGAGATTTAAAATAATAAAATTTTCCTTTGACCCAATTAAGAAATTATCTTACATTGCATAATAAATTAGGCATTTTAAAAAAAATGTTTGCTTATTAAATAATTTGTTTTAATCAATTCTATTATCACGTGTTTGTTGTTTAGGAATATTTTTTGATTACTTATTTATTATGAAGCAATGTTTCTAGATTTGAGATAATCAGACTTGAGTTTTTGTAATCCGAATAACTTGTTTTTTATTAAATTATATAAAATACGATTGACGAAAATTGTAACGGTGCACCCACTGAAACGAGTTTTATATTCTGGGGTCAATAAGATTTTTATTGATTTAAAAAAAAACGATTGGAAATAACTGCTTATGGTTTAAAATTAAAAGTGTTTCGAAGTAACTAACATTTTGAAAATAATATGTAGTACATACGTAGGTATAACATGAAGAAAATTCAGTTTTATTTAATTTAAATAAAAATTTATTGGTCATAAATTTCCAAATATTGCAGATTTGAAATAAAGAATTAATTAACAGCAGTGTATTAATTTAATATTAATTTCACAGGTTAACAATATATAATTTATTAATTTTATTAATATATTAAATTTAATAAGTCATACCTATCAAATTTTGGTAATCTTCCCGCATTCTGTGATATTGAATTAAACAAAATTTCGTAAGCATATTTAAGTAGTTACTACCAAAAGTTGCAAAGCAAGTTCTTTGGATTCATCGAGTTCTGTACAGGTCAAGTTCAAAGATTACCATTTTTTCAATTAAAATTCTGGAAGCAATGTTTTCGTAAACACGCAAGGTTTAAAAAATGTACAAACTATGAATAAATATTGGATAACTTGAAGTTGGTTTGTAGATTATGACCTAAAAGTATACGAAATAGTCACTTCTAGTCGGTTTAGCTTAGTTACTAGCTCTTTATTCCGGAAATTTTAATTAAGCCCATGTCAGATTCTAGATATTGGGGAATATTTCATAATTCTAACCCCCCAGCCCCCGTCGGTCTTTAAAGATGTCAAAAATCTACGGCAAACAAAAGTACGCATTTTTGATTGTTCACTATTTCTCCAAAGAGAGACCGAACCACAACAAATGCAAATGCGACAGCAAGCTAATGCCACAGCCAACTCATTGCGAGTCGCTTTTGAAATAACTCAACGAGGAAGATGTACAAACCAGGCAGGAGAACGAAATCCTCACACGAATACAAGCACGACAACAAGGTTTTCTTCGCATCTACGATTGGATCGTTCACTTATTACCAATAAAAAATGTTTTCCTTATAAAAACCGTTATAGTTACCGATTGTTGAAATTTGAATTATCATGAGTTTTTTTGTAAATTGCTTAGGTCAAAAATCGTCTTTCTTTCTCCATTCTGTAAAGATTTACCTTTTCGTGCCCATCAATCTTCAAAATTCACTCTTTTAGTACCTCTGAACCATGTCATTGCTGTTCTTTTCGATTTCTTAACGTTACATTTATCTCCATTTTTATGTTTTTCCCAATTTTGTGTTTGAGATCCATGTTTGTGCTTCCAGCATAGTTTGGTCTTTTTTGGATCATTTATTTGTACGAAAAAGTACCTACCAGATAATTGAATATTTGAGACAAATTTATTGTCCTTTTACTCTTTTCTTCTTTGTTCCCAACTCACCAGCTTACTGATTCTAATCAAAACCTGTAAATTGCTATCCGAATCAAATAGAATGCTTCAGTCAAGGATTCTCCGAGTAGCGATTTCAAGGAGACTCGTCGAAATTGACTTGTAAGCAAACATCTACCAAAGTGGTTTTACTTGGCACGCGTAGCCTGGAGGTTTTTGAAACATCTTCAAACTGAAATTGTTTTGAAATCGCTAAAAATAGAAAACTTTACCGGAGCAAAATAATTCTCGAGAAATCAAAACGCATGTTTACAGCCTTTCAAAACAAGATTTTCCAGAAATTCTCTCATTTCCTTTACGTTTGTCATCATCTCCAAAACGTACTCTTTCTGGAACTGTAAACACTTCTAATCAACTTTTTGTAATTTAGTTTATCGGCGATTCCTCGTAAACAAAGCAAACAACAATCAGACACCTTCAAACCTTGAATTTATAACCAATTAAACCATAGTAAACTGTAAAACAATTTTTCCATTATTATGTAATGTTTTTTTTTCCAATAGGTTTTTCCAGCGGGGCGGTCGATTATTTACAATTCAATAAAAATAGAAATTAAGAACGTGTTTGCAATAACGTTATTTTTTTACAAATTGCTAGATAACCTCCTTATAAAGCGACTCATCCAATGTTAACATTCGAAGGCCATCAAAGGTTTGCTCTGTGCAAGTTGCTCCGACGAAGCTCAGTTTCTTTTCGGTGCCAGCGTTTAAAGGTTGACACAAATAGTACCTACTTAATTAAATAATATGTAAGTGCTAATTAACTACACGCATTATACACATGCAATTAAATTTTTATAAAGTTGACTTACATTTTTTAAATGCATTAGTTTTTTTAATGTTATAATTATTATCAAACGCGCTCCACTTTCACTTAGTTAACAGTTCATCGAAATTTGCTTAATATTTAATTAATTACAATAAATTAATATAAAAATGTTTATTTGTGCAAATTTTTACAATTACGTATTATTTAAAAATAATTAACTATATTTACATTTTAGATTAACTATGAAGTTGTTCTTACTTGTTGCTTTGGGGGTGGTTGCAACCCTCGCCGATGACGCTCAGTTGTTGAAGGATTTTACCGATGGAAATGTCAAATTCACAGCTAACGTATACAAGGTAAGAATTTTTTAAATAATTTAAATTTATTTTCTTGTGATAAAGCTGGAGGGACGTTAAATATCAAATTTTAAAGTTTTCAAATCGCAAATTGTTCCCCTAATTAAATCGTCGATGGGTGCAACAAATATCCTGAAATTGTATTCGGTGTAATCCAATTTCGAAATCAAAAAATTCGACATTCTATCCGAAATAACCCAAAGATTTCGATTTCTATCCACCTTCACGTCCGAAGGAAATATCAAACCCTGATCATCCCTGGCAATAATTCCTAGATTTTTGGTATTGTAGGGCAAAATTGAATTCCAACAACCCACCGCATTGCGGTCAATCAAATTGAAAAATTCTATCCCATACGAATCCATTACTTTAGACGTGACGTGCGATCGTGGACCCCGATTATTGAGTACCATGAAATCGTGGTAGCTGTCGTCAACTCGACTGCTGTTGCGTAAAATTTTTGTCGACACAGCAAATTCCCGTTACTAGCCAACGGACTAAAGAATAAAATTTTGTTGCCGTCCAAGAGGGTGGGCGAAAGAGTGATTCCGAAAATTCCTTCCTCGCCCCATTGGAAATTTAAACCGTCGATGGTAAAATCACCGGCCAAAGGATCCGGCATAAAGTAGCTGTGTGCAAACCTCCACGATTTGTTTTCTTTTAACGAGTAGACGATCAAACCGTAACCCAATTCGTCGCTCAAATACGCGTAAGCATCGTCGCACGTCTTGCCAAGATCGACGGCGATATTTGCGATGAAAGTGTTTGCGTTTGTATCTTCTGGCCGTAAGACATAACGATGCATGCGAATGTTGGTGCGCAAATCAAAAATGTTGATGGCGTAAGGACATGGGTTTGTCGTAGTGTTTCCGATACCATAGGTTCCTGTGTCCAATACCCAGAGTCGATCACAACTGTCTGCGTGGATCCTATAGACGGTAGTTAAACCGTTTTCGCAATTGGCGAGTTCGTTGGACGCCCAATCTGGGTAGGGAATCAAGGGGGGTGAATCGGACGTTGGTTCGTTCAGCGGGATGTAATTTAAGGTAGATGGAATTCCTAAAACAATATTATAAGTTTTGCATTTTACGTATTGTAATATAATTAAACCTTCCATCCATCTGGGAACGGTGACGAAAAGTTTGTCTTTCCAAACTTCAATTCCTACCGGCAGGTTATTTTCCGGAACGAAGGTTTTGGTCAAAAGAGCTAACATTTTCTCTTCCTCTGATGGATAAGCGTAGTCCAAGGCTTGCCATTTAAAATGTTCTCGTAGTTTGTTGTTTGCCGATTGCCCAATGCTCAGCAATGCCATTATCCATAGCAATTTCGTATGCATTGTGTTTAGTCGTGGTTTCTGAAATTTTACGTTTTTACTATTATTATTATTTATTGCCCTGCATATTTTTTTGAAATCATAATGAATTATTATGTCTTCTATTTTTGAATGTGACGAAATGTTAAGCTAGTTGCAATACGTTGACGGCATATTTGGGATGCAAATCTGTTAAATTGGGTGACGACACTTGGGCTGAAAGGCGACATTTTGTTTTTCATTACCTGATTTTTTATTGAAATTATCAGACTTGGAATTTAACACTACCGCAATGACAGAATTTTTAGTTGTTTAATTTTTGCACTAGAAAACTCGAGAACTTCAATATAACTTGAGCGATAGATGACTGGCGAATTTTGTAAAAATACTGATTCGTTTAGGATTTGAATTTTGAAAAAAAACGCAAAGAATGGGCAATTGAGAGTAATTGAGGTATTTTTAATTAAAGTTTTTATTTGTGAGAAAACAGTCATTGTCATGTACATAGTAGACATGGGTTCGATACACCGTAGAAAAACAATAAATGGTCAGTACCATTATTATCTGGTAATTAAAAAATTATCAAAAAATGTATAATATTCAACTGATTACCGCATTATTTCGATCTTATTCGCGATTTTAGCCATAACATTGGTCTTATCAAATTATTTTGTATTTGTACCGTAGATTTACTTTACTCGTGACGTAACATTGGGTCTGTACGAAGAAAAAATTCAAATTTGATAAGGCCAATGTCATGGATAAAATCAAGGATAAGGGCATAACAGTTGTTATTTACATTTTTCGATATACAATTCTGAATGCGGTTCCGACTACTGTAATTTTTATGATGTATTGTTTTGTAAAAACCCATGTTTATTGCATAGATAACAATGATTGTTTCCTTAACAATATTTTATATTAAATTTAATAAACAAATTGAACAATCTACAAATACTCCGTTTATTAAAGTTGAATTGTTATTGCAATACGTCAATTATTACCAATTACAAATAATGATATTCTGATACAAAAAACCCATGGTGACTTTTGAGGTTATTTTTACGTTAATCCCAATAATTGAGATATTTTTATATTTCGGGCGAATAAAGTTTGAAAAATACGTAGGTTTGATTTTATATAGCTAATTAAAATTATCTAATTTGTTTTTGTATAAAATTGTGATTAATTAATTTTTGTTTATCAAAATTATGTAAGCCAAGAAAATATTTAATTGGAAACCAAACAGGTTATCTATAGATTTTACACGATGTTGAGATCATCTTTAGTGTACTTACATACCCACGTTAACAAACTAAACTAACACAAAAATTGAATTACACCGAATTTTAAATATATACAGGGTGGATGCACTCACTAACGTTAAATCAAACTCAGAGACACGGGGTTTAATTAATTGCGCTTGTTTGTCTAGCTTTTGTAGAAACACTATCTCTCCCTACCTTTATTATGTCTAGTAGAAAATTTGAACTACCACTAGGCTCGTTTACTTCTTTTCTGCAACGATTAAGGAAAGAACCAATTTATATATAAGGAGTGAGAGCTTTTTTTAGTCCTTGTAATTAAGCGTCCATCAAACCAATACAAACGATGAAAGTGATGAATATTAGCTAAATTCGCACATATGACAATTTCTTTTCGCACTTTCTTAATATTTCCATATAATAGTATATTATACACCAAGGTAGTGAAGCATAGTGTTATAACCCTAGCGCCAGATTAAATCCCAAGGTGCGTAGCACCGCGGGATTTAAGGCGCGGGTTATAACACGCTTCACTACCGTGGTTTATATACAATTTTTCCACTACTAGGATTGTTTACTCTTATAATAATAATTGTTAATGAATAAAGTAAATCGTTTTAATTATTTATTTCAAATTATAAAACAAATGATAGTTTTTGTTTTGATGTTGACACTTGCTTGAAAATGTTTAATTAATTTTGACATAAAGGTTACATTAAATATTTTGATATTTGTAAGTTTTGCGAGTATATAGTTGACGAAAACTATTTTGTCAATAAGTGTACTATTTGTAACGATAATTGATTGTAATAATTATTAATAATCGATTTATAAAGTTTCTAGTCATAATTAGCTGTCATAATTAATTCGTTTTCTCATTTCGCCTAATTGCTAAACGTCACAAAATTCCAATTTAATCAACATTTTAAATATCAAATTAATCTTATTTATAGACCGATTTTAATTATTTAAACACTATTGATAGAATTTCTTGGTTATGCTAATTCGTTTTACACATAAATTTTCTTTCAAAATGGCCCGAAGTTTCCGGACTACGCATTTATGTTCATTATTAACTACTAGTGAATAATAAAATATTATTCACCTCAGGTGACAGAAGGCGTGGTTCACAGTTCGATAACTTACGTTGAAATGATAGTGTTTATGGCTAGTAGTGGAAAAAATATTATCAGAAACTTTTTTTTAAAATTAGTAAAAATTAATATTTATCGTAAACTAATAAACTGTCTGGCACGTTTGTAAATATTAAAATTAAACTTTTTTTGTCTAGAAGAATTCATTTCCAGTACTTCAGAAATGGCAAAAAAATATATTTGCATTTATAGTTTGACACGTTTTTAAGTTTTTTTGCTTGTTGAATTATTTATTAACCAAATGTTAAAAATTATAAAACACCGAGAATGTTTTAATTAAGTTTAATTTCAGTTTCAACATTTTATAGCCGGTGGCTTACCCATGCTACCATGTATTTAAGATATTGAATCAAAAAAATTCTTTAAAATCCCATTTGTACGCCATTGCTTTTATTAATATTAAACAAGATGCACTCCCTAAATAGTGAACGTATCACACATGTCCCCATAATTTAAATGCATATCATTAAAAATTCATAACTTTTATTATCTAATGATAATACTCGAACAATTATTATCAGTTGAATTTATTAATAATTTTAAAAATCACATATAAAATTACCACATTTACTTTATTTGCCTACAAACAAATTATTTTCCGAGTTATTTTTAATTTATTTTTAATTGTTTTTGTGATTTATTACTCTCGAAGGAGGTTTTTGTTTATAAAATGTTATTGTTTTAAAATACCATTAGCTTTTTGGTTAAAATGTGGCAATAAACTGTGAATAACCTGCGATAATTTTATAGATCAGTGGTGTACACAAAAAATATTATTTACCCCACCCTTAACTGCTGCTTTCTACATAGCTTTCATAATTGACCGAGTTAATTTTCAAAAAGAGTTTTTGAAAATTCTCAGTGATATTTTTTATAACCACTTATCGCCTGTCATTGGACCCATATTAATATTATTATTATTTAAATTTGTTCTATTCCACATTTTATTAACACAATTATTATTACTCAACTGTTATGTGGGATTTGCTCAGTGGGTGCGTGTTACAAATTACTAATCATGTAAAACGGAAATCATAAAAAAATCTATTTGTTGTTATTTTGCAGTGCAGTGCAACACTATTTAATTATTACAAGCGGAATGGCGAGGCGCTATAATATATAGTAACAAGGCTACATTAAATCTTGCATGGTAAAACTAAAGTAAAAACTTTAAAGTAAAAATTTTGCAGAAAATAGAAAAATTAGCGGTTGGAGATTATTCCAAAAATAGTTCATAAAATGAAAGACTGAAAACTCAGAAAATGTCACCATTCCCAAAAAAATTAACGCCCGGTTTTACAATCATTTAAACTGCGACTTTGGCTTAAATAATTTAATCGCAGTTTAAACGTTTGTGAAACCAGGCATAAAGCAGTTATTTTTTAAATTAAAGCAAAAATTAACGCTTCTGCATAGCTTTTAAATATTTAATATTCTGTGTCCCTGGGAGATATTCCATATCTGCCAGCCTCCCCCCCTGCCCCGATCTATGAAAACTTCACTCGTTAGGTTTTCAGCAAGCGGCAATAAGTTGGAATCGAACCTAGTATTTTTTTCAAATAAATTCAAACTGAAAATAATTGAAAACTTTAAAAAATAAACTAAAAATATTCTAAATCTTGAGTACTTGGTGGTTATCCCAAATCTGGAGAGACAAAACAAGCAATAATTTTGAACTTATCTCCTTGAATATTAAATAGCCCCTGATTAAACTGATTTATTTTTGCAGGAATTATTAAAATCCAACTCGGGCAACTTCTTGGTGTGCCCCCTTTCGGTCGATATCGTTCTCGCACTCGTCCATGCTGGAGCTAAAGGCGCCACTGCCAAACAACTCACTGACGGATTACAGCTTCCCGAAACCACCGAATTGGTGCAACAAACTATAAGTGCTTTGGCACCAAAACTCCAAGGAAACGAACACTACAACTTGAGCAGCGCTAATAAAATTTACGTTAAAGAGGGTTTCCAAATTAGCGACACCTACAAGGGCGTTGCCGTTAATGTGTTCAAATCCGACATCGAAAACATCGATTTTAAACAAAACGATGCAGCAGCCAAAACAATGAACTCGTGGGTCGAGAAGCAAACTCATGATAAGATTCACGATTTGATCAGCAAAGACGATTTGGACGAAGATACACGTTTGGTTTTGATTAACGCCATGTACTTCCACGGTAAATGGAACAGCAAATTTGAAAAATACGCAACCAGGAAACGCGACTTTTATCTCAACAACAACGATAAGGTAGAAACCGACATGATGGAACAAACTAGCTCGTACAATTACTACGAAAGCGCAGAATTGAACGCTAAATTTTTGGAAATGCCCTACATAGGTGATGATGTCAGCATGACCATTGTTTTGCCCAACGACAAAGAAGGCTTAGGTGTTTTGGAAGCTAACATTGAGAAAGTTCTCGTCAGACCTAACTACTCTTCCGAACGCGTTCATGTTGTTCTCCCCAAATTCAAGATCGAAACCACCATTCAGTTCAATCCAATTTTAAAAAGCGTAAGTTTTAGATTATTGCATCGCTTACACGACATCATATTTTTATCATTTGTTTTGTTACAGTTGGGAATTGTCGATGCTTTTGAAGATAATGCCGATTTCACCGGAATTGGTGCCAACGCAGATCCTTTGAAAATCAGCAAAGTTGTGCAAAAAGCTTTCATCGAGGTCGAAGAAGAAGGAACCACCGCTGCAGCAGCCACCGCTGGTGAGTTTTTCTTTTGGAATTTATCAGCTTTAGCTTCTTTTCTTATCTTTCACTGTGCTTCCGACTCTTGCTTCTTTAATGTTAAACACGATTGTCGTGCTTTAACTTGCTTACAATTTTTATCATTTCGCTTTCAGTTATATTTATGCCAGGAATGCCTGGTCCTGTTGCCAAACCTGCTGCATTCGTTGCCGATCATCCATTTATGTTTTGTATAAAACACAAAGGCACCGGAATTTTATTTGCAGGCCGTTTCAAAAGTAGCTAAGCTTGTAGTACACTGTACAAATGAAAATGAAATATAAGGATTTTTGGGAAGGAATCCGTAGTATTGCTTTTTATTGTTTGTTGATTTTGCTTAGCCAATTATTTTTTAAAGCGTATCCGTCGCGATGACTTGGTGCACTTTTACAATAAATTACTCACTAGGTACATTCTTGCAATTTTTTATGGTTATTACATCGTAATTTATGGTTATTTATTCGCATACATATTACAGCCATGTCAGATTAATAATTCGCACTGTGTTGTGGTTGTTGATGAAGATCTTATTTACTACAATTAGGTACACTAATTAATTCCGAGTCACGGAAAGTTGAATACTTTGCACGCTATTTAGTCTATTGTCTAACTAAACATTTAATTAAACATTAATTAATAATATTATTATTTTTTATAATAATAAAAATTAATATTAATTAATTATTATAATTGTCGACATTATTATCTATTATCAGATATGAATAAATCTGGACAGACTCGGTACATTGATTTATATTATACAACATAGTAGAGCATCAGGATAGGGACAATTAGATGACCATAACACATTTTTGCGCCGCCGCTTGGGGCAAATTTTATTTAATGTAGTGGCATTTGTTGGTGATGGTTATTTGCGTTTTCATTAAAAAATTAGATTTTCTAAAGAAGGAAGAGGTTATGTGCTTTCTTCCTGTTTAGGTTTATGTTAATTGCCTGTTTTGAGAGCGAGAAATTATTTTATCTCGAAGGCAAATTAATGTGTTGATGTGAACGATTGCATATTCAGACTGGTTTATAAAATAATGTAATTTATTAATTACGTAATGTGTACATATTTACATAACTACGGAATTGGTACCTACTCTTTTTGGGTGTGGTATCAATATGAAATAAAAAAATTTAAAAACTGAACTGAAAATCTTGTGATAAACTCAAATTCTATTATTAGTTGAAAGTTTTTTTACGATACACGGTTTTTGAGTTTGAACATGTCTAACTAGAAGTCGGAAGAAAAATTGCATACCGTGGAAATTTTAAACAGCAAATCGAGTAAAAATGAAATTCACACTTTTTCTCACAAACAAAAGTTACAATAAAATTCTTTCCAATTGCACGATTTTATTTCCAAAAATTCCAGTTGGTTAATTTTGGCAAAAGTTATAATTTGTTTTTGCATTATTTGTTTTGTGCAGAAATGTAGGCAATCGAAAAAATACTTGTTTGAGCTAAGAAACTTGAAATCCTTGAATTAATTTTTATTTTTTAATAAAAAATAGTGTAATTATTGACTTTTTGTATCCGGTTTGGCTGTATGATATCTTGCAAATTTTAGCTGACAGTTTTGAATGCACACACGCAATCTTGCAGAAGAGAACGCAAAAGAAATCACTGCATTTTTGTTCATTCAAAGTGCTTTCTGCACTCCTATGCTATTAGCGCAATAATAATAATAATATAAATAAGGAACTGGTATATGCATATATGTATTCGTTATTACTTGACTGGTTGGTTCTTTATTTATTCCGCTAAAAGTTGTCTGATAATTAATTAGACTTAAGTAGATAAGGCATAATCCATAATTCATTACAGTATGCATACAGTGTCGATTTCGTGCCTTGTTCATTTTTTCAAAATTCTAACTTGTTTCCTCGTTATGTTTTCTCTTACAATTTTTAACACATTTGTATGTTAATTATGTGATGGTAAACGTGACTTTTGAATTTCGATATTACCATCACCGATGTAACGGAGAATCATAATCATTAACAACTTTGATAATTTTATTTTACACCATACAACAGCTCACCAGACTTTCCTGTCTGTCAGTTGTGCATTGAAAATGTGTGACGGACATACGTAGATAACCTAAAGTTTAACGTGGATTTTAAACCACGGAAATGACGATATTTGCACCGCCCACACCTTACCCTTCAACATATTTAAAAAAATTAAAATATAGAATATTATATTAAAATTATATATGTATATTATTAACCTCTGAAATTAATGTTAGATTAAAATTTTTAAAATTAAACGTCTGATGACAACAGTAACCATTGCTGAAGGCTTACGAATATTTAACCTTTTAATTTTAATAATTTTAATCAAATATTATCTTTAATAGCAGAAACTTAAAGGCAGGGTATATATTGATCATTGGTCACTCCAATTTTTTTAAATTACCTAATTACAATTTAAAAACCAATTTCTACAAAATAATATGTTTTTCAAATTAAAAAAGTAGATTTTCTACCAAAAAGTCAAGGACGTTGATTTTTAAATAATCGAAGAAATTTAACATAATTATTATTCATATAAAATATGTTAAATTAAATATTTTAAAAGTTTCAAGTATAATGAAATTTGACAAAATGTATTATTTTTAATACAATTCTAATGAAATTTAAAAATTTTCCAACTCACATTAAAGTTTAGGACCTCCTTTGCGTAAAAGTGGTTTCGTCTTTTCAAGATATCATCAGCTAAACTATCCTAAATGAACTAAATGGATTAAAATCCATTAAAATTAAAATCAAAAACTATATTGGAAAATTTTATAATAAAATTAATTGACATGTGTTTTGACAAACCTATACTGACACACTAGATTGAATGTAAATTGAATGTCACTATGTAAACAAAATTATTCAAAAGAAATGTTTTATATTTCAAAAACAAGATTACCTTATTCAACGTCCATGGGTTTTGGACCTAATGAAATAATAGGTTTTCTCATGTCTTTTGAAAATCCATCAACAAAATCTAAGAACCAAAATTGTGACCCGTAGCAAAGATACACCGAAGTTCAATATGGTTTGACAAAACAATAAAAATAATGTGAAGTTAAAATTTTTAAATTTCATTAGAATTGTATTAAAAATAATACATTTTGTCAAATTTCATTATACTTGAAACTTTTAAAATATTTAATTTAACATATATTTTCAACAAGTAATAATAAACATTTACAATATTTATTTCAATATAGTTATACTTATTATAACAAATTAAATAAACTTAGAATCTATTTTTGATTTCACTCTTGTCTACAACCCGCATAGACAGTGGAATTTATGGATTTTATCTTTGTTAAAGGCTACATTGAGCACTTTCAATTTTAACTTCACATTATTTTTTATTGTTTTGTCAAACCATATTGAACTTCGGTGTATCTTTGCTACGGGTCACAATTTTTGGTTCTTAGATTTTGTTGATGGATTTTCAAAAAGACATGAGAAAACCTATTATTTCATTAGGTCCAAAACCCATGGACGTTGAAAAGGTAATCTTGTTTTTTGAAATATAAAACATTTCTTTTTGAATAATTTTTGTTTACTTAGTGACATTCAATTTACATTCAATCTAGTATGTCAGTATAGGTTTGTCAAAACACATGTCAATTAATTTTATTATAAAAATTTTCCAATATAGTTTTTGATTTTAATTTTAATGGATTTTAATCCATTTAGTTCATTTAGGGATAGTTTAGCTGATGATATCTTGAAAAGACGAAACCACTTTTACGCAAAGGGAGGTCCTAAACTTTAATGTGAGTTGGAAAATTTTTTAAATTTCATTAGAATTGTATTAAAAAATAATACATTTTGTCAAATTTCATTATACTTGAAACTTTTTAAAATATTTAATTTAACATATATTTTCAACAAGTAATAATAAACATTTTCATATAAAATATATGTTTATCTCTAAAACTTCTTCGATAAACCAGAATCCGTATTTTGAAAAATAAAAAAAATCCAATACAAGATAACTTAAGGTAGTTGCAGCGATCCAGTCTAGTTTTTGAGTGACTAATGCATAAAATATTGTTATTAATGCTTTAAAATTGTTATAATGGTATTGCTAGTTATAATATTAAAACGAATGTGTGAGGATTAAGAATCGATTGTTTTATTTCAACATATCGATTTATTCAAGAATTTACAATAACTCATTTGACTCACGGATCATATACGATGTTTCAATTTGGCAGCGCCGCAATAAGTTATAATATAAATTATTAATCTAGCACTCTTTTTTAAATTAAATAATTAAACGTCAAATATATTTAAATAATATTTTGTGCTCACGTGGGCAATTTATTACAACATGAAATTTTTATCAACACCGTAACCCTACACATTTTGCAATCAATTCCAAAAAGTACGCTTTTGGAAAACTCAAGTCTTTTCATAATTATAGTTTGTGTAGAAAATAATTGATAATAGGCTCATGGCGTGATTATCTAGCGTCCGTCCTCATACACACGTGATGGTTGGATCGAATCCCACGATTTTAAGTTTTTTTCTATTTTAATTAATTTTTATTTTTCCAAAAAAATTCATTTTTATTTTTTTATTAAAATTAGTAATAAAACTTTCCATTGAAAATATTTTCTTCGAGTGCCATACATTTATATAATGCATAGACAATCAACATGGCCAAAGTCAGGCTGACGGTTGGTTTCTTGTTGCCTTCCCCATAGTCCACAGATTGACACGCCGTAAAGGAAGTTTAGCATTTTTGAGTGCACAATAACTGGCTGAAGAATTAGAAGAAGGGATTATTATCAACTGACAAAATTTATCTCTTAAACAAATAGATTTTTCTATTTTATTTGCACCATACGAAAATTATACCGTAATAACATTGCACCAAACCTTCTTTCTTATTTTCCATCGAATGGCCGCATTTTGAACGATGGTTTTCCGCCAAATTGATTTATATTTCATTTGAAATAGAAAATAAACCTTCTTCTTCTTCTTTTCAGGGTTTACGCTTTATTGTCTGTTCCGACTTTATAAGTTCCGCCATCGTTTATTTTAGAAAATAAACCCAACTTTTAAAATTGACACTGACATAAAACTTTTTTAATTTATGCGACGATGCCAAACTTATACGGTTTTTCAGAAATCAAATCGCATCATATTCAAAAATTATTTACGGACAAACCAGATGGTCAAAATTTTTAATTTTTTTTTTGCCATTTTGTAAGATATTATCCTACACGTAGACTAATTTTTATGCGTCTGACATGGATTTAACTATTTTATTTTACGGAAATTCTAAACTTTTACTGAGTTCCTATGCTTTTACATGTTAAATTCAAAATTTCAAATCCGATTATCTCCCAAGGTACATGGTCAATCTTTTTCAAATTTGTTTTACAATTATGATAAATCATTACCTTTATATCTTGTAATTTTCATATTTTTGACATGGATTCGAGAAAATGCCAATGGAGCGCTGCAACCACCTTAATAACGAAGAAGACTTTTTATATACCAATAATATAAAATAAAAACAGATAACAACACTAAATGAAAAGAAGAAATTGAATTAAATTATTCACACCTGTTCTTAATTTTACTTTTTTTATCGTTATCTCTGAACTTTGATTTGTTCAAAGAATTTGATATCAATAATATTATAAAAAACTATAAATATGTAATACTTAATCAACACACTAATATCTTTAGTATATTTAAATTTAAAAAATTTAACATAATTATTCTTCATATAAAATATAAATAAATCTGTTGAAATGAAATCAAAAACTTAAAATTACAAAAAAAATATTGACTTGACGTTTGACGTTCAATTCCAACATTTGATGGATTTTCCAAAATTACGAAAGACTTTTTAATTATTTTGACTATTATTCTGACTAAAAATAATGTCATATCATAGCCATAAAAATTGTCAATATGCTAAAATCGTCAATTGACTACTTTAAACAATAACCTCTACAGACCTGGGAGAGGGATCTGGAGAGTATTCCAGTTACAGTACATGGAGGCAAACGGTTTAAAAATTATCCAGAAGCTTTATGATACTGCTTTAGTTTTCTGTAAATAATGATGACGTAACTGGGGGGGGGGGATAATCCATAATCCCCCAACCCCCGGTTAGTGTCTTTCATTTTATATTGTTAACAGCTCTCCCAGATTATTTTATTTTTCACTTGAGATTTATCGCTCTTCGTGGTTATTCTCGTAATTTATGTTTTACCAAAACAGTTGAATTCGGGTAGGGGGGAATTTTCCACCAATGCTACAAGGAGACGAGTAGTAAAATATGGGTATAAAAAGAATGCGGATTTGTTGAAATCGCTGAATATACTCAGCAAAAATATCGATGAAGATAAGGATTTTTAAAGATAAAAATTTTTGTACATGAAGTACAGGTAAAATACATGAAGTACATGTAAAGTAGGTAAAATACGTGTTAAGTATATTGTAGTACAAGCGAAGTATCATGAAGTTAGTAAATTTTTGGCGAATTACATGAAGTTGAACCTAGCTTATGCGCTAAGGTCAATGAGTCTCATAGCTAAGACACGTGTATTCAATAATAATTATTTGATATTTAATATTGATTCTACAAAATTTATTTTTGCTTTATCTTTTTTGCCCCCCCAAAATATGTCATAATTTTTTTAGAAAACTAAAACGGTAGCAAAGAGTTTCTACTAAATTTTTAAACCTTTAATAAGTTTGCCTGCATTGTAATATTTGGGTACTGAAGGGTGTTTCACACCCCCCAGATCCCCCGAATTGAGTAGTTTATTTTTATTAAAAGTGAATTAAATATTTAAGCATATCCCGAGGTTACTGTCAAGGTTACTGTTGGATATTACAAGACCTAGTCCTAATTTAAAAAGAAGAAGAAGAATGTTTAATTTATAATCTGACAATTAATCATAAACTGCATAATTATAAATCTATACCCCTGGAGGTAAATCTCTGCAACGAGAGATCTTCAGTTTACTTCTGATAAAGAATAAACTACTTGATCGCCTCTGCAACGGGAGATCTTCAGTTTACTTCTGATAAAGAATAAACTACTTGATCGCCTCTGCAACAGGGGATCTTCAGATTACTTCTGATAAAAATAAACTACTGAATCCGGGGGGTCTGGGGGGTGTGGAACACCCTCCAGTGCACAAATTTTGGAATAAAGAACATTGCAGAACATACAGAACCCCCAGACCAAGTAGTTTACTTTTTATCAGAAGTAAACTGAAGATATCCTGTTGAAGGGGCACTGGAGAGTGTTTCACACCCCTCAGACTCCCCGGTTTAAATAATTTATTTTTATTAAAAGTGAATTAAATATTTAAGCATATCTCTAGTTTATTAAAATTAGCTATGGCCAAGCAAATGTGTTAGTTCATAATCTGACAATTAATTATAAACTGCGTAATTATAAATTCCGTATCCCTGGGAGGCAGATCTCTGCAACAAAATAAAAAGTAAACTACTTAATCTGGGGGTCGGGGGGGTTTGGAACACCTTTCAGTGCTTCTAAAACGGGAAATCTTCAGTTTACTTCTGATAAAAAATAAACTACTTGATCGGGGGGGTCTGGGAGGTGTGGAACACCCTCCAGTGCCTCTGCAACGGGATATCTTCAGATTACTTTTGATAAAAATAAACTACTCAATCCGGGGAGTCTGGGGGGTGTGGAACACCCTCCAGTGCACAAATTTTGGAATGAAGAACATTGCAGAACATGCAGAACTCCCAGACCAAGTAGTTTAATTTTTATCAGAAGTAAACTAACGATTTCCCGTTGCAGAGGCACTGGAGGGTGTTCCACACCCCCAGACCCCCCGGTTTAAATAATTTATTTTTATTAAAAGTGAATTAAATATTTAGGCATATTTCGAGTTTATGAAAATTAACTATGGCCAAGCAAATGTGTTTAGTTAATTCTTAATCTGACAATTAATTATAAACTGCGTAATTATAAATTTCGTACCCTGGGGCAACAGATCTCTGCAACAAAATAAAAATAAACTACTTAATCCGGGGGTTGTGGGTAGTGTAGAACACCCCCAGAGCTCAAATTTTGGAATTATATGAAGTACGAAGAAGTATGGAGAATTATGATGAAGTACGTGAAGTGTGAAGTTAATTGTACACGATTTCCTCTAGCGGTTGACCCCTCGGCTTTTGTTTTTTAAACCAAATTTTATTGTTTATAAATGAATTATATAAATAATTGCTTTAAAAACTAACTTGAAAATAAAGTTTTCTTATGTAATGTAAATACATTTACAGAGGGACTTAAGCCCAATAATTAAATATCCTTAATTGTACACTTTATGAGCGCTTGACTTTCCTCTCTCCTCAAAAAGGGTAGTACTTTTTAGACATTAGTGGTATTTTTGTTTTAAGCTATTAAACCTCTCCTATTACAAATTTTTATGTATGTCCCCGCTTCAAATTTGCAATTTTTCTTTAATGTTTTACTCGTAGTATTACATGAATTAGTTCAAAATGTAAAAATGGTTTAAACTCTCATTTGATTTTCTCTAAAACAACTGAATGTTAGAGCTTTCACTATTTGAAATCCAACTCATGATTTTTACCTGACATAAATCGATTACTGAAAAATCGGAATCTCTCTGTCAATTGGAAGAATGGGCTAAATCACATTGTTAATATTTTAATCAAATTGAGGGAGGAAACTATGATATTATCATTGGAATATTAAAATATCATGTAAAAAAAGTTTTTGTAAATTTTTTTTGAACATTATACACATTGCCCTATCGCAATCACCTGCGTGGGAAAAAGCTTTTGTTTCCATTTTAATAAATATTGCAGCAGAATTTTTGCCAATAAATGAAGTATATAGCTTATTATGTAGATATTTTTAAATTTTTGAAATTGCTTATGTGTGGTTTTACGAGACAATTCCGAATAGTATATACGATTGGAAAATACAATGCCAATTATATACTGTAGAAGTCTTCATTTGGTAACTTGCAATGTATTATTGTTTTTCTCTGCCATTGGATTCACAATTTTCTCGTTTTGCACTTTTTATACATAGCACCTGGGAAAATTTATAAATTTTTTAATTCGATTTTTTTTCAGTTGGCATAGGAGGGAGATCTTCCCAAAAAGGCAGAAGTTTTATTGTTGACCGACCATTTTTATTTCAATTAAAACTTAAATATTTGTCGCTATTGGTTGGACGATACAACGCAAAATAATTTAAATTTCTCTCGGCTCTCAAATTTCAATCGCATCCAATACTTCACAATACTTGGCACTATTTATGGTGTAGGATTTTTAGGTTTTCTTGGTTATATTTACACCAAATCACGACCATTAGTAACCTCATCGGCTTTCGACAGCAATTAGCTTACAATTAGGACATTTAACAATTTCTTCTTATGTGTATTTCAAATGTGACTAATTAAAATGACCTGGAAAAAATGTATATCAACATACATCCATATTATTGCACACGTTTAACATTATAACAGTTTCAATTAACTTTCAAAAATTTGCTCTGATTAATTGTATTTTTTTGCCTTTTCAGCAATTGCGACGTCACGATCTTCTGGAAGTCGGCATATTAAAATTTTAAGTTTTTTCGCCGATCATCCTTTCGTATTTATTTTAAATCATGAATCTGTTGGAAATATTTTTGTTGGTAGATATAGCGCACCTTAAATTTTTTTTTAATTGTTTTTTTACCGAATTATTACTTTGTAATATATAATGAGATCATATCGACTCCCCATTTGACTATTTAATAAACAAACATAATACGTTTTTGTGAGTATTATTTTTTCTTATATTAAAACATGCTATAATAAATGTTTAGCTACAGCCGTAGTAACTTGCACGCTTTTGAGCTATTTTTTAGTTATTACAGTCAAATAGCTGTTGTGATGGTCACCGTTAGTCAACTGCATGCCGAAGACTTTTCTGTTACTAATTGAAGTGGTTGAAAACGTCTGTAGCTGTAATTTTCTACCGTACAGTATCTAAATTAATGTAAGTCGATATAAGTAGAGGGGCTATAGAGCCCTAGCGCACTTTCTTGCCAATTATCATCTATTCATATTAATTTAAATCACAAAACTAGTGCACATATTTCTTTTTGTTGGTAGATATATCGCACCTTAAATACATTTTGTAGTTTTTCTTTATCGAAGTACAGCTTCTCGCTGTTTTAGAAGGATTTTTCTGTTACAGCCATTTCTTAATTTAAGGATTTAAAAATTTTACGTTTTTCATTTATTTTTGTTCTTGAAAAAATAGATGACTATACTTACTGGAAAATACGTTAAACATTAATGTGCCATGACGAGGATCATTTTAATAATTTTTCTATAACCGCCGAAGGTGATCTTTTTCACCCTCATCTCTCATGCTGAAGTAATTTTTCGGTCAATTCCAAGTTATCTATGACGTGGTCGATTTCAAGGTAAACTATCACCCCTTTAGTCAGTGAGTAAAACTGCTCGTAATCTTATAGATTGATTGTAAATAATTGTTTCTATTGGACTAACATTATACATTAATGTTAACTTCCTGTATATAAAAGGTTAAACAAAATAGATAACTTTACCGGGATACCTGTTTAGTTTAAGTTAGGTTTGCTGAAGCTTAATTTTTTTTTATTGCAAATTGAAGCTTTGTGCGAGAAAAAGGACCGAGTTGTCCGAGTTATCTGCATGATCTATAATGAAGGAGTTTCGTTAGTTTTAAATTTTAAAAAATCATATGAATATGAAAGTCGGATAAAAATACAGGATACTGATACAATTGATTCAAAAAAAAATTTGAATTTAAAAAAAATGTTTTATTATAACCAATCAAAATTAAACGTGGTTGTCTAAGTTTGTGGCTGTCAGATATGACACGAATGTTACAGTATTAATAAAAAATTATAACTTATAAAATCTAGAAAAAAAGCTGATGTCTCTGACCTCTACTTTCAAACAATAAAATAAAAAAAAATAGCGAAACTCTTCTATTATTATTATCGTACCATTTTCATGTTCATAATTTAAATAGGTATAATTTTTTAAATTTTGTAATATTTTAGTACAATTTTGGGAGTATTCGTCTCCAGTAGAGTTTATCCTCCACGAAAAGTATATCCTTTTGAAGCGGATCATCCATTTTTGCTTTATTTAAGCGTCAATAATGTGAAAGTATTTACTGGTAGATACATCAAAGTTTAAAATATGATTTATGTAGCAATTTTATTTTAATAAACTAAATAATGATTGCCTAACGATTTTTTAAATGATGATCACGATAAGTGATAAAATATTCCCGTCGAATCTCAACTCACTTCCGTTTGGTACTTCCAGTAAGCACAGCTTCGTATGATAACTTCCGATGTTAGAAATCTGGTTTTAATTTGATTACCTGATATCTTTTGCCACCGTCAAACAAGCTTAATTATGAAATAAATATTGCTTATACTTTTTGCATTACTAAATTTTGAAATGAGAAAAATATACAACCAAAATATTTTATGAAAATTAAATATAAAATGGGTAGTGCCTTGGCACTACAGGGCTAGCCGCCACTGCTTACAAATACTTTTATTATATTAATATAATTGAAAATTTTAGATATATAAAATATGTTCGAAAATGGGTAATACAATCAAATTGTGTTTTCAAATATAAATTATTTATTGGTTGGTTTTTATCATTTTCACATAAAACAACCAAACAATGCATGTTCAATACTAAAATAATTATTATTTCTCATCAGGCTTTTGAAACCCCCATTAATTTAATTTTGATTTCTTAATTTTTTCTTGTTTTTATGCATTTGTTAAGTTTTCAAAAGATTTCCTTTTTCCATGCCGATCATCCGAATTTGTTTTTCTTATGCGTCAACAATATGAATTTTATGGCAGGCAGATATATTAATCCATAATTTGTAAAAATGTACACTCTTTAATTTTCTCACAATAAATATATTTTTTCAGCAATTTTGAACCCAAGTTTTAGCAAACCAGCAATAACTGTGTATTCCATCATATTGTGGCTCAGAAAAGTTTAAATTCAAAAGACGAAGTCGAATGTTCAAAATAAACAACTAATTGCTTAATTATTAATATTAATGCTGTTTCGCCAATGTCCTGTGATGTTATCAGTTGATAATTTGAAATTTGCTGGTATATAATATCGAAAGTGTTTTACTCAGTGCTGTAGCCAGTTTTGTTTTTTCGGGAAGGGTCGAGGGAAAAAATAAAACGTAAAAATCTCTAATATTCTATAGATTTAATTCAAAACCAATACACTTTAGGGGTGATTTTAAAGCATTACTGAGGAAAACAAAGTTTTGACTGCTTTTCTAATGGTTATATTTTATTTATCATTTTTTTTCAAAGGAATCATGCACAAACATTATACAAAATATTAACGCTGAATTTTATTGTTTTAGTAATCGTATCATTAGTACAAAGCGCTTTCTTTGAACTCCATCCACCAAAAATTTACCCGTTCGAAGCCGACCACCCCTTCTTGTTTTACTTGAACGTTAATGGCCTACCTATATTCGCAGGCAGATTCAAGAATCTTTAGGATGAACTTATAGAGATTTATTTAGACGTTCCAATAATTTAAGACAACTCAAAATTCGAACCTGCTGTAGTACAAAATTATGCACCAATTATATCGTTGGTTTGCACAAATTATTTGAGCGTTTAAAAACATGTGACATCTTTTGTAGAATTTTTGTCGATAAACAGATAAACAACTTAATTTTCTTCGAGTTTTTTTATTATGCCCATAACCTTAAATACCCAATCATAATATAACCGTGTTATTTGAAGAACAACCGTAGGTAAGCCTATGTTATCGCCTAAAAAAAGATGCAATGCCATTTTTCGGGTTTTTAAATTTTCTTATTGTCTGCCGAGTGTTTTTCTTCTTTAAAGTGTAGGAACTTTCAAAGTAAAAAAACCCAAAAAATTAGTGACGATCTTGTTTTTTAGCAAAACCCAAAGAAAAGGTTTAAAAGAACAAAACAAATTGAAAAAATTGACTGTTCTATTTTGTAGACATTCCTAGTGCTGCTTGTAAAATTATTTCTTTCTAATACCAGAGGTGTTATGTGCTAACCCAAGCAGCTTTAAAAATATAAAATATGTTGATCAACTGTCACATTTTTGAAATTATTAGATGGACCATGGTTATTTTTGATAGACATGACTCAGGTGTGGGCACCTTTAACATTTTTAACGAAATCTTATAATACCATGAACATTGAAACACGTATTTAGTTTATCTGATTTTACTTCTAGTTTCGATAGTCTTCTATGTTTTGGACAATTCTTTTCCACAACAGATTTTCTCATTTAAAGTCGATCATCCATTCTTATTTTATTTGAATATTAATGGCGTGAATGCATTCATATCGGGCAGATTCAAAAATCCTCTCGATATATAAACATGAACCTTTTGTATAATATTTTTTTATAATAAACTTCTTAATATTCTAATGTTTTTCTTTATTTTATGAACCCAGTGTTATCACTGCTATATAGCACTAAACTATATTCTACAATAATTTTATGATTGCATCTATCTAGTCCAGTATTAAAGACGTAATTAAAAAAAGTAATAAAAATTAAGAAAAACCGACCCCGTGATACAAAATCAGAAACCAAACTCTAATTTTTCAGAATATTAAAATAATCATGTTTTAATTTAATTATTTCTAGTTTAAAACGAATTTCTAATTGAATTTAAATAGTAAATTTTTTGATTCTCATCAGATAGACCTGGACTGATAATTCATTATTAAGATTGAAATATAAAAAAATCTATTTTTAACGAATTCAATTTTGGACTTTTTACAAAATTTGTGATCGACTTGGTACTATTTTGTAAATTGTCGGGAATTATTTTTGAATTTGAAACAAAAAGGCTTTTTATTAGGTTTGTGGGCAGAATAAGATTAAATAATTATTTGTTAAATATGTTTTAAGTATGACATTAATCATTTCAAGTTTAAGTAAATTTCTAAATAGTAAAATCATAGACTAAAAATTTCGAATAAAATGTTAAGTAGGAAAAAAATTCAGTTATACTTGAAATACTTAAATTCATTCTTAAAACATATTTTACAATTTAATATAATAAATATTTATATTTCACATATTAATTAATAAAGCAATATGCGTGTAATTTTTCAGTTAATTTTAAATTATCTATGACGTGGTGTGAATTTCATGGTAAACTATCACCTTGTTTGGTCATTGAATAAAACTTTTGATTTGTAAGTCGATCTTGCAGAACTGACTCACTGTAACGGAATTTAGCTGTTTGAAATTTTCTATCTATTGGACAATACACTAATATTAACTTTTATTTACATAAAATATTGAAGTACATAGTTACTTGTAGGCAGTGGCGGCTATCTCTGTAGTACCAAGGTGCCAAGGCAATATTATAGTTCTAAATTTTTCTCGTTTTAAAGTTAAATGAAAATATAAGCAAAATATTTCATAATAGCAACCAACGTCTGCCTAGTTTGACGATGGCACAGGGTCGTTAATTTGTATATCTAAATTCTTATTAATCAGATTTTTGATATCAAAAATTATCATACAAATCTGTGTTTCACTTTCACAAAACCATTCTCAAAACTAAAAGTAAAATAATTCATATATTTCGCCAAGCTTATGAATCTAGCGATTAATTTTATTCTTGTTTTAGTATCTATTCTGTTGGTGTCATCTAGACCTTACCCCCACCAAAGCCTTACTCTTTTGAAGCTGATCATCCATATTTGTTTTTCTTACGCGTCAACAATATAAACGTTTTTGCAGGCAGATACATTGACCCATAATTTGTAAAAAATGTAGTACACTGTATGATTTTTGCATAATAAATATATTTTGACTTTGATGTGAACTTGAATGTTGTATGTTCACCAATTCTGAACCAAAGTTTTAGCTAACTCACATCAATATTTATCCTATCACCATAATGTGACTCAGAAAAGTCACATTACAGACAATCTGAAATTTACTACTCTAAAATGTACAGTGATGGTTTAATCAATTCGCTGGTATATAATATCGAATATGTCTTACTCAGTGTCAGTGCCCTAGCTAGTTCTGTTTTTTTCTAGAAAGGGTGAGAGGGAGGAAGAGATAAAATTATAAATTTTTTTAGTATACCTACATATTGAAGTTAGTTTGTACTTACTAAAGTAATTGTATCGAAATATAATGATATTAATTACAAAAACTATTGTTTTGCCCATTTTTACATTTTTTTTTCATTTTTCATTTCAATCATGCAGAAACTTAAAACGAAATATTAACACTGAATTTTGTTGTGTTTTTAGTACTTATCCATTTTACCAGCGCAATCGTAGAATTCGATCCACCAAAAATTTTCTCATTTGAAGCCGACCACTCCTTCTTATTTTACTTGAAAGTTAATGGCATAACTGTATTCGCAGGCAGATTCAATAATCTTTAAAATGTAGTAATAGAGATTCGTTTAGACATTACCATGACACTTTCAGCAGAATTTTTATCAATAAACTACTAAATACTGTTCAAGTGTTTTTATTATGTTAACCCTCTGCCTACCATTAGCCAAAATACACAGATAACCATGGTATTTTAGGAACACTTTCGTTGTTTCACAAAAAAGATGCGATGCCCCTTTACAGATTTTTTTAAATTTTCTGAATATGAGTGCGTAAAGAATTTTTACTTTTGCCTTCAAAGTGAACTTTTAAAGCAACAACAACAGAAAATCCTTTGTTTTTTTAGTGTATCGTAAAGGAAAGTTTCAAAAAAACAAAAAAAAATTCAAAAAATTGAAAATTTATACTAAAATATTGTTAAAGCTGGAATCTCATAAGTAGTGCCTTGGCACCCTAGCACTACAGGGATAGCCACCATTGTCTACAAGTAATTACTTCAACCTCCAAATCAAAATATTTGAAAGATAACTAATATATACTATTGAAAAAAAAACTAGTTGAGGTGATAGGCCAATGAAAGTCTAACCAGTAGACACCTTTTTCACAACACATTACCAACGTAAACATTCAAAAAAGCAAAGTTGCATTCAGCAAAATCGTCGAATGAAAAAAATAGCAAACAAAAATTATAATTTCCACAACTTTTATTTTTTAATTGGAATAATTATTGGAAATTATTTCGCGCTTCTTTTAAACTAAAAGCAAAATAGTCAATATTTTTGGCCGGACTTTTGCACCCTCGATTAAATTAATTCGATTTCTTAATTTTTTCCATGTTTTAGTATCTACTGCGTCGAGATCAACGTTCAAAGTTTATCCCACTTCGGAAAGATTTACTCTTTCGAAGCTAATCATCCATATTTATTTTTCTTACGTGTCAAAAATATAAATGTTTTCTTTGCCTTTCTTCTAATAATAATTTCAATCTTTTGTATAGAGAAAAAGTGCGGTGAATATTTTTTATTGATAATATAGCAATGAAACAATTATTGATTGTAAAATACAATTTAATGAAATGTTTTAAGAGAAAATTATTTTTAAACGATTTGGATTGTTAGGTCTGAAGGTGCTTCAAAGCTAAACCGGTTACCTAATTAAAAACGTCTTTTATTAAAAATGTTTTTCGAAGAACTTCAAAGGAATTTTGATAGTATAATTTAAATACAAATGAGCTAATAAGAATGTTAGCGCGATGAATAGATTTACGATAAATTTAAGTAATATTCAAATAAAATACAATCCAAACTTGTTTACACCATCAATCCATCTTCATTTACTTTCGATGATAATTATGCTTCAAGAATTTCAATACAGTACTCTAATAATAATATCGAACATGTTTTACTCAGTGCTGTAACTAGTTTGGTTTCTGGGATTTAAAATACTCAATATTACCTATGCAATAGGCAGATATTCGTCAATTTCCAACTTTCGTCTATTTTTTACTAAAAATGGTATGTACTATACCACATCTATACTACTTACATATTGAAGGTAGTTTGTACTTACGAAAGTAATTGTTTTGTAATGCAATGATATTAAATAAAAACTATTGTTGTATCTTTCCTTTTTTTTTCTTTTTTTGGTTTTCTTTTCAATCATGTAGAAACCTGAAGCGAAATATTAACACTGAATTTTGTTGTGTTTTTAGTACTACTTATCAATGTTACCAGCGCATTCGTAGATTTCAATCCACCAAAACTTTTCTCGTTTGAAGCCGACCACCCCTTCTTATTTTACTTGAAAGTTAATGGCGTAACTGTATTCGCAGGCAGATTCAATAATCTTTAAAATGTAGTAATAGAGATTTATTTTAGCATAACATTTTTGCAAAATTTTTATCAATAAACTACTAAATTCTCTCCAAGTTTTTTTATTATGTTAACCCGTTCGTTGCCTACCATAAGCCAATCGAGGGGTTGACCACCTGGTATATTTGGTGTACATAATTTTGTAAATAATTTGCAATTGTTTGCAAATTTCTGAATATTTTGCAAATTTTGCAAATGAGTTAAATTTTGCAAATGTCTGTAAATTTTGTAAATGCCTGCAAATGCCTGTAAATCCTTGCAAATGGCTGTAAATGTCTGAAATTGTTTGCAAATATCTGTGTAAATTTTGTAAATGTTGCAAATTTTGCAAATGTTTGCAAATTTTGCAAATGTGTGTAAATTTTTGCAAATGAGTGTAAATTTTTGCAAATGTCTGTAAATTTTGTAAATGCCTGCAAATGACTGTAAATCTTTGCAAATGTCTGAAATTGTTTTGCAAATATCTGTTCAAATTTTGCAATTGTTGCAAATTTTGCAAATTTTGCACATTTTTGTAAATATGTGTAAATTTTTGCAAATGCCTGTAAATTTTTGCAAATGACTGTAAATCTTTGCAAATATCTGAAATCGTTTGCAAATATCTGTGTAAATTTTTGCAAATGTTTTGCAAATTTTGAAATTATTTGCAAATTTTTGCAATTTTTGCAAATTATTGTAAATGCAAATTTGTGTACACATTTTTGGTCAGTGGTCAACCCCCCGGTCAAAATACACAAATAACCATGGTTATGCCTTTTTCTATGTTTTTTTTTGATTTTTCTTATTGTCTGACTTTGTGAGTGCGTAAACAATTTTTACTTTTGCCTTTAAAGTGAACTTTCAATGCAAAAGCAACAGAAAATTTTTTGGATAAAGAAAAAATTCTATGAATCTTTTTTATTAACAATTATTGTTATTGAAAATTATTGAATTATTGATTGGAAAATTATTTTTAAACAATTTTTTAAGAAACTTGGCTTCTTAGGTCTGAAGATGCTTTAAAACGGAATTTTGATAGTATAATTTAAATACAAATGAGCTTATAAAAATGTTGGCGCGATGAATAGATTTACGATAAATTCAAATAAAATACTATCTTCATTTACTTTCGATCATTATTATTCTTCAATATTTCAATATAGGACCATAATAATATCGAACATGTTTTACTCAGTGCCGTAACTAGTTTGGTTTCTTGGGGAAGGAAGAAAAGGGGGGGGGTGATAAAAACCGTAAAAGTACTCAATATTACCTACACAAAAGGCAGATATTCGTGTATTTCAAACTTTAAGCTATTTTTACTGAAGATGGTATGTACCTACCTACTATACCACACCTATACCTACTACTTACTTCTTTGAAGGTGGTTTGTACTTATTAAAGTAATTGTTTCGGAATGTAATGCTACGATATGAAATAAAAAACCATTGTTTTATCTATGTTTATCTTCGACATAACTGGTTTTTCATTTCAATCGTGCAGAAACTTTAAACGAAATATTAATGTTGAATTGTGTTGTGTTTTAGTTACCCTACAGTTAGCAAGCGCTTTCCAACCATTCGATCCACCACAAATTTTCCCATTTGAAGCCGACCACCCCTTCCTGTTTTACTTGAAACTGAATGGCGTAACTATATTTGCAGGCAGATTCCGTAATCTCTAGGATGCACATTCGTTTAGACGTCCCAATAATTTGAGCCAACTCAAAATTCGAACCAATCAAAATTTCTTATTTAAAAATTCAGCAATTAAATAGTTGTTTGGGCAAATTATTTGAACGTTTAAAAACACCTTAGCATAACGACTTTATTTGTAGAATTTGTATCAATAAACTATTTCATTCTTTCCGAGTTTTTTTATTATGTAAACCGGCTGCCCACCATAACCGAAAATAGGAGGACGAACAAGCAAAGATAAGTTTTTGTTGTGCTTAAAAAAGATGCGGTACCTTTTTTTCAGTTTTGTTTTTAATTTTCTCGTCGTCTCGCATATAAAATTTAATTAATCAATTATCGATTACTATATAACCGATGGTATACAGAGTATTGGTTGAAATATATGAATTAGTAACAAAACAAATTAATATTAAATTAGAATTTAACATTGTGAATGAAATATCTATAATTCTGATTCAAAAAATCGAAAATCGAAAAAAATAATTGATGATTAAAGATAAAATATTGGTGCATTTTACTAATCACATTCTAATCACAATATCATAGAATAGATTATATATTAAATACTGATAATAACTTTAAATAAATATTATTATTTAAGAAATTGAATATTATCTTCTATCTAAAGTGAATGAATACAGTGGAACTCGATTGATGTGCAACTCGATTGACTGCTCATAGTCTTATAATCATAATTAAATTTTATAATTTATTACATTCGGTTACATAGTATTCGGTCACACATTTTGGTGACATATTTCGGTTATACGAGTATATAAAAAGACAGACAGACAACGTTCGTAAATATATATTAGATTATAAATATTATTACAAAAGTCAGTATTTCTAATAATTCGGAATATTAAAAATAAGTTGATGATTTAAATTCTCAAAACCTAAGTACCTACCTATGGTAAAGTAAATAAAACAATTATACACATTAGAATTCTCGATTGTATGCTAAACATGTATGAAAATGGGCAATGTCTTCAATTTGTGCCGGCTTACAAATGCAAATGATAGCATTCAATGTAGGACGTACATGGTTGGATACCCCGTAGAGTTATTTTTCATTTTTTTTTTTAGAAATTTTACCTTTCTTATATTACAGAAAATAAAATAAAACTTTTAAACATTTTCTTTTAGCCCTATCATATTACCCAAAAAATCTTTTTGGAAACATTTCTGAATTTACAGGATTGAAACGATTATTTCTGCAAGTGCTGGAAGACTTCGGGTTAATTAGTATATTTTAACTAATTCAAGTTTACTAATCCGTCATTAAGCATAATTCAGTTACAACAACCTTAATTAACCCTAACCTTCTTTTAAGTCTTGACAATCCATTTCATGAGGTATGAGGTAGATTACACCACCATAAAAACAACTGTTTTCGTATAGTTAGCTTTTAGACTACAGCAATATTTTTATCTTTTTTAGTAATTCTTGAGACCCGGTCATCGGCCGAATTTTATCCCCCAATAAAGATTTCTTCGTTCGAAGCTGATCATCCATATTTGCTTTTCTTTCGCGCCAATGACATAAATGTATTTATAGGTAGATACACCAATGCATCATTTTTGTAAGAAATTCAAATGGTTCCATCTGCATGCTTTGCAGATTAAATAATCTTTAGAATGTGTAACATAATAATTTGTAAAAATATTTTTTTATTAATAAATTAGTTCATTTTCGACGGTTTTACTTTATTATGTGAACCTGATGTTGAAAAACCACAAAAACCACGGGTTGTCATGGGCATAGCCCCATAGTATGTTCTCTTGGCAACATTTCGTCTCTTGCTCAGATTCTTAAGGAAAGATGAATAATACATACATTTTTCATATAAAATAAAATTATAAATTCAAATAGCTGCAAATAATGTTCAGGCTTTCTTTTAACCTCAACCTCTATTCGAAGTATCAAAATATGCAATTACTTGAAACATTATATTGAAATTGAAAATCTAAACCACTGCATTTAATAAAAGGAAAGACATTTTCCGAAAGTTATATTATACATAGCTATGCAGTCAGGCAATAATTTTGTCGTGCAATATACAAATTATGGCGTGAATGTATTATTACCAAGCAGATCCTGAAAATGTATAACACAATACGTTTGTAATACATATCAATAAATTGCATAATTTTTTCTTATAATATGAAACAAGTTAGTGTTTTATTAATTTAAATTTCCGCTAATTACTATTAATTTAGTTTTTATGAACATATCATTTTTGTATTTTCTGGTTCTTGTTTCTAGTTCTTGCAGTGAACCTACGGTTCCAGTTAAGAGAAATTAATCCACCAAAAATTTACCCTTTTGAAGCTGATCATCCATTCTTGCTTTATCTCAATGTCAGTGACGTAAATATGTTCGTAGGCAGATTAAATAATCTGTAATATGTACAAAATAATACGTTTGTGATATTATTTTAATAAATTCTTTCATTTTTTACAATTTTCCTTATATTCAGTCGCAACTGATCTTCAAGCGCGCCCGGGCGCGCGCCCACCTGCAAAAAGTCAGCCAAAAAATTAGATTTTATTTTTATAATATAAGCAGTGTCATGTTTCAAAGTGCTTTTTATCTCTATCAAGCGTGGAGATATCTAAATATCGAAGCAAGTTATGCTGGCTTAAGGGCTTAATGATCATTTTTCATCCTGCTTCGGCTTTTCACAATATGCTGGGCACGACAGTTACTTGGGTTTTTACTAATGATTTCTATTGTTTTAGTTCTTGTAGCCCAATCGTACTCTCTAGTAACATACGAAAGACAACCTTACGAATTTGAAGCTAATCATCCATTTTTGTTTTATTTGTCTATCGATGGCACAAGCATATTTGTTGGCAGAATAAACAATCCTTAATGTATAAAAGTTAAACTTGCTTTGTAATTCTTTTTAAATAAACTACTTTTTTTGAAATACTTATTAATAGGCAATAATCCTAAAGATGTACAACACAATACGTTCCACAATTTTTATGGGGCACCAGTTTCTTTTAATTGTTAATTTAAATTTCCGCTAATTACTAATTTTACTTTTATGAACATAGCATTATTTTTTATATTTTTTTCATTTTTTGTTTCTAGTTTACGGACTTGTCCCATTAAGCGGTCCAATATTCTTTATTTCACCGAAAATTTACTCATTTGAAGCTGATCATCCATTTTTACTTTATCTCAATGTCAATGGCGTAAACGTGTTCGTAGGCAGATTAAATAATCTTTAAGATGTGGAAAATAATACGTTTGTAATATTATTTTAATAAATTCTTTCATTTTCTACAGTTTTTCCTTATATGCAGGCGCAACTGATATTAAAGCGCGCCCGGGCGCGCGCCCGCCTACGAAAAGTCAGAAAACAAAATTACATTTTATTTTTATAATATAACTAGCGGTTCTGTGTTCTAAAATCAATAATTCATAATTAATGTTCATTTTTCATACTTTTTCGGCTTTCTACATTACTTAATTCTATTATGCTGAGTACGATAGTTACTTGATGTTTTCTACTAATTTTTTCTATTTTTTTAGTTTTTAAAGTCCGAAAGCACTTTATACCGGGATTCCAAAGAAATCCTTACAAATTTGAAGCCAATCATCCTTTTTGTTTTATTTATCTATCGATGGCACAAGCATATTTATTGGCAGAATAAATAATCCTTAATATATAAAAGTTAAACTTGCTTTGTGATCGTTTTTAAATAAACTTTTATTCTTTAGACTTTTTATGGAATAATAATTAATAGGCAATAATCCTAAGAATGTAATATAACACAATACGTTATTTGTAATACATCAATTAATAAATTGCAATATTTTTCTTTATATTATGTGAAACAAGTGCTTATAAATTCACGATAAGATTATGGGGGCGCCAGTTTCCTCTAATTATTAATTTAAATTTTTTATTTCCGCTAATTTATTAATAATTTCGTTTTTATGAATATAATATAATTTGGTGAGAGTACGTTAACCTCCACTATTTGTCCGTGGAGATTTTTCTAGAATTAATTAGATAACGTTAAAATGATGAACTCTATAATATCGCTAAAAATCGATTTTACAGTTTATGAAAAATAGAAATTTAAACCATTCTGTTGACGGTACTTGCGTTCCGGCCTAGTCTTAACAGGCAGTAGGCGGAGCAAAGTAATTCGGCGCGAGGAGATTACCAGTTGACACTAGTACCCCGAAGCTTAAGTTCCAAAATTTTGATTAATTGCAAAGCTCTCGGATTAAGCGATTTAATAGTCTTCAATCCACCAAAAATTTACTCATTTGAAACCTTATCTTTTAGGCAGATTAAATCATCCTTAAGATGTGCGAAATAATGCGTTTGTAATATTATTTTAATCGATTGTTTCATTTTCGGAAATTATTCTTATTACCAGGCGCAACCGATCTTAAAGCGCCCCGGCGCGCGCCCACTTTCGAAAAGTCTGAAAGCAAAGTTACATTTTATTTTTATAACATAATTTAGTAGATCCATATTTCAAAATGATTTGTTTATGTAGTTATCTAAACAAGTAATACTGGGTGTTGGATGTAACTTAACGCAATAATGTTGATTTTTACTGCTTCGGCTTTCTACATTAACCCAATGTTTGACGTTTTCTGCTAATGTTTTTAATTTTTTTAGTTTTTGTAGTCCAAAAGTATTCCACAATAGCATTCAAAAGAAAAACTTACGAATTTGAAGCCAATCATCCATTTTTGTTTTATTTATCTACCAATGGCGTAAACGTATTTGTTGGCAGAAAAATCAATCCTTAATATATTTACGTTAAACTTGCTGTGTAATCCTTTATAAATAAACTTTTTTACTTGCATCATTTAGACTTTTTATGAAATAATAATATTATATTTTAGTATGTACCACGTGAAAGCATCTAATTTTCTTCGAATAAGAATTCTTCCGCAAACTGGCAAACTTTCATCTAGTAAAGGCACTCGGCTATGTTAGATTCGAACCCGAAATTTTCGTATTTTTAATGCGGTTCCTAAACTTTACATTCGAAAATCTAGAAAGCGCTCTTCATTTTCAATATTACGCAGTTTAGAGAAATATGTTTTGTGAAAAAATTATAATGTTAGTAACATCTTTGATTATATTATGATATCACTTATGTCAATCTTATGGTAGTTTTGGAAACACCTGGTGTAATAAAAAAATATAACAGATGACACCACTTAATTGCTTTAAGATAGCAATAGAAACTAAAATTTATAATAATAATGCAATTTATTGTGTCCCGAAGTTAATAATAATTATTGTTTAAGAGTTTCCAAACTTCCATATGGTTAAATAAAAGTTTTGGTTATTAATTGTGTACAGTAGCGGTTCGTACGGGGAGGACGAGGGGGTGTCGCGTGGTGATGGGGTTTACTGGGTGGTGATGGTAGCATTTTGCAGTTTTATTAATAATTGAAAAATTTAAATAATATTTCCATTGTTTGCAGTGGATGTCATCGATCGAATTGGTTCGGGGGAGAGCGTAAATGTAACATACGTCGCTAATCATCCTTTCATTTTGATTATACGCTTCGAAATCCCAAGAAGTACTGTTTTGCGGGCGGTTATCACTTCCAGATTCTTAGTTTAGATAATATTTACGTGTAAGAGAAGTTATAAATTCATTTAAAAAAGAGGTGAAGTGAAAATTATTTATATCGATGACAAGACGTTAATGTTGAGCGCCATCTATGTTTCGGTACAAACATTAACTTTTTTGATAAAATAAAAATGCCAGGTCAGATTTTCCGGCAATATTATAAAAAACATCATAACTTCGTAATTTTTCACTCAATTACGAACCAAGTTTGTTCTAAATTTAAATTTCTGTAAAATTGTTTTCTTACTGTTTTTTCATAAAATCGATAACAACGAAGTTATTGCTATTTTAAAAATAAAATGTAAAATAATAAGTTCTTTTTAAAATAATTTATGGTGGCGGTTTAAAATTTTGTTAGCGTGATTGGGAAATATTGAAACCATTGCCTCTGCGTTTTCGTCTTTATATAATTTTCGCTTTACCAACTAACTCATTTTTTAATAATATATTATATTAGAATTTCTAACATGTTTTAAAATTTCAGTTCATTTCGCCAATACATTATCAATACAATATCCATTACTCGAACCAAATTCGCTAATAGCCGATCATCCATTTATTTACATCATTAAATCATCATCACATGGATTATTATTATTTGTTGGTCGCTATAATAAACCAATTAATTATTAAATAATTAAAAGTGTTGATTTCATTAATCAAATATGCGCATTTAAAATGAGTGGATTATATTAACTAAATTTTGCTTATTATATGTATTTAACCAATAAGAAATGAAATTACCAAATAATCGTTTGTAGTTTTTTTTTGCAGATTTAGAAATATTCTTGCTTTAATCGAAAGTACTGCACTGACCTATATTTTTATGCTGATAATAAAATTACCCAACCTTGTTTTTTTTTTAATAATTCCATACCAAATACAGGGGGTTTTCCAATATTAGAAAAATATTTTTCAATATACGTAATTTTTTTAAGAAAACTGCAGAAATCTCATCAGGTGTAATTTCTAAAGAAATTTTATGCACTGTTTTTTTTAGAAACTGCAATTTCCTTTTTTATTTTTTGAAAATTATGCAGTTTAGGATTGTCAATAGTTGCCGGTTAATGCTTAGTTTAATGATTGCACAGGAATGCAGTTGCGTGCATACGCGAATGATATGGAAGTATTGCGTAAAGTATAATTATTAATTTTACTGCAGTAGTAGCGAAATCTCATTACAAAACTAAAGTCAAGTCAAAACCGATTACACGTTTTTCCTTTTCTTGAAAAGCCACGTTTCGCATCATAATGTGTAAGTTTCATTTCCTTTTTTATAGCCTGATTATTTATTACTTATTGATAAATTTTATATAAATGAGTTCATTAATACTGCAATTGATAGGCTTTCCCCATGGTAAAACTAAGCAGTTGGCTTTAATTACCCGTTTAATTGATCGAGTATTTTAATGGATTAGAAATTTTGGTTATATTTTGGGTTTGTTCACATAATATGCACTTTTCTGCTTTACTGCACTCTAGGTGGCAACTCCATCTGTCTCGCCGAGACGGACATTAATAATAAAAAAATTACGAATCAGTATGATTTGAATAACAATTATAATTTTTTACAGTGTTCTTGGTTCCTGCATCGTTACCCATACTACCACCTCTTCCACCTAAAGAATTTAATGCAGATCATCCATTCATTTACTACCTGAAAGTCGAAGGAATTCATATCTTTATTGGACGATCCACAAAGTTGTAGAACGCAACTATTACGAAATTTATCATTAGACTATGTAAATCAAAAGAAAAATAAAAAAAATTGAGGCCAAAATGTTCTATCTAGAAATCAATTCTTGTCTGGCAGACATTTTCTTGGGTTTAACTTATTTTCACTCTTTTCTAACCCCACATTTTTCTTCTTTTCAACGAACAAACCCTTGACTGATTCTTTAATCTTTAAGAGGGGTTGGGTCTCTCCAATATAGGAGGCCACACTTTGCTTTTTTTAAATATTAATTTAAATACGGATAATTTTTAAATAATGTTTCACAGAGGGAGCTATTTCTTATACTCCTTATTCTTTTTAATTAAAACAATTTAATAACTATTTAGATTTAGATTTGGAGAGAATTCAACTACCTACCATAACGGAACGGCAGAGAAGGCTGGAAAAACTGCTTATTTTTATTTGCATTGGCTAATCTGCTAAAGTGTTTATGTATGCTCAAAATATATTTTGTGCCTGAATGCGTTTTGGGCTTTTACCAAGCTAATTTCATAATTATCAACTAATTCAGCATATTATAACTTCAAATATTGGGAGTTAAAATGTGTTACATAAAGGTGCATTCCGAAAATTATTTTTTCAACTACGAAGAGACCAAAAAAGAGTGATAATTCATAAAAATAAATTTTCGCATTTTGGTATATTGATTTAAATTTAGAAATGGTTTTTAAATTGCTTGGCGCATGTGACTTGGTATTGGAATTCGTAATGAATAGGATGGGATCATTCGTGAACGACCCAAAAAGTACCAAAGAGTAAATTGATTTGAACGTAAGTCATTTTCTAAATTTTACAAATTTGTGCACCTGCATGTAACCAACCATACACCAAATATTTAAGTTTATTTACGCTTCTCGTAAGGCAACTTTTGTGATATTTCTTTTCAATTTCAGGAATGTTAGACTTCCGAATAATGGATGACAACGAACCCAAAAAATTCTTCGCCGATCATTCCTTCGTGTGGATTCTCAAAAATTCAGATCTAATACTTTTCATCGGTCACGTAACTTACAATAATTAATTAATATTTTTTATTGTGTAAACAAATAAATTGATTAATAAAAACAATTATTTTAATAATTATTATTGTGTTGCTGTTTGTTATATGTACGTACCCCATTAATAGTGGGTTTACTTACGTTTTAAATTATTTATTTATTAGAAATGTTTAAATATTATATTTAATTTTGGGAATATGCACTCATCCATCATCGCTTGTGGTCATTTTGGCATTAATTTTGGTGGTGTTAGTCAAAATAACTCGAATTTACTTTTAGGTGAGATTAGAGGATATCCTATGGGGTTATATAAACGGGTACTACCACCTAAACGATTTATAGCGAACTACCCTTTTCTGTTTATTTCAAAATTTAAAAATATATCAATTTTTGTAGGACGTGTGATTAAGAAATAATAAATTTAATTGTAAATAATTTTTTTAACATTTTTTAATAAAAAAAAATACAAAATTTTAGTTTTTTTCAAAATTCTAAATTTGCGAAATAGTTACGTGGTTTTGCAAACAATTCAAGCTACATTTACAATCTTAAAATGTAATTTTTATTGTATTCTAAAAAGAAATTTAATTTATTTGTGCTAATTGAAAAGTTTAATTTTGAGGTTGTAAATTCAGCTCGATCGATTATCCCAAATTCACGTTTCCTCATATTGGCTTTTTGCAGCTTTCATGCTTCCATGTTTCTTTCAGATTTTATAATTCGTATAATAATATACAAAGTGTTTTATTGTTATAGTTCTTGTGACTTACATTCGTTCGGGTCATTTTATACCACCACCACCGAAACAATTTATAGCTGACCATCCCTACTTCTTTATTCTGAAGAGCGCCGATCTAACCATGTTCGTAGGACGTATAATCAAAACCAAGATTAAGAAAAAACTCAAGTGTAAAATTTTGTCAAAAAATATTCGTTTATGATTTAATAAAGGTATTAATAATAATAATTTTTATTATTCTGCTGCTTAGGTTATTATTTTTTGTGTGCTTACAAGGATAGATAATAATAATTATTTATATATTAAGGGCAGAATTAATTATTGTATGAGGGTAATTTAAAAACCAACGCGTTAGCGAAGTGGTGCTTGATTTCGAGGTGGCGAATTCAGCCCCAAATTCGTATTTCGTCACATTGGGTTCTTTGTAGCTTCCATTTTTAAGCTTCCAAACTGCTTTCAGATTTTATAATCTGTATAATATATCAAATATTGATTTTGTTGTTGTTATAGTTGTTGTGCAACTTATTTCGGCACCACTACCACCGGAAGAGTTTATAGCCGACCATCCCTACATCTTTATTCTAAAGAGTGGCGATCTATCTATGTTTATAGGACGTATAAACCAAGGTTGAAAAAACTGGAGTATACAATTTTGACATCAAATATTTGTTTATAATTCAATAAAGGCAATAATAATAATAATTTTTATTATTCTGCCGCTGGTGTGGTATCTAACAAATTAAAAACCCATTCGTCATGTTTGGACTTGACATCAAAATTATTTAGTGTAACGCAGAAAGCTGCTATTTTGGAAACGTGAGAAAATTTTTAATTTTTTTTTTATTTAGAATTGTATTTTTTAAATTTATTGTTACTAAAACTTCTAATGTACTTAACAATTACTGTAATAAACTCGTTCTTGTGCTCTTCACCGAACTGGTTCGAAAAAAAATCAAATGTTATTTGTGAATAAAATAAAATCTTTATTAAGTTAACCTACCTTAGATACAATCAAAGAATTATAATAAGTAATGGCAGCAATAACTTAGAAAGTGAAAATTAGCATAGCTGCTGATTTTCATCTCAGTTTGTTAAAAAAAAATCGGATGTGGCCATGCCCATGACTTTATCATACTTCAGCTCTTAGTCTTATCAGCTCCAAGTCTAAATATAAAGATACAAAATACTAACTTTAGTTTTGAAATTTAATTAGTTTTTGAAATATTTAATAAAACTAATATTAAATAAAAGATTTAAAAAATTGCTTTCATGAACCAATTTTATCCAAAATTTAATCAGCTCTAATTCCTGCCATAAACATAACAAATCTCAACTTTAATTTTGAAAATTCTGTTCGTTTTAAAATATTAAATAATAAAAACAATAGTTTTTATAAACGAATTTTAACTAAAATTTAATCAGTTTTATATTGATTAAAATATACGAAAACCTAAATTTGGTTTTGAAATTTTATTATTTTTGAAATAATAATTAAAAGCTAATATTAAATAATAAAATTTAAAAAATAGTTCCCATGCATCAATTTTAATCAAAATCAAATCAGCTCTAAGTTTCAATATAAGAATACAAAATCCAAAATTTTATTTGAAAATTCAGACACACAAAACACAGACATTTTTTTGGAAATTGTCTTATTTTACTCAGGGGACCTCAAAAAGTGTAAATTCATCAAAATCTCAAATTTTTTTTCTGCACGAAAACAATACTTTCATATTACATATGATAAAGTAAAATATACTGCAACTTCATACAGCATTAGAAGTTCTTTTGAACTGGAAATTTCGAGAAGTATGTACACAAATTTTACAGCTTCTTTTTCAATGGTCGAAAAAAGAAAACCTAGAGAACTCATTAGATTAGTTATACGGTCGTTCCAAAATACGGAATAAATCAAAACCATGTAAATTTTACCCCGATATTAAACCCATAAAAAGAAGTGATCAAAATTAACAATAAATGGTAAAATAATAATAAAATAAAAAACAAAAAAAATTAATAAAGGTGTAATTTCTTTCACAGTAGGTTTTTAAAGAGAAAATTTGCATCAAAATAAAAATACGTTCGTTCCCATTGGATGTTGGTTGGGCACTCTAAGTATCAAATTGTTGACTCCACTACGTGTGATGAATTCTTCGTGATGAGTTAAGTTTTTGCATCAGTCCACCAGACTTCCTTACAACAGCCTAAGGGGGTGTAGTTTTTTCGCCTTTAAGTTGAATAGTTTTCGACCAAGATAATGCAAACAAACCATAGAAGTTTAAACATTTTAAAATTTATTTATACTATTTATCTAATAACTTCTTATGATTTACTGTTTTCAAATACTTTTTTTTCAGTTATTTACAAAATTATTTTACCTTGACCTAATAATTATGATAATGTTTTTGGCTGTATTACTTCTTAAACCAGTTAGTAAAGATCAGATGTAGTTAGCAAACTGTTCGAAATACATAGCTTTTATTTCAACAAGGCTACAACTTATTTTTAGTTATTTTTATTTTCTGATTAATTAGTTAGAAACACATATCTATCGTTCATCCTTGTTAGCGCAAATATAAATTTTTAGTTTTACAATTTTGAAAATTGAATATTATAAATATTTTCATTAATAAAACCATGAATTTACCCCCGATAGCTTTTCCATAGCAACAATGACTGTCGGTTTGGGAAATTTAATTAAAATATTTAAAATTTTAAACAACAATTTTGTAGGTACAACAACAATTAAAATTTAAAAGACAAAACGAATTTTGGTTTTATATCTGATGAAAATTTTTTTTCTTATTTTAATAAATAAAGTAACTAGTAGTTAAAGTATGCGACTTCTGGATCAATTTCTTTATATTAAATTGATATCAAACTAATTCGTGGTTTTTTAAATTTTTGCTGTCGGCTTCTTTTGTATTATGAAATGTCATTAAAGTAATTTAATAATTGTTGATATGCAAATTTAATTAACTTTACTGTTTGATATGCAAATGAGACAAATCATCGGGTTTGAGTGGATTAAAGTGTAAAAAAATGGTGGGATATTTTAATGATAAAAATTTTTTTGATCCCATCATTAATTATGCATAGGGTGATTAAATTAATAATTTGAATTGAACCCTTTTTTTATTAGGTATTCATTAAAGATATACAGTAATAATAAATATAATGAGTTTAATATCAATATAATTTCATTTATGATATGTAATGAGATGAATTAGTTAACCAATTATTATTACCAATTCATAGAAATATTCTTAATGGAATGTCGTACGCCGGAAGGGCTATTTGTATCTTACCCATAATTAGTTAATTAGGACAAGCAAGTTTATACCCGCTTTAACAAGTTACAATGGCGAACCAAAAATCGAAGAAAAAGTGACATTAATCCTATTAGTTAATTAATTTTAATTAATTCAGGTGTAGTTCCATTAAAATTACTGTTACATAATATGTAAACATTATCACTATTAATCGCATTCATCAATTCCGATTATAAGTTAAAAGAAGATTACGACTTGCATTAATGTTATTTTTCTGACAATCGGTAATTTCTGAATTCGTGCACGATACGACATAACCAAATTTGGCTTACAGGTATGATTGTAAATGCAATATTGTAATTGATCTTCAATTGGCCGTATTGATGGTGTTTACTAGCACGGGCATATTTCTTAAATTTTTAAACTTTTCTACTGAATTGGTTCGGTTCAGTTGAGTCAGTGAGAAAAGGTTAATTTTAAGAATACCCTTAAAATATTAAGAAATAAAACTAAACTGTCTCAACTGAACTGAACTGACTTATATGTCTTAACCTATGACTTACTTAACCTATTTTGGAAGAACAATCTACATCCTTGCTCATAATAGTAGGACCTTTAAAAATTTTCCAGGTAGATTTACTACAGAACAAAACTCTTACCTGAAAATTTTTTTCATTTACTTAAAAGCTTGTTTTGGGATAATGAGTAATAAAATTTGTCGGTTTTTGGTTCGTCGGTGCAAGACAAAGTATCGAATATTAGTATATATTGGTAATGTATCATTTTTATAAAGTATTTAGTTTAGTTTAATTTTTATTTCGTGTCGGGCAGCTACTCCTTATGAGCGTTTTTGTATTTTTAATATTCTAGTTTTAAGATGCCGAAGAAAAATCGGATGTGGCCATGCCCATGACTTTATCATATTTTTATTAAATATTAAAAAAATAATGTTAATAATAAAAGGAAAAAAATATTTTCCATTAACCAATGTGACCCAAAATCTAATCAGCTCTAAGTCTAAATATAAAAATACAAAATACCAACTTTAGTTTTGAAATTCTCATTAGTTTTTGAAATATTTAATAAAAACTAATAATAAATAAAAAGATTTAAAAAAAATTGCTCCCATGAACCAATTTTATCCAAAATTTAATCAGCTCTAATTTCTTTCATAAACATAACAAATTTCAACTTTAGTTTTGAAAATTCTGTTACTTTTCAAAATATTAAGGTAGTTGCAGCGATCCAGTCTAGTTTTTGAGTGACTAATGCATAAAATATTGTTATTAATGCTTTAAAATTGTTATAATGGTATTGCTAGTTATAATATTAAAACGAATGTGTGAGGATTAAGAATCGATTGTTTTATTTCAACATATCGATTTATTCAAGAATTTACAATAACTCATTTGACTCACGGATCATATACGATGTTTCAATTTGGCAGCGCCGCAATAAGTTATAATATAAATTATTAATCTAGCACTCTTTTTAAATTAAATAATCAAACGTCAAATATATTTAAATAATATTTTGTGCTCACGTGGGCAATTTATTACAAATAAAATTTTTTATCAACACCGTAACCCTACACATTTTGCAATCAATTCCAAAAGTACGCTTTTGGAAAACTCAAGTCTTTTCATAATTATAGTTTGTGTAGAAAATAATTGATAATAGGCTCATGGCGTGATTATCTAGCGTCCGTCCTCATACACACGTGATGGTTGGATCGAATCCCACGATTTTAAGTTTTTTCTATTTTAATTAATTTTATTTTTCAAAAAATTCATTTTATTTTTTATTAAAATTAGTAATAAAACTTTCCATTGAAAATATTTTCTTCGAGTGCCATACATTTATATAATGCATAGACAATCAACATGGCCAAAGTCAGGCTGACGGTTGGTTTCTTGTTGCCTTCCCATAGTCCACAGATTGACACGCCGTAAAGGAAGTTTAGCATTTTGAGTGCACAATAACTGGCTGAAGAATTAGAAGAAGGATTATTATCAACTGACAAAATTTATCTCTTAAACAAATAGATTTTTCTATTTTATTTGCACCATACGAAAATTATACCGTAATAACATTGCACCAAACCTTCTTTCTTATTTTCCATCGAATGGCCGCATTTTGAACGATGGTTTTCCGCCAAATTGATTTATATTTCATTTGAAATAGAAAATAAACCTTCTTCTTCTTCTTTTCAGGGTTTACGCTTTATTGTCTGTTCCGACTTTATAAGTTCCGCCATCGTTTATTTTAGAAAATAAACCCAACTTTTAAAATTGACACTGACATAAAACTTTTTTAATTTATGCGACGATGCCAAACTTATACGGTTTTTCAGAAATCAAATCGCATCATATTCAAAAATTATTTACGGACAAACCAGATGGTCAAAATTTTTAATTTTTTTTTTGCCATTTTGTAAGATATTATCCTACACGTAGACTAATTTTTATGCGTCTGACATGGATTTAACTATTTTATTTTACGGAAATTCTAAACTTTTACTGAGTTCCTATGCTTTTACATGTTAAATTCAAAATTTCAAATCCGATTATCTCCCAAGGTACACGGTCAATCTTTTTCAAATTTGTTTTACAATTATGATAAATTATTAACTTTATATCTTGTAATTTTCATATTTTTGACATGGATTCGAGAAAATGCCAATGGAGCGCTGCAACCACCTTAAACAATTTTAACTAAAATTTAATCAGTTCTAAATCTCGACATAAGTATGCTAAATCCTAAATTTCGTTTTGAAATTCCTATTAGTTTTGAAATATTAATTAAAACTAATATTAAATAATAGAATTTAAAAAATAAAAAAATAGTTTCCGTGAATCAATTTTAGCCAAAATCTAATCAGCTCTAAGTCTCAACATAAGGATACAAAATCCAAAATTTTGTTTGAATATTCCTATTAGTTTTGCTGTAGGTCGCACACAAAATTTGACCACATCACACACACACACACACACACATACACACACACACACACACACACACACACACACACACACACACAGACATTTTTGGAAATGGTCTTATTTTACTCAGGGACCTCAAAAGTGTAAATCCATCAAAATCTCAAATTTTTTCTGCACGAAAACAATACTTTCTCATATTACATATGATAAAGTAAAAGACGGTCACTGGCGAGGTTGTAAGGTCCTGCGTAAGCCGTGGCTCTCTGAAAAAAATAAAAAATTATGACTAGATTGAGCTCGTGAACACCGCCATTGGAAAAGTGAAGACTGGGCAAAATTGTTTGGTTTAATGAGTCCAACCTTGAGGTAATGAAATAATATATATTTTTTGTAATTATAAATTAAAATAATTTAATTTAATATATTTTATGGCAAAATTTAAATTCTTTCAAATTTTTTTGGTTAGATTTCTGGAACTCCTGCGGCCGTATATGTACGACGACGAAGAGTATAAAGAAGATTGCGTAGTACCCACTGTTAAGCGGGGGAAGAGGAAGAACGTAATGATTTGGGGCTGTATGGCAGCAACCGGAGTTGGATTTTATTTGTGAGGGTCGTATGACCTATATAGAAATGTTGGAATCCACTTTTATGAATTTCTACACGAAAATATTTTCAAATAATATTATATTCCAACAAGACAATGCCCCATGCCACACTTCCCGACAAAGTAGAGCTTGGATGTCGCCGAAAGCCATAAAAGTTCTCGAATGGCCGCGAAAATCGGTAGACCTTAATCCAATTGAGCACTTGTAGTCCATTATTTAAAAAAATTGCGGAATACAATACCACTTCGAAAATTCAGCTAAAAGATGTTGCAAAAACAGAGTGAGAGTATGCTGAAAAGAGTTGCAGAAGTAATTGCAGGTAAGGGAGGGCCAACTAGGTATTAAAAACTTTATTAATTATAAAATGTATTTATAATACCTACAATAGCATTTTTATTTCAATTTTACTTAATTATCACGATGGTTTATTTTTTAACATGTCCCACTACCACGAGCAAGGCTGTGTATCGCCTCCCAAAGAAACTAAGAAACCCGTTGTTAAAATTGGGGAACCAATTAAAACTTAGGAAATAAATACTTAAGAAAAACGGTATTTGAAAAATCTGAAAAGAAATGTAATTTGAGAAAAGCGAATACAGATATTGAATAGAAAACCAAGAAAAATATAAAAAAGGGAAAGCCTTAACAGAGATAAGATAATTTATTGTAAAATTCAATGACACTCCAATAATGTGGAGATTCAAAAATTACTCTGAAGATTCTGTTAGATCACCTGGACCTAATTTCTTTAGTCGCGTCCATATTAGATATTAAATAAAAAGATTCCCTACAATCTTCCCTTTTTTTCCTTTTTTTTTTCGTGTAAGAGCGGTGTAAGTCATGGCTTTGTAAATTTTTAATTTCTTGGCAGAACTCATCTTGTTGGGTCTATTAGTCATTGGGTGGATGCCTTTGGCACGATTCGAGAGGGTTGTGACGTGTTTACAAGCAAATGTCAGACATTTTATTTGGGTTTTGTAAACATAATTACGGAACAATTGCTAGAGTTCACCCAAAAAAAAAAATTAGTAAACAAGAAATTTTAATAAGTAATGACAGAAAATTAAGTTGGGTTTTGGTTTGAATGGCATTTTTTTAAATTATAAAATTTCAAACCGTGAATTATCATTATAAAACAATCACTTGAAGTAAAATTTTAATTACTTAATTGAATTTGACATGAAGATGCCAAACATGTGTCAATAAAAATTTAATAAATCTTAATTATGTCACTTTTGTATTGAATAAATCTTTATTTTTAATTAGTTACATAAGAAATTCAAAGCTGGTTTTTAGATTGAGCATTTAGTTTTATTCAGTTTGTATATCATTTAAAGGAAACACATAATAGTTATTTATGTATCTAGGGCATTATGATGATGTTTATGTTCGAGGGCAACCAGTTTAAAAGGTCGAGGGCCGCTAGGCCCGAGAGCTTTTAAACTGGTTGCCCGAGAGCATAAACATCGAGTAATGCCCGTGATGCATACAACGTTTTATATTGCACTGCATTCGAATTTGAGTACATTTAAAAAAAAATGAATTTGATTTTGCTAAATTTCCTAGTTTGCGTTGGATTGTATCCATGACGATTTGTTTGTTTTATTGTTTATAAAAAAAATAGTGATAGTTGTATTGAGAATGGACGAAGAAATTCCGAAAATATACTACACCTTTTCCAAGAGTAATTGAGAAAAGCTCAACTGCTATTGAGAAAACCTCAATTGTAATTAATATTTTTCAATTGATATTGAGAAGTCCTCAATTGTAATTAATATTTTCCAATTGATATTGAGAAGTCCTCAATTGTAATTAAGATTTTCCAATTGATATTGAGAAGTTGTCAAATGAAAATGAGAAAACGTCAAATGAAGATGAGAAAGCATCAATTCTGCAACGTGCTGAAATGAATTCGCTCGTTAACAAAAGAAAACGTTCTGAATATGTTCAAAGTTTGAACAATTACATACAGCAAGGAAAGCAAATTGTTTGGATGGATGAAACCAACTTTAATTTGTTTTGTCGTCGAACGCAAGGCCGTGCAAGAATTGGCGATAGAGCTGTTCAAGTACTTCCAGCTTCAAGAGGACCTAACCTTCATAATTGGAGCAATATCTGTGGCTGGCGTTATAAGTATGGAACGTAGAAGAGGATCGTTTACTGCAGAGTTAGCCAGTGATTGGGTAAGGGCATTAATGCAGCCAAGGCAAAATATGGAAAACGAACTGTCTGACTTAGTTCTTGTAGTAGACAACGCGCCTTGCCATTCAATGTTGCAAACGCTGTTTGATGGAACAACAGCAACTCTGTTGCGGCTAGGACCTTACTCTCCCATGCTGAATCCCATTCAAAAATCAAGGCAGAAGCCAAAACTAATATTCGACTTCCTAATGTCCAAGGGCCAGCATGAAGCTGGAACTTCCCGAGACACTGGAATGTCCGTCGAAAATGGAATTGTCTCTAAAACTGATGCCTCTAACCTGAACGTTTTTCAGTTCAACATAGTTTAGATTTAGGAAATTGTTCAATTAGTGGTTCGACATTTACAAATTGTACTTTTAATTTTAAATAAAATTGTAAACTTTTTGAATTTTATAATATAACTGCGAATGAGAGGGCATAATAAGCGGGCATTATGATTCATAATGCCCTAGAGTATTATAGCCTATTTAATATATCTCGTTGTCAAGGTAAAAAGACAAATAATGATTCAGTGCAATATAAAGAATATAATAATATTAGGAATTCTATGACGAAGAACTAATAATTTAACATATTCAAACAGGAATTGCAGTTTTTGGGATTATCTCTAAATAGACTTTTAGTTTAGACATTAGTTAATTTAAAACCCAAAAGCCCTAAGTTATTTAAAATGGTTTACTCCGAGTTTACTCAAACTTTACTTTACAAAGATCACGCCAAAATTTTGCAAAGAAAAACCTCATTTAGTTAACAACATTGTCTCAGGGTCTTTCTCAATATTATGTCGCCACTGTTCCAGTTCATTTGAAATATAAAATATGTTTTATATAATATGTTTATAATTATAATTTATGCTCTGTTAATTTTAATTTAATTTTTAATTCTGATCTCCTTTAAATAATATGTGACACAATTACTGAAATAATTACTTTTATATTTAGTAAAGGTTTTTAATTTCTTGATGTCCTTGATTAATTTAATCATATTTTATTTTAATTTCAAAATTGCAACCTTATGATATATTTCAAAGAAAACGATAAAAAGAGTATAAATAAATATCTAGATAATTTTCAAAAAAAAAATTTTCGTTATTATTACCTATGATGAAAGAAAATTATTTCTTTAAGTGCTGAATTCTTCTGTTGAAAGCACGAATGGAATGTTGGTAGGAAAAAACCTTCCAATTAGGCGATGCACATAGGTGGATTTTAAGTAATTAGGCGGCCAAAAATATTTTTTTGTTTTATCAAATTCGGAATAGGATATTTCATTAAAATAGAAGATTATCTTACCAAATAAAGCAATTTTTAATGATATAAAAATAATTAGGAACCTAAATTTTTAAATTTTTTTGTAATTTCCATTTACAATATACAAATTTTAATATAGGTATTTACAGCTTAGCCTACAATATTTACAAACTAAACCGAAACTAAAGTAATAAATTTTCATTGAATGATGTGTTTTCTTGGTCAGAGAGTTCGGGATCTGTTTCTACATTTGGTTCAGCTGGCAATAGCAACGAAATTGTTTCCGATAGAAATGGCTTACGTGGGCTTTTTGATTGGCCTCATGCTGCTCAGTAGTGGATCAGAAGTTAATAGCAACCTATGATATATATCAAAGTTACATGTTTCTCGTGAAAATTTTCTGGCAAAATTTAGTCTGTAGGACCTAAAATGCTTATTACGTGCCTCTGACGCTTCTTCCGACAACTGTCCGATTGGAAGCAGAGAGGTTTTTATGATGCTGGCTCCATGTATGAGGATTTTATGCATAGTTGGTGTCATGGGGTGCCATCCATAGAGCTCAACGTACAACTTCGCAGTCTCTAGTGCATAGGTATCAAATTTACCGGTGTCGATTTTATGCCCACTGGAAATTGTCTCTAGGATGACTTTTAACCGATAAATTAATTCCTGATTAATTCCTGTGATCTCGGCTGCTAGCTCAGTATTTTCAAAAAACCGTCTACTGGTGTTTCCGTCATTTGTGTTGCCGAAGTTGGCTTTGGGCATGTCGACTAATAAGCCAGTTTCGTTTCGGAATCGCTCCTGAATTTCCTTTTTCTTTCTTCTTCGATTTTCTTTTCTTCTTGAGTTTTCCTCTGCCTATATTTATGTTTCAAGTCCTTTTTTTTGTCATCAGAGTCTCCGTAACTCATGATAAAATCATTTTCCAAATACTCCAATTTTTCGTCAAAGGTAGCTAAGTTTTGAGTTTTCATATGGTTAAACAAATATTTTCGTGTTACGACTTTAACGCCAGAAGCACTTGATGACCCTAAAGCAAAGAAAACCTTTTTTTAATAAAGTTAGAATAAAATTAAATTTCAGGTAATTTTCTTTAAATATATTCGAAAAATATTTTTTCGGAAACTTGCGGGATTCTGCGGCAGATTTTCTTAAATATGTAATGTCAATTACATAACATATTCAATAAAAAATTAAACAAGACGGGGACAAATAGGGATGGGTCATAAAAATACCAATTTGTTCTTAGAATCGTGATGACTTTGTATTGAAAACGTCAAAGGTTTGATTTGTGAAAAAAAAAGGAAAACTATGTCAAAATAAAAAAATATATAGCGTCTGAAGGATACATACCTGTATTTCCAGAATCCATCACTGTCACTGGTGTTTTATACGTCAAAACAAAAATATTGGCTTTGAAAATTATATCACTTTGGGAGCGCTGAGAACAGATGCGTGATCTAACCCTAACAAACAAATTCCGACTACCTGCACTTAAGCGGGGACGTACGTTCGTGAAAAAATGGGTGGGTGGTAATTCGCAGAAGTGTTAACTATGCGTAGACGTCAATATTTTGTGCCTACATCATGTTTAAGATTTTGACTTTTGGCCGCCTAATTACTCAATATCCACCTATGTGCGATGAATATAAATGAACCGTTTGAAATACAAAATGATTTAATTGAATTTAATAATTATAAACATTCCAATTGCTGTCAAATTTAATTAATTTTAATTACGACAATTTGGTAATAAATATATTTCAGATATATTGAGATGATTTATTTAATTATTGCTTCCTCCCGAAAAGTTCGGAAATTTTATTTACTAATTTCTCTTAGAAAAATGTCTTCCCGCACCACTACGGTCACGGGAAGTAGAAAGTCATTAATAGTATATTACACTACGAGGGCCGAAAGTTGATTTTCGGCCCTGCGCATCATGATGCCCCGAGGCGAAGCCGAGGGCATCATGACGCGCAGGACCGAGATTTCAACTTTGGCCCGCGTTGTGTATACGATTTTTCTTCATAGCCGGTCGAAAGTACATTATTAATTCTACTTTTTAACTTTAAATGTTAAATTGCGTATGACATCTTCCTCGTCCATTGATTCATCAGATGACAACGTATTGTTCATTTTGCTCGGTTATTAAAATGACTTCAATGATACTTTATTATTAAATTCACTGACGACAAAACTACATTGTAAGTACAAAGTAGTGACAGCGGTTAACGATTTGTTGTAGCAACAGAATAAATAGTCCCTAGTTACGAGTATTAATACGCATGAGAAATTCTTTCCTCCCGGCGTTATAGAGGGCGCGCGTGTACTTCTCAAAGGGAGTAAATGTTCAACTTTCGTCCCTGCTATTAGGGACGAAAGTACGTACTTTCGACCGAGGTATGAAGAAAATTATTTGTAAAACTACAATGTAACGTTGGATATCTTGATAAATAAAATCAGTTGCCAAAGTAGTAATGATATGGAAAAATGAAGCGCAGGAAAAGTTTTTAATTTCGAAATATGCTGCTTCTCTAATCTAATTTGATTAAAAAATTATAATTAATTATACAACAAACATTATTTGTATATTTTCAGTTCCATGGCTATTTAAGCTTTTAAAATTTAGCTGATTCTATTTTATTCATCTGTTTTTGCAATTTTCAATGGTACAGTTCCGTTTTTAGCGTTTTCACTTACGAAATCAAAGGAACATTTGGAACTAATAATATTTAAATATAAAATTATTATTAAAATATTTTTTTTACTTAATAGTAATAAAGTAAAATAGTGGTTGTAAAGTGGTTCCTAACCAGTGGAGTTAGTTCAGTGGCATTTGTCCAAGTTCAAGTACGAAATTTTTATTATTTTTGGATATTGCCAATTAACCTCGAATAATAATGAAACAACTGCATCAATTAAAAATTTTTTAATTAAATTACAAAAATACCTTACCATATTAAAGGTTTAAAACTGGAACCTATGAGCCTGTTTTAATAGTACTGTAACAATAATTGCAGAAATTTTAATTTTGCCACACTAGCCGCTTGATTGACCGTAGCTGTTATTAACGGTCAGCTAACTCATATACATTTAAGTATTTAGCCGGTATGCGAGGGGGTGGTTCGTAACTAAAATGCATTGCTCAGTATGAGGAAAAATGATGTTAATAGGGCGCCAGCTAAGGTAAATAAAACTTATAAGAAGGGAAGAATTGTTTAATTTAACAAAAGCAAAGATAGTAAACAGTTGGTGTGACATTTATCTTCAATTCCTTATCAGAACAAACACATAATGAAAATAAAAAACAAAGCAAGTAACATTAGCAAGTAGCTGAGGCTACAGGCTAAAATAATAAAAACACAAGGGTTAAGTAAGAAAGTTTACCTGAGGGGTAAACTTCTTAAAGCAAAATACAACCACACTAGCTGAGGGCTAGTGACGGTTCAAGTCGACTCCCCATTACTATGAATTGTTCAACAATTGAATTCTTGTTGTGAAAATCGTTGACGTTAAATCAAAAGTCCCACCTGAAGCGCAGTTAAAACACACATCCCCGTAATCTTTACTGACATAGCTCACTTACCTAGAGACTTCCAAAATGATGGATCGAATCTTTAAAATACCTTCCATTTCGGGTTACCTTCAATTTCAGAGTAAATCACGTCATCGTCCCACATCAGGTTATCTCCGGAAGTTTACTAAAATCAAATAAAGACACAAGAATGGATTAAACATAACTTCAGGTCGACAACGTCAACCACCAATGTTGAAAATTGAATAACAAACTACACAAATTCATAGTAATGGTTCGTTACAACGCTTCGTCCAACTTCAAACGGAGGGGAAAACATGGAAGGAACCGTCGCCATCGTGAAAAAATAAGGGCCTGCCAAAGAACAACTGGCATCTTGACAGGAGCATAACAGAAGCTCACACAAATCCTCAAATGATACCATCGTTCCAAAATAATGCAAGGACCTCATTATCCAAATAAAACGCAACGCTCCAAAATCCAAGAAAATATGAATAATAATTTTCCGAACCAGCTCCAATATAGAAATTAATTGACGAAGGTCGACTTTTATCAGTGGGCTAAATTTTCCTTATCAATCCAGGTGTAACGGTCGGCAAAGATAACGTCTTGACGACATTGCAAAAATTCAACTAAATATGCGGTGGAAATGCAACCAAACAGATTCTTAAACCTGGCATTAAAACCCACTAAAAATAAGTGGTAAGAATCGGAGAAACAAAGTTGAATGTAATTTACCTGTGATATGGAGGATGAAATAATCACAGTAGGTTTGAAACACGAAAATTTGCACCAAATTAAAATTAAATACATGAGCGCTCTTAAGATGTTGGTCGAGCACTGCCCTTTTATCAAAAAGCCGCTATCTCATAGGAAAACATAGTTTACTCTCACCTTACATGCAAACTTGACAAAATTCAAGGGGACTAAACTTAACAGAAATTGTTACAATTTCCTGTTATAGTACCTGTTCGGCTTTTACTTCCAAAGTGGTTAATATTTTTATTAATTCATAAGTTTTTACAAATTTTCGGATATAAATTTAAAAATTATGACTCAATACGATTCAGACAATCGAGAGTTTTCTGCATTATAAATAATTATTTAACAGATATTTTTGATGAATTATTATTTAAATGTTATTTAATAAATTAGTAAATATTATAGTTTTCCTTTCTCGATGCATTAATTTAAATATGATTAATTTTAAATGTTATCGAAATATTAAATATTTAGTTTCTTTAAGCCATAGCTACAAGGAAAGTAACAGGTTTCCTTTTATGGTTACTGTATTAGGAATTTTACTAGGCGTCACTCGAGATTTCATTAATGAATTACTAATTTTTCACGATCATCTTCTCCCTATTGTTAGGGTAGAATTAACTAAAATAAACTTTGTTTCTGGTTGTGGTTCTAGAAAGTAGGTAAGGATATCGCTGATCTATTCGTGCGCATCCCTTTGTTCCAGTTATGCATATTTATTCCATATACACACACAGATTGCATAGTCTGTCTCCATTCTCACTCATATTATCATGTACGGTATGCTTTCCAGCTACCCTGCTTTGAAATAGTGATCTTCTTCTTTATTTTTGCTGCTTAGATGTGCTATTTTTCCATTCATTACTTTAAACGTAAATACCTTTCTTCTACTTTCCTGTATTACAATAAAAGAGAGAAATAGCAAAGTATAATTTATTTTTTATACTTCACCTTATCCTTTTTATCCTTAGCTCTTGAAGTGTCTCCACGTTCAACCCGTACCTCGTTACCTCGCTTTTTTATTAATTTTTCAGGATTTCAGCAGCGTTCTTGTATACATTCCCCTACCAGCATTTGTTTACGATTTATATTTCTACTCACAAACATACTTTTCTTTGTATTTAAATTTCAATTGAAGAGGAAGCAGTCTTATGTTCCTTTTGAAGGATGTCAGCTCGTGCACATAATTAATAATCTCTAAAAAGTTAAAATTTCTTGATAACCTTGAATACCAACAAGCTTACCTATATATCAATTTATATAAACATTTTAAAGGCATTTAGGTGCTAATTTAAGGAAGAAGTATACGCATATTGAAAATATTAAAAATAAACCGAAACCAAAATAAGTGCTCCGGTAATTCACACGCTAACATTTTTAAAATGCGTTTGTTAGTTTTGGTTGTTATTTTACTTATTCGTCAAGGAAATTGCGATACAAATAATGAAGAAGAAAGTGATTTTGAATTTGATTTGATTCCGCAAATACCGAATACAGTGGATTATGCTACCAACGATTTGTGCAAAAAAGAAAACGATTTGTATATCGCAAATTTGAATAATTATACGCTTTGGGCGTACGAAAGTAAGTATACATTTTTTATATCTACTTAGCAAACATTTTATGCATGGACGAAACCACCCTTGCTTCATACAGTCAAAAAAATTGCACGTCCTACCCTGTACTCTGAACGAGACATTTAATCTTCGTATAAAATCTGAGTCATTTCATTATATTATTATTATTTTCAAAAATTAATTTAAAAATTTGGTTATCATCAAGCCAATAAATTTGCCACAAAGTATCCGCGATGAAAGAAACTCTAATTAGTATTTAAATTTTAATGTTAAGGACAACTTCTGTTAACACTAATTAGTAGTCTTCCAAATACCGGAATAATTAAATTTGCAAATTAATTTAAATTGTAAATTTAAAATCAAATAATAAACATAAGAATTTTGTTTTAATATTAATTAGGCCTTTATGCGGAAGCTTCAACTGATATCTAACATTTTTTTACCATGAGACATAGTTAACTTTTTTGCTACAACTCATTTACGTGCTATACTAATTAAAAAAGGGAGTTTTACACAAAATTTTAATTTGAGGTGGAAGAAGATTTAACTTTCATGTTTATGACTATTGTCATTTATTAATTTTCCAATGAGTAGAATGTGATCTAATTGTATTAAATAAAAAATTTTTTCTTCAAGTGCTGGACGCTTCAATAAAAAGTACCAGCGGAATTTTGGAAGGCGATACCTTCCAACTTGGAAATTTTGAACAGTGCGTGAACATAAATGGGCCGTTTGCAACCCAATACTGTTTAGTTGAAATGAACATTTTTTTGCCACCTATTAATTTGACATCTTTGCCGTTTGATTATTTTAATTCGATATTACTAAACTTTAAGGTAAGAACATTTAAAATTAAAAGAGGCTTTAAAATTCAATCCTCAAACTTTTAAAGTAAAAGTAAAGGTAAAGTTTTACTATGACTATCTCCTCTGATGTCATAACTAGCCTGTCGACCAATCACGAGATCTAATTTTAAAATGTACTCCAATCAGATTTCAATTTAGCGAGCATTTAAGGTGCCTAGTGAAATCTACCAATCACGAGATAAGATGAATGAATTACCGATCATTTTCGATAATTTTTTATAATCATGACGCACTATTATAAAGTTCTATTCCTTAATTTAAAAATACAATGAATTCTAATAAAATAAATAGTTTTAAAACATTTTATTTTACAATCGATAAACATTTTATAATTATATAATCAATAACAAATTATAGATTAAAAGACATTTATGAAGAATTATAATAATTATTAGTGATGGTGCAGTTAGTGGTGTTATCGGGAGATAGTCCTCGGAATTTCCCTCTTGCATAGAATATTATCCTATCATTTGTTCTCTTACATATTTTCGATTGCAATCGGCCCTCGTCTGCGACTCGGGCCGATTGTTGTCGAAAATATGTAATCGAACAAAATGATCGATAATATTCTATGAACTTGGGAAATTATATATGAAAATTACTTACTTTATCTGAGAGAATAATATGTAAAAGGTACATACCTAAAATCTCTACAGATGCTACCATTTTGGTTAGAAAAATTATTGTTGGTTACTTATTTGTGTTGCTGACTAAATGAGAAATTTACGTTTTTAGAAATCAGAAAAGCAAACACCTCAACCGTTAGATAAAATTCATATTGGATTATGCTTTCCAGCTTCTTGCTCAAGAAAAGACATACAATATTCTTTGAATAAATACTTAGAAACCTATAAAAATGAAAGTTATTTGGATAAATTTAATGCGCAGTATGAAATTGTCATCAATAAACACAATTGTCAGAGCAATGCAGGCTTACCCAAGTTTGGCACTGGAGCCATTTGCTTCACGTAAGTTTTTCTTTCATTTTTTAATTTTTCAAAAATGTAGTTGGAAGGATTTAGTCGCCTAATTATTTTTTTGAAACAAATAATGTAGAAAGTTAATGAATGGGAGGCACTAAAGTGCCACTTTGGTTCCTCCCACCAGTTTTCAGTAAAATATTATTTTTAAAATGGCATTTTATGGTTCGTCTACACTTAGTATAATTATATTCTCCCGTTCATTCGTCAACCTAAAGTTCTACTTTAGCTCCTTATGGAACAATATACTATTAGCTTCGCCTTACAGCAATTTTTATGATCTAATCTAATCTCAGACCAGTGCCTTAAAATAAATCATTTTTAGAATCCTCTGCGTTGTTTTGATCTTAATGACTATTTTTGCAAGTTGTTACGACCGTTACATAACCAAACATAAAAGAACAGATACTGGTAAGTTTCCCCTATTGGCGTATAATTAAAAGGCTTATTAATTATTTTTACAAATTTTAGAAAACAGAGCAAGCGATATTGTTTTGGCATTTTCAATGAAACGAAACTGCAACGAATTATTTGAAAAGAGAAAGAACACTCCGAATTGGCAATATTAAATGGAGTGCGATGTCTTGCGATATTGCTAATCATTATATGCGATAAATTAGAAACGTTTCGTTCTGCCCCATTGATGAATTCCTACGAAGTGTATAATGTAGGCGTAACTTTTACTTTTTAATTTTTTTCCCGTTAATATTAAGGCTATTGAGGTGATCCTGGCCATTTCTTTCAATCTTAACCAATGAAAAGCAAGAATTTTTTTAGCCCCGCCTTCAAAATAGAATTATGTACTATGAGAAGTAATGATTTATTCTAGTAGGGTGCTAAACTACTAACCCGGCTAAAAAACATAAAATTGATATTGGGCTTTGGGAATGCAGATTAGAAAAATATCTTTGATTGTAAAAAATGCATTGCTAATAATTTTTTTAATCTAGCAAATATTACTTGGTACATAATTTAAATTTCATCGTTTTTTAGATGGTCAATACGTCGCTATACTATATTATCTTAAAAGCAGATTTATTAGTGGATACATTTTTTGTCCTTAGTGGAATGCTATTAGGTTATGGAGTATTTAAAAAATTCGAAATCAAATGCGTTAATCCTTTGAAAATATTGTTCTTGCGTTATATCAGGTGAGTTTCTACATCAGTTCATTACGATACATCAAGATCAAACCACGACATTTTTTTTACAGGATAACACCACTTTTAGCCTTTATCATATTTTACAAAGCCACCATATACCTATCTGCTGGTTTTGGGCCAATCTGGAATATAACTATGAAAGAGTCGGTCCAAAATTGCCAAAAAAATTGGTGGATAAATCTTTTGTACCTGAACAATTACTTAAAAACAGATGAACAAGTAACATTATAATTTTTAGTACGTAATTTTTAATTTTAAATAATTTTTTTAGTGTTTTTTCCAAACATGGTACCTCGCTTGCGACTTTCACTTCTTCATTTTGGGTTTAATTTTGCTCTTCGTTCTCAAAAAAAATACGCAACTCGGTTATGGGTTATTGATTATTTTGTTTGCTGCTTCGATCGTTACCCCATTCGCAGTCGCTATAGTTTATAACCTTCCCCCAACTTTGGAATTTAATTTTGACAAACTTTACATTTACATCACATCGTATGCAAGAGCAGGGCCATACTTGATTGGCCTCTTTTCAGGAGTCACTTTCTATAATTTCAAATCTGAATCTAAGACGATTAAAAGGGTAAGTCTTTCGCCAATTGTGCTCATCGGCACTGTTATATTGTAATAATTTTCAGAACAAATCCCATATCATAACTTGCGTATCAATTGCATCTATGTTGTTGTCTGTTCTATGGTTAGCTCTATTTTACAACAGTTCCCAAAATAAGTGGTTTTCTGCAGTGTACGTTGCTTTGCATAGAAATCTATGGGCAATTGGAAACGTTGGCCTCATTATAACTGGAAATTTTGGACATTCTACGTACATCAAATCAGTTTTCTCGTGTCCCCGTTGGATTCCATTAGCAAAACTTTCGTATGCAATGTTTCTGACGCATACGCTGCTGCAGTACTATGATATAGGAAATTCGGTTACCTCCATCTACGTCACACCTTTTAAATTCGTATGTTTTTAAAATGTTTCAAACCTCAACTCATTTATTCAATTTTAGATGTACTCGGTTATTCCAGATGTCATCATTTCGATGTTCTTCGCTTTCATCTTGTACATTTTAATCGAAAACCCAATCAGACAGATATCGAGAAACCTACTAGGATTACAGGTTCATCCGAAAGTAATCAAGTCTTACGAAATGAAAGAAAAGAAAAATTTATTAAATAGACCTTAATCAATAAAATGTAGATCACAATAATTATTTTTTTCTATAGCAGATGTTAAACTGCGATTTGTTCGACTGAAAATAAAAGAACATGCTTTAGCCGCAAGAGTAGAAAAGGTAGCATTTTATCATCAAGGGTAGATAAAATCTTTTATTTTTCTGAAATGAAATACATTTTGTTTTACTGTAATTAAAATCAAAGTGTGCTTGATGCCATAATTTGAAATTGGTATTTTTTATATTGTATTCTTTTTTTTTCAACATCTACTATAGAAAAAAATTAAATTTTATACGCGACGATAAAATTTAATTATCGACTTGTTTGTATAAAAAAGAACTGTTTGTCATTTTCGTTTTCATTAAAAACATAATTAATGCAAATGTTTTAATAATAATAAAGCCAATTTATTTCTAAGAAATGTAAGTACAAAAACATAATAGGTACATATTAAAAGCAAAAATGTAAAAAAATGTTTTCTGTACATTACATGTTTTAAGTGCCTTCGTAAATAGAATTAAGGTTCTATCTATGGCTATGGCAGCTATGGAATATTGTTCTATAGGAGTTTTATCATTGCTTCGTCTTTGCTCATTTTTTTTACCGTACAAAGATTTAGACATGATGGAAGATGCTAATATAGTTCCCAAGTATCAACATCTTCATCGGATTCATCGCCATCTTCATCGGATTCATCGAAATCTTCATCGGATTCTTCAAAATCTTCATCATCGGATTCACCAAAATCTTCATCATCGGAATCATCGACATCTTCATCAGATTCATCAACATGTGGTGGATTTTCATTTGAATCTAAGTTCAATTGGGCACTCTCGATAACCATTCTCACCTGAAGTACTACGCCACATTCGGTACATATTATCTCGCCCATCTCATCGTCTTCATAAATGGTTGCCTTTGGATGCTCTTTACAACAAACTTTCTCCATATTTAATAAGATGTTGAAGCTGATTGACTTAGATAACTTTTTATTTTAATTTTAACTTTTGTTCTACTTATATAGTTTTTATTCTTTAGATCATCGGATTACCCATTAAATAAAGGTTTACCAACTACATCTTTGGAGAATGTGCATAAATCCTAACTTGTCGGCTTTATACCATTATCGGGACAATCTACAAGAAATGTAGATTGTCCAATGTGCCAACAAATGCCAACTATGCATTTATAAAAAACACTACAATTTAAAATAAAATAAACAATGAATTTTTTTATTTTTAAAGAAATAAGAAGTATTCATAATGGAATATGATAAAATCTTCCTTAATGGTCTATCCAGAGATTCCGACAGATCTCTCTTTTGCCTGTTTTTGTTTACATTTCCATCGTCCATAGTATGTGATTATCACATTTCAACAGCTAGAAAAGTTGTCCCAACTTTGATGTTAAGGCAGTGTAGCTGTTTTCTTTTCGAAACACACTTTGAGAGTGCGGATAATTCGAAAATCTTCGTTTAAGAGTTGTATATTATTTTGCTTCTAGAATACCCTAATATTGAGCTGAAAAGTAGATATGCTCGACGGCGCCAGGCCTGAATAAAACTCTTTATTAGAAGGAGGGGGGGAAACCAATAAGAAAAGTAAGCATTTTGATTAGTTACAATACAAAATACAGTCGCCTCTAACAGACCTTAAGGTCTCAAACAAAGAAACTGCATATTTTATGTGGAAAGTGTAAAGGTATTGGAATGGAATCAATCGTCAAAGAAATTTCAACGATGGAAACAAGGACAGCCAATTCCAGGTTACCCACAAGTATTTTCCACCGATGCACTAGGACGTCCATCCTAGCCAAGACGAATATTTTTATTTGCGTTTACTATTAGTCAATGGTCGTGGCCCAACATCAGCAAACTGTTAATGGTGTATTGTGCAGCACATACAGAAAAACCTGTCAACGTTTGGGATTGCTAGAGAATGACATTCATTGGGACCACACTCTCGAAGATGCTGTTATTTTGTCAAATGCTAAACAAATACAAACATTGTTTTCCATAATTTTGTCTGCATGCTTCCCATCAACACCTATAGATTTATTACCGATGGCCGACGATATATTATATCAGAAGCGACTTAGAAAATCGAATCCAGATTTGCAAATTAACGAAGAAATTCACAATGAAGCTTTAATTTTAATTGAAGACATGTGTCTGATACTTACCAACAAGGCATTAATACAATTAGGATTAACAACGCCCAATCGCCCAATGACCGACGCATTTAATCAAGAGTTGAGACGCGAAACCGGGTGGAACTGGGAAAAGAACAGCTCATTCCGCACTCAAGTTGCCGTTGAACATGCAAATAAATGAAACTTCTACTTGCAACTTTTTGAGAAATTCTGCGATGGCCAAAGTGTTTCAGAAAAGCAGATTGATAGTTTGGGATAAGTGCACACTGATAAGTGCAACTGATAAGTGCAGATGCCACACAAAATTTTTTTGGAAGCATTAGACCGCACGTTGCAAGATTTACGAAAGAATCAAAACTGGTTTGGTGGTGCAATGATTTTATTGGCAGGTGATTTTCGCCAAACACTTCCAGTAATACCACGATCAACGCCAGCCGACGAAATTAACACATGTTTAAAGTCGTCCATTTTATAGAAATACGTTAAAATGCTCAAATTATATATTAACATGAGAGTTGAACTGCAAAACGACCAATCTAGAAAATTCCAAACAATTGCTCGATATTAGTAATGGCAAAATACCTGTTGACTCATCGTCTGGATACATTACATTATCTACCAATTTTTGTCACTTTACTGAATCAAAGACCAAACTCATCGAGAAGGTTTTTCCAAACATTGGTTGAGCGAACGAGTTATATTGGCTGCAAAAAAACGTTTATGTCAACGAAATGAATTTTCAATTTCAAAATAAAATTGATGACATACAAATCGATTGATTCCGTCACTAACCAAGGTGATGTTGTCAACTATCCAACGGAATTCTTAAATTCGCTGGAATTGCCCGGATTACCACCTCATAACCTGCAATTAAAAATTGAATCGGTAATAATTATGTTGGAGAATATAAACCAGCCATGGCTTTGTAATGGCACACGACTTGCGGCGAAAAAATTAATGCACAACGTCATCGAAGCCACAATTTTGAAAGGGAAATACAAAGGTGAAGACGTTTTGATTCCGAACGACATGCCATTCGACTTTAAATGTCGATAAATAAATTGCAAGGGCAGTCGCTAAGTGTTTGTGGGCATCAATCTTGAAAATCCATGTTTTTCACATGGCCAGTTGTATGTCGCCTGTTTCCGTGTCCGGAATACCAACAAAACTATTCATATACGCACCAAAAAATAAAACGAAAAATGTTCTGTATCATAAAGCATTAAAATATTTTTTTATTAATTATACCAATTCGAATTCAATATTCATAGTTAAGATAGGACAACGTCTGTCGGGTCAGCTATAATAATATTATATAACTTAAAAATTAATTAATAACAAATTATATCGTCAATAGGTGGTGCGACAATAAAAAATTTAGAGCAGGACAGCGTCTGCCGGGTCAGCTAGTCTATATAACAATCAAGTCAAAATTCAACTGAGTGAATTGAGAAAATGAAAAAAGATAATCTCTAAACCTCCACCTATTGGCCAGCAGGTCGTAGAAAAATTCCTGATCTGATTGATTTCTGCGTAACCAAAGGAATACTCGTAAGCAATATAAAAGCTGAATCGTGTCTGGATCTGTCATCTGACCGCTCCCCTATATTAGTAACACTCAATTTACATAACATATTAGAAAAACAAAACCCGCCAATACTTTATAGTAACAAACCCGACTGGAAAGAATTCAAAAACATACTAAACCACATAATTAGCCAAAATGTAACTCTAAAAACAGAAGAAGAAATTGAAACAGCAATAGAAAACATTAACAAAACAATAAAAAAGTGGCCTGGGAAGCTACTTCAAAATGTGAATCAAAAAGAAAAATTAGGACCTGTTCGATAACAGTCAAAACAAAATTTGCAGAAAAACGTAAATTTAACAAGATCTCCACACGACAAAACAAAATTTAATAAAAGAACTAAAAGACCTATCGAATGTTAAACAAAATGCAGCTATTCAAGAATATTTGGAAAGTCTAACTGCAACAGAAGCTGCAAAGTCGTCATTTAAGAAAGCAACGCGAAAATTAAAACGGATATCCAATCAGGATAGAAAATGAGCTAAAATAAATAAGGGAAAGGCAAAACTGTTACGTCCCGCTACTGGACGTATTAGATAAACGATAACCTGTAGTTGCGTCAACTTTAATACTTGCTATGGTAGTAAAATGTAACTGCCTTTATTTATAAAACAATGTGTACATATATAGTGTTTCAGTCCAATAATTGATTACCAACTGTTTATGGTTACCAACTTAAAGAACTGAAATTACATCTATAAAGTAAGGGTTGTCGTAGCTGGTTTGCCGCTACAACAAAAACTATTTGCGAAACACCTTGAAAAAGTATTTAAAGCCTTTCCCAAATTAATCCGAAAAAAGCACCGGGGTAAGACTTTATTATATATTTATCAATTGTTTATTATCCACTCTGTATCTTTGTTATTATTATTTAAAGTTGGGAAAACCTGTCGGTTCCAATATTTGAGAATATAAACGCGGCGGAGGTGAAGAAAAAGGTCGATCGACAAAACGGGCTAATGAAGCCACCCCGATAGATTTGCCAACAAATAGAAATAAATTAATAAAGCTAAAATAGCTTGAAAAGCCAATTACAATGCTATTCTACTTTCCACTCCAATGGAAGGTGGCGCAAGTGGTCATGATACCAAAGTCTGGAAAAATCCAGAGGAAATGATGTGCGTGAAGTTAGCCGTGTCATTTTTGAAAAATAAAATAATTGAAGGTGTACTGAGTTGTACTCAATTTGTGCTGCTTTGTGCAGTAAATACAAAAAAAAGATTGTTAAAATAAAATTTTTGTGACCATAATAAGCCCACCCATTTCGTAATTTTATACTTCTCATCGGAAAGCCAGTTGCATCAATGTATATTACTTGATGGCATTTTTAATACAAAACTATTTGTTTATTAGTCCAATAATGAACATACAAAGGATTTAATCCTATATTTCGCCATTAGATAGCATTATACTCCTTTATACAATCGGGAAGTGGATAAAAACACAGGTTCACAAGCAATAAAAATAATTTATATTTGATTCAAATTTTTTTAAAATTATAAGGTTAAATGAACAATAAAACGAAACATTATTTGTGAGCTTTCAGCAATGGTTACTGGTGTCATCGGACGTTTAATAATAATTTTTAAAAAATTTGAATCAAATATTAATTTCAAAGGTTAATAATATGTATATATAATTTCAATAAAAATAATTTATTAAAGAGAACTTAATCAAGAAATTAATCGATACTTACAATAATTATAAATGCCTTATTTGGGCATAGTGTTCAAAGAAAGCTATGAAAAAAGAAAATGTCTTAATACCGAAGATTTTCTCGCAACTCAACTTGAGCAACATAATCATCTGGAAGGATTTTACTTTTATGTGGATATAAAAGGCGAAATATTTTTTTAATTGTTAGCTCAGATGATCCTGTTACTTTGGATACTTCTTTGCGAGTTTTCGGGTTGATGGTTGTTTGGGAAACCATATAAATAGCTACGGCTGCCATAGAAACTGGCGATCGCGTAGTACATGATGAGATCCTAAGTGCCTTTTCTGTAAGATGAATTGCAACGTCAGCCACTTTGCTTGATAGTCCGAGTTGGAAACAAAATCTGGGAATTATTTCAGAGGTCTGAAGGTCTAATTCAGAATTACTGCACACATTGTAATCGAGCATTGCATTTAGAGCGTTATTAAGCATTGAGATGCTCAATTCGTCACCAGCGTTGACAATTTCTTTCAAGGTGCGGCTTTCGGAATAATCTTTACATGATGCATATAAAGAAGCAGCCGCAACGGCACTTACTGATTTAGGTTTAAAATTGATCGCTTTTAGTGACTTTTTGAATAAGATCATGGCACCATCAACGGCTGCATTAGAGCAACGCAATTCGACTGAATATCGATCTAAAGCAAATTTAGCCATGTTTATCATGGTCTCGTGTTTGGTCAATTTATTTTTGTTTCCGTACAAATATTTAGATTTAGCTTGAGGTACTGGTGATGTTGAATTTAAATTTTGGTTCAAAGATAGATTTTCATTTGGATTGGAATTACCTGTACTGAATATATGCCTATTGTCACTTTCGAAAATAAATGTCTGGATTACTAGGCCACATTCGGTACATATCAACTCGCCCGTATCATCGTCATCATAAATGTTTGCCTCTGGATGCTCATTACAACAAACTTTCTCCATATTTAATAAGATGTTGGGGCTGATTAACTTTAATAAATTTTTATTTTAATAATTAACTCTTGTTCTGCTTATATAGTTTTCATTCTTTCGATTATCGGATTATCCCTTAAATAAAGGTTTATCAGCTACATTTTTGGAGAATGTGCATAAATCCTAAGTTGTCGGCTTTATACACCATCATTGGGACAATCTACAAAAATGTAGATTATCAAATGTGCCAACACATGCCAACTATGTATGTATTTTGAAAACACTACAATTTAAAATAAAATAAACAATACATTTTTTATTTTAAAGAAACAAGAAGTATTCATAATGGAATATGATAAAATCTTTCTTAATGGTCTATCCAGAATTTCGATAGATCTCTCTTTGCCTGTTTTTGTTTACATTTCCATCGTCCATAGCCTGTGATCGCCACATTTCTGCAGCTAGAAAAGTTGATTACGAAATACTTGACAAATAACAAGATCCCCACCACTACAAAGCGAAATTTAATAAAGCAATAAGAGAACTAAAAACCTATTAAATGTTAAAAATGGAGCTATATTTGGAAAGTCTAACTGCAACAGAAGCTACAGAGTCGTCATTTAAGAAAGCAACGCGAAGAATGAAACGGCCACAAACTCACATCCCCCAATTAGGATAGAAAATGAAAATGGGCCCAAAACAGACAGGGAAAAGGCAAAACTGTTTGCGAAACACCTCGAAAAAGTATTTAAAGCCTTTCCATGAGAAATAAGTACCGATGAGGAAAGTAAAATTACGAAACTCTAGAAGCACTACACCAAATGAATTTCCTATGAAAAATTTAAAACAACGGTTATATTGAAAGAAATTAATCCCAAAAAGCACCGGGCTATTGCTTAATAACCGGAAAAATTTTGAAAGAGCTACATACCTATGAAAGCTGTCAAGCTAATTACAATGCTATTTGACGCCATACTAAGACTTAGCTAGTTTCCACTCCAATGGAGGGTGGCGTAAGTGCTCATGATAGCGAAATCATGAAACCGTCATTTTGAAAAGTAAAAAATAAAAGTTGTGCTGAGTGGTACTCAATTTGTGCCGCAAATAAAAATAATTTTTGTGGCCAAAATGTTTTATTAGTGGAAATAAGCCCAGCCATTTCATAATTTTTCACTTCTCATCAGTAAGCCACTTGCATCAATGTATAAGAATAAATTCATATAAGAAAAATTCCAAATTTTTAAAAAGGGCGCTGAAATTTTTAATAAAACACCGAAACAAATTGAAAACAATATAATACAAGAAAACAAATTGCAAATTTTTGAAAAGGGGGCTGGCGCGAAATTTTGTTTCGTGATTTCCGCGGTTTTATTAAGTTTAGAACTGAAATTTTAATACAACACATAGGGCATGGTATCGAATTTAGTGATAACTCCTATTAATTCTTGAAAATAATATCAAATAAAATTTATAACTGAAATAAAATTTTGAAATGCGTTCTGAGCTGAGAAAATCGAATTTGAAATTCAAAATGAATCGGTCAGCCGATTACGCCTCTGACGTCATACGCGTGATCCCGAACGTTTTATGGAAATTTTACAACGTCGCAAAGACCTGACAGTTAAATATTTAACTCGATTTGACAGTTGCAAACAATATAACGTTTACCATTTAAATTGTATTTTTATTAATATAATATTTACTTTAATACAAACTGTAGTCACAAACAATTATAGGAAAATGGTTTATTCCGAGTTTTCTGTGTTTTTATTAAAATTCATTTTTCAATTTTACACAAACTATTTATAGGTTACATTATCAATACAAACTGCATTTGCTGTGTTGTCAGTTGTTAAAAAAATAGTTTGTGACGTCATTCGCGCTAAAACACGGTTTCAAAAATCATTTTTATAAATTTTTTGAGAAAACTGAAGGTCTCCTGAATTTTTATCTATGCAGTGCTGTTTACCAGCACCTAAAGTTTATAAAAAATACTTCAAAAATTATGCAACATCCATATTGAAAACAACATAATACAATCAATTTTTTTTAATTTAAAAAAAGGGGGGCTAACTTCACGGACATATCATATACTTTTTTATACAATCGGGAAGTGGATAAAAACGACAAGTTCACAAGCAATAAAAATAATTTATTAAATAGAACTTAATCAAAAAATTTATGGATACAATTATAGATGCCCCATTTGGGTGTCGTGTTCACGAAAAGCTATGAAGAAAGAAAATGTCTTATTTGCGAAGATTTTCTCGCAACTGAACTTGAGGAATGTAATCATCTGGCAGGATTTCATTTTTATGCGGATATAAAAGGCGAAATATTTTTTTAATTGTTAGCTCAGATGCTCCTGTTACTTTGGAAACTTCTTTGCGAGTTTTCGGGTTGATGGTTGTTTGGGAAACCATATAAATAGCTACGGCTGCCATAGAAACTGGCGATCGCGTAGTACATGATGAGATCCTAAGTGCCTTTTCTGTAAGATGAATTGCAACGTCAGCCACTTTGCTAGATAGTCCAAGTTGAAAACAAAATCTTGGAATTATTTCAGAGGTCTGAAGGTCTAATTCAGAATTACTGGACACACCGTAATCGAGCATTGCATTTAGAGCGTTATTAAGCATTGAAATGCTCAATTCGTCACCAGCGTTGACAATTTCTTTCAAGGTGCGGCTTTCGGAATATTCTTTACATGATGCGTATAGAGAAGCAGCCGCAACGGCACTTACTGATTTAGGTTTAAAATTTATCGCTTTTAGCGACTTTTTAAATAGGATCATGGCACGATCAACGGCTGCGTTAGAGCAACGCAATTCGACTGAATATCGATCTAAAGCAAATTTAGCCATGTTTATCATGGTCTCGTGTTTGGTCAATTTATTTATTTTGCCGTACGAATATTTAAATTTGATGTGAGGTGCTATTGTTGTTGTCGAATTGAATTTTTGTTCAAAGATAGATTTTCATTTGGATTGGAATGCCTATTGTCACTTTCGAAAGAAAATCTCGTCTGGATTACTAGACCACATTCGGTACATATCAACTCGCCCGTATCATCGTCATCATAAATGGTTGCCCTTGGATGCTCTTCACAACAAACTTTCTCGATATCATTCATTTAATAGGATGTTAAGACTGATTGGCTTGATAAATATATAATATGTTGTCAGACGGTTTCGACTTTATGTCATCATCAGGTCCATCTACAGTAAAACGTACATTGACAATTGCACGTAATTATGCAATAAGGAACTTACGAGTCAATATTTATAAAAATTAAATAAACTGCAATACTCAAAACATTATTGTAAAACTATGCGGACTATTTATAACATACACGTACAGAAAATTAATCAATGTCAAATTTATATCGATAGATACATTTGGCGGTATTAGAAGTGGTTCTAAAGTACATACTATATAGTATTTCAACTGCTGCATAGCACCATGAAAAGATTTGAAAAGGTTTTATTATTATTTTTACAATTTTTGTATTTACAATAATTACAATAGGCACTCGTTATATTGTTTTTGTAGATTGTCTTGAAGATAATATAATACCAAAGTGATAAAATCCACTTACCGACCTTGATGCGTAATATACTATTATCTTCCCAAATCATGAATGGCCTCCCAAAAACAGAATTTGAAGGCATTTTCATAGAATTTCTAATCTTTTTTCGAAACTCATTCAATTCAATTGAATAATACGATGAACATAATCTTCTGCCCAGTAGAGAGATGTTTCGTCTTTTGTTAAGATCCTGCTATTAATAGGATTAATTTATAGTGTTGAAACTGAAAATTTTCTATTGTAATCTCTGACGGGTTATTTCAAATACCAGGATGCAATCTATATAACAAATTTCGATTTTCATTTAATAAGGCCATTTTGTTTCCACCATTTTGTACTTTTAATTTTTAACTGAAAATCGATATAGTATACCAACAGTGATAAAAACTATCGGATTTTTTATACCGACTAGTCCATAAATCCCAAATAGCATAATAACGCTCTTTTATAATAAAAAAGTGGATAAATACCGCAAGTTCACACAAAAATAACTTACGAAAATTTATTAAATAGAACCTCAAAATCAAACAATTATAAAAATTATTTTTTGTAACTTTTGCTTTTACTAAAAAAATACATGAGCTATGAAGAAAAAAATGGTTTAATATCGAAAGTTCTCTTTCAATAATTCTACTTGGGCAACGTAGTCATCTGGCATGATTTGATTTTCATGAAGTTTTAAAATCTGATATAACAATTTAATTTTGTTCTCAGCTGCTCCTGTTACCTTTGAAACTTCTTTACAACTTTTTCCGTTGGTCGTTGTTTGCGAAACCATATAAATAGCCACGGCTGCCATAGAAATCAGCGATCGCGAAGCATATGCTGGGATGTTTAGTGCTTTTTCTGTAAGATGAATTGCAACATCAGCCACCTTGTTAGATAGTCCAAGTTGCAAACAAAATTGCGGAATTATGTCAGAGAGATCACACAGCAACGCACCATGTCAGTCAGAGCTTTGTGAACCATTTCGATGCACAATTCATCACCAGCGCGGGCAATCTCTTGTAAGGTGCGCGGTTCGGAGTATTCCTTACATGATACATATAGAGCAGCAACCGCAAAGTAATTTACTGATTTAGGTGTAATACTTATCGGTTTGAGTGTCTTCTCAAATAGGAACATGGCACGATCTACGACTACATTAGAGCAATTCAATGCGACTGAACATCGTTCTACAATTGTTTTACCCATGTTTATCATGGCTTTGTCTTTGCAGAATTTATATTTTTGACTGGGAGAAGATTTAGCCGTGATGTGAGGTGCTATTGCATCTGTCGAAGTAAATTCTTTGTTTAAAGTTTTATAGAGTCTATTTTGATTTGGATTAAAATTTTCTTTACTGTATGTATGTCCTTCAGCATTTGCGAAAATCAATCTCGTCTGAATTACTACACCACATTCGGTACATACCATCTCACCCGTATCATCGTCATCATAAATGGTTGCCCTTGGATGCTCTTTACAACAAACTTTCTCCATATTTAATAAGATGTTAAAACTGATTGACTTTGATAAATGTATATGTTGTCAGCCGATTTCGACTTTATATCATCATCAGGACCATCTACAACAAAACGTACATTGACAAGTGCACGTAATTATGCAATAAGGAACTTACGAGTCAATATTTAAAAAACTACATACAATACAACATAAAAATTACTGTAAAGCTGTGCAAATTGTTTATAACATACACATGTAGAAAATTAATCAATGTTAAACTTATATCAATTAGCCGATAAAGCAGTGGTTCTAAAGTATTTCAATTATAGCATAGCACCATGAAAAGGCTTCATTATTATATTTTTACAATTGGTACTCATCGTTATATGTTTTTTGTAGACTGTCTTCATGATGACATAATGTCGAAATTGGTTGACATTACCATTTTATAAATGCCAACACTATCGGAAATGGTATCAGTATCCAATTTAATTCGTGAGATAAATACAACATTTCCGACATGATCACCAGTCAGTTTTTAGTGCCTTCATAAATCGAGTTGTAAACTTCATCTACGACCAACTTATTATTTCTGCAATTTAATTTACCTGCATATTATTTTACAAGATCTTTAGTCATCTTAATTTTGGGTGTAAACTAAGTTTTACCATTTTTTAAAGGACGAGTTACAGAATACATTTTTATTGTGAATAAAATTTTAAAATATGGTTTCGTTAAAATCTGTAAATTTCTATTTCATCAATTAAATGCTTGTATATTCCAACTTTTGCTATCTTATCTTCCGGTAGAGCCTTGCATAAATGAATTAACTATGAAATATTTTCCTTCGACCTAAAACGTAATCACATTTCCACAGCTAGAACAGTGTAGTACTAAAATAGCATTTACTCCTATAAACGTCTGTAATTGTATCTCGATCCGCCACTGGAATGTTGCCCTACTATAACAACTGAATTGTTTTTGTTTTAATCTGATAAAATTTAATCAGACCAAAACAAAGTACTCTACAATTTATAATGTAAACAGGAAAAAAACATTATTCAATGTCAACCAATTTGTATTAAAAATAAATATTTCAACAATAACTCTTAACAAATATTTTTCATTTCAAAGACCTCTTTGCAAAAATTTGATAAATTCCTAACAGCGATGAAACCGTTCCAATCAAACCTACATGCCACGGCTTAAATTTAGCTGACCACAAGTAACCGGGGGGCAACGTGTTCTGGCATGAACAAAATCAAGTGAAAGACGAATACACGTCAATACTTCAAATTTCTGTGATTTGATGGCAATGTCTATGAATCTGAAACGGAATTTGTTTTAAAATTCTGACGGTAAATGCAATAGGTATAAAATCTTACTCTCTATCTGCATTTTTGTGAAGGCACTTCTTAAATTGTTGAAAGATATATACTTGACGCAATGATCTACATACACAAAAAGACTTTGTTAGAACAAATTCTGATTAAATTGGAGTAAAAATTACTTCAAGAGGCTTAAATAAATTGACAGGACCCAGCATACAGAACTAGCGGTATCCCATGGTCCACTATTCTGCAAAGATATCAGTCTGTTCTCCGCTAACCACGCAACTTTCTCAATTGGGTAGTAAATTTGATCGATACAATTAGTAATGACACCGAGCGTCGACATAATCTTATCGGGTTCCTAAAAACTTGGGTTTAAAACAAAACAAAACAAAAGGAATATTATAAATGACCTGGCGACCTAGTCCATACTCCAAATTGTATTTGAGCATTTGAAAATCATCCATCAACCGAAGGACAGTTCGAGTCTCCGACATTTTCGAACTAAAAATTTGAAATCGTTTCGAAAGTAAGCCATTATTTGTTAAACCGCTTATTAATTTGGTACTGTAACATAAGGTACGAAGTAACTAAAAAGTAAAAATAGTAAAGAAGATAACCTAAAAATTTAAATTGCTAATCAAAGATTACCTTATCTCTTCCTTTGTAAGTTTCTAATAAATCGCATATTTCGTTTAAAATTGTCGTACCGGGCATGTTGGAACTTTGACCACAAATCTTTTTAATGTATCGAATAAAAATAATATACCACAGAGATTGCTGCAGTTTTTCCTGATTCTACAAGGTTGACACTTTCAAATTTTTTTCTCTCCTATCTCTCGCTCTCCTTGTCATTTTAAAATGTACTTTCACATTCTCGAGAAACTGTTCCTTATCGTCGCCGAGACCTTGTATCAAGTGTGATACGGAGGCAAGTCGAAAGGCATTGTTATGTGAGAATTTTAAATACAGTAGAACCCCGCTTATCCGACCCAACCGGGACCAAGGCGGTTAAGCGAAAGGTCGGATAATTGTGAAGGCCGAGATAAATATCAAAACATGAAATTAAAGTTTGCAATCATATTATCACAAATCACAGCAAATTGTGATTATGACTTTTGTAATACTAATTTTCTTGGAATTAATAACGAAATTAATTGCTCGGTTGGATAACATTTTCAGAAAGGATGGATAAGCGGGATTTTACTGTGTAAAATTGTACGGTTTCGGCTCGTAGGTGGCTACAGAAACAAAAGTAAAATTAGTATAATATTTCATTCGGGTTACCTTTTTTGAACATCAATTTTTGAACTTTTTAACATTTGATTAGTGTAGATTATCTAATTTATTAGGTTATGTTTCTTTCACCGTATAAAATTAATTTTATCAACTACTAGCTGACCAAGGTTGTGCGACCTGAAGGCCGCACTGTTGGGAATAATTTTAAATTCACCCTGTATGGGAATCTTGTTCTATTCATGCGCGTCCGCAATTTTTCACTTTTTTTAAATTAAGCTTTTCGGTCCCGGTTTTAGCGGAAAACCTCTTTAGGGTCCTAGAGAGTAACTGTGCAAAATTTGGTTGGGATCGGTCGAACGGTCTAGGAGTCTATAAGGAACACACAAACACACAAACACACAAACACACCCACATACATCCATTTTTATATATATAGAAGAAGATAGATAGATAGATAGATAGAAGATGTGCGGCCTGAAGGCCACTGTTGGAAATAATTTTAAATTCACCTGTATGGGAATCTCGTTCCATTCATGCGCGTCCGCAATTTTTCACTTTTTTTTAATTAAGCTTTTGGTCCCGGTTTTAGCGGAAAACCTCTTTAGGGTCCTAGAGGTAACTGTGCAAAATTTGGTTGGGATCGGTCGAACGGTCTAGGAGTCTATAAGGAACACACAAACACACAAACACACAAACACACAAACAAACATACATCCATTTTATATATATAGAAGAAGACTAGCTGACCAAGGTTGTAAGGCCGCACTGTTGGGAATAATTTTAAATTCACCCTGTATGGGAATCTCGTTCCATTCATGCGCGTCCGCAATTTTTCAGACCCGTCAAACGGGTTTTGTATTAAAATTAGAGACCCTCTAAATTTTCCAGGTTTTCCCTGATTAAAATCGACAATTTTCTTTGACTTTTTGAAATTTTGTAAACAAAAATTAAATTTGAATCAATTGTAGTACAACAATAGTTGAATTAACACATAACGATTAAATTGCTGAATCTAAAACAATTGAACTACTAAAACAAAAATAATTGAATCATTGAACACAACAGCTAAATTATTGAACAAAACAGTTGAATTGTTGAACTTAATAATGAAATTGTTGGACTAACTACTTTAATTATTGAAAAAACAATTGAATTGTTGAAATAAAACAAATGAATTGCTGGATCAAAAATAATTGAAGTATCGAGCATACTAATAATGTCCAATTTCTTCACCTAGAGATATCTCTTAGATAATCTATCTATAAGATAAATTAACGCAGTAACCAATCATATTTCTGATTGTTTTGTTTTGCTGCTGTCTGATTGGTTACTTCGTTAATTTATCTAATAGACAGATTATTATCTAAGAGATATCTTTAGGTGAAGAAATCGAGCATAATTGAATTATATTAAACAAAACAGTCGAATTGTTGTTAAACTCAACAACTGCATAGTTGAAACAAACACAATGGAATTATTGAATCACAAAGAATTGCAGTGTTGGACAAACTAATGGTCAATTTATACTCATCATTTAACATTTAAGACTTAAGAGAATTAAAATTGGTTTTAACCAATGGGTACACAATTCTATGAATAATTCCTATTGTTAATTTTCTTAAATGTAAAATGACGAGTATAAATCGACCATAAATTAGTTGAATTGTCAAAGAAAAAAAAACTGAATTGTTAAACAAAACAATTAAATATAATTATATTTAACAAATCAGTTAAAATCAATTAAAAAAAAAGTTTTATGTTCTTTGAATAAAACTGTTGAAGAAAATGGTTGAATTATTAAACAACAATTGAAGTGTTGGAACAATTGAATAGCAAAATTAAAAATAATTGAACTATTGTACAAAGTATGTAGTTGAATTATATTAAACAAAACAGCAGAATTATGAAACAGTTGAATTGTTAAACTGTTGTTGTTTCTGTTTCAACAATTCAATTATTAGATCAAAAATAATGAAACTATTGGACCAACTAACAGTTGAATTATTGAATAAAACAGCTGAATTATTCAAAAAAAAATAGAATTATTAAACAAAACAAAGGTATTATTGAACAAAGCCGTTGAGATATTTTGGAAGGAACAGTTGAATCATTAAACATAACAATTGAATTTTTGAACAAACTAATTGAGTTATTTAACCGAACAGTTGCATTTTCGTACAAAATATTAGCTCTTTTGCATAAAACAATTGAATTGTTGAATTGTTACGCATACCAATTGAATAGTTGAACAAAAATAATCGAATTTTTAAACTAAAAAAGTTGAATTGTTCAAGTAAACTCAATCGAATTACTAAATCAAAAATGATTAAATAATTAAACCGAAAATAATTGAATTATTCAGCAAAATAGTTACATTTCCGGATAAAACAGTTTTATTGTTGAAAATTTCGCAGAATTTCAAGTTAATTCTTGAATGAATATAGTATAATTTTTAAAATAAGTTTGCAGTAATAATTTTAAATTTTAACTAGACGGCACCAAATGCCACTTCTGGTGCGCGAATTCAAATAAAAATTATATTACAAGCGCATTTTTGGAACCCCACTTTGAAGATCTCTAATCTGATTAACGTAATCGCTCAAATTTAATTGGTCGCGATTAGAAAAACATAAAAATATAATTGATAACTAGGTGATGCCAAACAGATTTGTGTATTCGCGAGTTATTGTAAAACACTTAAAATAAACGGCATTAAAACTATATAATATATTTATATATTATATTTATTGAAAATCCTAACAAAGTATCAACACGATTTTGATCAGGTTTGTAAAGATTGCTGATTTAAATGTAAAATGAAAAATATTTAGTATATACTTTGTAGTCCAGAAGAAGAGTTAACCATTATGAACGTCTCTAAAGAAGAAACTAGTTGTCCCCAAAGAAAAGGTTTTTATATCGGTCGTACGCTTCCAAGGAGGAATTTCTAGGAGAATGCAAAAAGCGAAACTATGTAGAAGCAAATTCCGAAGAATTTTATTTACAGATTTTAATCGAACTCGAAAAGACAATAATGGCCGAGTCGAGGGGTAATAATATCAATAACTTTAAAAATATATGTAATTTAATTGAGTATACTGCCGACTTAGCAAATCAAGAAGTTTTGACAGATTGGTACGATAATGCTATCAATCCTATCAAAAATACTAATTTAATTATCTTGGCTTGTAAACATAACAAGGTAAAAATTCTCGAGTATCTATTTGCTAGCGATAGTACAATTTTATATAATTTATCGATTGCTATCAGAGGAACCAATATATTACCAGCCGATGAAGATGAAACACGCCATAATGCGTTTTATTATGCAATACGTTCGGGCAATATTGAGCTTCTTCGTGTGCTCATTAATAAATGGCCCAATAATTATTTTGCTCTTCATACAGAAGAATTGGATGAAATTCTTTCGATGGCCTACGAAGATTTAAAATTACAGAGCGTACCGTTGTCAGAAAAAATAGAATTTTTTGTTGAAAATGAGTTAATAAACCTTCGGTTCTTCTCTAACGATACGTCTGGAGAAGTTCGACCAATTAATATCAACGAACGAATTGATCTAATACTTGAAAACATTACTTTGCTAAATTCAGATTACTCCGATCGGAAAAAAATTGATAAAAGGTTTTTATTTGTAGCCAAATTTATTGCTCAAAATATTCATATATTAAAGGGACAAATGAAATCGACTTATGTTAGATTGCCATGGGAAGAAATTGAGTTTTGTCTTATCATTTTTGTTTCATACCGCACGAAGCCACACAAACTGCTTTATTTTATCGTGCTATATTGAACGAATACAAAATATTAACATATTTAAACAATTTTGCCAAAGAACTTGAAAACGAAAAAGATAATATTATTCAATTCGCTAATTTTCGAAACTTGGAGCGCGAGAAAGTTGTTGCCCAAATTATTATAACTTATCCTCAATTTGAAGATTTGTATAAGGTCTATCAACAAATTAGAGATATTTATTCGTTAGAGAAAATAAATGATTATTTAAGCTTGGCATCGTCAACTGATCCTAAAGAAAAGGAAGGGCAGTTAATTATTACCAGAACTTTGCAAATCATCGGAGAACATATGAAATGCACTTTGGAGTCGCCAAAATTATCTAACTCCACCAGTCAGCTTCTTCTACCATCGCTGCAAGAGGATGTAAGAAATATCATTGTGAATCTACGAAATTCGCTATCACATGCTTCTTCACTCTCTAATAGAATAAAGATTGAAAGAAACGCAAATGCCAATTTTTTTCTTCAAATTCAAAACGACATGAAAAAAATTGGCGGTGTAATTATTGATATTCTTCGCAACAAGAAAATCAAAATAATCCGAGTACTTCTAGAAAAATTTGCCAATGGTGATATTTCGAATGAAATAAAAGAAATTATCAAATTGCTTAGCACTACTGAAATTGATGAAATAATTCCGGAAAATTTTAAAATGATAGAACACGAAAGGCTTGAAAAACTCATTACTACGTTAAGCGATGATATAATTGACAAGACGAATTATGAAATGAAACTGTTTAGTAAAATTAATGAACTAATCAATGCAGGAACTGCATCAAAAACTATCAGAACTGACTATGATACAGGATTTGCGGCATTAAAAACTCTTAGTATTTCTTTAAGCAACGATTATGACACTGATCAAAATATTATTTGTTTGACGAAACGTCAATCGAATCGCATATTACAGCATATTGCTCCGAAAATACAATCGCATGGTTTTGAAGAAATTGCTAAGTTGGCTTTTAAAATTTTTCAAAGTGTTAGGTTAAGAATCCAACCTGACAAATTTGATGAAATAAACAGATTAATGCTCGAAATTTTTAGTATTACCGAATTTGGTACAAGCGACATCACATGGATTGAGGAGTTGAGAGAAGAGCTATACGAAAAAAATTCGTTTATTTCCAAACGTAAGCAAAAGAAAACCGACAACATAGCAGAAGAAGAACTTAAAAATCAGCTAGAACTAAAACTATCTGAGCTAAAAAATGTTTTCAGCAATAACTCATTGTGTGGTTCATTCGTTGAAAAATTATCTTACTATAAGAACGATAAAAAATTGCAAGCGGTAGTTGAAATGCTTGTTCTGGATATATTGTCGATTTTGGGTAACTCAAAGTTGGAGAATAATGTGCTCTTTTTAAATGATAATACTCCTATATTAACTGGAAGATGTTTGCGTAATCATTTAGCACATGATAATGCATTCCTTGATGTATTATGTTCTGATCCTTCAGTAGCAGTTATATTAAACGCAAAAATTTATCACAGAAGATTTATTGCAAAATGACCAAACTATTGGCAAGTTAATAAGCGACGATGTTTTCAAATTAAAAAGAAATTACGATCGAGGAATAGTTGCCATTGCTAATCAGGAAAAAATGTTTGCTGCGGTGGAAGAAGGAAATTTAGACAGCTTAAAGGATTGCCTCAAACAAGGAACCGATATTAATGCTAGAAGTATTGATTTACGCACTACTTTGCATTTTGCTGCCAAGGGACCCAGTCTGGAAGTTGTAAAATTTATTCTTGACCAAAATGTGCATGTTGATGTTAAGGATAACAATGGTCAAAGCCCATTACATACAGCTGCTGCATGTGGAAGGCTAAATATTGTGGAAGTTTTGATAAACAAAGTAGGTTTACGTGTTAATGATTTAAATAATAATGGTAAAACATCTCTACATGTTGCTGCTCAAAATGGCCACAAGAAAACTGTCAAAGTTCTCTTAATAAATAAAGCTGATACCACCATTCAAGATAAAAGAGGTTATTCGCCTTTACACTATGCAATAAAACATAATCATATAGATATTGCCAAGATGTTATTGGAAAAAGATGTAAACGTCGATATTAACGAAGTTAGTACTGGCTTTACTCCGTTGCACGTAGCTGCAGAGAGTGGTCACCTGGAAATGGTAAATTTCTTACTCAAGAATAAGGCAGATGTTAATGCTAAAAATGATAATAATTGCGTACCGTTATATTTAGCAGCGTTCAACGGCCATCTCGAAGTACTGAAGATTTTAATTGTAAAAGGAGCTGACGTTAACGCTGGCACTCTAAACGGTTGTACTCCGTTACATTCTGCAGTAGAAAGTGGCCATAAAGAGATAGTTGATATTCTGATAAAACATGGAGCTAATGTCAATGCTGTTGCCAAAATTTGTCATTGCACTCCTTTACTCTTTGCAGCAATATTTGGACATACGAATATTGTTAAGACTCTACTTGCAAATAAGGCAGACGCTAGTATTCCCAATGTTGAAGGCTTCACTCCTCTACGTTTTGCAGTACGCAATGGCCACTTGGAAATAGTGACTGTTTTCCTCGAGCATGGTGTCGATATTCAAGCTAGAGATAAAGATAATGCTACACCATTACATCACGCAACAGATTGTGGTCATACGAAACTTGTTGAACTTTTCATAAAAAATAAAACCGAAATTAATGCCAAAAGCAATGGAAATTTAACACCTCTACACATAGCTGCTTTGAAAGGTCACATAGATATTTGTGATCTCCTAATCAAAAATAATGCTGCAATTAACGCACAAGACATCTGGGGCAACACGCCACTACATTTAGCTGCCAATAGCGGTAGTAAAAAAATTGTTAAACTACTGATAACAAATAAAGCTGAGGTGAATATCAGACGGAATGATGCTATGACACCGATGCATACAGCTGCCCTAAAAGGTCATGGAGATATTATTGCTTTTCTAATACAAAATAAAGCTGAAGTCGATGCTAAAACTGACAATGGTACTACACCGTTACACTTAGCTATTGAAATAGGTCACAAAGATATTGTTGAGCTTTTAATAAAAAATAAAGCAGAAGTCAATACAAGAAATCCTGCAGAAAGCACACCATTATACACAGCAGTAGAAGCGGGTCATACAGAAATTGTTACGATTTTAACAGCAAATGGAGCTAATGTTAATGTCGAAAGTAACAACTGCACACCATTGCACTCGGCTGTTAGATGTAATCGCAAAAAAATTGTTGACATTCTTATAGCAAATGAAGCTAATATTAATGTCGAAAACAATAAAGCTTTGTCACTAGCAGTTCTTGCGGGATACGTGGATATTGTAAATGTTTTGCTAAAAAACAAGGCTAGTGTTAATATGAAAGATACTCAAAATTCCACACCATTACATATGGCTGCTACAATAGGCCATAAGAGGATAGTGAAAGCTTTGATAGCAAAGGGAGCTGAAGTTGACGCTGCAATTATCAATAATATAACACCATTATGTCTTGCAGTAGAAGGCGGTTATGAAGAAGTTGTGGAGATATTAATAGCGTATGGAGCAAACGTTAATGTTAAAACTAACGATAATTCTACACCACTTCACATAGCGGCATCGCGCGGTCATAGTAACGTTGTAACAGTTTTACTAGATAATAAAGTAACAATTGATGTTAAAGATATTAAAATAGAACACCGTTGGAACTTGCAGTGTCACGTGGTCATTTACAAGTGGTTAAACTGTTACTGCAGCACAAGAAAGTAGACATGAACGCTAAAGGTAACGAAGATAGGACATTATTGCATATTGCTTCACAGGGAACTTACTGGAACTGCGATGAAGGAGAAAAGGAAGTAATTTAGAGATGGTAAAATATCTAATAAATAAAGGATGCGATGTTAATGCTAGAAATGCTTCTGGTTCAAAGCCCATTCATATTGCATCCAGAGAGGGTTATAACGATACTGTCGATTTTTTTCTTAGTAATGGCTCAAATATTGATGATACTGGTGCAGGCAATCAGACTTTATTACACTATGCTGCAATAAAGGGTAACATAGAAACTATGAATTATTTGATAGCCCAAGGTTCTGATGTTAATGCTAAAGATGCAAATGGCCAAACTCCAATCCACATTGCGGCTTTTTGGGGTTATAAAGACTTCATTGAAGTCTTATTAGAAAATGGCGCAGTTTACAACGTTGCTGACAAGTTTAATATGAAACCTTTACAAATAGCTAAAGACGAAAACGTTATTAATCTATTAGCATCAACTGAGATATTGTTTAGGAATGTAAAACGTAATCTCTCTTTAGAAGTTGAGAAGCAAATTAAAGCAGGAGCATTCGTAAATGTCAAAAATGTTGATAATACAACGCCATTACATTATGCTGCATGGAAGGGCTATGACGAAATTGTCAATGTTCTATTACAACATAAAGCTAATTCAAACGTAGTTGGTAAGAAAGGATGGACTCCTCTCCATTATGCTGCTAAATTCTCACACTTAAAAGTTGTAAAGGCTCTGTTATCTAATAATGCTGTATACAACGCCGTCTCTGACGGTGGTAAAACACCTTTAGATTTTAGTGTAGATAAAAGTATATCTGGCTTATTTAAATTATTAGATAAATCGTTTCATAATATTAAAAATGGTAACACTCGAGTTGTTCGTGACTTGTACAGATTGACGGATGTTGAAACTGTAAAAGCAGTAATGAGTGCTCGCAATAGTGAAAACAAAACACTAGTAGTTGCTGCAATGTTGAGTAACTTTTCAGAAATTCAGAAATTAAAACAAATATTACAGGATGGTATATCCATCCAGATTAAATTTGCTTTAACGGTCATGGGGAAAGGTGATTACCAAACCGCCTTAAGTATTTTTAAAGGCGCATTTGAGAAAAGAAAAAATATACTAGGGCCGGATAATCCTGGTACTTTGGATATTCAGACATACATAGCTAAAGTAATATACAAACTGGGAATTTACGAAGAAGCTTTAAATATATATGAAGAAATTCTTCAGAAGCAGCAAGAAATGCTGGGTTTGAATAGTAAAGATACTTTAAGTACGCAAAGTGCAATTGCCTTAGTGTTGCATAGGCAAGAAAAAAATGAAGAGGCATTAAATATCTTTCGTGAAGTATATCAGAAGCAAAAGGAATTACTAGGCGCAAATCATTCTGATACTCTCGAAACCTGGTTTCACATGGCATTAGTATTACATGGATTAGGAAAATACGAAGAAGCATTACATATCAACAAGGCACATTATGAAAACCAAAAAACAATTTTGGGCACAAATCATCCAATCGCTCTGTACGCTCAAAATAATATAGCGATGGTACTTGATAGCCAGGGTAATCATGAAGAGTCATTAAAAATTTATAAAGAAGTTTTCGACAAGAAAAGGCGTGTTTTAGGTTTTGAGCATCCTGATACCTTGAGAACGCTATATAATATTGCTGAAGTACTCTTCAGTCAAAAACAATTTCATGAGGCCTTGAAAACTTATCAAAAAGTTTTAAATATCCGAAAAACTGTTTTGGGACCCAATCATGCTGAAACCTTGAATACTCAATTTGGGGTAGCAAATGTACTTTTTGAACAAAAGAAATTTTTTGGAGCGTTTCAAGCATACAGAGAATGTTTCGATCAAATGAAAATTGTTTTTGGACCAAATCATCCCAAGGTTTTGATTATTTCAATTAAGTTGAAATTGCTAACTTCAGTTCATATAGACAGCGCTGTATCAGAAGCTATTAAACATCTAGAGAAAGGATTCGGCGTTCATTAAAGCATTTGGCTGACGCTAATAAAAAAAATATTAAAGAAAGAAAATTACATTAGAATAATTATCGAGCAATTTATTACAATGTTTTTATGAATTCTGAGCTGTAAACCTCGACAGTCTATGTACTAATTTTAAGATTTTATATAAATACCTAGGTAGTAATAGTTAGGTGTTTATTGTTACCTTTTATATAAATGTATTTATTAACTATTATATTAATTACTGTTTTTTGCAGACATGAGATTCGCCAAAAAGAATCTTGTACTGAGCTTTCATTTTTAGATTATATTTCTTCGGTGGTGCTCTTCCCGATTTTGATCCTTTTGGCTATGGTGAGCACATTTTAAGTTTAGCATGACCCCCTTCCCTTCGCTCCGAGTTTGACCGGTAACTTTCTTTGCTATTTCTAGTATTTTTCGTAGCCGTTTTCTCGTTAATATTATATATATTTTTATTGTTTATATTATAAAATATTTTATATTAAATTATCTTATTATTTTTATTTTATGATTATATTAGCCACTCTAAACAGTTCTTGTTCTCCATCCTAGCAAATGTCATAAAATTTCAACCTTTCTAAGTTTGGGGAGAGTCGGGATTAAAATTGTCCGACATAAGTGACAAAGAACCACCACGCTTAAACTCAATTCCAAAATACTAAAATTTATGCTGACGAAATAATTTATATCAATTTCCGTTACCAATTTCAAAGCCATAATAAAAGAATTAAAACGTTAACAATTTTATATTTTCTTTTACATTTTTTATAATAAAAGCTTAACAAAATTGAGTCAATAAATAAAATAAACAAATTTTCATTCAAACAAAATCGCTCATATTAAAAATTTTATGAAACACTTAACAAGAAACCATAATTGGCAGCTGCTATCTCTAAAATTTCAACAAAATCATTTACTTGTACTTATTGGGGTCTGTCCAAATGCCCTGAGAACGTCGAAATGCATCAACAAGTTTGGAAAAACGTTTTCAAAATGAACCGTCCTGGTAATTTGTGCGCCCAGCCTTTGCAGCATATCGCTGAACATTTTTTCTTCTTTTCTAATCCACGGTCTTCTGTCGTCTTGAATTTGATATGGAGTCACGTGTATGTGCACTCGAATACCTAATTTTAAATTATAAAGAAATTTTAACATTCAAACTTACTCACCCAGACGCGCAAGAGTTTCGAGCAAACTGCGCGATGTTATCCAAGTATTTTTTCCGCCCGAATGCCCACCATCCAGCCAATACATGTCTTTTATTCGAGATACTATACGCGTCATTGTGTTATCGTCGGGCATTAAAGTTTTGAGATAATGAAATTCGTATAAAAATTGATTTAAAACCACACAGCCTTTACTGAATCCTAGCAGGATCAAGTCGTTGTCTAAATTATTATTTTTATGCCACCATGATGTGTACTTGGAAATTTGTTTTTCTACAGTTGGAAGTGTTTGGTGGTTTTCACAAACCGTCTCGCCCTGAAAAAAAAATTGCATCAGAACTGGGAATACGAAACACACTTCAACTCACATCGTCCGATGTGCTCTCTTGTCCTTCATTTGAACTTGCCGACGGCGTCTCCACAAACAGTTCCGAATCCGTCATAGCTTTCAACTTTTGCGATATGGATTGCAATAATTTTTCCAAATGTTGCAGCGCGTAATGCGTGGGAGTGTGCTCTGGAGCTCCGCAATTATTACCTGGCACAAAATTTTCAAAGCAACTGAATGTCTTATATTCTATCCTACAAATGTGACACCCTCAAAACCAAAATTCCTAGTTAGGTAATTAAAATACCTTAAAAATAAATACAAAATTTTTTGTAAAAAATTAAATGAAACGTGCAAAATTAAATTGCATGGGTTTGGGGGCAAAATATGTAATATTTTTACAGATTTAACCCCACCCTGTTGTTTTGTGAAAAAAACCAAATAAAAAATTTTATTTTTGTTCTAAGCGGCATTCTTTGGGTTAAAAAAATAAGTTACCTAGCCGGTCGTACCACAATAACATGACAAGTCGGGAAGTGCGAATGTAAAATTAGGGCCGTTTCTTCCAAATTCCATTTTACGTAATTTTTATTATCTCGATGAGATTTCATGTTTTCTGGAAAATCCTTAAACAGAAAAATATATTGATAAAATTCAATTTTATCGTCTTAAATACAAAATAACTATTAATATTAAAATAAAAGAAACTACAACAAATCGTGATGGTTAATTTAATAAATGTTAGAACAATAAATTCAAATAATTGCCATTACAGATCTGTAAAAAAATACATTTATGGGTCTAAGGCGTTACCCTCGTTAAAAACAACCCCAAGACAAAACAGTCTTCGAAAAGGTGGATATTCAACGCATGGAGTTCGAAGGTTATAATAGTTCGTCGATCATCAAATGTTACTACTTACATTGAGTGCAACCACAGACGACAGAAAGTAGCAAATCCATTCCCATTAGTATGCTTGTATAATAGGAGAATTTGTCAACTTTAAAATCGATTTCGTCAATAATTAATCCATATTTTAAGTTCACCACTCCTTTTAACGTTATCTAATTTTAAAAAGTTTACAAAATCTCTCAAGACAAAATGTTCCACTTATACTACAACATTCTCCTACAAATACAAGATAAAAGGCAAAAGACGTGAAATGTAAAGTAAAAAGCTCTATTTCTAGGAATTTTTAACTCGTATTTCATACGCGGTTATTTTACAATTCCACTACTTTCGACGAATTATTGGCAAATATATACGACTCGCACTGCGGCCTCGTACTCGGTATACCACGCAAACATTAATATAAAACCACATGTTGAAGTTTTCAGCTTTCGCAATCAAGAGTAGCCAAAATAGACAAATTCCTAAAACTGTCACATTAAAGTGGTCTTGCACTCGGTAAATCAGGCAGACATCTGCACCTTGCAAAACATATGACTGATGAGCTTGCAATTCGCAATCAAAACTAACAAAAATAGCAGACACATAAAAATGAATGACGTCTACGTCTAGTACTTATAAATCACTCGGGTATTTCAGCGACGGACTGGCACCAGCGGACAATTTTAATGCGAAAAAATTTTAAGCGGCCCTCCATCTGATAAGTTGTAGACTTAACAGTAATGTAGCAAATGCCGAAATAAAAACCACTACCGTACTTTTTAGGGTACAACCTAGTCAGTTTTACGTTTCATTTTCGTTCTTCAATACTCACTGGTTTCCAAGCGCGTGCTTATTCGTTGATCTATAAATAGCGCCACAGGCGATTTTTTGAACTAGACAAAGCAAGCTTTCAAAAACAATGCTTTACATTCAAACATAATTTTTAGATTTCAAATCCTCTCAGCTTACCCTAGTTTTAGTCTGGCAAACGTTAATAATGCTAATAAATCAATTCCGGATGATTTTTGAAAAGATATTTCTATGATTTTCAATACGCAAACCGACATGAAATCTGAAATACAATTACTAAGGGAGAAACACATCTACTTTGTGCAAAAAGCATCAGCTTGGAGCTAGACGAAATTTTTTTGCTAAATCTACGAGTGCAACAACGCGGATGTGAGTAATGAGGATGCACACAAATTGAACTGTCTCCATGGTACACGGATGCTTTAAAGCGACGACGCTTAATATATAAATTCTCTTTAAATGAAAGAAGAAACACAATACAGGAGTCTATTTTTACACCAAAGTTTAATGTTATTTCTGAGAGTCGTTGCCAAATCTATTATTAAGCCATTCTCTCCAATCAATTATAAACAAATGAAAGATTTACCTGAACATCTCCTCCAAAAAACACGACAGACGAAGTTTGATCCTCTGTGAACGTGGGTGGACAGTATACAACATCGTTGACACGCTTGTCATAGCCAGGAATACCACAAAGACGTATCGGGCAAGTGGGTGACGACGCACCCAACATATTCCTACGTCTCACATCTGGAAATTACAATATTACTAATATTAAAAATTGCAATACATAGTTTGTTTTTAATGGCACTGCAAAAATTGTTTTTAAATTGTTAATTTTAGTAATTTTTAACGCCACAGCGACCGCAACAATTAATAAATCTCAGCCTGGTGTCTTCCAAACACTGATTTACATCCTCGTTTAGTTCTTCTATTTTCACTTTCACTTCCTCCCTCATCAAATTATAACACATCGCGACCAAGCCCAAACCGACCAGCATGTAAATAAAATTGATTACCAATTTTGTTTGACTGCCGCCTTTAGAATCTGAAATATTAGCACCCGGCACAAAGTCGCCGAAACCAATTTTGCACAAACTTGTGACACAAAAATAAACGCTATCCAATAAATTCCATTTTTCCCAATGGGAGAACATCAAAGCACCAGTTAAAACGTATAATCCAATTACCCACAAACAAGCCGACGATGGTACAATCACGCGTCGCTCCTCGTTGCGACTTTTGGCCGTGCATTTATACAAGGAAGTGTACACCCATCGAAAACAGCCGGCCAGTACTTCCCCCATGTTCATAAAATACAAAGCATACAATGGTATGCCGAAAACGGCATAAACGACGGTCAATCCTTTTCCCATATCGGTTTTCGGCGCCATATTTCCATAACCAATCATCGTGATGATGCTCAAAGAAAACATGAGCGCGGCCGGAAACGACCACATCTCTTTCGCCGTTCTTCCTTTGTACCCGTGATTGTGAACCAGATCTGCGATTTGTTTTTGATATTCCATCAAAGTCGCATCCATGCTATCTCTAAAATAAGATTCGTTAACCGTATTAGCCGTACTAGCCGTAATCCACAATTTGTCGAGACAATCTTGACGAAACTTGACGACTTCGTGCTTATGGACGCTCTCTTGTTGTTCGATTTGTTGAAAAGCGAAGGCGCCCATAATCGTGTATCCTACAACCAAACCGCCAACGCCAACTTGCGTGCACATAAAAGCAATCAACTTCCTGCAACAATCTTTTATTTTCTCGCGCGCGTTGACGTCGCTGACAGAAGACGACGTGCGACTTCGCAAGGAAGTGCGAAAAAAACGTCCACCTTCCAATTCCATACCTATAAAACTACTGCTCTACTTAGTTAAGATTCAACTAGTGAAGCTACTTTCAATGAGTGTGTTATTTTTGAACCATAAGCAATATTTGGATCGGCGCCAGAATGTGCAATTCAAACAAATTTTAAAAGCGTCGATATTTTTTTACGAGTTCAAAAACACGCACATTGTTCTAAATTAATTTTAGAAGCGGAAATTTATAATAGCGTACGAGGTTTGGTCAAAAAGTATTTGAACGAAGAAATCGGAACGTACGAAAGAATTATTATTGCCAGAAATTTCAGAGGCGTAAAAATAACCGGCAGGATGATGCTACCTGCAGGATACAAAAGATTTAATGAAATTTAAATAACTTAAAATTTCCAGAATTACGCCCGATCTAATAACAAAATGAAATCTAGCTTGGGAAAATTCGAGTCAAACAAAGCAATGAAAATTATCAGTTTTAAATTAATTTTTTTTTAATTTTATGCAATTTGGTCAAATATTTTGATTAAAAAGCTTAACTTTAGATATCGCTAGCTTTTGTACACGGTTTCGCCCGGTTCAAATAATAACGTCGCCTAATGTTGTGACGCAATCTCCAGTCTTTCAATTTAAAATTATTTAAGATCAAACCGCGGCTATAACTTTACACGATGCAAGATTAAAATAGTTACGTTGACCTAAAAGCTGAAATATTCAACGAAATTTACTTCATGTTGAGAAGATGGTTACGTCGTGTCGTTTACAGTTAGCTAGGATATGGTAAATCTTGCAGTTATTCAGCACACAGAATTATAAGACAGTTTCTACTGAAATCCACTTTTAAAATTATTGCTGAATAAGCCACGGTATGTTAAGTGAGGTTCGATGCCGATTAACTGCAGTTTGTTACGCCCACAAACACAAAAATTTCTGATAAGGCACTAATAATCTAAAAATCAAATATTGTAGCACCGAGGCTATCCTGACCACTGATTGTTACTTCGACGTTAACAATCGAAATTTCAAAATGGCTGAATTGAATATAGAAATCATTTTTATATTTATATATGTTTTTCACAATTTAACTAAACCTACTTTAAAAGCTATAATTACGATAAATCAAAGCAGTTGGTCTTATTTGAAATATATTTTAAAAAACCTTTCATGATAGAAATTTGGCTCATTTTCAAGTCATTGTTTATAACAAATTCAAAAAAATATTTAGATTGCAATCTTTATTTTGTATTTGTACGATCTTTATCTTTCGACAAAATAACGCACATTGACATTAATCTGAACTTTTGCAAAGGGTGAGAGACCCCGAAAACCTATAAAATCATATTTCTGTTAAATTTTGACCAAATTAGTCAAAATTTGTCTTCAATGAAATGCAAATTTAAAACTTTTAAATTTTATTTGCAATAAAAGGAATTTTGCAAGTTATTCAATAATAATCTAGCGTACAGCCGAATTTTTATTTACACAATGATATTATAATTGTATAATTGGCTCAATATTACTTCAATTTTTAAAAAATTGGGACTTTGTTATGAATTGATGTCTCTAAGAACAGACCCGTCATATTCTTTTTAAAAATAACCCAACACATTGACTTTAAAATAGTGTAACTTGTTAATAGCACAATCCTCCTTCTATTTCTTCTTCTTCTCAGTCATTAACTCGATTTCGAGTGTCATGTCGTCTCCCCATAACAAGGGAGGGCTTTCTTGGCTAATTATCTCGGTGGGTAGTTACTCTAAATTTGGTTACTCTGCCCGGGCTCAAACCGGGTCTCTCCGTTTAGTATTCGACACACTCAAGTGCCAGACCGTCTTCTTCTATTTCTTCGTCAGATGGTTAAAAAGTAAACTTCCAAAAAATAGAAGAGACCCAACGAACGCCCAAGTAGAAATTGATGCATTATCAAAGCATTATGTGTTTGTTGTTGCTCTAACCACCAACATTTTCTTGTTTATGTTAAAACATCCTTGTCATCTTGACAACTGCAAAAATATAGATATGTATTCAACGAAATGAAGTTCTCGATACCTGAAATGCAGACTTCCTTCTGTCATCATCATTCTTAGTTACCCAACCTTTAGGTCACTAACCACATCAATTAATCGAATTATAACAATTCAAGATCAAAACGTACAATATTATCAAGACGAAAAATCCTGATATGGGTTCCATATCCCTCAGATGAGACAGTTGGTTCCAAAGAAGTTTTTCTTAAAACTTGAACTTTTCATTCAATTTTCCTCAAACGTAGATATTCCAAGACGGTTTTATGTGAAAACGAAGAACACTTTGTAAAATTAGGCAGATCAATAGCGCAATTTGAAATAATAAACAAAAAAAAAGTGAGGTTAGAAAACCACTTACCCAAGTTCAATACAAAAATTTTATTTTTGCCAAATCTAAGTATCGATTTCGACCAAATTTTATTTCAAGACTTGATTTGAATATCTTGCAGTCCAAAACACCGTCCAAATTGCAAAAATGTAAATTATGTTACGTCAAAAGAGGTCAGGGCCGCGTTGAGGATATTTGATAAATTTTCAAGATCACTACAGTAAAAATTTTCAAGTATTTTTATCAAAAACCGACAATTTTGAACAAGGTGAATTTTTCTCGCTTAATTAAAAAAAATACTTGGTCAGTATTCATAAATAGGCCAAAAAAATAGGAAAGAATATGAACCATAAAATTTGGCTTCTTTTTTTGGATTAGGACAAGTTGAACAGCTTTGTGAAAGATTATTATTCAAAAAATATTTTAAATTAATTTATTTGTTTTTCTTTTATAATTCAACCTAATAATTATTATTCTGATACCTTAAAAAAATGTTCCTTATAAAATTTCAATTCTGCAATGCTCTCTTTAATATCGTCTAAAGCCCTGTGTTGAAAACTCTTCTGAGGCTTTTTCTTAAGTAACTGAGTATTCCAACACCGGCACAACTCCTTAATTGTGGAAACATCGATTATACGATAATGCAAATATTCGTTAACCCTGGGCATGTACTTTTGTAAAAATATCCTATCCATGTAGATAGAATTGCCAGCTAACGGACTGGATTTTTCTACCACATGCTCACTGATAAATTTAAAAATAATTTCTTCGGCTTCTCTTACATTTAGGTTAGATTTCTTCGATGCTTCGGTTAAACCACTCTTAAGCAAGACAAAATTAGATGGTTACTTAAAACAACAAACTAGCTCTACCTTTCCGTGCTGCTTCACGCACCATTCGTGCATCGCATTTAAAACAGAATCCGATTGATTCAAAATAAGGTTTGGACCTTCAGCAACAAGATTCAAGTCGTTATCGGTTACAACACAAGCGACTTCTAAAATGTGATCGTTCTCGACATCCAAGCCAGTCATCTAAAAAGAATCAGCTACATTAAGGATGTTAATCGAGTGTGCGCAAGATTGTACCTACCTCTAAATCTATCCAAACAAGTCTTCCTGGTGCAGGTGTTGCCATTTTCGTGCTGCAAAATTTTTGATTAATTCTGGGAGCCCCTAAAAACAAGTACAAATGTTTTAATGACCGAAACTCCATGGAAATGTTAACTAACCTAATTTAGTAAACAACGTTCTGAGATTGCTCAGCAACATCTCATTTAATTATGTCTAATTAATTATTAGGCAGCATAAAAATTAGTCTTACAAAGGTAAATGTGTTAATATTATGACATTTTCGTTTGAACTTTTTAAATTATTTAGGTTATAAATATCTCGTGCTTCAAAATATTAAATTTCTCAGCACCATCTATACTTTTAAAATGTAAACATAAAGGGAGCAGCAGGGACGAAATTTGGGCAGTGGCCCAGTTGCCTGTGTGATTCAAAAATCCTTGAAATGAAATAAATAATTAATTGGAATAAATAAATCAGTAAAAACTAGATTCTTACATACAACAAATGTGGTTAAATCTTAATTGACCTTCCATAATAATTCCTAAATATTAGTCGAAGGTATTGGCCACGAATAAAACCATTAATTGTTAGACGTTTCGGATTTATTATCCATTATCAAGACTTTTACCAATTATTCTACACAAGCTTCCGAGTAACAATTTTCTTCCAAGTTCGTTTTACAGTTCCTTCCGAGTAATAACTGCACAGGCATGTCTGTGCCTCGAGGAAGGCACTTGAGGAACTCTCAATTATTTAAGAAGATTATTAATTAAGAAAGAAGAAATGTTGCAGGAAACCTTAAATTTTTCTCAACATCTTCACGGATGGGTAAGATGACTTGGACGTCATAATTTTAAAGGAAGAACTTTTGGACTTTTTCTCGAAGTACTTGAAATAGAAGGATGCATTACATTAAATAGTCATCTAGTAAGTGACCATTTGGTTTAGTCTCAATTCATCGTAAAACTATATTTATTTGTAGTACTTGATACTTTCAACTTACACTGAAATCTATAAGCCATAATGGCATCTCGGCACCGTAAATAAAAGGTCAAGAACCGCTGGTTTAAAAGTCAACAGTCAATCTTAAGGATAAGAATGAGTGGCATCACTGCTGTTTTCGCATATATTTCTTAATTTTAATTTAATTGATAAGCTTGAAAATGATTTACACTAAAAAAATTACCATGCCACATTGCAAATTAAAAAATTTGAATATATCAAAAGTTTAAATTGCTTTAACGCTTCAGCTATTATTTTTGTAAATGCATATTCCACATTAGTTGAGTTCATAAATTTCAGGAAACGAGAATTTAAAGAAGTCAACGTTACTGATTCACCTTGTGTAAAGGTTTTCATAAAATAAAAGTAATTTAAGTGTCAGTCTTCACTTTATTACCAAAATAAATGTTCACATTAATCTAAAAACATGATAGCAACCACAACTAGTGACCGCACAAAATCGGGCACGGTTGATGGTACCTTTGCAACTTCTTTTGTATGTCACCTAAAAATTTAAGTTCATTAGACTGATTCACCTTTAAAACTTTTCTCTTATGCTACCTTTTAAGCTAAATGATAACTCTTTGGGCATCCATTCATCAGAGCCATCACAGCAATCACAAATTCCATCGTTAACGCGATTCGAAGGTAAAACTTTGAGGTGGTTCCTATAATCGACCTGTAGCGTGCAAAAAAAGTTTCCATTAGAGCATGCACTCGTACCGGGTTCGTCTGAACCATCTAAACAGTCGCAGTAGTTATCGTTAACATTTTTAAATAAAATTTTTTCCATGCTGTGAATACAACTGAAACGTCCTTCGGCGTCTGGCACATAAAAATTTCTCTGGCGTTCGTGTGTTCCTAGCACAAAATTATACTTTTCGCGCTGTATTTTTGCTTCTTTGGTCAATTGGAAAAACATCAAAAGTTGGTATAAAATGAAGATGATGGAAATTATTAGGATTGGTTTCACAAAAAAATTAATTTTCTTGCGAAACACAAACGACGAGTACTTTTTGTCGTACATCTGTATGGCATTGTTTGAAAAAAATTAAAAAATAAAGAAAACTTTCAAAGTTTACATAATTTTAAGGTTAGAAACTATATGTACAAGGTGCGGCAAATAAACAGCACAACGTGCAAGTTTATTGTAAATAGGTTGGTTCAACTTGAATGGTTTTTAAAACTACGGTTACTTACAGAGTCAACTATCCACAAATTTTATTCTTTCATCTACAGTAAAAGGTACAACTTTTTTAACATCTTTGTAAAATATACATGCTCGAAATTTATCGTCAATTTGTTCCAAGATAATCCTGCACACCGTATTATTTTTATAAAACTCCTTCATGTATTTTACGTCACCCTCGATAATTGAATAAACTACGGTGATGTTTAAATTTTGGACACCGCTCTGTAGAGCCCAGAGAACTTTTAAATGATAAGCTTGTAAACCTATAATACCACACTTGCTTCTGTATTCCCAGTAGTAAGACGAAATGTTGTCCAAAACCACCAGACTTATGTTTATGTTGTCGGTTAACAAATTTTCTAAATTTAACAAAGTTACTTGAAATTGCACGCTGTCGTAGCAGTTCAAAATTATTAAATTGTTCAAACACGACTTGACAACACTCTGCACATTGTCGCTCGACAGTTGGACAATTTTTTCGCATGAGCGTTTTAAAATACGTTCCATAATACCAATCAGTTTGAACATATCAAATTGATGATTGGTGTTGATCACAATGGCACCACAATTTTTTCCTTCTATTTGGATACCTTTGTACTGCTTAGGTAGTAAACATCTCGCAATGAAATCCATCATCAGTAAATTCTTTCCACATTTTAAATCGCCGCTTATTTCGACGTATTCATTAGGTTTTGGAAAGTCAGGCAAAATTGACGGATTTAAATTTCTCAACGACGGACGGCGATGTAAACGCGAAAATAACTGGAGGCCTGACTCGATTTTTGGGTTTGTCTGCATAATTTGAAAAAACGTAACTATTCAAAAAAAATTGTTTATTGAGGTTATGCAACATTAACCAGCGGTCTTAAACCAAGGGCAATGACAATAAAATCAAACTTGGAAATTTAACGCTAATATTCTTCAAGTTATTTTCTTTATCCTTTTCTGATTTGCCTTCATTTGTTGTTTATTTTCTTTTATTTGCATAAAACTTCACAACACCTGATTTATTAGTTGCTTCATACTGTACATAACTGCGTCCTTACGTTTGACGTTTAGTGTTTTTCATTTCTCTTTGGTTTTGTTCTCCTTATCAGAAAAGAAAAGTGCACTAAATAGTTTTCTTCAAACTTGATTTTATTTTGTCGAGTGATGGTAATAATTTGGTACAAAATATGGACCAAAAATTAGACGCAAACTTTTACTACTTGAAAAGTTGCGAGTGCAAGCACCCAGTGCGTATAAAGATGTAGGTTATACTTCTTTGTTTATCTTTTGTTTTTAATAACATGTTTTCCTCAGAGGCACATTGGAAGGGAACATTCCGAAGCCTACGGCGGAAGACATTTTAAAAAACCCCTGGATGAAATATGCTGGTTTGAACCAGGAAGGACTAGCGAATTTAAAGTTGGTGTGTCGGGTATACGATGAACGTCTTGGACGTGATATGAGCAAGACTGCTACTTTTAAAACGTTTTCGAATAGATACAGGTACACTTTTACGTGCTTTTGATTTTGTTACCTAAACACGATCCGAGTTTTAGCTGGAACGAATGGCTCTTTTTTTCTTTCGGTTATAACGCTGTAATGGACACCACAAGATTGGCCATAACAATTTATGATTCTGAAAAACCTTTTCATAGTTATCCTGTAGGGGGTACAACCGTTTCTTTCATCAATGAAGATGGCGTTTTTCGAACCGGGGTGATGGATTTGAAAATTTGGCCACTCGTGGAGGCCGATCCTAGTATTAACACGACCACCCCCGGGGAAGATAAAGAGAACAGTCAAATTCAAAAGTTTGCTGGTCTTACAAAAAGCACAGGGATGGGCACATGCCGAAGGTAAGAGATCCATCAACGGTAAGTGCCCATAGGTATCTTTGTAAAAAGAAATGTTGCACATTTGTATAATTTTAATCGTGTTTCTCAGTCAGAAAATGTTTCAAAATATCTTGATTTTTTGATGTATAATATATCGTAAGGAGAAGCTTTGTATTAAATTTATAGGTATTTATTCAGGGTTCTTACTCGTCTGAAATATCAGGAAATTTAAAATTTTGTCAAGGAAAAATTGGGAAATTTTTTATTTTTAAGTAAATTGACACTTTGGGCAGGGAAAATTGATTAAATTACCAATTTTATAGCAATTCAACTGTTTTGTTCAATAATTCAGCTGATTTCAATTATTTTTAGTTTAATAATTTAATTGGTTTTTCAATAAAACTTTCAATAATTCAATAATTTGGCTGTTTAGTTCAATAATTTCACTGCTTTGTTCAACATATCAATTATTTTTAGTTTAATAATTTAATTATTGTTTTTGGTTGAATAATTCAGTTGTTTTTTGTTCAACAATGCAATTATTCTTGATTCAACAATGCAACTGTTTCTTTAAGAAATCAACTGTTTTGTTTAATATTTTAATAATTGGTTTGTTTAACAATTCAACTATTTTTGTTTTAATAATTGATCCATATTTGATTTTTGTTTACCAAGTTTGAAAAAATCAGGGAAAAGTTCTAGAAATTCAAGGCACTGGGTAATCTTGTTATGTGCGTCTTTTACTTTCCCAGTAACGAAATTTACTTTTCCGTTTAAATTCCATTAGGATGTATTTCATTTAATCAATTCATATTTAATTGTTTTAATTTTTTGAGTTAATACTCGCAACTTCTTAATCTTCTTAATAGAAGTTAGAGAAAATTACCAACTTTAATTATGGAAAAGTCAGGAAATTTGTTTTGGGATGTTTGGTGGGAAACTTGTTATTGCGAAAAATTAAAAGACAACTTGGTAGATTGCAATACTTATAATGCTTGCTTATATGCAATATTCTGGGGTTTCTCTCAACAGGCTACTGAAATTAGCTGTGCTTCATTTTAGGAACGGAAAACACTTTACCTAAACAACTAATTTTTGATTGATTTTCATAGAAATCTAAGGATTTTACTTTGTAAATCGTAAATACTCTCTCATTTTAATGATGGTGATATAGTTTATCACTTCTGTTAAAAATTTCAATTCACGCAGTGCAAAATTCTTGTCTGACACAAGATTTATTCATGCCACTAGATGAAGAGAGAGAATATCACATAATATGATTGTGTAACACGGGATGCCTATTGATTGTGCTTTCTAAAAAATTATTAATTACACAAGTTGCAACTCATTTTTTTTTCTACAAAAGAACTTATTCATGTTATATCGACTACACCAATTTGTTTATATTTGAACACTTTTAGGTCGAATGGTTAGATCGAGTGGTGTTTAGAGAATTAGAAAATATTTGTGAGAAAGAGAAGCGGTCAACAAATTGTATGTACTTGTCTGTTGAGTTTCCCACTTTTGATCTCAATGGCAAACATCACGAAATAGTTTATTATTTACTTGGCAGTGACGTAGTGCAGGAAGTGAGACGGAAGGGAACTCTTGTTACGGTACCCGACACTGAAATTTTAAAGGTAATTTTGATTTAACTACACTGGATCACTGATAAGAGTTTTATTTCTAACTAATCCAATTAAAAACATAATTAGCGATAATTACGCAGCAATAGACACATGCGAATTTGTCAGTGCTAAAAATAATTTTCTCGGTTTTCTTAAATTTTAACACTTTGTTTTTTAGGAGAATTTATGTGAAGATAAGCATCATAAGTTGTCTCGTTCGGTGAGAAGTGCACATTTGGACAGAGATGCTAAAGCAAATGTTACGGTGAGGAACGAATTGGCTAAAATAGTTGCTTATCCACCGACTCGTTTATTAACCAGCGAGGAGCAAGATCAGGTGTGGAAGTATCGTTATTATTTAAGTACTCAAAAGAAAGCATTAACCAAGTTTTTAAAATGTGTTAAATGGACAGAAACTGGTAAAGAGAGTTTAGAAGTTGAACAAGCTTTTTTGATGCTAGGAAATTGGGCTCCCATGGACGTGGAAGATGCTTTGGAATTGCTCAGCCAAAATTTTACTAATCCGGTTGTTAGGCAGTATGCAATTTCAAAATTGGAGCAAGCACCCGATGAAGATTTGCTTTTGTACCTTTTACAATTGGTGCAAGCTCTAAAATACGAAGAGATCAAAAGAATTGAAGAAGGTTAGTAGTGGTTTTCGAAATAGGAAAAATTTGTATTATATTTTATTCTATTTTTAGCTTATTTGAGTGCGTTGAACGCAAAAGAAGTGTACGATGACGGTAAAGACAGCAAAGGTCCAACTTCGTTAGAAAGTGCATTAAATAAGATGTCACTTGATGAAACAAAAACGTGTCAAATAGACAACGGATCCGACGATTGTGCAAGTATGGACGAAAAATTACTTCACAGTTCGCTCGAATCTGGAAACACCGAAACCTTGCAGGGTAACTTACAGAAGCCCGACTTGGCTTCGTTTCTAATTCAACGGGCTTGTAAAAGTCTGACTTTAGCAAATTACCTCTATTGGTACCTGATAATCGAATGTGAAGATACAGAGACAATAGCTAAACAAGATGTAACAAATTTTCTTTTAATCCTTAACTTACCTAATTCTTTTTTGTAGAAAGCGAGCAAAAGCGTCAAAGAAATGTATTCTAAGGTGTTGAAAATATTTACCTTAGTTTTATCAAAAGGCAACAAAGAATTTAAACTCATACACGAAACTTTGAAACGTCAACGCGATTTTATCAACAATTTGGTTTTGTTGGTGAAAACAGTATCGCGCGAGAGCGGAAACCGTCAGAAGAAGATAGAAAAGTTACAGCAGCTCCTTTCCACTCCAGATGCGTTTAAGTGGAACTTTACCAATTTTAGTCCTTTGCCTCTTCCTTTAGATCCAGAAGTTAAAATTAAAAGCATCGTGGCTGAAAGTGCATCATTGTTTAAATCGGCACTAACACCAACCAAATTGCACTTTAGAACAACAGAAAATACCGAATACGTTGCAATATTTAAATACGGAGATGATTTACGACAAGACCAACTTATTTTACAAATGATTACTTTAATAGACAAACTGTTACGGAAGGAAAACTTAGATTTGAAATTGACGCCATACCGAGTTTTAGCGACCAGTTCAAAGCACGGGCTTTTGCAATTTATTGATTCCATTACAGTGGCCGAAGCAGTACAAAGCGAAGGTAAGTTTTTGATTTGTGGTGGCAATAAATTTTGCAATGCCCCACGTTGACTGCCAATTTCTGCTGATATTCTACTGATACATCTGCTGATATGCTACTTGACACTTTGTCATCCAGCCATTAATTGTTAATTCATTTTAACTGGAACGTTTTCTTAAATAAAACTACTTTGTATTACATAACCAATTAAAAATAGAAAGTGATTTTTTGTTATAGGTAGCATACAAAATTTCTTTAGAAAGCACCATCCCCACCCCACTGCACCTTACAACATCGCACCGGAGATAATGAACACTTACATCAGTTCCTGTGCTGGTTACAGTATCATTACCTACCTTTTGGGAGTCGGAGATCGACATTTGGACAACTTATTGTTGACAACTTCAGGAAAATTATTCCACATAGACTTTGGGTACATTTTGGGACGTGACCCGAAACTGATGGAACCTCCACCGATGAAATTGAGCAAAGAGATGATCGATGCGATGGGTGGTATCAATTCTGAACACTACAAGGAGTTCCTAACGCAATGCTATACAGCATTTTTACACTTACGCAGGTTAGCGTTTTATATTTCACCTCTCTTTGAATCTCGTACTGATCGATTTAATTTTAGACATGGTAATTTGATATTAAATTTATTTTCGCTTATGGTGGATGCTAGCATTCCCGATATTGTGCTGGAACCCGACAAGATGGTTAAAAAACTCCAAGAAAAACTGGCATTGGAGAGTACCGATGAGGAGGCAGTTCAGTATGTACAGCACGTAATTACTTTTTCATTATCGTCTTTTATACCTGGAATGATAGACAGATTGCACACCATTGCTCAGTTTCTGAGAAAGTAACTTTTAAATTATCTGTGATGTTATTATTTTTTTGTATTGTATTATGTATAATTTAATGACTTTACTGTTTAAGAATATGAAAACCTAAATACATTTTTTAATCTGATTTTAAATATTAACCTTTCTATAATAACATAAACCAATTTTTCACCATCGCAAAATATTTTTCAATTTTACCCGTCACATTGAATCCCCAAATTTGAATATTTAAATTTGCTTTTAGTTATGATGCTAAAAAAAGCCTAAATCTCAAAACTGTCCTAGGTAACCTTGACCGTTGTTTAGAAATTCAACAATTTATTCACCAATTGTGCTGTAAAATGCAAATAAAACGCTCAATATTCTTCCCGTTTTATTTTTATTTCTTAAAAAATTATATTTTTTTAAACAAATTTACAAAAGCACAGTAAAATAACGTAAATCTAACTTATGAATTTTTTTGCGGTGTTTTAATAACCACAGTTTTAACTTCCGTATATTGAGAGAATCCGTATTCGCCGAGCTCACGCCCAAGACCAGAATCCTTGTATCCACCAAACGGTTGTTGAGGAGAAAACACGTTGTAGCAATTAACCCAAACAGTACCAGCTCTCAAACCTTGTACTAAATAATTAACCTTATCAATATCGTTGGACACAATCGCGGCAGCCAGACCATAATTCGTATTATTAGACCGTTCAATTATTTCATCCAAATTTTTAAACTTAATCAATTGTTGTACGGGTCCGAATATCTAAAATTTTAAATGTTACTTTTAAATTGAGCTTAAGCATAATATAAAACCTCTTCTTTTGCAATGGTGTGATTGTCTTGCACGTTTGAAAAAACGGTAGGCTCGACGTAATATCCCTTATCGCCGACTCTCTTTCCTCCAGTAAGAAGTTGGGCGCCATCACGCACTCCACCCTGAATCAGATTCAAAATTTTTTCCATTTGTTCGGAATCTACCTGAGGTCCTTGTTCAGTTTTGGCATCAAATGGATTTCCAACCACGCGATTTTTAGCTCTCTCAACCGACCTAGAATTTATCTTACAATTATTTAAACCAAACAAGTTCCGTGTCTTACCTGTCGACGAATTCGTCGTAAATTTTGTCTTCGATGTAAGTTCGAGATCCGGCACAGCATACTTGGCCTTGATTGAAGAACAATGCTTGGTGAGCCAGTTCCACAGCTTCTTCAATGTTCGAGTCAGCTAAGATAATGTTGGGGCTTTTTCCGCCTAACTCTAAAGTTGTGCGTTTAAGACGTCCAATTCCAGAACCTTGTTGTATTTTTAAACCGACTTCGGTTGAACCGGTAAATGCGAGTTTGTCAATTTTATTATTTGCTACTAAAGCGGCACCGGTGTCGCCAAATCCAGGTACGACGTTAACAACGCCTGGCGGAATTCCAGCTTCTTTGATTAATTCGGCCATGTAGAGTGAGGTGAGGGGAGTCTGTTCGGCCGGTTTTAGGACCACGGTGTTTCCCATAGCCAAAGCGGGTGCGATTTTCCAAATCATCATCATGAGTGGAAAATTCCACGGGATAATTTGGCCACACACTCCAACGGGTTCGTGGCGGGTGTATGAAAAATAATTTCCATTCACAGGAAGTGTTTTTCCACATGCTTTGTCTGCCCATCCGCTACAGTAGCGCAATGTGTCTATGCTTAGTTGCACGTCAGCGTGGAATGCTGCTAAATATGGTTTGCCATTGTCCAGTGTTTCTAAACTCTTCAAAAAATACAATTATTATTATTGAATAATAATAATTTTAAAATTATTGAATTGAATACAATATAATTGAAAAATAATTGAATAATAATAATTTTTACGTGAAGTTTATATTAAAAATTTCTTGTGATACATAAAATTTAAAAAATTTATTTCTCATTTGTTATCTAAACTAAACAATGCAACCTAATATCACACCATTCCATTATGTTTAATTTAAGAACATTTGACCTTGAACTGTTGATAAAAGCCGAGTCACGGAGATAAGATTTAAGTTCTCAATAAATTATTTTAAATATTAATGAGTTGTAAAATAATGTAATGTAAATTGAGCGACTTACGGCCAAGTAGCAGGCATCTCGTTCTACCAGATCGGCTAATTTGTAAAGAAGGCGACCGCGTTCGGATGCATCCATTGTTCTCCAAGGGGAGCCCCTTTTAAAGGCTTTCGCAGCGGCATCGACTGCAAAATCGACATCCTCTTTGGCACCGTATTGGACTTCAGTGATCACTTCTCCCGTGGTTGGATTTATTGTCTCAAAAGTTTTTCCTGATTTTGATTTGTACCATTCATTGTTGACAAAAATCTAATTCAAAAAGCTTTTTTTAGACAAAAATTTAACTTGTCGATTATGTTGTTATAACTTAAAAATTATTCTATTCGGAGATTCTCAAATCTTAAATTTCGTTTTAAGCGATGGCTCTATGAGGAAATTAGGTATTTCTTCACATGCAGGGCAACCGAAAATTTTGAATGGTAATTCCTGGATACTGCTATCAAACAGTGATGACAATTTTTTTTTTCGATGGCCAAATAACTCTTTTAGGGCTTTATTCTCCTCTATAATGCCTCTATGTATTTTAATTCATATACCACTTATCAGAAACAAAATTAGTTTTATTACAACTAATGAATGTAATTTATTTAGTATCTAAATAAATGTAACATTATTAAACGGTTTATCTTGATTTTTTAACAGGTTATACCTACAAACACTTAAAAATAAATAAAGTCATAGAAAAACAATCTTTTTTATGTATCTAAAGATATTAAATCGCTCATTGAAATGTTTCTATAAGCTATTAAGAAAATCAAGATAAATTACTCCACGATGTTGTTTTCATTCATACTTATATTGATTTTGTCAAAAATGTAAAAGTTTTTGAGCAATTTTTGAGTAAAAACTACCCCCTTATCGCTTAGAATGCTTTTACCATGTGTGCAGGTTTCATATTAGTATGTTTACAAAGTTACAGAATTTTTAATCACTTTCTGTTTTTTATACCTCTCTAAAAACGACCCTCCAAGTAATTACATTTTTTCATTACTTTTACAAGATATTTTAAATCACCATTGATCCAGTCCCCTCCTTCCCGGCCAAGTAATTTTGATTGCTAATTATATTATAGTGTAGTTCTGTAATTAAATACAATAATACCTATTTTACAAGGCAAACAAGGTTACGACTATTATACAACTGCCATCCGTTGAGAGTTATAGTACAATTATTAAAAATAAAATTGTAATTGAAAAGTAATTGCAACAGCCGAAGTTGGCTTCAATTATAATTATAAGTAAAAAATGCTTTAAATTCTATATACCGCGATTGTCATAAGTTGATACTTACGTTTGCACCATATCAGCATTGCGACGAAAGAGCATCAAGCTGAATAGCAATATAGAAATTGTAGAAACAGCTAGGTTGACCAGTTTGGTTTTTTGAAATTTATTACTTTAATTTGACTTTGATTTAATTTGAATTTGAAATTTAGGATACCAAATCATAATTTTTTCAACTTGACAATTTTCATACTTGGCAGTCACACTTAACACACCTACACAGCCGCCAGTGGTCATATAGTTTTCGTTGTAACTTGAAAAGTTCCAAAGAAGAAAATATTTTTTTAAAAAACCTTTAAATTTATGAATCAATAAAATGAATCATTTATATTTAGTGATTATTGCCGTTTCCTGTAGAAAACTTCCTCGTTCCTGTTTTTTAAGTTTCCTTCTCCAGGCCTGCTTGCTCCTACGGCAAAATCATCAATGAAATTCTAAATGTTAAATAGTAAAAATTAATATTATTTCGATTATTACTATTATTTTGAATAGGCGACATAATATACTCTAATATAATTTTTCTACTGGCGGCACTAAAGTGATGACGGGCCACCCGTTATACTCAACATTTACTGCCGCTCGTCGCGGACAGTAATCATGATATTGATTATATAAAATTTAAGCTCGTAAAAAGCTTGTGCCGGCCCTCTCAAGTAATGTTATGCATTTAAATACATTTTACGATATAAACGAGGATGTAAATTTAAGATACAATATAATTTAATACCGGATAGCAATATAATTTTAAAGCAAGTCATTCTTACAAAATAAATAAATCCGATTAAATTATTAAATAGTACCTACTTACTTTTCACCTACTTTTATGTTGTAGGTGGAAAAGTGGCACTTTTACTCCCCGAAAATAAGGATAAGAAAAGTAATCACTTTACCACTATAATTATAATCAATATCTTATACTACTAAGGCCGGTCGCATACTTATACGACATGTGTTTTCGACATGTCTACAATATGGATGAGACACGTCGAAGACATGTCGTTCCATTTAAAACACAGCGATGATTATCACGATTCGTACACCAAGCAGACAAACTGCAGATATGGTAAATTTTTGTTTTAATACATTTGAAGCGATCTGTCTGATACATGTCATAGACATGTCGAAAACAAATGTCGTATAAGTATGCGACCGGCCTAATATTTTATTTTCAAAAATACATATGGCAAATTCTTATCGGGTATTTTATATTATGTATTATTTATAAATACTGTCGTTGAGAATAATAATATAAATAAAAGAATAAATTATGAATCAATTACAGAGGTTAACCTTGACATGAAGAAGTAAAAGTAAACAAGTTGAATGTAGATAAATTTGCAAACGAATTATGTAATTTAGAACACATCATTAATTTTAATATCAAAATTCTTAATTAAGTTCTTGGTCGCACCCAAAAGACCAAACAAAATTGTTAACCCTGTATGATTTCTAAAAATACATTATTTTTTGTTTGTTGTTTATTTATATTGCAAAAATTTGTTATTTGCATTACTGATAATATTAAGATTATCAACCGCATACCACATCTAGAACGGAATAAAATTGATCGAAAGTAATACATAAGTAAATCTGATAAACTCATGAAACACCGACCGGTTTTTATACAGAAAGCTGAGAGTAAAATTTTTATCAAAAATGTGCAGATAAACCGTAGACTTCTTCACCGGCCGGTTTTAAGCTTAGAATCTCGCTGATAAAAATAACGGCTTACCCCAGAATATAAAACTTCTGGTTTAACCATAGGTTGTGGGGTAACAGCTGATGAGTAACTACATTTTTGTAATTTGGTGAAACTAGCACGTATAGCACGATACATTTTTAAAATCGACTTCAACACACCCAAATCAGACTTAAAACTGATTGTTAAATTTTAAATCGCGGTATTTATAGTATCGCGTGTAGTGTGGAGATAAGTGCGTTGTATTTGAGCAGCAAAATTACACCAGTGTTGTCAAACAAGTTGGTGCACGTCTTAATTTTACAAAATTATAATTGTAGAAATTCTTTTTGCATTGAACAAGGGAATGGGGAACGAAATATTTAATAATAAAACGATTTTGTCGTTTTGTTTAAATAATAAAAATTCAAGTGTAGGATAAATTATGCAACCAGATCAACGGTACAGTGCATGTCAAACATTTTTAATCGTTTTAGAAAAAGTAACGAATTTATTCAATAAATTAGATGTATTAACAAATTACACTAAAATGATGTACATGACTATTGGTAGAACAATGTTGTCGATTTGGGTTGTGGAGGCTTCAACCAATGAACCAATCACAATTGCGACGAGAGCTTTCACAAGTTCATCTTCATTACTTCCAATAAATCCTAACCAGACAAGTAAATGGACTACAATTAACTGACTTAGAATGCAACCCATAGTTCCTTCCATTGTTTTATCTGTTCCTGTGAAATAAAAAAAAGAATAAAAACTGATTACAATTTTCTCAAAAAAAACAAATACCTGGCCATTTATGTTTTCCAATCGCAGTGCCCACAATGCCGGCAAAAGTATCGCCAACCCCTATCGATAAGATACCACTCATAACAGGTAACAAATAGAATCCAGCAGAATCCACCATATCACAAGGTGCTGGATGTAACCAAATCGGTAACGAACAACCGGCTAATAAATAAATCGGAGTTAGGGCAACAACTCCCGAATCTTTGTCGTCTTTATATATCAAATAGCCATTTTGTAAAGAGCTTCCAAATGGCGGAATATCCAAGATTCTGAAAATCTGACAAAAGTTTTTTATTTACTTTATCGTACTATATTATACTCACTTCTATTGTCAAAAAAATTCCTAAAATAACGCCGCTAGCGAGATAAATCAAAGAACATTGGTAGATCAAACCGGGCAAAAAGACGGCAATAGCGAACATATGGAACACTTTTCTAACCGCAGCCGTAGCCTTTTTTGCGCTCTTGATTTGGTGGTTTACCGCCAAAGTGGCGGCGACAGAAGCAGCCGCCCAATAAATGACCATTTTTGACTGCAACAAAAAGATTTTTGTAAAAACGAAATACCTTTTCTCAATAGATATCTATATGTGGTAACTGAATAGGCGGCACTAAAACTTAAGTTAAAAGATGATGAGAGGCACTAAAGTAAAAAAATTGCTTTTATATTCTTTTAGGTATAAAATATAATTTTTAAAAAACTATACAAGTTTTAAAACTTAATTTAAACAGTGCTGGCACCTAAATCTATCAGTTTCCGAGTTATTACGCATTTTATATCATCAAACTTACCCTAGCGACATCCTCAAATAAGAAATTAATTATCCACAACAAAGGGTCCTGTGTCAGTAAAGCATGTAATAATAATAGAATAAACACGAAAATTACGGTAACAAACATGGTATAAAATGCAAAAGTCTTCCTAAATTCCCTTATATAGTAAGACAAAACGGCCGTCAAACCTATTGCACACAATCCGATCTAAAATGCAAAAATTTAGACTCAATTGTCGGGAAAATTTCAAACTACCAACCTGAATGATGAGGGTGGAAATTTCCAACACTTTTGTCGGCGTACGAAAAGTTGCAAGGCAAAAATTCAGAACTGTGCTGTACAAAAATAAAAGTAAACCTTGTGCCACTACAGACACCTCCCCAATGGTAAAACTGTACGGAAACTTTGGAAAAATATACAACAGCAGGTGCCAGTAACCGGTACTTGCAACTAGCCCACTAAAGAAACTAAAAATCAAACCAGACTTGAGCAATAGTCGACACAGCGATGCAGTTAATGCTGCCGGTATAAGGTGCACACTTCGAACAAAATCAAGCGGCTTTTTTCGAGCACATTGCACTACAAATATTAAAGACGTCCCTAGTAACCCGATGGATACTATGAAGCACATTTTGTAAATTTGAGACGATTCCCGCGGATGCTTTGCAAATGAAATCGCAACCGCTAAGGGTAATAGAAACATAAGCCATAATCCTGGATCACCGTTGGGCCTACAATTTAAAACTTTACAACATGGTTAAGGAATAATATTGGTCCACACTTACCGCACTTTTATTCCATTTTTCTTGATGGTCTCCGAAACTGTCGTCCCTAACCTGAACATTTTTTGAACAAACCGAGAAAAACTTTTGGAGTTCAAAGTGTTAAATCGGACGAACCATCGATACAGTAATCATTTTGAGTAATCAAAAATGATGACTAAGTTTCTAATAATTATCAAGGAAAAAAATGATAATTTTTACATAACCTCAAAAACCTTTTGAATTGAAGTGTCGTTATTTCAGCCACAGTCAATGAATTAATAATTAGCTCAGTATGATTAATTAATTGATTAGATAATGTAGCCGCGACATATTATGGGGCGTTTAAAAAAATTCAATAATTTGTAGGTTACGCTTGAAACATAACCTTACAATTTTCAGTTGACATATGTCACCGTCTCGGTTTATTTTGATTTTTCGTCGTTAAATGTGCCCCAATAGACGGTTAAAGGAATAATTATGGGATAAGAAGTTCAAGTTGTGAGACAACGTTGATTTTTTTATATTATTAAATATGACCGATTCGAAAGATACAGGTTTCACAAGCTACATTTTGGATGATTATGGTTTGGAGGTAAAATTTCTGCGGCGGTTTCCAAATTTATTGTTAAAACTTTATTTTTTAGTCCGTCTCTTTGGAAGATCAAAATCGGCCCAAATTGTTGGATGGTAAGTTTTTAAAATGTAGGTTTTGAGGTTGACTTATTGTTTTAGGAGAAACTCTTGCTATGGGGTCACAGAAAGTGACATTGTATGAGCCTTTAAGTGATCGCAAACGCGGCACTTTGGGGTTTTTAAGTGTCACCACTTTTAGACTATCATTTATAAGTGTTAACGAGAAGGAAAACGATCATATAGATAATTGTTATCAACATAATTTATTATTAGGACCTTACGAGGTTTGTTTGTCTTCCATTGATACTGTATATCAAGTGGGTGAGCGATCGAAGAAGCGCTTGACCCCTGGTCAAACGGTTACGGGTAAAGTTAAAGAATTGCTTATAGTTTGTAAGGTATGTAAATCCACCTCTTCTTGCTCAAACTCATTTCTGATTGAAATTTTTTGTTACAGAATATGAGGACGTTCGAGTTTAGTTTTAAGTTTGCCGATAAGGATAGCGGTAAAAACATAACGACCGCTATTTTACGTCATGCGTATCCAAAAGTTCATTCGTTGTTATTTGCTTATGATTACAAGTAAGTGGTTTATGCTGTGATTATAGTTAGCAATAGAAATGGTTTTGTTAAGATAAATTTAAGAATTTTTATTTGACCCCTCGGTATAAGACGTCGATAATATACAGATGTTCGTTTTTCGATATTAAACATAGGATCTCTGTTATCTCAAGAGATATAAGGTCACATTCTCTTAGAGAAATCTGATATATTTTTATTGCATGTTGCCTATCAGTTTTAATTTTGTAAATATCAAGAGAAAATAAAATTCTTGCTTATAAGAATGACCTGAGAGGTCTGGATCAAAGAAATTTTTAAACTAACTGAGTCATTGATTAAGTGTTTAGAGAGGAGGAGGTTGTCGGTGGAGTGTGGTTTAAGTAGTGGGAGCACAAAAAGGTGTGTCGAGGGGGCGTGGTCAGTAAAGAAACAAAGGGACTTGCTATGAGGGGTTCACTATATTGGGACGGTTGAGCCTGAAAAAAATTTTGAGCGCTTGAGAACATTTATTACAAACAAGACCGGCTCTGAAGTATGCCGTCTCACTCAAGTGTTACTTGCCGAGGCATAGATTAGGTTATGAAGAAGGGGCGTGTTATGAAGGCGTGATTCAAATGGTAGGAGTAAGAAAACTTCCCAAGAGAGTGTGGTCAGCATAGATAAGAGATTTTGGTCAGTAAATAAATAAGTAATAATCAATGTTCCTACCGGAAGGATTGATGGGGCGGGGGAGCAATTAACTCTCTCAAAGGTGCTCTCGTCTTTGACAGTTGTACTACCATTCAAAGGCTATCGAGTCTTCAACGTTGTTAGCTTGGCCCAATGTAATTATTAATAGATGTAGGTAGGTAAACGCACATAGTTTGGGTCATTTTTTACGAATTAATAAACCAAATACTCTTAGTTTTTTTTTCCGATTCTCTAGACAAGAACCTCCCTTAACGACTTAACTTTATTAATGCTAAAATTTATGTAGGTACTCATGATTTGTTTTTCCTAAGGGAGCCTTACTACAAGACTTTAAAAAATGTACGTATGTTTCGTGGAAGCGAAGATTGGAAACGAGAAATGATTAGAACTGGCTGTAAAAACTGGAGAATTTGTTTAGCTAATTTAAATTTTCAAATGTCGCCATTAATGCCACAAGCTTTCGTCGTACCTTCCTCCGTTACGGACGGTAACCTGAGCCACTCAGTGGAACATTTTCGGAATAGATGCTGTCCTATTTGGGTAAAATCACGCGTATTTTTAACTTTATTTGTCTAACTCGGTTTGTTTAGGTATGGGGTACTCCTGGGGGAGCCGCCCTGGTTAGAATGTCAGATTTGCTACCCACAATTACCGATAGAACCCAAGAGAACACTATGCTGGAGGTTGTGCGTAAATGTCACATCAGTAAAAGGCAGCCATACATTATGGATTTGAGTAAGGATTGCCCGTCACCTAAAGAAGTTTACACTAGTTTCGTTAAGTTGAGAGATTTGTCCACTCCCGACAGCATACGAACGTTTAAATCGCAGGATCACAAATTTTACGGGCTACTCGATAGTACAAAATGGTTACTTTACGTTTCGACGTGTTTAGGTAGAGCAAACGATGGCGCTAATGAAATAATGGGCCCACATCACACCACAGTTGTCTTACAAGAAGGTAACGGTCACGATATGAATTGCGTGATTTCGTGTCTCATTCAGCTATATTTGGATCCGTATTGGCGGACAATGAGCGGTTTTCAGTCTTTGATACAGAAAGAGTGGGTTGCTTAGGTCATCCGTTTACCTACAGGTTGGGACATATCATTAGTCAAGAGGTGGAACCGTCCCCCATATTCTTACTCTTCTTAGACTGCGTTTGGCAACTGCTGCAACAATTTCCCACGGCTTTCCAATTTACCGAGACTTATTTAACCACGGTGTGGGACTCGACGCAGATCAGCATTTTTGATACGTTTATATTTAACTGCGAACACGATCGGTATTTAGCCCAAACTGTAAGTATTTTTTTGGCCCCCGACGTGGAACATAATTTTTTTTTTTTAGGGCAGCAAACCGATGGTTTTACGTAGCGCTTGGGATTGGAAAGAACAGTTCCTGGAGAAAGACATCTCTTTGTTTTGTAATCCGTTGTATGACGACAAATACAAGCAAAGGCTGAAGCCCAATATCTTCGTAGCATTCCTAGACTTCTGGTCGCAGTGTTATTTGCGATGGATGCCCGATTTAGAAATAAAAAATGGAGGAAAACCCCAAATTGACTTGTGCAACAGGATAATTACGTCGCAAATACACATGCTTCGACAAAAATTACAAAACGTCGGTTTAAACGAATCATACGATAATGCACGAGAAGATAATTTACAATTGCTAAGAAAAGTCAACGGTTTTTTTCCGTTTAGTCGAACTGGCGAAAATATTTACGGCGTGTCGTCGTTTAATACATCACTGCTGTCTGGTGACGTGCTCGATTCTCAATCCATACTTAATCACAGCGGTGCTAATGATTAGTAAGTCTTTTTTGTTTAATTATGGTTTTTGATACATCGATTTTTAATTTAAAAATTAATGCTAAGAGTTTATTTAACGATTTTTAAAATATGTGCCACATTTTCAATAAATACGATAATAATAAATTAACTACTTAAAAATACATAATTAATTATAAAAATATATTTTTTTAAAGTAAGTCCATTTTGCACTTTGCATTATTTATTATTTATTTCATGTTTAACTGGTGTCGAGTGTTAAATGGCCTTTCTGTTGGTTTACAACAAGTACAATGAAATGATTGATTATATTGTTAGTGGATAACTGTGTACATTTGTTAATTTTTCCATTATTTAATTTTGCAGCAAACCAAAAATTATGATGTAATGTATAATTTATTGAGAATTAACTTATTAAGTTTGTTTTTTGCAATTAGATTTTAACTTATCAACGTGCAGATTAAGTATTTTTGTTTGATTAGATTTTGTACATCATTTCATAAATGTTACAAATTAATGCTAAGAGTTTATTCTATACGATTTTACAATGCATTTCAAAATCGATAATAAAGTTGACCTTAAATTAGTGGATAACTGTGTACATTTGTTAATTTTTCCTTTTTAAATTTTTAGAAACCAAAATTATTTAATTTAAAATTTATTGAGTAATTTAACATTGTTTGTTTTTACAAAATTTTAAATATCATACTGTTAGTGGATAACTGTGTCATTTGTTAATTTTCCATTATTTAATTTTGCAGCAAACCAAAATTATGATGTAATGTATAATTTATTGAGAATTAACTTATTAAGTTTGTTTGCATTGATTTAACTTGATAAGTTGATATATATTTGTTTTGTAAATTTAATTATTGCAATAAACACCAAAAGATTAGATTATTACATCGTTCATGCTAAGAATGGTGACGGCAGATTAAATTTTTGTTTGATTACTTTGGTATAACGTATATCAACTTTGTTACTTCAAGAAATGGAGTTATTAATTGTCATTGCACTATTGCATTATTCTATACATTAGCTTCCAGCAGATTGCCTGTATACCCAATCTTTAGATTGTTAGATGCTTCAATCCTGTGCTTGGATACCTCTGTGATTCAAGCATTCGATTCAATCTGGACTGTGGGAATGTGCAACGAACCCTTATTATATTACTAGTCAGCTTGGCAGCTAAAGATGACACTACGCTTAAAATCAGTCATTATATCGTTGTAATTTATCTCTTGTTCTTGTGCCTGGAGGCCAACTAGGGTATTAGTTTATTGTCCTAGGACCTGAGGTTTCATTAGTAGATATTTAAAAAATTCTTTCAATATTAGTTAGATAACATTAAAATACGTCGATTAAGGTGAGGATGAACTTCATATGTCAATTTTAAAGATACTAAATTTTACCATAGAAACAGATATGGAATCATTCTAATAGAAAGAGTTTACTGGCTTTCTGTTGTCCGCAGGTTGTAGTATACGTAGATTTTGTTTTCTGAGGTTCATCTCTAGAAAAGCAGTTATTAAAGCTACAGTTATAGAGCATTGATTCGATCGATGGCAACCCAGGCTTGTGTATCTATCTACCAATCAGGGTTTGTTTTAAATTTGGTTGAAATAGGTCAAGTAGGCAGTTCTGTTATTCAGTTTTTATCATATGTATAATAAAGGTCAACATTTAATATAATGCCTTTGATTTCGCTCGAAAATCGTGTTAAGATAATTCAAATCCATTATGAAAATGGTCGATCCGTGAAGACTACATTTCGCAAAATTCGCGATATTTTTATTTGTAACGATCGTCCATCTGAGACTACAATTGCGAATTTAGTGCGAAAATTTGAGTCCACCGGTTCAGTAGTAAACGTAAGCACAAAAATATGTGCTCGTCCATGTCGTTCAATCGAAAATATTGCTGCAGTACGTGAAAGTGTCACAGAGGACCCAAATTTATCGGTTTCACGACGTTCTCAACAATTAGGCCTGTCCACAATGACCACATGGCGAATTTTACGGAAGGATTTAGCTCTAAAGCCTTATAAGATACAACTGGTACAAGAATTAAAGCCAGCAGATCATTCTCAACGTCTTAGATTTGCTGATTGGATCATTGAACGTGGTGCTTGTTTTCAGAAAAATCATCTTTTCGGACGAAGCACATTTTCACTTAAACGGGTATGTTAACAAGCAAAATTGTCGAATTTGGGCTTCTGAAAATCCAAAAGCAGTTGTTGAACAACCACTACATCCATCTCGTGTCACTGTATGGTGTGGTTTATGGGTAGGGGCATCATTGGTACGGTAGAGTTCACAAATTGTAGCTCGTCCATGCTTCAACAGAAAAGATGGTGGTCTGAAAGATGTTGCAACACGAGACATTAATTGTAATACCTTTCGGGGACGGTAAACGACTTGGTTGTATCTCATATAAGAAGCCGAATATTATTGTGGTTTTTCGTGAAAGGACCCTTCCGAAATTCCGTTGCAATACCATAAAAAATTTAACCCAGTTGTCTAGGATTAATCAGCGGAGAGCTATGAGACTTACCCAGTAGTGAGTTCTAAGGTTCGCAGCTCTGAAAATGAATAAACTCGAATATTGATTTCAAAATTTGCTTTATTACCAAACCGATTTTGGGACAAAATTCCAAATATGCCAGATGGTGTAATTGTGTTTGCTTGGTATTGAAATTTAAATTTAAAATTGAAATCATTTGCTGAAATTTAAACCACCAAACAATTCTGTGTCTTGTGTAAATCTTTACAATGGTAATAATTTTTAAAATAATTATTCAAAATGTTTTAACACAAATAAAATTTTATTAAACTTAGCGCACAAATGTTCAACGACTGACCTTATTATCACTCCAGGTGTTGCCCTAATGCTGGCACTTCTAATTATCCAATTCAAATCCAAAACTCGTTGACTCGTACAAGTAAAACTTTGATAATTCCAAATTAGCTCCTCTTTCGACTCCAATACAAACTTAATGACTCGCTGCACAAATCAAACTTGAATAACTCCAAAATGGCTCCTCTATCAAAATTATTCATTTGCTATCTTGCAGATTCGATAAATCCAACCAAAAACTTTGATCAATTCGCAAAATAAAACAGACGACCCCGTCTTCAGAAGGCACTATTACAAACTCAAAAATTTACCGCTTTCACGGCAACGCAAATCAAAAATCTCAAAATTCACGTCCTCCAGCTGACGTGCATTCGGTCTCGAGTTCTCAGACCAACCCTCTTCCTTTTTCTTTCTTTTTCAAAATTGCCAACATTCAAAAACATCCTTTTCGTTTCCAAATTTTAAATTTTATCCTGCCATAAACAAACGGCGCACAAAACACACTAATGTCAAATAATCACACTGTCAAATTCATCAAAACAAATCATGATTTTGTGTAAAAGGTGTTGAAAGTAACAATTTTTGTGCATTCTTGTTGGCCAAATAAAGCAAATTACTTTTGTTGATCTTCAAATTAATCAACAAATCGAAATTCTTAAAAAAAAACATTTATTCTTTCTCGCAGTGGCGACAAACCCAACACTACTGGTAAGAAACTAGTAAAAAACCATTTTATTGTATTTCTGGAGTATAATTTCAGAAATATCACCACAATATATATGTTTGTTAATTTATTTCTTATTTATTACCACTTATAAAAGCGTATGGGCTAGTTTCTGTTAGCGATTATGTTCCTAAATTTTTCAAACCTGCTGTATATATGATGGGTAAAGTAGGTATCTAAGGATCGTACAATTATTTTGATAAACGTCAAAATATAAATAAAAAAAAATCTGTCGTGTCAAAAAATTTAACATATTGCCTGTAAATAATGTAAAATAAAAAAAATAAAAAAGAAAAATTAATTTATATCTTAGTTTTTACAAATAAAAATGCGAACAAGTAACTTTTAGGTTATTCGATGATGGAATGAAAAGTTCTTTGTTATAAACGCAGAATGGAGATAAACGCTCCAATAAACGTGGAGACGGAATGGGCAGACCATTTGAACGGCTCATGGGCGCTCAAGGATTGCGACAATTTAGCTAATCGAGATGTCACTCAATCCATGTACGATGCACTGATTTGCAACAAAGAGGTACGGACCATGTCCTTACCAATACTTGCATGCAATGATGTACAAATCCTGCCCAACTATCAGTACGAGTCGCCGACGGTCGAAGAAATTAACGGGTACGTGACTTCCTTCTTGTCATCCCAATTAGAATTGGCAAGACATGTCTGTTCTTCGACCCCGTTTGCCATAATCCTGAAACAAAGACTGATTGTATTGCGGAGGATTTATCACGCTTTAGTTGCAAAATATCACGAGAAACTTAAAATTAAATTTGGTTCCACTACCGAAACAAGTAATGACGTCATTTTACCTAAAGAGACTTTTACCGGTTCGCAAGCTCTGCTGGAAGTCGGTGTGCAAACCGGATTAAGTTTATTGTTTGCTTTATTGAGACAAAATTGGTATACGAGCACTTCCATGGGTGTACCTTCGCTATGTAATTCAGTGTTAAAAACTGCTGTAGATATGGTTCGCGATTTGCCTCCGCTTTCTTTATCAAACGATACACATTTAACCAATTTAGGTTTGAGTTGTCTGCAACAAATTTCGACATTTCTGAAAGAAGTCGTTTTGAAGAGCGTGACGGATGATCCGCAGGGGCAACTTTTGGCATCCGAATTGCTGCTTGGTTTGGCTCTTCAGAGGGGTTCGTTGCGGTACATTTTAGAATGGATAGAAATGGCTATGGACGCTTCCGCCAAAGATAACAACCAAGTTAAAATAACCAGCGTTATGTTTAAGAAGGTTTTGACTCAAATGAATAGCGGAAAGTTTCGTGATGTGCCAAATTTGAACGATATTGATGATAAGCAAGAAATTAATTTGTACGAAGCCGCTTATTGTTTGATGCAACATTTGGTCGCCATGATTTGCGATCATTCCGGTTATTCGGTCGAATTAAATGATCAATCTGGCGTTTCTGAACACAGTGACGTTTATGTCTGGGGCAGCAACTCTTCCCATCAGCTTTCCGAGGGCAATGAAGACAAAATTATTGTTCCTGTCAAGTCCAAAGTGTTTACACAAGTTCAACAGGCAAGTAGACTTCACATGCAAATGCGTCTTTGTCATTTCATGTTACATTAGAGTGGAATCTTCGGAGTTTTTAATTTTTACTTGTTTTATAGGTGGAAGCCGGTCAGTATTGTACGTTTATCATCCACTGGGATGGCAGTGCAAGTGCATGTGGAAAGGGCAGTTACGGAAGATTAGGTCTGGGCGATTCTTCGAACCAAAATGTTCCAAAACGCGTTCTTCTTGAAAACGTCATAAAGAAATTATCCAGTTCTAAAGGGAGTGACGGTCACACATTGGCTCTCACAGAAGACGGTTTAGTTTATAGTTGGGGTGATGGTGATTATGGAAAACTTGGACATGGAAATTGTTCTACCCACAAGGAACCGAAACTGATAGGGGGTCCTTTTGTGGGAAAAACGATTAAAAGTATTCATGCAGGTAAGATTATCTTATTTTAGTAAAATCTTTTTAATTTTGCCGAGTTTAGGCCACAGGCACAGTGCTGCTGTTACCGAAGATGGAGAATTGTATACTTGGGGTGAAGGTGATCACGGAAGATTAGGTCATGGAGAAAGCATTGGATGCCACATACCAACTCTTGTCAAGGGTATAGCCGACGTTGGTTCTGTGGCTTGCGGCAGCGCTCACACTCTTGTTTTATCAAAAGATGGTAAAATGGTTTGGTCATTTGGTTCGGGCGATAGCGGAAGGTTGGGGCATGGTGAAGTTTCTAAAGTGTATAGACCTAAAATAATTGAAGCTCTACAAGGACTTACAATTGTTAAAGTATGTGCTGGAGCACTTTTTTCTATGGTTTTGACTTCAACCGGACAAGTTTACACTTGGGGTACTGGTCCTTGTTTGGGCTTAGGTTCAACGGACACGACTTGCCTCACCCCTGTTCCTATTGTCGACTTATCGCCCTACCGCATTGTGGATATAGCGGCTGGAGATTCCCATTGCCTTGCTTTATCTGACGACTGCGAAGTTTTTGCTTGGGGCTCCAATGCAATGGGACAATGCGGTCAAGGTCATATCAACAATCCCATAACAAAACCGCTCAAAGTTCTTGGACTTAGTGCACTTAAAATTAGACAAATTAGCGCTGGTACTTCCCATTCAATCGCGTGGACTGCAATTCCCAAGGAAAGCCAACAAATCACTCATCATCGGCCGTTTTGTTTAGATTTACACGAACGCACGTTCGAATTGCTTAGAAATTTTTTGGAAAAATACACTCACAGTTTTTATGACGAATATCCACCTCAACCGTTTGTCACCTCTCTGGAACATCATCGTTTCGTTTTGTTGTGTTTGAAATTATTATCTACTCACATTAATTTGTGTCTTAGTGGTGGTTTAAGTGGTACGGTCTTGGGTTCCCAAGCTAAAGGACTACGCACTATCTTATTTCGGTGAGTCCTATTTTTGAAATTTAGTTTTTGTAAATTAAAATTTTGGTTTTTCAGTTTGATTGACACAACTACTCCAACAGATATTCAGTTTATAGTGCAAGAAATTTTAAACGCTGGCGCTTCTCTTCTCTTACCCACCTTAAGGGAAAGAATGGAACTGTTGCATGAACAACTCCTACATGGAAAGAATTTGAGTAACGGACAGCAGATGCTGCTTCAAATTATATTAAGTAGTCTAGAGGAACCAGTTCACGTTGCCGCTTTGCTTGGTTACAGTAGCGTTCCAGAAAAGTTGGATTCTAAAGATATTTGCGTCGTGGAAATGCTCATGACAACATTGTTGCAGTCTTTTAGCGCACACACGGTGAGTAACGCAAATGTATTTTGTCAAGTTTGTTGTAATGTGAGTTTATGCCGTGGTTTATTCCCAATTTTTACTTATTTAAATAACGATGATGTTTAATAAATTTAACATACTTTCAATTCCAGGAAGAAAACTTTACGAGTATAATAAATCACATAGAAACTGAAACCAACACAAGTTGGCTGATGATAGTCAATCCTAGAATCGTTCACCTACGCAAACTTTTATCTTCACTTCAAAACCACATCCTAGCTCACTGCATCGCGGCACCACTCAATTCCTTTAACATAAAAAATAGTATGGATTTGTTGAACACCCACTTACTGTGCTTGCTTCCAATCGCGTCCGAAATATTTTGTAAAGCAGCTGATATGTTGGAAAAGTATCCTACCAGTCTCGAATTATTATACAACGTCCTATTAGATTCTCTCGCCGGTGCTATGTTACTAAAAGTATTAAGTTCCTTACTAACCTTACCTGGAAGCAGTATCAAGCACATCATGCCTCACCTACTGAACATGTTAACACCACTGGATAAATTAAATCGACTCTTGCCGATGGATGTTCAAAATGACGATAATCACGTTTCAGGTTAGGACAGAATTTGGTATTGATCAAAGGTGGATGATATTTAAACTTTGTTTTAGGTAACGAAACTCCGACTTTGACGCAGTTAACCGACCAATCATGGGTTTGGTTAATTGATCTAGAACGGACTTGTTCGTTACTGATAGGTCAAAGTTTAGGGGCGACTATAATTGGCGATTCACCATCAAAAGAAGAAGTTAAGTGTCGTCGTTGGTTAAAAACGCAACTATTTTCGTCTGGTATTCGAAACGTTAATACTGATTTTGGGTGCATCAATGAAATTACTTATTTGATTATGGGCAATGGATTAGAAAGCATTTCAATTGTAATTGGAAATTTTAGTGAAGTAGTGCAGAGTTACTGTAAGTTGGCTTTGAAGTTACCGTGCCAGTATGATGAAGCGTGCGCGTTGCAGGACGATAATAACTGTGAAGAGGGTTCGGGGGTTTTATGAAGCTATGATTGAACATATTGGTGTGGAAGCTTGGATGTGCACGGGTATGAATAATCAGTTGTTAGAAATTGTGGTACGATGTTTCTTGATTACTGTTTTGAAACACACAAGTTTGTTGCAAAAATCTTGTAAACACTCGAAAGTGCAAGAAGTTTATAGAATTGCTTACGGTTTGAGACAAAAATTGTGCAATTCAAGATTTTTAGCCAAGTTTGGCGAAAGTAAGATTGACATAGAGACCGAAGATTTAAAAGACTCTTTTACTGAAGATGGCGAGCCTGATGTGGAAAACGATAATTTTGTTTCGCCAAATCCACACAGTTATGAATTTCGTCGTGCTTGTCAGTTTATTTTGGAGAGATGCTTATTCTTGCTGATTTTTGTTGAAGGTAAGCAAGTACAATTTAAGAATTTATTATACATAAAGATATCTCCATTGTTAACAACATTCAAGGAGGTTATAAAAGTTACTAGAGTAAACTTTGTTATGTCACCTCCACCATGTCACTTTAAGATGTAAACGTGTTACCTCTTAACGCTCTAGATTTTACCTTGATTTTTTTGCTCTAAAGCCCTTCAGCACAAGACAAACTTTTGACGACTAATTATTTATTAACAAATCAATTGATGTGATAATAAAATGATTTGGTATTTTATACAGATAATTGATTTTCAAAATCTTAATCAGCGAATTAATCTTAACCAAAATTGTAATTAATTTAATTCGAACAGCCCTCAAGTGGGCCAGGATCCTATTAGTATAAGTATATGTTCAAAATAATTTACCGCTGTCTGCAGCCTCGCGATTTCAGAAATATGATTTAATTTTTATTAGTAAAAATATTATTTATTTATTTCAGAAATCGAATTAAATATTGTACAAGAAGAACTGGACGAAACTTTGAAACTGGAAAAGCACTATGTAGATTTCTACGAAAATTCCAAGGACAGCGGCGATTGCGACTTTCTGAGAAAATTAGGAAATTTGGTGTTGTGTTACGTATGCGATGAACCACCGGAAAAACACGTCTTATCAAGCAGTATTAACATCGAAAACGGATGGTGTACGGATCCCGACATTTTGTGGAAAGCTTTGAACTCGCACTTCCAACGCGCCCAATCGCGCTTCAACAGTTTGAGCCAAATCTACGAATTGCTGTTAAAATCGCAAAAGGAATCCTCCATGACCGTTTTAAATTGCATCCATCAACAATTACTAATCGGCTGTTTTTCGTTAAACAATCTCAAAGTCGACGACTGCAGTTTGCAATTGAACCATTACTTGGAGGGAGTGCACGTCGCACCGAGTAAAATACAAGAACAAATAACTGCAGTTGTCCACAATATTTATAAACTCTTAATGATCTCCTTAAAAAATAACCTACAAAACGAGCAAAGCAAACACTTACAGTTGCTGACGATTTTTGCTCTTACTTCGCGGTACAAAGCTGGGGACTTAAGTTTGGTTGTCAAGCACAACTTGACCGAAATGCTCACTCAAATGTGTAACTGGCAGGTAATTTGGAACGGCGTTGCGAGTAAAACCCAAATTTTAAATATTGCCGCGTTGCGTCTAGTCCATATAATAGCGATGTCGAGTAGGATACATTCAAAACGAGTCGACGTGAGTATCATGGAGAAGGTTGTCGATAACATGTACGAACATTTGGAAGATATTTTAAGAAGCAGTTCTCGGAGTCCTAACTTCTCTACAATTCAGGGACGCACTTTGGGCGACTTTTTGGTTTTTTTGAAAACTGTAGCGTCGAATTCAATCGTGCAACAATTTTTGACGAGCACGAAATGGATCGATATTTTGTTGTTGGTTGTGCTCTTAAACAAAAGTTACAATTTGCGTACTAAATTGCTTGCAATTCAATTGCTTGACACCATTTTAACAACAAAGAAGTCGTCAAATATCGACAAGGAATACAAGTTGTTTGTGTTGAACAGTTTGTTTGATAATTTGGCCAACGAAATATGGAGCGAACCCTCTAGTGCAAAACTGATGGTTAAGAAGGAAGTTTGTACTGTAGAACAACATGGCGATGATGTCGAAGAATCATTACCTATTTACGACACTGGATTTGATTCAGAAAAATGTAGTAGTTGCTCGGTTGAAGGTAGTTTAACTTTGACCCATGGACCTGGGGGTAGAGGGTACGGGTTGGGTTTAAGAGCCATCAAGTCAGGTTGTTATCAGTGGAAAATTTTAATTGTAAAGGAAAATAAGGGAAACGAAGGTACTTGTATCGGAGTGTCTAAGTACCCCATCAAAGACTTTAGCCATCGAACTACGAGCGATATGTGGTTGTATCGCGCCTACAGTGGTGGATTATATCATAAAGGAGAGAGGGACGCTTGTTTACCTAGCTACACTCAAGGCGATTATATCACAGTCGTGTTGGACATGGATTCCAAAACTTTAAGTTTTGGAAAAAATGGTGAGGAGCCCAGGGTTGCCTTTGAAAATATCGACGCAACCGAACTTTATCCATGTGTGGTGTTTTATAGTACAAATCCGGGAGAGAAAGTGAAGCTGACAGATATGCAGGTAATTGCACATCCTTTTGTATAGTTAATGTGGTTGACACTCACAAAATCTCATTTTTGAATACAATTAGTGTTAAGCATTTGAACTTGCTTTGACTTTTTTTTGTTTTGGTCAAACAAACTGTTTAACACCAATTTCTCTCAAAAAGCGACTGGAAAATGTCGGATCTTTTATGTCACCTATCCGTGTTTTTAACCAACTCAATTTTAGGTTCAAGGAACACAGCGAGATTTACTGCCAGGTGAACCAAATTTTGCACCATCTCATGTTGTGGTAGCCGAAGCCCACATTGCGCTGCTACGAAATCTACATTCTTCAGATTTTTGGACTGATGAAGTATGCAATGTCAAAATTATAACTATAATATTATAACTTTTGATTATTTTTTTTCAGGTAAATTTATGCATAATTGCACGATTAAACAAAATAAACGATCTGTTAACAATTGATCCAGTACTAAGAACAAGTGAAAGCTACGGAACTCTAGATATGGTGGAGTGTTTGAACAGTGAGAAGTTGTGCCAAGTCGTCTGGCCCGCTTTAGTTTTAATTGGAGGTTTGTTTTGTTCTTTTTCAGCAAAATTTAAATTTACAATTTTTGCTATTAGGAATTGATCGTGGATTGCGAATGGGCGGCTTATGCAAACACAAAAACACTGGAAAGAAAGGAATTGTTTTGGGAATTTTGAAGAAAGGAATTACCGTCGTTAAAGTACAATGGATTCCCGATGGAGATATTTCGGATGTGCCCACAATTTTACTTGACCATATCGACCCCAATCCGTTTAATTCGCCAAAATTGAGGGGTGAGTGAAATTATTCAGATTTAAGTTTGTTAATCTTACTTTCAAAGAATTCTCGATGCACAGTGGAATGTTAGTTTTTGTAATTATAAATTATAATCGTCTGTGAGCAGAATGACGCCGTAGTTCAAATACATTAAGGATAAACAATCGTAGTTTACTCTTTTCTTGAGAAAAATTAAAATTAGTTAACACATTTTTGTTATTTAGGCGTAACAACTCAGTTGCTGAAACAAATCACGCGGTTGAGTGGAATAACAAAAGAAATTGAAGTTCCTGAAATTGAATTAAGTGTCGAAGAGCAAAACCTTCTTAAGTTTGATAATTCAGTAGGCAAGCGTCGCTTTTCGATGAGTGAAGCTTTTCGTAGCACCTCGGATCATCAGATGAAATGTACTAACAAAGACAGCAAATTAATAACCAGGACAGTCGAATCTTTGACTAACGAACTGGTGTCCAATATAATGTGCGAGGTTAAAAAAGTGAGTGCGGAAAAAATAGTGGGATCGCAAAGTACTTCGGCACTTAAAGATGACGAGGAAGATATAAATAGGGAAAAAATAGTTCGTGACCTTAAAGTGTTGAAAGTGAAACTTTTGAACTTTGAAAGATTTTGTTTACGCTTGTCTTGTATACAATTCTCTGCGATAAAAGCCCTCAACATATTGTTAACATCCGGAAAATATTTGGACCTGTTTCTTGCTACAAATCACTTTGATTTAGAAGTCACCAACAATTTCGAACAGAAGGAGGATTTATTTAATTCTATACAGGAGATTGTATCGTGTTTGGTTAACAGTGGAACGTCGCAGTGTAAGCTGAAGCACATCATAAACGTCGTCGAGTTTGAACGCGCCCAAAGCGTATTGCACTTTAATTACATGACGAGTAGAAGCGAGGATGGTTTGGAAAGTCAAAATTTTGAACAAAGCGAACACAATTTTGAAGATAATAGTGGCGATCAACATGCTCCTAAACCCGAGACTTCTAAAGTGTGCAAGCATGTGACCAATGCAATGCCAAGTGTAATCACTAATCCGAAATTCACGATGTTTCCAAAACCACCTTCATCTCTTTGTGGAACTCCCACAGCAAGATCTCGGTATCCTGATCCTGCAGCTTCAGGTTAGTAAAACTTAAAAGTAAAAAATTAGAAATTCTTTACAAAGTAAGAATTTATTTAGGATGCCAAATCAAACGACGCTTATACACACCTGAAAACATGAACGAAAATTATTTTGTTGGTTCTTCCAATCCCGTACCCCCAGTTACTTCTACCCTTCTTGACATGGGTTTCACCTACACCCACGTAATGGCGGCAATAAATGCAACAAAGAGTTCAGGCGAAGCAAGCGCTCATACAATTAATATGTTGGTAACTTGGATGGTAGATCATCCCTGCATAGAAGACGAGTCCAATACGAACAACACGAACTACTGTGATATGGACGACACCAGAGAGTTACGAGACGATGCGGAATATGGTCGTTTGGAAGAAGCTTCCAATGTAGGTTTAGGAATGCATTCGATACGTAAATATTTACTTAGGGCCAATTATAACACACGAATGGTAAACCTTGAATATTTCTTTTTAAATGTGAGTTAAGTTTTCTTCTACTTAGGAAACTGTCGATCCTTCCTTGTATCAGAGACAATCCAACATCAATCCAAGACGAAGAGCATTCATGGATAATATTAGGGGTGTTCTTAATGATAGACTAGAACGTGGTCGTGAAAGGTTACATGTGAGGGGCGAAGCTCATCCCTTAACCAGTTACCCCCCTTTGAATATTTTTCTAAACGTAGTTAAGTTTTCTTAAAGTTGGAACTCACTTTGATATTCGGCAAAAGGTAAGATTAGGAAAAAGATAATTAACATGTGATTTACGCTTTTGAAGTCATCGCAAGGTAGTCTGTAAGTTCTGACGAAGTATGCTATTACATTCCATTTCATTCAAGTATTTTTTTGAAAATCTCACAACTCCTTCAAGTGCCATAACTTCATTGTGCGAGCATCGGCTTAAGCCAAGCTTGACTTTACTAGGAATATAATTATTTTTAAGTGTTTCGTTGCCTTTCCCAAGTCCAAGATTGATATCGGACTTGATCACAGCAGTGTAACCGACTTTACTAGGAATCGAAACCATGGTGTACCGTTTTAAAGTCGGCGTGTATGCCTTTGTTACACTGCTGGTCCACAACTCTTTAAATTATGAAATTAAAATTTGATAATGTCTTTTTTAGTCGAGGATTTTTTAAATCTTAAATTTTATTTCGGAAAATCTACTTTTAGGAAGAAAATTCAAGTATGATGTGCGTATTGTGTGGCGTTTACGTGTCATGTTTGGGCGCTCACATGACCACGTACCATCCAGGCTGTGGATCACTATGTGGCTCCGACTTTTGTGGTTTCTCATTGGGTTTGTTTATCTGATATTTTAATTTATTCAATTTCTCCTGCAACTGCCATTTTAGGAACCGCTTACGTTTTATGTAACGAGTGCAGAGGGAAGTACATTGATAACTGCGAAAGTTGGAGAAGATCGACGCAAATGTGCGCACCCGATATTATTTTTGATGAAAACGGTACGATCGAAGAAGACACCCAGTCAATTAATTTCGTTATGCCTGATTTTTCCAACATAGCAAATGTAAAGACATATTTAGGTTTACGCGAAAACAGCAATCCGATGAGCATCACGCCATCGACAGACAGTTTAGGTGCATCTGCCGTCGCAAGTGTGACCCAAGAATCGTTAATTAAAGACGAATACGAAATGAAATTTGTAGGTAATCAAGCGTCGCTTTTGAAGACGTCATACGGTCGTATCCAAGCACTGAAACATCTAACCGTTTCGATACGAATTTTACTGTCACGTTCGATCATCCTCAACATTTTGTCGCAACTTGCCACCAATACAAATTCGGTTAATCTCATTAAAAGCTTAGAATTGATCGGATTAAGTGATATTTGCAAAGTGGTGCGATTAATGACGTTAGTGGCGATGAATCGGGTCGAAATCATGAACGATAATTTTGGCGAGCAGTCTGTTAAAACTAACTTTATTATTAAAAATATTTCGCTGTTATCTTCCTCCGCTAGCAACTGCCTCAACAATTTAAGCATTATAATTGCGACACTTGCTCAGAACAACTTGGAATCGTCGAAATTGGTCATTAATATGTGCATCAAAGACTTAATTTTGTCAGCTTCTGGTGCAGTGGTCCCAACGTGTGGTTTTCCAGTGACCCAAGCTTTAGTTAATATTTTATCGACACACGGTGGTTGTTCATTGATGGAGCTACCCAAAGAGGACATCCACGCAAGTTCGTTGAATAATTGCAAATCCAGCAACCTCTTGATTTTGGAGAACGCACTCTCCGCGTACGTTCTGTCAAAACGTACCTCTTCTGAACATAAGCAGTGGGCAGCCGAACAATTATTCAAGTGTGTCGCTACCAAAACGCAAATGCTCTCGAATTTTAACACCGAAATTAATTTAGCCGACCTTTCCAACTCCATCGATCAGAAGGAAATGCTTGTAGTTGACGGGCACGAAAATCGAGTCAACGTTCTAGCATGGTTCAAACCAAAAATGTTGCTTGCTTCTAGTGGTTTTGACGGCACGGTGCGTTTGTGGATGTTGGATCATAAAGAAGAACTGAATTTGTATCACACATTCGTTTTTCACGAATCGATGGATTTGTATGGGACAGAACTGCAAGGTAAATTAATAGGTCATGTCAAGTGGTCGCCCAATGGAAATTACATTGCTGCTTCAATGGATAGTGTACTTAATATTTGGCCCATTCCCATGTCGGAAGATAGCGAAACGAGTTATAAGGAGTGGTTTATCGACGATCAGCACGAATTTATCACCTGCATAGTTTGGCCAAAAAATAAACAGAAGGCGGAAGCTCACGACGTGGAATACTTGTTAGTTGGAAGAATTGACGGAACAGTTTGTCTGATTTCAATTTGTCAGGGCAATAAGGAGAGCGTTACGCTCTTGAATTGTTCGACTTCGCATGCCGCTGTCGACATGGATTGGTATCAACAAGAAAAATCGTTTGCAATTGGATTTTTAGATGGAACAATCAAACTAAGTAAAGTTGGATTAAATGTTGATGTTATAACAGTGAAAGCGCACGAAAATGCAATTTCCTGTTTGAAATGGGACTGTACAGGTGTCTTCCTTGCCAGTGCTTCAGTAGATAAGTCCTGTAAAATTTGGCAAGAACAACAAGGAGAGCTACAAATTCTTCACAAGTTAGTGCACTCTCACGAGCCCGTTTCTTTGGAGTGGTCACTTTTGGTGGGAGAAAGCGAGACTCCATTCCTTTTAGCCGTCGGAACCGCTTTTGGTACGGTTTGCGTTTGGACCTTACCCGACGGTCGTAGAAATGACCACGTCGTTCCTCAATTGGTCATGAATTCGCAAGGGCATTCCTTTAATTCCGTTTCCAGTTTAAGTTTTCACGAAAGTGGATTGTTACTAGCAAGTGGTTGTTTGAAAGGGGCAAGTGGCGTAGTCAACATTTGGTCGTTACACGACGGCAGCATAGTTTACACAAACACAGGAAGCGGTGGCATCAACGCCAACGGGGTAACTTGGCTCAACGAAAACTCTTTGGCGATCGCATATTCGCGCTCAAAATCGATTAACGTTTTAAAGTACGGATTAAAGATTTTAAGAACGAACAACCTTTTACCACTGCTAGAACCGCTCTTTTGAAAAAAGGCATCCGCGGTCTAAAAAATGCGCATTTCTTAAAAACGCTCATCTTTTGTCTACCTCATATTTTACATAATCAATACAACACTGAAAAACGTTTTGTACAAAACGGCATCAACTTAATGAACACTCCCTACTTGAAAAGTTTGGCTGCCCTTGCGTTGATTTTGGAATTAGACAAGATCTTATGTTATCGCTTGATGCCCTTTAATAATAAAATCACGAATGACATTTTGGTGGGTAACTATCAATGGTTGCGTACGTTTGGTGTAGTGACGCAAACCGCAGACAGTTTGATTAAGCGCACCGCTTTACCCACTCACTTGCTCAACTTCGAAAACGATAATGGAAGTGAAGACGATGTCAAGTTAGAAGCAGCGCAAAATAATTTGTGGAGTATAAAACAAGACGAACAAATAATAAGGTGGCTCACCCAAAGATCGCAAGATTGGCAAATTGGAGGAAAGTGCGACGTTTACATGTGGGGCTCTCATCGGCACGGGCAGTTGGCGGAAGTCGGTTGTAGTGCTTCGGCGCCAACGATGGTTAATTCGTTTTCAATTGCTAAAAAAATCATTTGTGGTCAAAACTGCACGTTTGTAATAGAAGCAAACGGAACGGTGTTGGCTTGTGGTGAAGGAAGTTACGGACGTTTGGGTCAGGGTAATTCTGACGATTTACACTCATTAAGTGTGATTTCGAGTTTGCAAGGTTTTATTATAGTGGATTTAGCGACTTCGGTTGGATCCGATGGTCATAGCCTTGCTTTGGCCGAAAGTGGCGAGGTTTTTTCGTGGGGAGACGGTGATTTTGGAAAATTAGGACACGGTAATAGCGATCGGCAACGACGTCCGCGACAAATCGAAGCTTTGGCGAACGAAGAAGTTGTACAAGTTGCTTGTGGCTTTAAACACAGCGCCGTGGTTACCGGTGATGGAAAATTGTTTACTTTCGGAAATGGAGATTACGGACGGTTAGGCTTAGGCTGCACAGTTAATAAGAAGTTACCGGAACGCGTCGTGACTTTAGAAAACTACGCAATTGGGCAAGTTTCATGCGGTTTAAACCACACAGCTTGCGTTTCAGCTGACGGTTTAACTGTTTGGACTTTTGGAGAAGGAGAGTACGGAAAATTGGGATTAGGAAATACTGTCAGCAAGTCGACGCCTCAACGCGTCGAATCCATGTGCAATATTGGAATAAAAAAAAGTTGGATGTGGTACCAATTTAACCATATTTTTGACCAAGGACGGCCGAATTTTTGTGTCTGGAATAGACCGCATCTTTCAATCCCATTTTAGAGAACACTTGGAATACAAACCACAGCAGTTGATGGGTTTAGCCGATTATGTTATAGACGATTTCGCCTTGGGAGCAGAGCACGCTTTATTTTTGTCCAATACTGGCGTGGTATTTGGTTGGGGAATGAATTCCGAAGGTCAATTGGGTTTACCCCACACTTGCTTAGTCAAAGAACCCGAAATTATAGCCGAACTTTCGAACAAAAATGTTAAGCAAATTTCGACGGGCCGAACACACAGCGCGGCCTGGACCGCCACAGTATCTGTCCCTAAAGCACCGGGCGTTACGTCCTGTTTATCGTTTGGGCTACCCTCCGAAATACCGTCCGAGTTTAATCACCTTCAAGGCTTGTCCATAAAAGCCATAAGATCTCGATTGAAGTTTTTATATAACTTCTCTGACAAATTGTACTCTTGCTGGTCACTGGTACCTCTTGGTACTCAACAGCATAGTTTTCAAGTTCCACCATTGGAAGGCTTAACGTCGCCAAAATTGAAACCGTTGCTGGCGTCCCGAGTTTACACGTTGCCATTGGTTCGGAGTATCGGGAAAACTATGATACAGGGTAGAAATTATGGACCTCAAGTTACGGTCAAACGAATAGCCAACAAAGGCCGCAAGTGCAAACCAATTTTCGTACAAATCGCAAAACAAGTGGTGGAAATGAGACCCTGCGAGTTGCGCCTACCTTCACGCGCTTGGAAGGTGAAATTGATCGGCGAAGGTGCCGACGACGCCGGTGGTGTTTTTGACGACACCATCACCGAAATGTGTTACGAAATAACGTCCGGTGTCGTTCCATTATTAGTTCCTACTCCTAACGCTTTAAACGATGAAGGTTTTAACAGAGATAAATATTTATTTAATCCCCAAATGAACTCTCCGCAGCACTTACAGTGGTTTAAATTTTTGGGCATCTTATTTGGGGTCGCGATGCGTACCAAAAAGCCCTTATCGCTTTCGTTAGCGCCGATTATTTGGAAGTTGATTGTCGGCGAACCGGTGGGGAAGGAGGATTTGGAAGAAGTCGATTGCATGTACATGCAAAGTTTGCGTAGCATACGAGACATTCACTTATCCGGAGTTAACGAATCGAATTTTCACGAAATTATTCCTTTGGAATCGTTCGAGGGTACCAGTTGTAGCGGAAAAGTTGTGCCTATCGTTCCTGGAGGCAGAAGTATTGCCTTGTCATTTAGCAATCGCGTTCAGTATTTCGAACAAGCGGCGCAATTTCGACTCCAGGAGTTTGATGTGCAAATAGCGGCTGTGAGAGATGGAATGGCGGGTATCATTCCAGTACCTTTGCTGTCGTTGGTTACGGCAGAACATTTAGAACAATTGGTATGTGGAATTCCTCACATTTCGGTGGCTTTATTGAAAAAAGTTGTTAGGTAAACTTAAAAGAAATACAACTTTTCATGAACCATTTAATTCTTTTTTTTGTTGTAGATATAGAGAGTTAGACGAGAATCATCAATTAGTACAATGGCTGTGGAATATTTTAGAAAATTTTACCAATAATGAAAGAGTTTTATTTATGAGATTTGTTTCGGGACGTTCACGTTTACCCGCCAATTTAGCCGATTTGTCTCAACGTTTTCAGGTAAGTAATAGATACATAATTCAACAATGTCTCGCCCTAGAATTATATTTGGATTTAGGCCACAAGCGCTAACTATCTGTTGATGTATAAGAAAATTGACCTCTTGAAATTGAACTGCAATTCGTGCTGAAAAAATGTTTTGAACTATCCAATTACTCAACTAACATTGTCGGACTTACTCAAAATCTTCCACCAATTTTATTTCCTTGAAAACCGTTTTAAATTAAAAATAACTAGAGTTGGTACCCGGCTTGGCCTGGTTTTTTGTCTTTCCATATCCCATCCAGTTAAATATCCTTATCTGGAGGCTTTAATACTTTAAATTAATATAATTACCAGTAGTAATTATCTAGATAGTTGGCGCATGCTTGATGATATAGATCTTTCGGCGAGATGAATTTTTATGAGGGGTATAAATTTTAATTGATGACTCTTAAAGGTCATGCGAGTTGATCGTGCAGTAAATGGATTACCTACTGCCCAAACATGTTTTTTCCAATTACGTTTACCACCTTACACAACCCAAGAAATTATGGCAGAAAGGTTGAGGTATTCGATCAACAATTGTCGTTCCATCGACATGGATAACTACATGTTGGCTAGAAACACTGAACAGGGGCCTGGTTCCGACGACGACTATTAATTGTGCACTATTTTTTGCTCTCTGTGAATTTAAGAGATGTCGATAGGGAATTTTTTAATTTATTATTAATCTATGCAAACCCAATAAATTATTTTTATGTGTTAATTAATTTACAAATCCGAAATTTATTATTTTCCTTTGTTAAAAATGATTAATTGTTTTTGTTATCTTAAAATTATGGTTACTTTTTATGGAAGCCAAATAACTACGTTTGAGTCCTTTGTTATTTTTATATTGCAATAAAAAATAATAAAACTATTACACTTTAATCGATGTTTAAGGATCTAAAGGAACCCATCAATCCAAACAGCTGTTGACCATTTTTGTTTTCTGTCGGTCTCTTGGATTCGTCCAGTTTCCATCTGGATTCGTCTGTTAAATAATCTCGGTAATCCATAATTTTTTTTGTCCATTCCAGTTTGATGTCTTGTAACTTGCCCACGTGGCCTCCATACTCTTCGGGGAGTAAGTCTTTGGGGATGTGCTGATACAGTGATGTCGAATTCGGAGGGTGAAAATGGATCTGCAAGTTAAAATTTACGGGTAAGATTAGTCCTAGACAACTTTATCTATCAGAGGCTAAATAGAATTTAAATTTTGCAAAAGAAATGCAACGGAGCTTTTTCATAGAGGATGCTTAGAAATTATTCATACCACTGCAAGGTGAGAGATGTTAGGGTTGCACTTGAAATATTAGGAGTGTAAGTTTATGCGCTGATTTAACCTGGAGGTGGTTATCAATGTACCTCTGAGGATGGTGAATCCTTTTGGGTAAAATCAAAATCGATTATGCAGTAAGGCTAATATGATCCATGTTTTTACTGCTTTCTGCAAATATATCCTATATGGAAGGCACTGTCCCTGCCATCGCTTCGTGTTAAACTTTGTATGTGATCGATGCCGTTTCACTTTTATTGATTTATGAAATCAAAGTTTGGATGCAACAGGGTGTAATTTGCAATATAAAATAATACTTTGCTATATTTACCGGACCCTTCATTTTCTACAGAAATTGGAAAAAAAACAAAAGGTAATTTTGTATAAAAGGAACAACATTGTATGCACGTAAGTTATGGATTTTTTCGACAAGTATTGAAATTAGCGCTTTTATGCACTTTGTAGATAATTCTGGAAAGATGTAAGATAAAAACCTAAACCTTCAGTAGTAGTAGTATGTTTTTGCATAATTTTTTTTTTCTTAGTTTTTATTGCATTCGGAACTCTTAAAGTTACGGATCAAAATTTTAGAAACGGATAACATATCTTACCATAGCGGAAACTTCGCTTCTCATGAACGGTTTAACAATCGCAAGGACTTTATCCAAAAACGTAGGTACGTTCACCACGTGGATTTGTTTCAAACGTACCGGATGTGCTTCCTAAAAAAGTTCAGAAAGTTCGAGCGTCAAATCTGGGAGTTTTGGTAATTTTACCTGAGTATAAAACATGTACTTCTTTAAAATAGGCAAAGTCGCTTTGGTTAGGTGGCGCAGAAAAGCCGGTCATGTCGAAAATTGGAACTTCGCCATCGGGGAACTCCTGGTCAGAAACCAAACGCACGTCAGCTACAGCCAAAAATGTTTTTAGTACGTCGACAAAAATGTATTTGTCTGGGTCGGGATCGGATATACGGTAAATAAATAACTTGTAGTTGTCTTTGGTCACTTTTGGTAGCGGTAGCATGTCCCTGAAAATGAACCGGGTGAGTTTTGTTTCGAAAAGACCGAGGATGGGATTACGTGATCTTCAAAACATTTTGAAACTGTTTGCTCGTGGGATCTCTCCTGGTAAATATTTCGGGCGCTTGTGATCGCACAGTATAACACAAATCGATCAAATTTTTGGTTTTTTCCAAACTGAAATCGCAGGAGTGAAGAAAACGTTTCAAAAATTGTTCATCTAAAAACAGAAATGTTTAATTGCTTTATCGTAACGAGTAGCGCTCTAATGATCGAATTTCACTTCTTCATTAGTTAATCCACGTAATCCAAATTTCGAAACGAATTGGAATCATTAAAGTGGAATAAATAAATCGAAAGTCGTCCTATTTCTTCTTCAAGTGTTAAGATAACAAACCTCGAGTGATTCCTTTAGAAAGGTAAACATTGGGCACTTACCTATGTTGGCCGGTAAATGAGGCTGTTTCGAGAGCCACTCTTTGATAATTTTTACGTGCTCGTTTCCTTCTTCAGGTGAAGCTTGTTCGGGCATTTTTCTCTCTGAAACAAAATTTTTTTGCTTTGGTCAGAAATTTATCAAGATGCACAAGTGCATATTTTTAAAGAGGTCAATTACAAATGTGAAAATTGTAAAAATTGTGCAATTTCATCAATAAAAGAGAATTGAAGTGAAAGTGCATTGCGTGTAATTTTTATTGTTGACGACAATAATAATTATTATTATTGTAATTGGTCGTATAAAACGCAATTTTGGTTAAAATCCAAACTACCCGTTTTAAATTTTTTAGGGCTTTTTGGTCCGATAACGAAAATGCGATGCTGTTTTAATAAGAACCGAAAAACACAATTTGAAAATCAAAAAAAAAAATTAAATGCACCTCGAAACCACGCAATTTAAATTTTTAAATTAATTAATTTTTTTATTGAGCACTGGCGGAATTTTTAATGTTTAAAATTTTACTCACAGCTCAAAAGACACTTTTAAGTACGTAGGTACAATGCAAATTATAAAATGCAACTAACAGTCAGTTGAACGTTAGACTTTATTTTATAAGAGATCGTAAAACTTTCTCGTCGTTGATGGTTTATAAGGTCAGGTAATTTGTAAATTAATTTGCTGTTAATTATTATTAATTTACATAAAAATCTCTATAAAATATGGATTCTTGATGATCTCACATTTACGACAACAATAATTAAATTTTTTTTTAAACAGTATCATTTTGAAATAATTATATTGTAGACTTCTAGAGTAATTATTGTTCATTCTCATGCAGAATAAAAATTTAATTTTACATGTGAGCCGAGTAGGAATGGACCAACCAAGTTTTTTGGTTCTGAATTGCTATAATGTGCCTAACAACTGAAACAAAAAAAAGTGCTAGTTGACAGAAAATATTTAAAATTAAAAGCTCCGCAGGCGATTTTTTGAGAAAATTTTAAGCGGCAGCTTCAATTAGTGGCCCAATTAAAAAAATTTTTTATGTTATTAAAGGCTTAAAGGCAATTCTAATTTTTCAAAAAATTTAATCATACTCGGACTTTTGCTTACTGCCGCACATCAGCGCAGATGAACCGTCGTTTTTACGTGCCCGCCGAAGCATGGAGTATTAGCAGTTGATCGCGCAAACTACAAAGCCATGACCGTTGTTATTCCTAGATAAAATACTTGAAATTACACTACTAAATTGAGCTCATTTTCCAAGCTACCAGGTTCAAGTCTAACTTTCTTGTGACCATCTCCGTACTACGGAGGGCACGTAATTTCTAATGTTTTCTTTACAGTCGAAATTCGTTCATTTTAGAGGATAAGAATTATAAATCAGTTTGTAGATAAATAAATGATCTTTAAAAAATTACTAATTCATTAATATCATAAAATCAATGATTACAGTGTTATGGCCGTTTGAAGGAATAAATTCAAAAAATTGCTTTAAAGAGGGGTACCCCCTAAGAGTTTGGACTTGGGCAAAAATTTTATTTGAAAATTTGTCTTAGAAAAGTGTCCTTTATCGCAACCTTAACCCATAAAGGACGGAGTTTTTTATTTTTTAATAAGTTGACATTTTTTCACTAAGATTATCTCTAATTAATGTGTATATAATGAATATGTAGTTAAAACTAAAAAATTGTTTGTAATTATTAAGAAAATAGCTGTTGCCATATGGCAACGCTAGTACTTCGAAGGAGCTAAAATTACGAATTAAAAAATATTTCATTATAGGAATAAAGTAAAAATTTTTTCAAAAGAAATTAGATATTATTAAATTTGTATGAAAATCCAATCCAGCCAAGTAAAAATGCACCACCACCATTTTTTTCCTCACAGACCTATTCGGTACCTCGAAACATTTTCGTCTATAAGATCAGTTCCGCCCATTGCGGAATTATATTTGCCTATAACACAAGGTCTGTGGATAGGAATTATCATTTTCTCAGCTTGTGAAAAACGTTTTACTTGACCCTTGGGGAATACACCAGCAGAAGTTGACGCAACAGTCACGACGTTGTTGTCCACCCATCTAACCAATGTAATGCCATTGTCCGTATCTATAATTGAGTCATAAAACACAGTAGTGTAAGGACTGGCGTTGCCATATGGCAACGCTCAGATATAACTTCGAATAAGTAACATACTATTTTCCATATTAATACAGAAACGCAAGTAGCACATAGTTTAATCATTTACACGACTCACTTGTCAATTATTTACCTTAAAAATAAAAATAAATAATAATTTTAGTACTTACAAAACTTGACGTCCATAATAACTGCTTTGAGTAACTTACTTTGAAATAAAATATTTATTACATGTTAAAACAGGTATACCGGTCTGCTTATCATAGTGATAAGAGTTTATTACATTCTTAAGGAGTCTGTAATGTCATCTATTCAATTTCTTAAAATAAATCCTAATAAATTGTCTTCAATTTGCCTACTTTACTGTTGCCATATGGCAACGCTAGTCCTTTATGGGTTAAAGATTTACCGTAGACACGGAAACACCCTGTATGACGATTAAATTTTTTGTACCGACCTTGTTGATTATTTTGGGATTTTCTATGAAATCAGTTAGTTTTCCAAAAAATTTTAGTAGAATAATGTTATAGCCCATTAAATTTTCTACCCGAATTGGGCCATTAGTTTTTTGTAAGTACTAATTTCGTTTAAAAGATATACTAGGATTCGCAAGAAAAATAAAATTTGCAATTTTTTTGACATTTTTTCTCTTAATTTAATTCATAACTCGAAATCTGTTCATTCTAGACAATAGGAGGTTATAACCTAATTTGTAGATAAGCGAGTGATCTTTAAAAAAGTTCTAATCTATTAAACCTAAATAACCAATAATATCGGAGATATGACCGTTTGAAATCAGAAATTCAAAAAATTGCTTTAAAGGGAGGTATCCCCAAGGGTTTGGACTTGGACAAAAATTTTATTTGAAAATTTGTCTTAGAAAAGTGTCCTTTATCACCACCTCAAAGGTTTTCCACGGTAACGGGGACACCCTGTATTTTTTCAAAATTTGAAGTAAATTCATTTAGCAATTTTTAAGATGAGCAAAACCAGCAAAAACCTATCTTTGAAGATATTTAACATGAGCTATGTTGAAGGAACAGTTAGAATTTTGACCCCCCCCTTTATCTTTTTTATTAATGTCTACTATTGTCAAACTTTTACTACTGCAAAAATTATTTTATTGTAAAAAAAATTAATTACCCCGTCCATGAAATTTCAGTGCACTTTAAAAAAAAATTTACATTGCAAGTCAAAGACTTGGAACCTTCTAAATTCATCGTTAATTTATTGTTTGCATTCGATTTTTGGAAAAAACCCAAAAAAATTTAAATTTGGAAGGGTCGACTTTTAAATGTCAAACGTCAAAATTGTATGTGTAAATGTCGTCAAAATATGTCAATCGCAGGCCTGTTACGAAGTTCAAAATTTGCGAATAAAAATTATCAACATTTAAGAAATTTATCGCGACGTAGTAACAATGCAGAATCTCCATACAAAGTCGTCAAGTCGAAAAAATCTGCCAAAGGTTCGTAGCAATGCAAAAATTGCATTTGTGATGCAATAAATGTCATTCCTCTTGTGTTTATTTTTTTAAGATGAAGGTAGCTTGGTTTGGAGGGATCCAAATTTTGAGATACTAGCTTCGCCCAGTGGCTTTCCTTTTTTCTTGCCCGGCAACGTTAGTCCGGCATGGTACGACAAGAAAACCACCGTGCAAACTGATCATATGTTTGTTATGGAACAAATTGAAGACGTGGGTGATAAGCTCTCAGCACCTTCGCTTTATATTCAATAATCTTGATTGTTTTTAGGTGGCAACTAACGAGGGTAATATAATTTGTCGTGTGCAAGAATGTCCCTCCGTGTTACGTCAAACCGTCTGCGATTTGTTTCCAAACAATAACTTGGAAGTGTCTGAATTATCGGTTGTTACCATCACGCTCAAATCTGATCACAAACTGATGCGACGTAACAATGAAGTCGAAACGGGAAAAATTGGCTCAAACTGTAGGTTATCCGTTTTTTCATTAAATTTTTATCGAATGTCAAAGGTTAATTAGATTTGAAGTCTATTTTGTTACATAAACAACTCTGTTTTTACTTCCAGTTTGTTTTAACTGCCAACAACATTTGCGATAAGTTACGACGTGCCGGATATTGGGCCGACTTTATAAATCCGTTTTCAGGACGTCCGTACTTGTTTCCCATATCCAACGGAAATACTCTGTACGAAACGGACGAAAAATTTAGGTGTCTAGACTTTCAGATATCCGAATTTAACGAATGTAAAGTTATTGTAAACGATCAAAATAAACCCAAAAAGAAGTTTGTTGGTGGGTAAAAATTCACTTTTTACGAAACATTTACTCTAAAGTTTCTGTTTTAGGTAGCCTCTTCACTAATGCACCGTCTAACAAGTACCATCTAAATACAATTTTCACCAAATAGTAAAATTATTGTAAATCGGGAAATCTTAGAATTGTTTAATTTTTGAGATTAAATTATGGCCGTATTTAGGATCCTGTAAATATTATTAAAATATGAAAATAAATTGTACCTGACCTTTATTTTTATAAAACGAATTATTTTTTATTTAATATATATTTCGTAATATATTTGACCGGTAGATGACGCTATAATAGGTGACGCCATTTTCTGACAGTTTGGTTTAACCAAATTTTTTAAGGCGAAGTGTTTTGATCAATTTCCTTGAAATGGAAAGTTAGAATTTGATATGAAGTATTAAACGTTTATCGTTAAGGAGCGAAGAAAGCAAAATGAGTAAAAGACGGCGAACGAGTTCGATCGCAAGTCGACAAGAAGACGATTCCCTCGACGGATTGGACGCTTCAACCAGCACTGGCCCCACTATGAGAAAACGAAACAAAAAGCAGGATCCGGTACGAGCATAATCATCCCAGTTATTTAGTTACTTATATTTTGTCTTTAAGCTGGAGTTATGTCAACAACTGTACGATACGATCAGAAACTACAAGAAGGAAGACGGTACGCTTCTGTGCGATTCCTTTATCAGAGTTCCAAAGCGACGACAAGAACCTGGCTACTACGACGTTGTGACTAATCCAATGGACATGTTGAAAGTACAACAGAAACTTAAAACCGAGGAGTACGAAGACATTAATGACATGCAAAGTGACATCGAATTAATAGCAACCAACACGAAAGCATTTTACAAAAGAAACTCGCAAGAATATCGTGATGCCACGGATCTACTCGAGTTATTTCATTCTCTTAGACAAAAGTATGTTGTGTTAATTTTGTGCATTACTTCTTTTTCGTTTACTGTAAAATTGTTTTAGGTTATTCGATTTGAAAGATGATGACGAACCAAAAACAAAAATTATTCTTAAAGTTGGAAAACTTGCAAGGAAAGCTGCGGTGGTGGCAGAAGCACGCATTCAAGAATCGGAACAACTTGATGATGGATCTGAAACGTCAAATCCTGAAGAAGAATCAAACCTCATCGAGGATCTTTTTACTGCGGTTATGACGGCATCGGATGCAGACAACAAACCTCTTCATACTGCCTTTCAGTTACTTCCATCGAAAAAGAAATATCCTGAGTATTACGACATTATTCCTAATCCTATTGATTTAAAAGCCATTGCAATTAAGATACAAGGGGTCGAATATGGTCATATTAATGACCTCGAGAAAGATTTGTTGACTATGACACGTAATGCATGCATGTTTAACGAACCCGGTTCTCAAATTTACAAGGACGCAAAAACGTTGAAGAAAGTGATCAGCAGCAAAAAAATTGAAATCGTGCATGGAATATATTCGGGTGCAAAGAGTAGTGAACGAATCCGTAATAAACGACTAAGAGGTAGCAGCACACTTTCGGCCGTTACTGCAGCCTTACCTGATGACGATGACTCTGACATTGAAGACCAAGAAGAAGTGATGGAAGAGGAAGAGGTAAGCATTGTAACCTCATTTACTTGCTTTCAAAAATTTGTTTTCAGACCGATTCTGCTTACGATTATGAAAATCCTCTGTGGCAACTTTTTGAAGCTGTCAAAAGTGTGACATCTTCGACTGGTACACCACTGATTGAACCGTTTTGGAGATTACCATCAAGGCGCTTTTATCCAGACTACTATAAAGAAATTAAGAATCCTGTTTCTTTGACCCAAATTAGACGGAAGTTGGTAAACAATTCGTATGGTACAGTGAGTGAAGTGGCTGGCGACTTAACCATCATGTTTGAAAATGCAAAGAAGTACAATTTGCCCAATTCCAAATTATATAAAGTAAGTTTTTATTTGCAAAGGTGAATGCGTGAGTGCATTTTGTGATTTGTAATTTTTTCTAGGATGCGGTAAAGCTCCAAAAAGTGATGCAGTTGAAAGTGCAAGAACTACTTGATATCGATCAGGTAACACACAGAGTCACTAACAAAAATCGAAAGGTATGCTACTGCACCGCTTTTATTTCTGCTTTAACAAACTTCTTTGTGTTATTTCATTTTTCGGTCAATGTAGTGATTTATGTTCTTAAAATTAATGAAATAACTGCTTGGCTTCCGCTATTACTAACAGAACTTCAGGTCCGACTTGCCGGCTCTTCCCAAAACAAATTTTTTAATGAAATTGTTGTGCTTTTGTACATTATTATAATCTGATTATAATCTTGATTATAATCTTTTTTAGCCAATTTTGAAATGAAATTTAAGGCAACTGTTTATGCTTCAATGTATGAAATACTCATATAGTTTTTTTGTATTGGTGGAAAAAATTGGTTTAATGATATACATCGTAATTCGGAAACGGCTTCATTATCAAACAAATTTGTAATACACTCAAAATTATAAATATTACATGTAAACTACCTATTTTACAGAACTAGCAAATTTGTTGTGATAACGAAACAATTACAGAACAGGGGTGATAATCCTTGCATTCTCTTAAGCTATATCCAGAATCTGAGCGTTGCATCTAGCATTAAGAACAACTCGATGCATTTAAATACAAACATTCAGAGTGGGGGCGTTATGTTCACTATGTATTTTTATCAGCTTAACGCTTGCACTTGGAATACAGCTTTACTTTGCATTGTCATTTTTGAATGCTATTTTTGTGTCGATTATGCTTCAATTCTCTTTTATTGTCTTTGTTTCTATTAGTTTTATAATAAAACAATAGACTGTCCAGTAAACATAGTAAAACTAAATTTGATAGGTAAAATATTTCTATAAAAATAACGTATTTTGATTTTTAATCTGCAAATTTTTTGTTTATACAGTCAATTCCTCTTAATCGGGACAAATAAGCAAAGTTCACCCAAAACTTAAAAGATTTATGTTTTTTTACATTTTAATAAACTTAAAAATAATATATTATGTAAATATCAGAAAAAGAATGAAATAGAAAAAAACTATGTCAATTTAATTTTGAAAATGCATCAGGAGTAATCTCATTTCTGCTCTTCAACATTTGGCCCAAATAAGTGGCTATCCTCCGATTAACCGATGGCCCAATTAAGCAGAAATGAGTGTATCTAATTTCAAATAAAGTGAAAATGGTAGAATTTTAACAGGGTTCCCACTCTGGTTGGAAAATCTGGAGTAGTCAGGGAATGTACAATTGTAAAAATTTTGTCGTGAAAAGTCGGAAGTTTTTTATTTTTATAATCAAGTTAGGGAAATTAAAAGGTGTAGTGAGTGAAAATACTTTAAAATTTGAAGAAAAAAATTATGGAGATATTCCACTAATTAGCCTAAAAAATCTATCATTTTCGCGATTTTTTTCATGTAAATACGTTCTTTTAAAATAAGTAAGTGAAAAATTTATCAAATTAAAATTTCACTTGATCAAATATATTCTTTATATTAAAAATTTTCCCATGTCAATGAAATACACAAATCATTTAAATTTTATCATTTTTGCTCAACAAAAAATTACAGCCAATTAAAAATTAAACATCCATTGTCATTATGTTATCTTTTGTGAGAAAAGTTACCAATCAGTCATTATTTCTAAAAGCCGATTCTACAGTACGAGTTTAAGCTCGGCTCAGCTGAACTGCAGAACTTTAGATACGAAATGTTTCGTCATATACCGCGGATACATGCGGTCGTTAGTTCGAACTAACCGTAGTTCGATCTAAGCTAGTCTGCTTTTAATTTTATTGCACAGGTGTATACATGTTTTTTTTTTTTAGTTCAAACTGAAAGCAATGATATAGCTCGATCTAACTAAGGTCGATCCAGCGGATTAGGTCGCTTTATCTAAGTGTACACATGTAAGGACTAGCCAGGTCGAGCTGACTTAGTTCGAACTAACGACCGCATGTATCCGCGGTAATATTCCTATTTTACTATACTATAACATTCGTTCAACTTCAGCTCATCTTAAGCTCTTATTGCAAAACCGGCTCTAAGCTTAGTTATTTTTTCGGCAGGGTTCAAATTTTTTATGGTTATATGAATTTTCTTACGGAAATTTCTACTGTAGTCTTTACTTTTGACCAGAGGATTTCTTTAATATAAAATTCCTATACCGGTTCTATCTGATTTGGTTATTCAACAGTTTTACTTTTGCAATCATTGAAGCACAAACGATTGGCGCCAATTTCTTTAAAAATTTTAATCGTGAGACGGTGACACGGACCTCAGAAATTCTGATCAGAACGTTTTTAATGTGGGCAAATTTGAAACGTTTGTTTTAGGACACGGACAGTGACGCCGATGTAGAAGAGAAGGAAAAAGTTTTTAAAAGGCGTGGTGCTAAACCTAAAACGCCTGGCACAGTGATTGTAAGTGCTGGCAGAGGTAGACCACCCAAAGATGGAATACCACTCAAGAAACGCCTTCATAATTTGGCTAAATACATGGTGGATTATGTGGTAATGCAATTTCTCTTGTAAGTGCTTTTTTTGACATTGTTTCTTTAGTGCGAGGATGGTCGTAAACCCATGCTGGCTTTCATGGAGAAACCTTCAAAAAAATTGTACTTAAATTATTATGAAGTTATCTCCGAGCCTATCGACTTCTTAGACATTGAAGCTAAAATTAGGGCGGAGCAATACGTCAATGAGAACGAGTTGGTGAAAGATTTCAAGCTGATGTTTTCAAATTGTCGTCACTACAATGAAGAAAATTCAAATATTTATGAAGACGCAAACTTGTTGGAGAAGGTTTTACTCGAAAAAATTGGAGCGCCTATTCCTCAACCAGAAAAGGAAAAGAAGAACGTTGTGCGTAGGTGCGTAACATTCTATCTCAATTTTCTTTTCTAAATGTTGCCAAATTCTTATTTCTATAAAAGTTGTAGGCCCCGAAAAGTCTTGACCCCCACGGAGAAAAATTGCAAAACTTTATACGATACAATTCGCGATTACAAGGACCCTAAAGGCAATCGCCAACTTTCCTTAATTTTTATGAAGTTGCCGTCCAAGTTGGATTATCCCGACTATTATGAAGTGATAAGAAATCCAATAGACATGGAGAAAATTGCTCAGAAGGTTAAAACTAGTTCTTATGAAACTTTGGACGACCTTGTCAATGATTTTATTTTGATGTTTGATAATGCGTGCAAGTACAATGAACCTGATTCGAAGATTTACAAGGATGCTTTGGTGCTGCAGCGAGTTTGTTTACAAACTAAGCTGCAGTTGAAAGACGACGACGATACTGTTCCCGATGTTCCAGCTGCTATCCAAGATTTACTGTTGAATCTTTTCACCACTGTATACAATCACCAAGATTCAGATGAACGATGCTATTCTGATTCCATGGCAGAATTACCGGAACATGACGAAATCGACGGAAAGAAGTAAGAAAGTAAAAAACCAAGCATTTGTTATTTTAATTTTTACTGTTTAGGATTCGCGCCCTATCGCTTGACTTAATAAAGCGCCGTTTAGACAAAGGTTTGTACCGACGCTTAGACACCTTCCAAGAAGACGTTTTCGCTTGTTTGGAGAGAGCACGAACACTGTCGCGTTCCGATTCGCAAGTTTTTGAAGATTCGCTCGAGTTGCAATCCTATTTTATCAAACAACGCGACGAATTGTGCAAAAACGGTGAACTACTTCTCTCTCCTGCCTTTAATTACACCCTTCCGCAATTAACTGCAGATGTTGAATCTCTTCGACAAACTAAATTAATTAGAGAATCTTTTGAGGACGAAAATGAAACTCGCAGCTCGGATGATTCGATCATAAGAGACTTAAACGCTGGTGAGTCGATGACTCTAAACCAACAAACCTTCAAAGTAGGCGAGTTTGTTTATGTTGACTCGAAAGATAAAGGCGTTGACCCTCACATCCTTTTAATTGAACGTTTGTGGACGAACAACGAAGGTCAGAAAATGCTGTACGGAAATTATTACTTACGACCAATTGAAACTTACCACGTGACCACCCGAAAGTTTTTGGAAAAAGAGGTCTTTAAATCCGACACTCATGTTGCTGTGCCATTGGAAGAAGTGCGCGAAAGATGTTGCATCATGAATATTAAGCAGTATTTTACCATGAAACCAGAAGCCTATGACGAGAAAGACGTATATGTTTGCGAATCGCGATATAGCACCAAAACCAGAAGTTTTAAAAAAATGAAAGTTTTTCCAGAAACTCCAGAGATTATGTTGGTGCAACGTGACGTTCCACTCGAACCCAAACGAGTTGTCTCTGTTTTTAGAGAAAGGGTGGAAAAACATAAGGATGAATTGGCCGAGTTGCAAGAGCAAGAGAAACTTATTGAGAAAGAAAAACCGGTAGGAACTAAACCAGTAGTTTTTATTTTTATTACTATTTATTTTTTTAGAATGTGGTTGCGTTTTCAAGTATGGAAATGGACGATGGAAATATTTACTATGAGCAGTATAATACGATTTGTAGTGGCCTAGTTAAAACCGGAGATTTTGTTTATGTCGCTGCAGATGGGGGACGTCAAACAATTGCCCAGATTGACAGCATTTGGGAAACTAAAGAGTAAGTTGAAATTTTATTAATTTTATACCAGGTTGGGTAATAACTTAGCTAAATTTTGAAAGAAAATGTTTTTAATTGATTTTTTTGTAGTGGAAAATGTTTTTTCCGTGGTCCATGGTTTATCACTCCAGCCGAAATTCCACATTCTCCAACGAGGATGTTTTACAAGCAGGAGCTGTTCTTGTCAAGTTTAGATGACACAAACCCAATTGTCAGTGTCGTAGGAAAGTGTTGCGTCCTAGACTACAACGATTACATATCATGTAGGTCACCTTACTGTCTTCCTTTCCTTTTGCTTCATTTCTGTTTTTAGCTCGAATAACCGAAATTACCGAGAGCGATGTCTACATCTGCAACTCGATGTACGATGAAATGAATCGGCAAGTTCGTAAGTTACCCCCCGACGGTTTGAAGAAGTACAGCCACAGTAATGCAGTGACAGAGGATGAAATTTACTTTTTCCCGAAGTTGATTAATCCACTTAAAGTATGACTAACTTTTAGTTTTTTTTGTTTACTAAACAAATTAGCTTTTATTTCTAAAAAAAGAAGTGGCTTAGTTTGGTTGCGCTTTTTAACATTTAACCAATGGGGCTTTTTTAATTTGTTTGAATATTTAAAAGAACAGACTCTTTTAACTTTTTAAAACAATACAAAATTGGGAAATGGAAACAAAATTTGCTGGTTGATTTAAAAAATCTCTTGGAGTAATTTTAGAAAATTTTTAGTTAGAAATTTTGGTTTTTGCATTTTATTATTAGCTTAGCAGTTTGCTTAATTCATTTTAAATCGCTCAAGTTATATTTTGTATTTACTATAAGAGCATGCACGTAGTGAGTTGCTAAATCGTGTGTTTTGGTACGAACTTGCTGTGTTGCAGGTGGGCAGCGATGTTGCCCAGTTACAATCTGATACCATCAAACCACAAAGTTCTACTGTAGTTGAAGTTGTGAGTAGCACTTTTATTATTATAAATGTACAAAAATAGAATTCTTGGTACGAAAATTGGATAGATTTTTGACGTGTGAATGAAACGTATATTGGAATTTTAACATCAACTTTTTTTTGCCTGTTTGGTTAAATTAAATTATGCACACTTGTTAAACTTTATTCAGATAGGACATTGCATAAATTATTTTACAACGTATAAGTTTAAAAGTGTTAAATCGGATGGAAGTGCTAGCAGATTAACGGCTTGAAAGACGTTTGAAGCGGTGTAAAAGTAAAATTACCAATCGCCGACGATGAAGAATGTGGAGCTTGCTGCCGTCATGCAAGGTAACATAACCAACTAGATAAAATAATTTGACGATTCATGAATTTTAACCACTATACATTGGCCAAGTTTTTAGATTACAAAATATTGAGGTTATTAATTTATGATAATACAAATAATGCAATGCCCTATCTGAAAGAGCCAAATACCAAGCATATGGTATTGGAACCATTAAAAGGTTGACAAGTGTGTTTTCTACAAGAATTGTTTCTGCTTAAAATGATAGCCAGATGCAATTTATAGCCGGTTTATCATGTACAACTGGAGATGAGATTGCTTCTTTATACATGTGTAATTAACAAGATTTAATTTGTAGAATATTACATTTCCTATAAAAAAAAATATTTGTAAGCATTTTGTTTAGCCATAATAGATCGGCTAAGATGAGATTTTTTAGAGGTTTTTTTAACGATTTTGCGTTGGAGATGTAAGAAAAACATCTTTTTTTATTTCTCTAAAATAATGACACTAATGTCAAAAACGTATCTTTTACTGATTTAGGTTTTAGTGATATAACATCAAACCACTGTTCTATTCGAGCTGATATTTCCTGATTTTCTGTTCTTCTTCATGTGCCATATCCAGTCTCCCAGACGTTGGTGATTCAACTTGGGCGAAGCCAGTATAATTCATGGAGTGGTTTCTCGTTGCCGTCCCCATAGTCCACAGATCGATTTCCACAGGACTTTTTAATCGCAGCAGTGTATCTAACGCGAGCAGGGTTTGAACCACGACCTTACGCTTCTTAGTCCACCCATGTATGCTTCGCGCTATACTGCTGGATTATCTGTTAACAATCATAAATGTTGTATTTTAAGAAATCTATAAACATACAAGGAAATATTTTGATTCCCGTTATTACTTCTACAAATTACTTGATTTATAGCCATGATTGCACTGCAACCGGTATTATTAACATTTATGAAAATATCCTCAACATAGTCGTCTTTAATATTTGCTAGGCATGATCCTGTTTGAACACTGTAAAAGAATTTTACTTTTAAATTTTTACTACCAAACCAAAATGTATCTGCATTAATCAGCGACTCTTGAACAACTGTCTCATCTTGCATCAAAAATATTGAAGAGAAGTGCGCATATTACAATATTAATTTACTCCTAATACATGGTGGTATACATTATGTGTTGAAAATTATCTTTCAGTTAACTGCCTGCATGCGACCTGTAAGTAGTAAATGGCCGTTTCTTAAAATTACCAAAGCAACTTGAATGCTCATTATCTGCCAATCCATCAACATTACGAAAAAACTGTATAGGACATTTTTTATATAAAATTTAATTCTCTAAAAATTAAATTTTATACATTTTTAACACATATAAAATGGCGGTTTCCTATTTATGTGCAATAAACTAATCGAGATCCCGAATTTTGTTTAATTTGAGACTAAATTGTTATTTATATTGGTTGAGTTACAAAAGAATAATATATCAAACGTTTTCATGGGAAATTTAATTCTGTACAAATTATGTCCTATATATTTTCGACGTAGCAGAGATCTCTTGTGCGCTGTAATAAAAATACTTTTTTTTTCGACAATGTAGTATGTCCCTAAAGGTAAAATTGTGTAGGCAGTTTTCTTTGGCATTCTACTTTATACCTTGGGTACCTACTAAATTTTGTTTTGTACCCGAAATGCTCATTGTTGATCACATTCGTTACAATTTCGAAAAAAATATATAAAACATTTTTATAGGAAATTGAATTTTATACAAATTATGTCGTATACAGTTTTGACGTAGTAGTAACTGTTTCGAACTCATAAGGGAATAGAGTTCCTGTGTTACGGGGCGGTATGAAATTTTTTTAAACGGAAGGGAGGCAAATTGTGTTTCTTTCACAATAAGCTTTTTATCTTGCACCAATTAAATTATATTACTAAATTTTTCTGTTATCCTTGTGGTTTTTATACTGATACCGTCTTTGTATGTGCATTGAGTGATTTACTGCTTATAAAAACGAAAGTATTTGTGCAACTTAAATAATACTGATGAGAATTTTTAGGAGACTTTACCTGTGATAACAAAAATGACTGACATGGAGGTATTAATTGAGGACTCTCTAGACGGTGGACCACCATCTGTAGGTTCAGGGGAAATTCCAACCACAGTCGTAACAACAACTAACAGCACATTAGCTACACCCACAACATCCAAAAAGGTAGGATGTTGCTAGAAAATTGTAGCCAAGTAATGCGCATGACGTTTGCTACGTGTATGTGATAAAGATTGTCAAATAGTACATTTGCTGGTTTGCTGCCATTCTTTAAAAAATTTTATTTTATTTATTTACTTTTTATTTTTCTTTTTGATTAAAAAATTTTTTTTAATTATTCCATGGGTTTCAAAAAAAATTAAAAAAATTGTACATCACCATAAGTGTTAAGGGGGCGTTTTTTTACTTAAATTATGGTGGTGTATCGCTAAAAATTAAACTCAGCTGCTTAATTTTTACAATTTCTATTTTGTTGATTATCTAAACGTCCGTTCTCCCCTGCAGAAGTCAAACAAGAATAAAGTTGTGACAGGATACATTTTATATTCACGTGAAGTACGAAAGAACGTGGTACAGAACAATCCCGAATCGAATTTCGGTGAAATAAGTAGACTAGTAGGTAACGAATGGCGTTCTTTACCTACAAACGAAAGGCAAGTCTATGAAGAGAAGGCGGCTAAAATTAACGAAGAAACTAAGGCTTTGCTTCTAAACGAAGAATGTGCAAGCCCCGGCCCACCTGTCGACCAAGTGAGTTTTATTTTGTTTTGTTATTATTCTTTTTTATGTTTGTTTATTTTGCATGCGTTACCCCTACTTACCCACATACCTGCCTACTTGACGCATATCGGATTGTGCAAGGTTATTTTTGCAACACATCAATTTCGTAACTTAACTGAACTATTCGAAATTTTGGGACACGCTTTTCAGTTCAATTTAATTCTTTTTTTTTATGCTTCTTATTTACGCTTTAAGTGGATAAATTAAAACAAACTTCAAGTATTTTTTAATACTTGGGAGTTTTGACGAAACTATCTTAATTTTCTTTTTAAAAAATTCAATTTGTTTCTTTCAGATTTATGAATGCTTGTGGGATGGCTGTGATTTTCAGTTCGAAGAAGTGTCTGATTTGATCGAGCACTGCGTTAAAGATAAAGATGTACAAGGACACGTCCAAAGCTACTTTCAGGCTAATCCCGATTCGGAACTGAATTGTATGTGGCGCACTTGTGGTAGAATTAACAAGAAGAATATTCAACCGTTTCCTAATTTGTCGAGGTTAATTCGACACGTTCGCGATATGCACATAAACAAGGGCAACGGCAGGAGCGTACCTCCTGCTGATCGAAGCAAGTGAGTAAAATTTCTTTCACGTTTAAACCTTTTTTTTTTGTTTGTTCTTCGGTAATGAGAAGTTTTTCTCCAAACTTAGGAATTTTGTTGGCGGCCGGACAATGCCAGTGTTGCAACCATGCGTTTCAACAACGGCGGAAATTTTAGCCGGTTTGTTTATTTTTTTGCAGCAATTTGCATGTGCCTGACTTTTAAGCCATCTGGATGTTAGGATGCTCCAGGATTATGGTTAAATATTGTGCACTGTAGAATGTTGGAAAAATTCTAAGAAAGATTTGACGGCTACTTTTTAATTTTTATGTAATTTTTTAAAATATCATGTAGTGCATTGCATTTTTCATTTTGCGGTGTTTGGTAGGAACTTCAAGCCATCGAGTAAGCCTGCGAATGTTACACGCCCGACTCCTTCTGCTACTCCCAACCCTCGTGAGTTTTTTTATTTATTTTTTTTTATTTTAATTAGCGCCTTAGAAGAATTGTGTAGCTAGATCACCTTTGTAGTTAAACAATAGAAAATTTAGTCTGGGCGCATTAGGCGAACATACTAAAAGTTCCAAGCGATCTCCGTTGCGCTAACACCGTCATCTTGGAAAATATGATCGAGACTGTATGCTCGACCTTGTTAAGGGTGGGGTTAAAAATTAGCATTGTGAAAAATAATAAAATTTCTATAATTTGAGAAGTTATACACGTCCCACACAAAAAAGATAGTTATTCGGAATCACATTTGTGATGGGAACTAGGTTAAATGTATTACCTCGCAAAGGAGACTCCCCAACTTCAATTTAGTGAAACCAGAATTTTTACCAAGATTTTATATTTTTCAAGATGGCGGCCATGAGGAGCTTTGCCTAATGTGTCCAAGGTAACTACATTTTTGCTGATTACGGTTAGTAGGTAGTAGAAGGTTGAATTAAAAGAATGGTAAAATAAATTCCTATTTGTTTGATCAACCTTTTAATTTTATAAAATTTTGTTTTCCCTCCACCAGATTTAGAAACTTATATTTTTTGTGTAGCCCCGTTTTGTATAATTAGAAATTTGCTTGTTTTTGCAATGGTAAGGTAGAGTTTTGTAGAGTTTTGAATCGGTTTTGGGATTTTGAAAATCAGTTATTGGCTCTTTAATTATTTTTTTTTAATTTTTACTGCTCACGGAAATACAGCGGCTAGTAATACATTTAATTCGACGACAAGCATTTGCTCCACATCACCTACACCAGGTAATTCAGTCAGGTTTCATTAAAACTCAGATTTTTGCAAATTGGGTGGGAAATTTAAAAAATGATTTTAACATTTACTTAAATAGCAAATTCTGCACCAGCTGTAGCGGTTACGCAACCCCAGGAGCCGATGTTTATTTCTATACCTCCAAGACCTCAGCGGGTGCTTCATTCCGAAGCGTACATCAAGTATGTTGTATTTACTGTTTTATAAAGATTTTATTTTAATAATTTGGTCTTCTTAAAGGTACATTGAAGGTTTACAAACTGATAATAAATATATTTCACCTTGGGAGAGGACTCTGAACGCCACCCGCGAGAATACTGCTCCTCCGGATACAGAAAAACTCAACCTCGTTTCGACGTGGCTTGGTAAGGCGTACGAACAACAGGACGATGCATTAAATGCACTTTGGGAACTCAGAAATCAATTACTTCGTGATTCTCTTGGAATCGTGAAAGCTAATAGTAATTTTTAAGGTTATTTACTTAAAATAGGTACACGAAAGCTTTTTTTTATTATATTTAAATAAATTTACATAGAAGAATAATTTTCCCATTAATTCTTTTCCTACCAAATTTTTTATCCTTTTTATTGTTTGGGAAACGGTCAATTTGTATCAAGTTATCGGCATTTACTTTTTAAAACAGCCCAACTTTGGCGAAGCCAAGATGAATTTACCACGGAGTATAATTCATGAGGTGGTTTCCCGTTGCCTTTCCCATTGTCCACAAATTGATATTAGACTTTTTGATCATAGTAGTGTATCTAACACGAGGAGGTTCGAACCGCGAGCTTACCGCTTCGTAGTCGACCTGTGTATGCTTTGCGCTATTCTGCTGGTCAGTTTTACTTTTCTTGTGTTTAAAACTATTTTGAAACATATACCATAATAGATAAAATATCTAAGTAAAGCCAAATTGTTAAAATAAACCAAAATTTATAGTTTAAACTGTGGGTCAATTATGACCCAGTACTAGTAAACAAAGGTTGAAAATTATTATAGTACGGCAAGCGTTAATAATTTATTGGTTCAGATAAAACACGATAAGGTTTTTCCAAATAAATTGAACTACAAAATGCAATACAAATTAAGGAAATCGAAACTCCAGTTACCAATCTTTTTGTCGTGCGTTAGGAAGGGGAAATCTTCAAAAGACACCATCCGGATGTGGGTGGTAGTGTCAGATTTTACTGACTAAAACTCCCTCCCAGGATGACTTGGTCCCTTCTTGAGATCTTTTAAACGCTATGGGCAAATGACACGTGGCATCGTATGTCTTTACTGCTGCCATTTGTCATCCGTTTGCTCTTCTACCACCTTCAGCAATAGGATGTGATGTCGTGGCTTGTCGCCTTCTGCTTGAGGAACAGGTTCTTGGTTATGTTGCGCCCTTTCAGGCTTTGTTCTTATTGTCTGTTGTACTTTCCAGGCTTTTGCGCTCTTGGTTGTTTTGGCGCTTTCGTTCTTCCTTTTTCTTTTTCGCATTACCTCATTAACAAATGCGTTAATAGCCATGTTATGAAAATATTACATTGTTTTCGATTATCATTTTAATTAATGCCGATCCTGTACTGTTAAACATGTTTAGTGAGACTAACACGTGCGTAAGTCGACGCGATGGAAGGTGTGAAGGGAGTCCAGTTTGATTTTCTTGCGAGGCGGACGTATTTTTGAGTTTGAGGACCCGAATTTTGGTTAGAATATTCTTGAGTAATTTTAGTATTTTTGAAAGTAGGGAATATTGAAGTCATCGTGACGCCGCGTGATTTTAGTTCGTGCTTGATTTTAACGCTACTGCGGATTTTTATTTGCTTGGAATTAAATACGATAGTTAAAAATTTTGGTGTGCCATCAACAAGTTCGTTAACATATATGTAGTTCTTTCGCGCACCCAGTTCGCGTTGGTTATTTATGCTTTGTTATCAACGACGACGACTTCAAATATTTTTGGGCAGAGCGGGAATTATCTTGCTAAGAATACGTTATTCCTAAGTCTCTGGATGTCCAGCTTCCTTCGTGTCAATCAACCAATATTTTTCTTCATACCTCGGTCGAGTACGTACTTTCGTCCCTAATAGCAGGGACGAAAGTTGAACATTTACTCCCTTTGAGAAGTACACGCGCGCCCTCTATAACGCCGGGAGGAAAGAATTTCTCATGCGTATTAATACTCGTAACTAGGGACTATTTATTCTGTTGCTACAACAAATTACAACATTTACAACAATACAACATTTAAAGTTAAAAAAAGTAGAATTAATAACGTACTTTCGACCGGCTATGAAGAAAAATCGTATACACTACGCGGGCCAAAAGTTGAAATCTCGGTCCTGCGCGTCATGATGCCCTCGGCTTCGCCTCGGGGCATCATGACGCGCAGGGCCGAAAATTCAACTTTCGGCCCTCGTAGTGTAATATACTATTGTATCATCCTAGCTGGAACACGATTTCACTGCTGCTGGAGACTTTCAACGTGCCGTTACCAACAACTACAACCGATCAGTTCCATCTCTACGATCTTCGACCAGTGTTGTTGTGTTTATAGTGCAAGTTTGTGGTAGTTTCCATCCCAGAATCATTGGGTTCTTGCAGCTGCTAGAATTAACCTAAGAAGGAGTATATTTGTAATTTCCTATCTGATCAGTAAGGTAAGATGTTATTATATTTAAGCAGTGTTCTATCTGTTTTGGATTCATTAAGAATCGTCCGCAGAGCGAGCCATCGTAACTTCTTGATTTTACTCAGCATCATTGGTAAATATTTTAAGTTGTTCTGGCACGTAAGTGCCGAGATCAAGCGTCACACCAACTTGTGTTGTAAACAGAATTTTTTTATTTCAATCAAGTTGGTTTTGTTACCTACCTTTCTGATTTTATTGAGAGTGAGTAAACTATTAATTTTTAGGATTCATTGCCATAGCTCGCCGCTAACAGCTAGAGATAGCCCAAACGACCATCAAGGACCCAGTCACAATAATATAAATTTTGTGACTGCAAAGTGTTTGTTCTCTGAGCAAACATATTTGTTTTCACCCATCCACTTATTTTCACATTCTAGCATAGTATTGATCACATGTTCAGTACTGATAGTGGGCGCTGTAGGTCCTTCTCTGTGGTTTGTCTGGTCTCATCCCACTTCCAGCAGTGAAACAGGGTGTGTTCTGCCGTATCTTCTTCCGTAAAGAAAAAGCAGGTATTCATAAGAACCTGATTCTGTGCAGGTCAGAATTAAAGCACCTATGTCCCGTCAGAGCCTGTGTCAGGTGGAAACTAATCTCTTCGTGCTTCCGAACACATCATGGCTGGATGTTTGGAATCAACGTTCTGGTCCATTGAGCCTTGGTTGACTTGGACCATTCTTCTTGCCATTTTGTGTCTTACTGATGACGTGCTCTGGCCTCCTTACTTCCATTATGATAGTTTTCAGCTCTCTCCGTCGCCATCAGATCGATAGGCGGGAACCCTGCTAGAACGAAGACCGCTTCCTTAGAGGAAGCCTGCAGACTCGAAGCGCAGCTCTCTGTTGCACTCTTATCAACAGCTGGCGATATTTGGTCACCTTTATGGCTTCCACCCATACCGGCGCCATCATAAAGCAGTGTCGAGTGTATAACTGATGCCAGTATCCTTCTCTTGCTGGATTTTGGGCCTTCCAAATTGGGCATCAATTTAGGGAGCGTGGTACAGCACTTTTTTATCACAGTTGTTATGTGGGGCAGGAAGCACATTCTTCGGTTGATGATTTGACGATTATACTCAGAACTGTCACTTTGTCTTTTGGTACTATTGTGTGCTCGTTCATCTTGAACGCCGATCTTTCTTCTACTCCTAACCACCACTGCCTCAGTCTTTTCGGGGACCATCTCCAAGTGTCTCCTTGCTATCTATTGTTGTCTAGCTTCGTTAACAATTTCTACCAGTTTTTCTTCTGTCTTCGCGGCCGCCAGTACATTTACGTCATCTGTAAAGCCGACCGATGTCGCCCCTTCGGGCATTGGGATTCTAAAGACGCCATCATACTGGACATTCCAAAGCGTCGGCCCCAGTACGAACCTTGTGGTACTCCGCTTGTGATTTCCACTACAGTCTCGTACAGGTCTTTTCTCTCGAGTAGGTACGATGGTACTTCCATTTCTTGAAGCGACTCGACTATGTACTTTCATCTGACGGAATTGAAGCATTTTTTTACCAAACTAATTCCTACAAAGATAGCGATATGTTTTTAATTATTTTGGTAGGTAGTACAGTGTTGAATCGTCTTTCGGAATTTCCGAAACTCGTAAGGTTTGTATATCTGATACTACTAGTAACCAAAACTCTAAAAGAAAATAGTGGGAAAAAGAAGCATAGGCAGAAGGATTAAATGGCTAAAGAACCTCGGAACATAGTTTTCGATGACAACTGCAATGCTTTTCCGTACGACAGTGAATGAAGTGATTATAGCTAACATCCGGAACGAATACCAGCAGAAAAAGTGACATAATACAAGTAGATTTCCTATATACCTACAACAAATACAATCTTAGCTGAATTTGTAAAGAATAGTGTCTTAAATATTGTGTAAATTTTAAAAAATTTACGAGATTTATTAGGTTCCGGCATACTGGCAACGTATAGAAAAATTTATATATTTGCCCACCCGTATAAAATTATGTGGCGACGCCACTGCTATACACATAAGTTAATGAGCATTAGATTATTATTTATTACACATTTTTCGACTGCTCTAATTCTTTACAACTCTTTTTCTAATAATTTAACATCAATAATACTACACAGCTGTCTAATAAATATTGTTTTAGGAAGAAATTTCGTTGTGGAAGAAAGCTGCATGTGTACGATAAATTCGTGTTAAAAGTTTTGAGGAGAGATGGCGCTGGAAGTAGGCGTTTGTTTTTAATTTTTTGTCGCGATAATGTAGAAACCTGATTGTGGGCGCGTTTACAATGCGCTGTTGTGGGTGCGCCGTAGTTGCTGCGTTGTCTAGATTCTTTGTGCCATTCCTGACATTCCAATAACAGACCAACTCTTGATATTTACGGATCAAAATTTGTTTTAATTATCCGTAAAGTTGTTGACCGTGCGCAAATCGTTGTTTTAGGTGAGTACAAATTTGTTTTAGAACAATTTTCATACACTTTATCCAGTGTTTTAGGCTAAATATCTTATAGAATGCCAACAATGTGTCCACAATTCCTACAATATTTTACATAGTTGTCATGCTTGCTTCTACGAACTTGTGACGACTTACGACGACGGCGCGTTTCGGTTGTATATAAATTTTTGAATACTCAAAATGACATGTACACAATGTCGTTACGCTTTTATTAGTTAACCAAATAATATGTGTGTTCGTTTGTCAATTACAGTTGTGAGTAATGAAATTGCGACGGACGTTAAAATGCATAACGATAATCGGGTGCGCGTTCAAAATCGAACACAACCACAGTTCAGTTGTCATTGTGTGTCTCAACGGCGTTTGTTTACTCTAATTGACAGTTCTCTTGTTTACCTGGGTGTTGTGATTATTTTTGAAAATTATTTGTGATTCGATATGTGATTGTTTTAACCAACACAAACGACCGTACCGACCTTTCGTCTCCACTCTGTAGACTGCAAGCGGACAACCATGTATTTAGGTACCTACCAGCCTACCTTTTCAAAACAATTAAAACTTTTTTCGAAATAAATTAACCTGCACAACTTTTTAAGTGTAAATTCGTCTTAATTATCGTGTACGCACTTGTGCGAGATGGTTTATTTTTGGAAAAGTTATTTATTCACTTGCCAATTTTTCTTTACAGAAAAGTTCTATTTTAATCCGATGCTAAAGTGTTGCAGTCTGGCATCAAAAATATCCGCCACTTTTATAAACTTAAAACAACTCAAAACAAATAAAAGCCAATCGTTTTTTGACTTTGCGTGCTAATTCGAATCGCAAAAACAAATCAACCAAATAAACGTTGGCATTTTTTAATTTCCAAATTAAACTTTTAATTGTGTTCTAGCATGAAATTGTCGTTACTTTTTTTGCGGCACGCGATTTTTGAAATTTTTACGCAGCGTCGCTCCTTGCCTATTTATTTTATTGTACATTTTCCAAATTTTTAACCCGGCGCGGCACGATGATTATCTTTCGATGGTTTACTATTTTTAATGAAATACAAAAATGCCACGACTTCGTGTGTTAATTTCCAAACGCATTTACAGGGTGAGTCACTTAATGGGCGCGCTTTGTGGCTGACTAATGGCACTTTCGTTTCACTTTAAAAACGTTCACTTCACGAAAGTTTTATCGATGCTTAATTTGTTATGGAATATGGATTAGGTCCTTTACGTGATTAGTACAATAAAATAGGAGAAAAGGGGAGGTCGAAACCTGCCGGGACCTGTTAAAATCTCACTTTCAAATTTTACCTTTTTGTATTGTCATTCGCCATTCAGCCGAAATAATTCCCCACAAATCTTTAGTGTCTTCTTTTGTGTGGATGCCAAGCCTAGAAGTTATGAATGAACTCGCATAATCACAAAAGGTCAGAATTATCATCCAAGTTTTTGCTCGGGACAGGTGGAACTTTCTAATAAATTTAAATGTAACGAGCCGTATTATGGCATTGAAAAAAAAGATTTTATTTTGTTGCGTACGTTGAGGAAGGAAGACAACTTATACGGGTTTCAGGGACGGGCTGGCTAAAAAGACGATGCGCACAGTTCCGCAAGGATCCACCTTTCTGAGAACTTATATTGTTTTGATTGTGTTAAAAAATTCCAAATTCAATTTGAAGATGTTAAATAAAGGCTTAGTTCAATACCGTGTAGTGCCCTATACCGGGTGTATGTTCTCAAACTCTCAGATAACACAGGAAACCCACTCGTGTGCTAAAGTCGGGGAATTGAGAATTGTATAAATTTTGTCGTGAAATTTTTAAGCAAAAGTTTAGGGAAATTAAAAGTATTAGACTGTTTTTCCATTGTCATGCATTAGGATACATTTTATTTTTTATATTTACCAAGCTCCGTAGTCGGAGAATTCAGTGAGAACCATGTATGAATTTAACTTTGTTTATAACAGTTTTATATATTCCTGTTCGCCCATTCAACACCTACGGAGAGTGTTTTGATAACAGTGCAATCAAAACATCGATTATTATGAAAAATATTAATTCATAATTTTCATGTTTTTAAAATGAGTTGCCATGACGTTCAAATAAGTTGATAAGTCCGATACAATTATTAATTTGTTATTTGAAGTCAAATCTAATTGTGAATAATTTCTAAGCAAGTTAAATGACTAATTCTTCAAACGAAGAGAGATTTTAAAAAACTGCTAATATTTCAGTAGAATCAGAAGCTAGAGGTGGTTAAGGAAGAAATACTGGGGGAGATGGTACTGAATTGGAAGAACGTCTTGCATAAGACAATTTGCTCAAAAGTTAAATACGTAAAACTGGAAGATATTTCAGATATTTGAAAAAAGCTAGTAAACCTCGGTGTCGTCAGGAAATATTACAAGCAGACGACGGAAGTCGACGCAAATTTTATGAAGAAATGCAAGATAGTAAATTTGTTCTACGAATGAATGCAGTTTTATGTTAAACAATGAACCGACGAAAATCGGGGCGAATTAATCGTTCTACAAGAACTTAATACTTGCATAAAATTAATATTTGGTCTGAGATTTGTAATATCCAACAAAATTATTGAAACATCGTTCCGTTTATATCGGGAAACATTTAATCAAGAAAATCACAACATTTCACATGAAACTACTGCGGAGATCTTATTTTCGACCAATAGAATGCTTCTATTTTGTTCGGTTTTGTAGGTCTTTGAAGAATGTGCATACCAGAGTTCTAATTCACTTCGAGAGTTTATGGTTGTACCGATAGAATATCGAAAAAATTGTAAACACAAGTAACTCGTAGCAAGGAAAATAAGAGAGGAGATGGGGATAAATGACTAAAGATTTTTAATCACTAATTTAAACAATCGCTCTCTGATTGTGGGTTGAAATTGATTTTTCATCGAGGTACCTACGGCACAAAAATCTCCTACGTCGTTGTTTATTTGAATTCTATAGCACAAATTACTATTTTTGTAAAATTTTAAATTAGAATTTAAGCGCCAGTTCGCCTCTGTACTGGTCGAAACCTTTTTGAGCCATCAATTTTAAATTTGATGTAATAATTGGGTACAACTTTTGCCTCGGGTCTTTCAACAGGAAATAAGGATCGTAAAATCCGATGTAACAAGTAGTAGACACCGCACAGTAGAAGAACCTGAACCTGAGATTATTTTATTTCGAAACATCACTTGAATCTTTCAGGGGCCGTAACAATTGAATTTCTGAATTATTATCCCGTGAAGAACTTGTTCCACCGGCGAAGTTAAAAATTTTTGTTTCGTAAATCCAAGATTGTAATTCGTTTCGTCTCATCAAAAGATTAAATCTGTTGAAAGCTTAGAGTGAAATAGAAAGGGCGCCCTTAAATTTACGATTAGATCTGTGCTACGTGATGATCTCTAATCTTTCTACATGTAAAACCATCTTAAAGGGGAATTCGTGACTCCAATTTTAAATCCATTCCGACAACGTATCAATTCCGACTTTGAATTTTATTTTGAAGGGCCGCGAAGTTAAAAGGACAAATCTTGATTTAAAGCGAATCGGCGTTTGTGCACACACAATTGAATCGGCCAAGAACAAGGAGGAATCGTCTGATTAAAAAAACGAAAGAAACACGAAACAGGTATAAGTGATTGTGAGAGAAATTTAAAGTATTAGATGCTGATTAAGTACCTGGTTTTTGTTGTCGCCGACGAATCGTGAGAAATTCGAACAAGAAGACGGTAGTTGTCCCTTAACTCTTTTGGACAAGTTGACTTTTTTGGTTCTTGGAAAATTGGAACGTTCGATTTTTTTTTTTTTTAATAACTCATCGATTGATTCATTCCGTTACACCTGCACCTTCGTTATGTTGATTTTTTCTGGTGTGTTTACATTTTGCGATAACGTATTTTTTTTTAATTGGAATGAATAATGAAGGATTTCGAGAGGATAAATAAAACGGTAGAGGCGATAATGATCGAGCGCGTAAATAATTCATCTCAATTTAAACAATTCTATGCAAAATAACCATTTAATTTGCATCCTGATGTACAGCGAAGTGAACATCATTGATCCAAATTCCTGGTAAATTCTATTACCGTTCCGATTTCAAATGTTCATCATATTTGGAATTTCACTCGAAAAACTAAATATGCCAACACGAGAGCGAGATATTAATTTTGTGCATTTAAAAGTTAATTATGTTGATTGCGTATTATTTAAGCTCAAAGGGTTGTTGTTACGCAGAAATGTTGGGGAAGAACGAGTTGACCCAGTACATTTAAAAATTATTTTCGTTTTTAAATTTAAAATGAAAAATTTTATTGTCGAATTGTTTTGGTCTTTCAGAAAAACTTTTTTAAATTTGTTTTATGATTGTCACATATAATTAAATATTCTCACAATCGCTAAATTGTAAAAAGTTAATTGCCTTTATGGTTCATTGTTTCGAACTCGAGAATGTCAAATACGCGATTCAAGTTCAGGTTCGCAGATTCTTTTGCCTCGGAGGATTTTTCATTCGATATGTTTATAGAGTTAATAATCGCGTTAGCGTTTTTATTATTTTAATTTAATGAGCTGCAAGTGGAATTGTTCAATTTACTTCTTGTAATTCTTCCATAATGAGACTTTTTTTTAAACATGTCAATTATAATGCTATTGTGCGGAAAGTGGCTTTAAAATGGTTTGGTCGATAATTCGTTGAAGGTAGTAGACAGATTTTTTAAAAAATCGAGACCGTAGGCCGAGTTATGTAACGTCATAATATTGCAAAACAACAGCCAGGTGATCGATAAACACGACATAAAGCAACGTAGTACATAACTAGTTACCGTCGCGTCGGCAGGTTTAGCAGAGGAAACTCGAAATTTTCCACCGTCTAATAATGAACAAGAAAACTTCTCGTTGTGGGCTACGAAAACAAAATAAAATGATCTAACTCGAGATGAAAATTATAATTTTAAGGAAGAATTGAATATTAGAACTCGATGAACGAATAAAGTATAATATGGAAGTGGTGGACATGTATTTTGGACCTAGGAGTTTCAAAAAGCACCCACCATTTGACAAAATGGCCTGAATATAGCTTTCTCTGGATCCATTACCGGTAGGGTCATTGACCTCTATCGGCTGATTTTAAAAATCCGTTTGTTTTTTTATGGAGAGTTACAGGAAGAACGTTGTGATTGGAGATATTGTTTCTGTGTAGTAGATGGCGAGGCCGCAGGCGATGTTGAATATCCGCCTTCTCTACTAACTCTTTTTTGGACTGGCAAAACTGATAAATCCCTTATTCACATCGGCGATGATAGCATTGATCAACCACAAATTGTACGTTATTACAGCTACTGCAACACGGCTTGGTCTTTCATATGCGATGAAAATAAAATATCCTCAAGTTGACAAGACTCCGAACCCTTTTGTACCAATGAGCCCCACTTTCTTGACAACTGAAATGTTTTGATAGAAAAACCTTCCACTATTTGGACACAGAAATATATTAAATTCTGATAATACAGAATTAAATATTTATTTTTCCAAAATATGAAACAGAATTCAATTTTATAAACAAAATAATATTAACGGAGGAAGTCTCCCGAGTCCTTTTGTACCAATGAACCCCACTTTCTTAATAAACTTAAATGCCTTGAGAGAAAAACCTTTCACTAGCTTGAACTATGAAATTGTGATAGTATATAGTTAAACATTCGTATTTCTAGAATATTAAAAAGAATTCAATTTTATAACCTTTTTAAAAAAATCATTTTGACAGTGACAATTTAGCTTATTTATGTTTATGATTTAAATGACATTTTTATAGGTGACCAAAGAGATACTTCTAAAAAGAACCTGCTCGGAAAGCAGTTTTGCCAGTTGATTACTAATTCTTCATGAAATTTTAAGACCATAGTGTAAATCTCGTAGATCCCTTCGTGCGCGACATGATTCCCTACTATCCAGGCTCTATTCGCGAGTTTTTGCATCCTCACCTCCCGTTTTCACGGGAATAAGTGCGCTAGGTTCTACAGATTAACTGTGCAATTTGATTCAGTTCTGAATTTTTTTTATATTGAGTATCGACAGTTTCGAACTACGGGGAGTATAGATATTCGATTATTACAGAGAAATAACTTAATTGGACATTTAATACCTCAAAGATGATGTTAGCACCTGGCAAGAGAGACATTGAGAGATATCGGCAAATAAAGTTTGCCTCAGATTTAAATTTACAAATTAGGTTTTTTCTTTAACTTCCACATATTCATTATTATTATTATAATGAGATATTCTTGTATGTTACGATACTAATTATCTGGACGAAGAAGTGCAGATTTTGATTTTAGATAATATTTTTATCTACGTTGAATAAAAATTTTAAGTTAATTGAAATTTTCTCATTTTCTAGTCTAAAACACCGTTGTACAATGTTGTTTCGCCTTATCAAGGACTCATCAGTTAAACTATCTTTAAATGAATGAAAATGGATTAAAATCCATAAATTGAAATCAAAAACTATGTTGGAAAATTTTAGTAATTGATATACAGGGCGTCTGACCGTGGAGAACCTTTACGGTGGTGATAAAAGACACATTTCTAAGATAAATTTTCAAATAAAATTTTTGTCCAAGCCGAAACCCTTGGGGTACCCCTCTTTAAAGCAATTTTTTGAATTTCTCCTTCAAACGGCCATATCACCGTAACCATTGATTTTATGGTATTAATAGATTAGTGATTTTTTAAAGACAATTTACTTATCTACAAATTAGTTTATAACCTTTCCATTGTCTAGGATGAACGAATTTTGAGTTATGAATTAAATTAAGAGAAGAAATGTCAAAAAATTTCAAGTTTTATTTTTGTTTTTGTTGCAAACCCTGTATCTTTTAAACTAAACTACTTATAAAAAACTAACGGCCTAATTCTAATAGAAAATTTAACGGGCTATAACTTTAGTCTTCTAAAAAGTTTTGTAAAACCAATGCATTCTACAGAATATCCCAAAATAATGAATAAGGTCTGTACAAAAATAGTAGTGGTCATACAGGATGTCTCCGTGTACATAGTAAACCTTTGAGGTTGTATGAGAAGACACTTTTCTAAGATATATTTTTAAATAAAATTTTTGTCCTAGTTCAAACCCTTGGGAGATACCCATTTTTAAAGCTACTTTTTAACTTGGTTCATTATTTGGGGATTTTTTGTAAAATGGGTTTATTTCTCAAAAATGTTACTAGACTAAAATTATAGCTCGTTAAATTTGCTATCCAAATTGGACCATTAGTTTTTTGTAAATAGTTTCGTTTAAAAGATACAGGATTTGCAAGAAAAACGAAAAATAAAACTTGCAATTTTTTAACATTTCATCTCTAATTTAATTCATAACTCGAAATCAGTTGATTCTAGAGGATAAGAATTATAAACCAGTTTGTAGATAAATAAATGATCTTTCAAAAATTACTAATCCATTAATACCATAAAATCAATGGTTACGGTGCTATGGCCGTTTGAAGGCCGAAATTTCAAAATTATATTAAAGAGGGTCCCAAGAGTTTGGACTAAAAATTAAAAATTTGTCTTAGAAAAATGTCCTTTATCACAACCTCAAAGATTTACCGTGGACACGGAAACACCCTGTATGACTATTAAATTTTTTGTAGCGACCTTGTTGATTATTTTGGGATTTTCTGTGAAATGGGTTGGTTTTCAAAAATTTAGTAGACTAAAGTTATAGCCGTTAAATTTTCTACCCGAATTGGGCCGTTAGTTTTTTGTAAGTAGTTTCGTTTAAAAGATACAGGATTCGCAAGAAAAATGAAAAATAAAACTTGCAATTTTTTGACATTCTTCTCTTAATTTAATTCATAACTCGAAATCTGTTCATCCTAGACAATAGGAGGTTATAACCTAATTTGTAGATAAGCGAGTGATCTTGAAAAAGTTCTAATCTAAAAAATCAATAATATCGGAGCTATGACCGTTTGAAATTATAAATTCTAAAAATTGCTTTAAAGAGAGGTACCCCAAGGGTTTGGACTTGGACAAAAATTTTATTTGAAAATTTGTCTTAGAAAAGTGTGCTTTATCACCACCTCAAAGGTTCTCGACGGTCACGGGGCACCCTGTATGTTTTGACAAACCCACATCGACACACTAGATTCTCCAACTTATTGTCACTAATGCTCGATTTCTTTACCTAGAGATATCTATTAGATAAATTAACGAAGTAACTAATCGGAGGGCAGCAAAACAAAACAATCAGAAATATGATTGGCTACTTCGTTAATTTATCTTATAGATCTAAGAGATCTCTAGGTGAAGAAATCGGGCATAAGTAAACAAAAAATTATTCAAAAATTTAATATTTCAACAAAACACAAGTTTACCGTTTCCATCGTCCATGGGTTTTGGGCCGAACGAAATAATAGGTTAGCTCATGCCGTTTCAAAATTCATCAATAACCTATTATTTCATTCGGTCCAAAATCCATGGACGATGGAAATGGTAAACTTGTGTTTCTTTGAAATATTATTTTTTTGCATAATTTTTTGTTTACTTATTGTTAGTGATAGTCAGTTTGAGAATCTAGTGTGTCGATGTGGGTTTGTCAAAACATAGGTATGTCAATTAATTATTATTACAATTTTCCAATATAGTTTTTGATTTTAATTTATGGATTTTAATGCATTTTCATTCGTTTAGGGATTGTTTAACTGATGGGTCTTTGATAAGGCGAAACAACATTGTACAACGTTGTCTTAGCCTAGAAATGTAAGTTGGAAAATTTTACTTGACTTGTAAAAATTTTTATCTGCTACGCAGTTTTTTCTCTTAAAACCAAACTAAATTATTATGTTTCCTTAGGGGTTGGGAAGATCTATAATCCAAAATAGTGGTTCATAACCTTGACCACGGAGCCCTTCAAAATATATTGTGCCGCCGAGGACCCTGGACTTAATAATGAAAAACAAAGCCATGATTAATAGTCACATTTACATTACTAGAATATTTTAAAGAAAATAATTAAAAGGTTTTTTCGTATTCGGTCGCGGACCCCTTAAAATAGCGCCGCGGTCCCTGGGGGTCCGTGAACCACGGAATAAAAATCGTTTATCTAAACCATTAATTGTTTTAAAAAGAAGTCACAATTTTTATGAGAAAACAACCCCACAATCACAGCGATAGACGAATAGAAGAACGTAAGCTTAAATTTTCCCTTTTCAATTTTTTTTTATTTCGCAATAATTTCGATTTTTAGTTACGAAGATTTAAATATTATTTCAAAGTTGCATCACAAATATTATCAGTTTCACGCTGCTATGAACTTTTCGTTTTATACCGTTTTAATAGTAGATTTCCCTGTTTCGGTTTCATCGTCATCGCTTGGAAAGCAAGAGTTAAGTTTCGCGTCTATTGGACTGGCTCGGGGGGGGGGGGGGCTTTTAAATGCGATTCGACTGTTATTACTGCAAAATATATTTTGAAATTGATTCAAAATAATTTGGAAACGGAAAGATTTTACGAAATCTTTAAAAATTCTTTCTCAGGGTTTTGTAATATTGATAAGTGACTTGAAAAAGTATACGAGGTAGTAGATTGTTATTATTTTGTTTATAAATTCTTCACTTATCACACGGTGGAATTTCGTTTAGCACTTGGTGAATTTTCTTTATCTTTATTTTTGTACGTACTTATATTATGAGAAAAAAAACTAATTTATTTTCGCGTAAAAATTTTCCACAAGTTATTTATTTTTCTTTTAGAAGTGAAGGTGTAATTGTTTGTGATAAATAAATGTATGGAGATGCCCTTGAGAGAGAAGTAGGTCGGCATAAACCCGGAATATTGCAAGAAATTAATTTTTACAAAATAAACGCAACACAATAAAATGCAATTTTTTAATATAAAATAATATTGGCTAATTTTACTTTATTATTGCTAAGTTTGATTTCTTATTATTGTTTTGTAATTAACTAAACAAAATTAACATCGGCAGGCCGGAAAATTACGCAATTAAAAAGCGATGATTTTATTTTATTGTGTATATTAGTAATTTTTTGTAATCTCTTTATTATTATTATTTGTTTTGTAAAAAATCTTGTGCGGATTATTATGCTTTAGAAAGTTGGCTGTTGTTAATTAGTCTAGAAGTAATTTGTTAATTCGTTTTGAAAGCACTTGCTACGTTAAGTAATTAATTATGAATTTTTGTCGTCTCATTATGGTTTTAATGTGTGAAAGTCGCAAGGGCTTCTAATTTTCACTATTTTTGCCATCGGAAAATTTTATTTCGATTCGCTCTAATGCTGGAGTCGATCAAACCGTGCGTTTTTTTTGTAAAGGAACCTTGCTACGTAAACATTTTCCTTGAATATAAGCGAGCATGTAAAAAAATTGGAAATTAGCCAGTCGAGAGCCGCTGATACCTACACCGTTTGAATAATATACCAAAGGTTACCTACGCGAGGAAGCTTAAAGTAACAAAAACCAGAAATGATTAGGGGGTTTTAGAAAAATTAGCAGGTAAATCGGTCCTGCACCTCTCTTCTCATTTGAGACGAGCAAGTCGAGCTCAGTCGGGGTCGCCTTTTTCAAGATTATTTTAATGTTAATTCGGGTGTGTGTCATTTAGCACAGTTAACTTCCTAATCGGTTTCTATAAAACTGGTTTTCTATCACTCGACTTCATATCGAAGTCGTTCAGATTACGAGTTTTCCAAAAAAACAAAAAAATTAACATGGGTCGTTAAACTTTTCCAATTTTCACCTCGCACTGGGGACGTCTCACATATAATACGACAGTTTGAAATTAAAAAATCATGTCGCAATGATATTTTGTAATAATAATAATAATAAAAGGTTGATCTATTTTTATTTTACAAAATTTTGTCGAATGGTTCAGCTCGTACTCTCCGAGTCCCACTTTTGTCTCACAAGAACGACTCGAGCGCCAAGAAGTGGACTCGAAAGCTGTCACACAAGTTTCTGTATTTATTAACGGAAATCAATAATTAATATCTCTCCTCATTTATTATCTTAATCTTGATTAATAAATTTCACGAAGATCAAGATTTGAAGGACAAGTCGTTTGATGTGCGCGGCGCGTTTGCGCCACCGTTACCCAAACTAGCCACCATAATTTTTTCATCTTTCGACAAAAAAATATGCTTCGTTGCCCGGCTTTTTGCTGTTAAAAATAATTTTTAATTATAAGGCCGTTATGTTTCATTTAACGCGATTTTAGTCGTGTAGGTAGAGATAAATGTAAAGATTTACTTCTACAAGGTATGACTCATGGGATTAAACGCGTTGTAATGTAATTAACTGCTATTTATATTCAATGTACTTAAATGTCAGTCAAAATAGACTATTTTAAATTGTATATTCCACCTAGGTGCCTAATCTGTATGACAATTTATTCTAAATTATCTTTCAAAGCATATTACTAAGAGTTTTATTTACTAAAACTTTTTTTCTCTACCACCTTGTATGAAAATAACGATTATATAATGTTTTAAACAAGCATCGCATTACTGATAAATTTTTTTTTTATCCGTACAGGTAGTGTGGCTACAACCAACACCATTTCTTCGCCGTGGACACCAGTAACGGGCCCGCAGGCCGATAGTAATGGCGCGGGCCCCGACACAAAAAATTTGGATGTCGGTGACGTCAGTGAGGTAAGTTAATTGTGGTAGATAAATTTCATTCAAACTCCACCCCACTACATGTGATTCATCACCGTTACGGTTTATAAAATTATAATATGTCTGTGGTATACTCCCGTTGCAGCGAGAGCGACTTAAAAATAGCCGCGCTTTTGTTTTGTTTTCAAAAAAGTTGTGATATTTACTATACACACACAACTACTGTTTTACGAGGGACGGAGTACGTGCATTACTAGACACATGGTGGGGCCAATTGACCTCCGATACTCCTGAGCTTTGAATAATTACACGTTTAAAAAGGGTTTTAACGAAATTATAAAACGTTGACCGACTCTTGATATTTTACATCGCAATATTCTCCTATCTTTTTTCGATGGTTCAGACGTCCACGCTTACTCTTCCTTTTTCAAAAATACCGTAATTTTGAATGCCAGCCTGCATTATTGAATGTTTACGTGAAAATATGTATTCGGTAAAAAGAACAATAGCGCAAATCGTCAACAGGTTCAACCTGCTTTATTGTATTCAACGATTGTTTTGGTGTCTCTTTTACCTTTGAACTTTAGAAAAATAGGGATTATTATTTTACCACGTACGAATGTGCGGTGATTCTGTAATTTACTTGCTTTTTTAGCTTGAAATCACCGCCGATTTGATCTGAAATTATGTTGGAAGTGGCTGAAAACAAAATTTTTGTAGTATCCAAAAGAATCAAATCTTATTTTAGAAGGATTTCTGTTTTTACCAGTAGTAACTGTAATCGTGATGTTATTTCGAAGCTACTATGAACATTAATGGGGGGGTTAATCGAAATAACCAACCAATCAGATGATGTATAAAGCATCTTATTTGTAGGATATTTCAAATCTTCCTCTTTTAAATCCGCTCTTTGTAATCATATTAATTATTTTACATTTGGATGTGCTTATGACTGTTTTACTGATAATAATTGCAATTCTTCAACCCAGGGACACCGACAGTTTTACGTGCGCTCCGAAGAACGGACGTACTACGTCTCTAGAGAGATATAGCCAATATGATTTTATTAAGATGTCTTTTCAGGGTCGAGGTAATAAACCTGAACTCAAAAGTACACATTTTCCTATAAAAATTGCTTCACCAAACGAAAGAGCACAAAAAAATGAATCATTTAAAGGAGGGATGAATTTAGTCGTAAAATTACGAAGAAATACATGCTGTAAGTGTATTATTGCGAGATACTGCGTCATTATAGTTCTCATTCTATCACCAGTCCGCGCGCTGTAGATGGGTCGACGGTCACTAGCGGTGGGAAGCTATCAGACCGTTCTAAGAGGATATTTTTAATGAGTAAAGCAGCTTCGCTCCGACCGCTACAAGTCGTTTTGACAAACACAACTACCGCAAGATCCGGATTCACCCTAAAATCCGCATTACATTATAGTTTAGTTCGGAGCGGAGTTTACAATTCTGTCTGTCTTTAATATAAGTGAAGCTCCATAAGCGGACACTCACGGTTCCACTAATTTTGTCCGCTTATAGGAGGTGTCCGTTTAAAGGAGAGTACAAGGACTAATAAGAAATATAAATAGGTATCATATGATGTACACATACCCAATATGTACATAAGTAATATACATAATACTCATGCTACATTCTGAAAAATACGATTTTTGTTATACGGCGAAAAAAACAGTTAATACGCCATCTTCTTAAAGTACATATTTATTTTATTCAAATGTTTAGTATGACTATAAATACATATTATGTACATAAGTAGTAGGTACATTTTAAAATGTTAGTCCTTGGGTTTTGAAAAAATCTAAAATGTTTGTCTATCACTAGCGGTCCTGATATTGGAACGTTCCGACTTCTAGCTTGCACAAACCATTCAAAACATCTTTTGTCTATATTAAAACCTTCCTTTTCAAAAATTCTTCTTTTGATTTATATTAATTCCAGATTGCCATTTACTTCTGATATCTTCCTTATTTTTAATTATTTCAGCTGCTTGCGTTTTCCCAATATTAAATCTTTTGCTAAATCACGAACTGAAACTCTTTCTTTATCTAACAAATTTACAACTTCTTTTTTCCTTTAAGGAAAGCATTCTTTTTTTATGCCATTTTACATTTACAAACTAACTTCGATAATGCTGTCTGAACTAAAGACAAAATACTAATGCATATGTATAAACACGAAAACCAAGCTCTCAAGCATAATAAAGGGAATCACTTAATATAACAGGAGAATTACCGAATTTAATGCACATTATAATAAGCAGACCTAAGATATCGTCCGGCTATTAGAGTTTCGCGTCCGCCTATGGGAGATTTTTAGTCACATTGGGGAATAATCTAGTGTCCGCGTCCGTTTATGAGAGCGTCCGCTTATCGGAAAGCATTTAACATTGGAAATATATACCGAAATTTGGTTCCAGGCATTTTGTCCGGTTACGGGAGATGTCCGTTTATTAGAGCTGTCCGCAAGGAGAGCTTTCACTGTATTAAAATATAAAAAACTAGTTTACAATTAGTTTTAGCGCTGAAAACTTATTTTAATTGTCGATGGGCGGGACAGTTCAAAGAGCCAATAAGAAAAATGCATATTTTTAAAGCCGTTTGTTTCAAAAAGTTGTGGACCAACGGCAAATTTTATTTTTTTATTTGCTAATTAGACCCTCATCTTTCATAATCCACTTTAAAATGGTCAAAATCGTAGTTTAGGTTTTTACCCGTCCCCCCTTTTCATAGTCAGAATTGCCTGAATTACAGATAAGTAGGTGGGTTATGCCACTTCCAGGACATAAACCTTATGTCTATCAATTAAAATTTCGATAAAAGTTAGATTAATCAAATTGGGACTTGAAAAACTATCATGGAATCGGGATAGTACATCTACTTGCGCTTTTTAATACGCAGGCGTTATTCTAAACTCAGGCAGCGCCGATACCTTTGGATCAGTGCTTCTTCTTCGGCTCGAAATCTTCAACCTTCCGCTAAGAATCAATAATTATAAAATATTATATTTTAATGAATGATTGGTACTGGGAGTATTTATTTTTCTGGAATGTGAGATTATTTTTCTGCAAGATTAATTATTAATTTATATTATCTTTTAATATAAAACATACAATATCTTACAAACAGGACAAACCGAGGAATGTAGAGAGGCCAACAAACAATGGACACCGAAACTAGCTACGAAAAGAGTCTAACAGGAAGAACACGAAACATTTTTTAATTCGACCAAAATTTATTTGCGACCCAGGGAACAATTGTTTTTATTTTGCTTTCTTATGAACAAATAATTTACTACTTAATCTTCAATGAAATTTATATCTCCTTACCTCCGAGTCGAACTTTGGAACCGTATTCTCAGACCTGCCGCTAAAAGCCGCATTGCTATCGTTGTCATTTGCCATCTGCCGTCACCTTTTGAACTTCATGATCTGTCACTTGCAAAATGCTAAACAGCGTACGAAGCAGTGCGGTAATAAAGATTTTAGGGGACGGTCAAGAAACCCGAATTAGGATTTTCATGATTTTTAAAGTGAATTATGAAAGGGCACATCGTTCTCTACACGTTAAAAAAAAATTGCGGTTGGCTCACAAATTTTGAAAAAAAAACGGTTTTAAAAAAGCGAAATTGGCCGTGGTTGCGTTAATCAAAACTGACGTTCCGCAGCCTTCGCTCCGGCCGTTACATGCCGTTTTGAAAATCGCTGTACTCATTAAAAATATCCTCTAGACCAGTTCTACTCGAAAAATTAGGAATTTTAACCTGACAGATAGCAGGGAGCGATTGCAGTTGGTGTTGACCCCCCACCTACAGCACACACGCACACCGGTGATAAAATGCATACAATTATTACGTAATATTGCTATTCTTATGGGAATATGTTAATTTTAAATTTTAATTGTTGGCTTGTTAAAGGACCTGCCAAAACCTACCTCACCTTAAACGTCTTGTATTTTAGTGCTATTTTGTTTGGTGAAGCCATTTTTATAGGAAAGAGTGTACTTTTGAGTTCGGGTTTCTTGACTCTACCCGGATTTTATTTGGGAGAGGGCACCAACGGTTTACGAAAACTTTTTACTCTCTGGGTACATTTATTATTCAAATTCTACAAATGTCGGTCAAATACAGTTCAAAGGGGTGGGGGGAGCTTTGGCTCAAGCTACCAAATTGACCGACAACCCTGCGTACCCGTCATATTATACGCTCCCTAGAAATTTTTAAATCAAAATTTGTTTTGAAAAAGTAAATGAGCACGAAATGCTGGAATGAAAAATTGCCGCCAATGATTTTAATAGACACACAAATGCCCGGCCTTCATCAATATCAGAGCGATGTAAATATTATTGATTGTGCGAAACCAAAGATGTGCAAACTGAATCGATATCACCGGTCTTGTATTATAATATAATATTACAACGGCTATTTAATTTAAACTGCTTATTATTGCTCAAGTTTTGTCGGTCTATCACTATTTTAGGTTAAATTTTGCCGCCAAAATAAAAAATCCGCTTTGAAATTGAACAGTTGCAGAGATTTCTTCTCCCTCAGTCTTATTTCCTTCCGCTTCTGAACGATCGACTTCTTTCTTTGCTCAGTACTAAATTTTAGTTTGGGGGACCTACTGTTTAAAGGTAGGGTATACCGTATATTCAGCATGATCCACCAGTTGTATTGAAATAAGCAGTCATTCCAGCAAGATCTGCATCAGTTTTAATTTATTTATTGATTTGGTATCGTCGATATGATTGGTTCGAAAAAATATTATCAATCGTAATATCTACCACAAACAACTTCCGAAAATAACATTTTATTCAACAAAATGGGTCTGTAAGCGATCTTTTAATACTTTCAAGGTCAGTAAACGGAAGAACTATTAATCCAAGAGGCCCCTCGGTGGTTCCGCCACTGCTAATCGGCCCTTTTTTGAAATCGTCGTCGGCTAGGCGACGGTAGTTAGCCTACATGGATACAAAAAAATTAATGAAAGATAAATTGAAATTGCTTTGAACGTGTATTATTAAATAAGTTGTTAATTTTCCGCAATGGACTAGAAAATGAGGTTACCAAAATAAATATGAGTAAGGATGCGCTATTTTCAATTCTGTTAATTTGCTACGAGTTGCATTTTTATCGCGTGCTTCATGCGGCAGTAAAAGGAAAAGTAACTTCGATTCCCTATCCGGTATATAAATTAGTTTTATCCAACTTTTATAAATTATCAATTTGTAAACATAAAAATCAGTGGCGTACTGCTAGACGAAAGCGACACGAAACCTTTTTTCGAAGATTTTAAAACTTACACCTGTTTCTTTCTAATATTTTTGTTAGGATTGTTTTCATTCCGCGTGTTTATTTGCTTTGTTTATGAACTCAAGTGGCAACTTCCTGACTTATTGCCACATGTACTGTGTAATGATACAGATAATCCAATACTGATAGTTTTCAAATTTTTCTGCTCGATAAAATTATAATTCTGCTTTGAGAAATTCAATCTTTTCCACCGGAGTTGATAATATTGCCGCCATATAATTTTAGTCGTAACTTGCTCGGAGGACCAAAGTACCCATTGTTATATTCTTCCAAGAATATTACATTTTCTCTTTTTTATAGTTTAGCGTAACTAACATAGGTTTAAGTTTTATAATACACTTCAATATGTCCTCTTGTATTATTTCAAGAATAATACCCTTTTTTATAATTTAGCGTAACATAGAATTTAAGAGTACAATGTGTAGTACCCTAGTATGTTCTTCGGGCGATTGTAAATCTCCGCAGCTTTATAGCGATAGTTTCTCTTTTAAGGGTTAGGTCCAGAATCGCAGCTTACTTTCTCAGAAATTCCTTTGTATAAATAAAATTTCTCTTTTGCTGCAGGAATGTATTTTGGCCACCCCATATATATAAAAGCCTTCTTTTCGTAAAATAGTTAGTCCAATTTTAAGTTCGAAGCTGCGTTGGTGCGTTAGCGATTTGTGTTTTTTAAGATAAGTTATAATAAGTGTAGTTATAATACGAAATAAACTAAATCCATAATCGTCGAGCAAGTCGTTTTATTTATTTTCCGACTTAAAAAGAACCACGCTACCATCCTGACAGGAAAGCGTTTTCCATCCATAACACCATTACATTAGTACTTCTTGTTAGATATTAAAAAGAAGCTAGATTATTAATTTGAGTTATCTCAAATCACATAATATCAAGTTAATTTGCTTATTTTTTTGCTTTATAAAAATAACTACTAAATAAAATTTTTAAGTAAACTGAATGAATGAAATCAAAGCACAAATCTCAATTACGACAATTTATTGGCAATTTTTGTTGAAATTCCAAACATTCAACAATGTGTAAAATTATGAACCGTTTTATGACGGCGCTGAATAGCTAGCAATTATCGGATGCCGTTTTAGTATTATTTTTTTTTTGTTTAATATTTGTCTCGATCGTAATGTTTCGCAGGGGTGTTAATAAATCCGCTTCTTGGTGTGGAGTTGATGGAGTTAAATTTAAAATACTACCTAAATGCACACTTGTTTAATTTAATTATAGGATGAAAAGGATATGACCGCAGCCGATGCGGAAGGAGTGTGGAGTCCTGATATAGAGCAGAGTTTTCAAGAAGCTTTGGCAATTTATCCCCCATGTGGGCGACGGAAAATTATACTCTCTGACGAAGGAAAAATGTATGGTAAGTTGTCTGGTGCTTTTCAAATGTTAATTAAAATTTTTTCGAAGATAGTATTGTATTGCTGTTTATTTTAAAATTAAATTATCCCGCAAAACTTCATTCTTTTACGTTGGTTCGTTCCGGAACATGAAATTTTTTAATTATAAAAGTTATAATATCGAAAAAAACGACCGACCGACGTGACTAGGAAATTTTGTGTTGTGTTGTATAATTGAGTCGATTGAATAATTAAATCGATAATTCGTCATGTGAGTGAGCAGTCCACTTGTGACATTTGTTTGTAACTTGTGATTCAATTTTTATTTTCAATAAGGAAGAAGATAAAGGTTGTTTTGTGTTTCTATAAAATTTGGATTGGGTTACCTACTTTTGTAGCGAATTCGATTTCTATAGTCAAATTGAGTATTTTATTTTTTGTTGTTGTACATCTTGCGACAAGCGGTGGTTGGTTGTAAAGGGACAAATTTTAGGAGCAGGACGGAACGCCTGAGTGGACAACGGACAACGTGACGGTCAATATCTTTACAGCCTGCGCCTTGCATTTCGGTTTTTGTCAAGTTCTCCGTTAATATTCTTTTTGGCATTGTTCTAAATTTGTAAGATGGGTCATTTTTTAAATAGCGCGATTGGTTACTTGCTTGGACGATTCCTTTTCTTTTTCTCTCTCTAAACGTGGCTATATAAGTTCGGAAGGCCATTGAGTAATTTATTTATTAATTGCATAGGTAAATGTTTTGGACAATGAAAGTATTACAATAAATTTTGCGATGAGCATACACCGCTCGTTGTTCTACTTTTGCAATATGTATATAAATCATTTTGCATGCTTATCACCGAAGGGTGAGAGCGTAGGAGCCGAGAATACAGGAGGTGGCTTTAGTAGGGGTGAGGGTGCAGCCCGAAACTATGCCAAGAATGTGCAATTAGTGAACGAGCGCTTTCAGGAGATGAGGCGACTCAGAAGAAAATATAAAGAAGGGTAGCATGTCGTGGTGGCGAATGAAGAGCTTGCCAATCTACCCAGATCGCGGTACGTTAAATGACGTAACTCTTTTATAATAAACTTCAGATCAAAAAGTGTATAAGATAATAAAAAAAATATTGTTTACAACGTAATTCCTTATCGAATTTTAGTCATACTACATAGTTTTTTTTTTATATATTATTTTGCTAATACATACACCTTTTAATTAGTCAGCCACTCGAATTTATAACTTTTCACGTTAATAAATGGAAAGTTTCATACTTGCAAAACCAGAAAATTTGTTAATATTTCAAAAAACTTTAAATTAACAAAATTTATGCTGCAAGTTTGAGGACGTAAAAACTGTTTTCACCCTTAAATTTATATCGAAACAGGTGGCTCTTTGTTATTCAAAGTTTTTTCTCGATACTTGCTCGCTTTCATTCAGCAATATTCTGTATTATTATGTTCGCTTTTCGCTACATTTTTTATATAAACTCGAACCTCAAGATGTATACAGCACGAAAACAAGGGCCAAACCCAAGCAGGGACGGCTCGCTACTAGATTTTTAGCCAACCCTTCAAATAAGGAAACTTCAGTTTTATAGAGCCTTGGCACGAAAATAATGTTGAAAAATTTGATCCTTACTATTTATTGATTTTATGTTACGCCGATCTGTTGATCATAATAATTATCAGCTTCCCTAGCAAAAGGATGAAGACCGGAAGTATACTGCCCAAAATTTGGTTTAAAAGGAGAGGGGGTTTAAGATGAAACCACTTTTAAACCTTCTATACGCAGTATACGAAGAAGTCTTACGATCTGGCTCCGTGTTCATCCGCATATAATTATATAACAGGAGGTCGTCCTTAGTCCGAGGTTTAAATTCGACCATTGGTAGATAATTAATTAACCAACCAACCACGGATCGGCGTGATTTGATGATAAACTTCTGTTACACAACGTATAATATGGACGGACGCATGAATGGATTAACGAGATTAAAAAAAGTACAACACCAAAAATAATTAATGGAGTTCAGACAAACAGAGTTATAGACGCTTTTTAAATGTTGATGAGATTATTTTATTGCTTGTACACTTTATTTTGGGTTGGTAATAAATGAACGAACCAACGGGTACCTTGCTTTACATAATTTTTGTTGTTAATTTTAGAAATCACGTTGATTATGGCAATTTTACATTTCAATTTTAAAGGAACAAATGCTTCCTTAATACGGAATGAACTGCATAAAAATGATCTATTACCGTGATTTGGAAACCACGTTAATTTTTAGGCTGCAGAAGAAAGCTGTGTAAACTTTATAATTCCCGGAAATTGTTTACAATATTATTATAAGTTTTCCAATAAAGCGACGCTGAATTAAAAGGGGGTGGAGTAAAAATAGCCGCGGATGATATCACAGAATCGGAAAAATATATCAAGATTTATAAATAAAGGGGCCAAAAAAAATTTAAATTATCATTCAAGGTTCATATTTAAATGTCCAAAAAGATTATTGTAATTTTCTTAATTAATTCTAAAACAGTAGTCGGTGGGTTCTGGCACCCCTAGAAAAAATTTTGATTTTCTTCCAATAGCAAATGGTGACTGCATTACTGTGATCCACCTCATTAATTATTATTACGTTTTCCTAGAAAGTCAACTTGCTTTGCCAAGTCAGCTAACATTCACTGATCCGATACGACACCACGAGGGGAAATATATTTTGCTCTAAATTTTTTCAAAAAATCGCCTACGGCGCTATTCAAATACAAATTTCATTTTTAGTTTATAGAAAACCGAATCTGCTATATTCTCTGCAGATGTGGCGATACTTTTTAGTTAAATAATTAGAAGCACTGCAGTATCAATTTTAGAATAATACGTTCTTAATACGGGAAGGGGGGGGATAATATTACTCTATTATTGCACATAAATATTGCAAAAATGCCAAGCAGAATATTGTGGAAATGGTTAATGCAATATGTCCCAGTTTCTCTATTTTACCATAATCTTTATGAATTCGTTGTTTATGTCAGGATGACGTCGCGAGCGTATACGTTCAGCAACGCATGAAACAAGAATCTGTCACCAGTGCATTTCCGGTTTAATAAGAATTTTTCTCGATTTAGTGTATTAAGATGAAAGTGTATATTTTTACTTTTACTTGCAGGTAGAAACGAATTAATAGCCCGATATATAAAACTTAGAACAGGAAAAACGCGCACTCGTAAACAAGTCAGCTCGCACATTCAAGTTTTGGCGCGAAGAAAATTAAGAGAGATACAAGCAAAACTTAAAGTTGTGAGTATTCGTTTATTTATTAACATATAATAGGAAACGACTCCCCATGCAAGTGACTGCACATTATTGTCCCTAAAATTTTTAGTTTGAAATGACGAAAATACGACATTTGAGCATATAAGAAAGCCTTGGAGGACAATCGGAAATAGCTCCTAGTTATGGTAGGATTTAAATGTCGCATTTTCGTCCCGTTTTAGTTTGTTACTTACTTAGTTTTGGGTTAATTTGGTGACGGTGTGTGGTTGTTAGGATCATGCGGCTAAGGAGAAGGCACTGCAGACCATGTCCGGCATGTCGAGTGCACAAATAGTTTCTGCTACGACAATGCACAGCAAGTCATCGAGTTTTGGTCTCAATCCTACATCCTATCCTGGACCGGTAAGTTAATCCCACCGGAACAATCCCGCTCGACCTGTGTAATTCACAATTACTGCAATTTCAGCAGCTTTTCGCTTAATTCGCTAAAATATAATTTGTTGTATTTTGATTCAACATTTTTGTGGCGTACGACAACATTTAGACGCGCTTACTTGCTGTGTATTGTTGGCTAATATCCGATGCTTTGTTTGTATGTATGAGGGGTTTACATTAAAGGAAAGTTACACGTTTCACATCTCATTTTTTATTTTGTTGTTTTAGCAATTTTGGCAGCCCGGTTTGCAGCCTGGAACGTCGCAAGAGTAAGTACTCGGTTTAATAAAATGAAACCTCATAACAAAAGTTGTTTTAATTTTTTTTCAGTGTGAAACCTTTTCAACAAACGCCATATCCTGGTAAACCTGCGACAGCAGTGTCTGCGGGTGAAGTGGGACCACTTCAAGCTCCACCACCTCCTCCGTGGGAGGGCCGTGCTATCGCGACGCACAAACTTCGACTTGTCGAATTTTCTGCTTTCATGGAACAACACAGGGATTCCGACAATACGGTTTGTTTACATTTTTAAAAAAGGTGAACCGTTTTTATTTCTTTTCTTTTAGTACCACAAACATTTGTTCGTTCACATAGGAGGTACGGCAACCTACGCGGATCCTTTACTGGAGGCCGTTGATGTTCGACAAATATACGATAAATTTCCCGAAAAGAAGGGCGGCCTGAAGGAACTATACGATAAAGGACCCCAGACCGCCTTCTTTTTGGTTAAGTTTTGGGCGGATCTCAATACGAATATTCAAGATGAGGCGGGCGCGTTCTACGGCGTCACGAGCCAGTGAGTTATTTGCTATTTGTTGTTAAAATGAGATTGTGACGCTTTTGTTGTTTTAGATACGAAAGCAATGAAAATATGACCATAACGTGTTCCACAAAAGTTTGTTCTTTTGGTAAACAAGTGGTCGAAAAGGTAGAAACGGAGTACGCACATTACGAAAGTGGCCGATTTATATATCGGATCCATCGTAGTCCAATGTGCGAGTACATGATCAATTTTATCCATAAATTGAAACACCTTCCTGAAAAGTACATGATGAATAGCGTATTAGAAAATTTCACAATATTACAAGTAAGTTTTATGTTATAATATGTGGTCAAGTTTCGTGGTTATCAAAATTTTTCACAAATTGATATTATAGATTTCAAAGTTTTGAATCTGTATATTTAAGCATATTTTGGTTATAAGTTTTTGTTATCAAATTATGCGCCATTTTAGAGTGCAATTGTAAAGTCTAGACGTCCAGTTACATCAAAGTTATAATATCAAATAATCGACAGTACTTTGATTTTTGGGGCAATGGTGACATACTGTAGACCCCCTTACAACAAACTACAGGTATAGTGACGCTACAGTAGTTTGGCCCACGTTGGACGCCAGTGCTGAAAACGTACAATGGTTACTATAATTTTAGTAATTTATTGAAATAAAAAAAAATTAGATTTGTTTTCAAAAGATAAGTATTAAATAACCAAGCTTCAATCAAATAAAATTTTCAAGTATAGTAATATGGTAAATATCAACTTATCTAATTAGATTATTATTTGTATAAACATAGAGAAAAAATATTATAGGAAATTGTTTTACTTATTGGCTCTATGGCAATATACCTAGTTGCAATAAATTGTTTATCACTTTCTTTAAACCTTTGGACACAACATAAACAAGAATTGTTGATGCATTTTAATATTATATTCATAATAAAATAAACAATACATGAGGCAGTCATTGTCCTAGTAGTTAGAGCAATGAACTGCTGATATTAAGGGATCTGTGGTGAGACTAATTTTGTCTTACTTTGGGTTTTATGACTACCTTCATGATTTAGAGTACATGTAAAGCTGCTGGTCCCCCTGGGTTAACGATAGCCATTAGTAACGATAACAAAAAGTTACAGGCACATTTCTCAATCGAGTTTAAGCAGCTGTGGGGTCTAAATGCTAAAGTCTTGGTTAAGTGGGTTCAGGAGGGAACAAAGCACTAAACAAGTATAACACACTAATGGTCAAAAACAAATATATTCATGTGTGACTAATCGCTTAACGGTTTTATAAAATACATTCACCAGTTTGCTATTTCAATCGGACTTAAAAAAATTACTATTATGAAAGAAACAGAATAAGGAAAATATGTCACCTTGTGCAAACACCGTTCCCTATTAAAATTATTTTGTGGTTATGGTTATAGTGTTATCCAGTGTTAATATAATATCAATCACTAATAAATCTTTGAAATCTCAATCCAAACTTACGTTGATCAATGCGCTTAAATGTTTTGTTAAGGTTTTAAACATCGGCAGACAATGGCACGACGTACGTTCTATTTTTTTTAGTTGATATATCCCTAAAGATGAGTCATACCCAGTTAATTAATTATTAAAAGTAGAAATTATGATATTAATATTAAAAATTTCAAATTTGTAAGCACATCAATATGAATACAAGGTTTTGTATAAAAAAAGATCTATATTATAAAACAATTTTAAACGTATCAAAAATGGCCTACAACTTGATAACAAAGCATAACGATGAAAACATTTCAAAATCCAAGTTTGTGCATGGCGTTAAGTTTAGTTTACATAATCTAACTTTTTGTTCTTTTTCCAAACAGGTTGTTAGTAATAGAGAAACGCAAGAAACTCTCTTATGTACAGCGTACGTATTTGAAGTGTCGACATCGGAGCACGGTGCCCAACATCATATCTATAGGCTTGTTAAGGATTAGCCGATGTATATGTGTTCGAGCCAATTTCACTTCAGTGCCTACACTCACAATATTAGTATTATTATCAAATACATATGCTAGAAAAAAATAGGTAAATTGTAAGAGGAAATTGCCATTTTAATACTCGATATTGGATTTTTATACATTTTACGTCTTTAAGTTTTAAGAAAAGGTAGAAAATTTTATCCTATTTATTATTTGCACTTGTTTTCTCGAAACAAAGCGAGGCGGTCAGTTTAAAATTGAAATTCCTCCTCGGGAAGAGTAAAACCATGCGCACGTTATCTGTTGGCCGTGGTGATAAAAAAAACTGTTTTTTGCAATTATTTTCCTAGTCATTTTTAATAATTAACTCATCACATGGTAGTAGACAAATTTTACAAAATCTATGAAAGAATCGCCTCGTCATTTCTTGCGTGAGTACTAACATATCGAACAGAAACATTAAAGAACCAAATCGGTGGAAGAATTTTAAAAAAATTGGCTTTTCCAGGCATCGGTCGTGTTTTTCTTGCCTTACAATTTTTTAATCATCTTAAAATTGCACTCTTTTATCTCTTATTTTGTATAAGAATCTAGCATAAGGATTATTTTTTAGGTTTTTACAAAATGTTTTATTATTAAGATTAAGTTTATGTGATCCTATCTTTAATATTTTAGTGGTAGTTTTTCTTTGTTAAAGTTTTTACATTATCCAGTATTTCTCCGCAAAATTTTTGCTACACCTTTGTATATTACACCTTTTTCAACTTAAGTTTTTTTTATCATAAGATGATTGAAAGTAAATTTTTTAGGCAAATTAGCAACGCCGTGCGTTTAACTCATTTTGTATTATATTATGAAAAGATTATATTTGTTAGTTAGGTTCATGGATAAAATGGGTTGGCAAAGATTAAGCTTTCTCCACCATCAAATGAAAATGTTTTATATTTTTTTATATAAATAACCTCCCACCCGCAAACATTATAAATTTAATAAGAATTTATATTTTTAATTTTTATGCTTGCAATTGGCACAATTTTGTAGAAGTGGGAGTTTTTCTTGGTACTGCAAATTAAATTTGACTTTTTTTACTCTGAAAAAAAAATCAGATCATTTTCTTGTCCCGTCTCCAATAGCGAAATTGCACCCTATAACTTTTTAACCCTTGTACACTAGTTTATTAGTTACTACTAGAAAAAGTAGTACTTTACTAGTTTAAAATAATAAAAAAACGTTCTGGTTGCCTTTTTGAATTATGCCTTGATTAATTTTTGTTGCCACTTCAAGGAAGTTAAATGGAGATTTTCAAGTTTTGAAAATTGTGCTCAACTTATTTTAAAAGTTTTGGGGAAGGAGGGAAATGTATAAGCAATTGGTTTGTGAAAATTGATATTAAATTAAAATAAAAAGTTACCAAGCTAAATAAACACAATAAAATTTTGTTTATTTTGTAAGATTTCAGCAATAACTATAAATTAGCAACTCCAGAAGCTTATAAAATATTTAAAATTTTATTGTATTATTAATTACTTTTAATATTTATTATTATTAGTGTCGCCAGTAAAATTTCCATGAGGGGCCAAAAATATTATTATTAGATTAAAATTAGACGTTTATTAAACATCTGATGACAGCAGTAACCATTGCTGAAAGCTCACGAATAATATTACATTTTATTGTTTATTTAACCTTTTAATTTTAAAAATTTTAATATAATTTCAAAATTTGTCACATTTATTACAACCTTAAAAAACTTGCAATAAATATTTGATATTAACAAATAAAGTGAGTACTCTAAAAAATATTGTTGCAGAGGGGCCAGAATTTTAAGCTTCACTACTGATTTACACATCATTAACTTAATTCTATAGCGATCTGATTTAATTGGGGCCAGATTTATATGCCCATTTTTATTATTATATCCTTGCAGTGCCGTTGATATTATGATCTCGCTGGGAGAAAGGGTTTTAATTTATAACATTTTTTTTATTTTTTAAAATAATGTGAACGTTACTTGGTTCTAAAATTTTCAATTTAATCAAGTCGAACGTTGCATTAGTTGGTTACTTTAGTTACATCCCACATTGAATACTCGCAACAATCTGTTCTAAATTGGTTTTTTTATGTATTTAATTTTTTTTTTTTTTAAATCTTTATTTATATATAAAGTTTGTTTTACTTTTATTTAAAAATGTCCAAGTTATAGTTGAGAGTTTTTACATTTTAAATACTTATTTTTAGTGCATCACAGTAGGTGTTGAAACGTTAGCACCTAGCTAAAACAATTGAACACTGATTGTTTTAACAAAAGTCAGAGAAGTTACTCACCCTGTACTTGATACAATTTATATTATTATTTATTCTACTTAATTTACTAATTCCTCAATAACCTTATTCTTTAAATTCAAACTTTAATCCCATAAATTTCATGAACCTAACATTCGCCACTAATGAGCGCTTAATTAGTTCTTCTTTTTAACGGTAGAGTGCTCATCGGGTTAATATTAAAAAAAATGTTCTGCACCAAACACCCCAAATCAAACATATCAAGAACTTGGTAGATTTTTAGAAAATCCAAAAAATGAGTTAAGCGCCATTTCTTTAAAACTTATTTACAATAGTTAATTGTCCAGTTAGATTTTAAATTGTAGTGTTAGGCAGACGAGGAAAAACGCAAATATTTTATTATGCTTTATTAGTGCAATTTACGTGAATTTTTTTAACTCGGTATTCTATGATAAAAGTGGACGGGTCATTTACGTCGCCGATTTTCGGTGACATTAAACCTTCTGATTCTAATATAATTTGTACCCGCACGCGACCGTCCATCTTTTAATTAGAATACTCAAGTCGATATTATGATTTTATTTTAAACTAACAAGTGGCAATGGTTTTGATCTCTTTGGATTTGTTTTAAAATAAGAAACAAATGGCAAAATTGTTTTATTATCGATTTTTAAGAAAAATGGAACAAAATGATTATAAAATTAGAGTAATTTACCTATTGTACTTTGCAACACTGACACACAAACTTACATCTTCTGTGAAGATAAATTTTAATAATAAATAAATTTTTATTAATAATATGTAAATGTGGCAACTCGACGTCGATATTATTTATTGTTTTTTTTATATTATAAATTTTTATATTTAGAAAAATGCCGGTGTACTTATAAAAGAAAGTGGAAAATACAAACTTTTTTTACGGGGCAGCTTCATTTTATAAGTATGCGCATTTAAAAAGAAAAAATTATATTTTGTTTTACAGTAAACAACAAATATGGTGTCAGTGTAAATAAAAAGTAAAGTTAATTGTAAATATATACATTATACATATTATATATATTTCTAATTATTGAATATGGCAACTATAAATATTTTTACGGTATTACGATACAAATTGCAAATTGTGTGCTATAAATTGAGACTTAAATCAATATCTGGAATGCCATATCGAGACGATTAGATCTTGAAATTTATAATATTTTTGCTCTGTATGTGTATACAGTATTTTAAAAAATCATGTTTATAGTTTGTATGAAAAATACATTAATTGCTATAATCTTCTTATTTAATTAAACCTCCTTACCCACTTCCTTATTTACAATAATTAAATTGCAACAAGTCGAATTCTACCCAACCGATGTTACGCCACTGCCTATCATTAAATTATTTAATTATAAAAAAATATTAGAATTATCAGCACTGGAATGTTTTAAATTATCTAACGAAACCCTACGCTTTTGCATATCAAATTGCTTATCTATGCGTAATGAGGTTTTGACGTAAAAATACCGAGGTCATTGTCGGTTTGTTATGACAGTTATAGTAAAATGGCGGCTGCCAGTAGTGAAGGTTCTCCAATATCCCCAATAATTCGTCTTTTATTTTAGGTTCAACATTTTTACGAAGTAATTCATCAGATTCGTCAAACTTAGGATCAAACGACTTTAGATGGACGCCCTTATTAGTGTCGAGGTCGAAAAAACGAAAATCACACCGAGGTATGTTAAGTTGAAATTTTTTAAATTTTTAACCGATTTTGACCTTTGTTTGCCAACAATTTACTGTTTGGCAATTAATTGTATATCATTTATTTTGCAAAACAAAGTAATGCTCAATTTTAATTTGAATAATTTGTACCTAACCTAAAAATGTTATTCAAAACTTCGAACTGTTTGTTTTTAGTTTAGGTATCGACGTTTATAAACAAATGACAATCATTGTTGTTAATTATTCACTTGTCTTTAATATAAACAAAAACACAGGCCAGTTGTGTTCTTCGCATCTGTTTAACTACACAATGTAAACAGTTTCTTACGGATGCCGAGAGTGGCAGAGCAAATGTTTACTTTATTTATTAAGTAGGAGCTTTAGTTGTTGATGGCAAGCAAACTTCAAGCACATATTTGATCATGTGATCAAATTTCATATTTGATTAAATGATCATCAATCATTTCAATACTTTTACGGCAAGGCGACCAAGGTAGAGAAGGAGGCATTTCACATAAGAGGAACCAAAGTAGGGGGAAGTATGTAGCTCTGGGATGCCCTTAGCCGAAAGAGGTTTTAGAGCCTCTTTTTAACTGACTTACGTGCTTTGTTATCCTCTAGATAGATTCTAGAAGGAAATCCTAGAATTATTTGCTTAGAAACAAATTAAGTTTAGGTTTCAGACTTTTGATATAACTCTTAACACATACAATGCACATTGCATAGCTGTTAGTATATGGCACTACCAGATCCCAATGTTACAGTTTATCTATCATTTTGGGAGAAACACGTGAAATATGGAATAGTTGTTCATCAGACTCAAGTAAACAATTTGAAACTGTTAAGATTCAAAATCTTTTTTATTTCGAATATGAATATTTCACACTTGTTTAGACATTTTTCACAAAATTTGAGGAAGGCGATTATGATCAAAATACAATAAACCTCATATATCAAACCTGTAAGATGTCATCTTCGTGTACTCTAGTCAAAATCTTAATCGTCATTTTTTCCAAGTATGGATGTTCCCAGCCATTCCTCGTGATTATATTTATATCTTGCCAAAATAATGTGAGTGTCGTTATTGTCATAAAGAAACGACGAAAGAAGAAGAAACCTACCACAAAACATATTTTTGGACCTCAAAACTTCCTAATACGTGAATTATTTGGAAACATGGGGTTTTAATGATTTAATCAGGCAATATTTATTTTAAGCTGAAAAAAATTTACCAATTTTAGGTGAATTGCAAAAATCAAAGGTCAAACCGAGCTGCATATATTCTGTTGTATACAAGTGAAGAATATACTAAAATACACCGGGTTACCCTACATTTTTCAAAAATGTAAATGTTGTAGATATTTGAAAAGTTTGTATAAAACCACAGCAGTACTATTGCTGATTGCATTTGCACATTGGTACAAAATAAACAAAATTTGTTTAGAAAGTAAAGATTAATATTTATTGAATGTAACTATTAATCTGTAATAATTAGCGGTAGTTCTATCTTCAAGCTCTGACCTATTGATGAATCCAAGGTAAACATTCTGATACTTGGGTAAAAATTCCAGGCCAATATTTTAATGGCATAATCTTTAGTGCCAAAAGATTTAACTCCTTCTGCAATCCATTGGGCAGTTTTGTTTAGAGCCGGTACCATAAGTGGACCTCCATTATCTTCTTTGCACGAAATTACGCAATTATAACATGTTTATGTTGTATTATATATCGCACCCTGAAAATAACACTGTCGTAACTTCCAAAATGACAATTTTCAGATTTTGATTGATTGTTATGTATTTTTTTACGCTCTTTTCAATGGTACCACGTCGAAACTTCCATCTTTTATCATTCAGGTGCTATTTAGCGAACAACAGTTTTACAATTCACAAATATGCACAGCTTCTGTGAGGAAGACTGTTGTATGGTACATACAAGGTGGTTGGTCAATTTGGTTGGTCAAAAGCCAACCAAATCAATTATTTTACAAAACGTCATGGAAGCAGGAAGAATTCTTTAACATTCACCTAATAACAGTTAAGAGCCGCGGAAGAAAAAGTTCTAGTACATCATCAAAATTAGATGCAATGTATGCAAGCCATCCAGGAATATCTATTGAAAAAAAGAAAGATTTGATGTGGTTGCTGAACCAGAATCACATACCCAAGTCCCATGCGCAGTTTTATGAAGCACTGGTAAGCAATCGCAAACAAAAAAATTTTGTAATTGATCTGCAAGATGAAGAGGAAGAAGAAGAAAATTTATTTTTAGATTAGATAACATTATTGAAGACTTTTTTTGAAAATAATAAACAACGTAATACTGTTGTACATTCATCTTTTAATGGAAAACTGTCGTATGTTCCACCTTCAACTTTTATTTAATTAATTTATAGCATAAAAATTTATTTCCATTCTCAAAATACTACTTGTTTAGGTTTAGAACCGACCAAATTATTATTTAAAATAAATTAGGTGACATTATACATAATGGTAAAATTACTACAACCGTTGCAATCTTTAAAATGCGATTATCTCAAAATAATGGTTTTGGAAGTTACGACAGTGTTATTTTCAGGGTGCGATATATGTAACATATGTTATAACTCCAGATGCCGATCGTTCCTTTGACGATAATGGTAAACATATTGGTTTAATTTGTTTTGTAAAGAAGAGAAATGTCAGTTTAAAGATGTCATTTCAGAAACACCGATACAATATACTCATCATTTAACTGGACATTTTTTATTAATTTAAACAACGCAATATGGTGGTGCCTGCTCCTGGAATTATCATCAAAGTCTTGATGATCAGCGAACGCTGTTTGTAATTTATTCTACAGTATAAATCCTCCGAAACAAATTTAATAAAAACTGTTAATTGGTAAATATCCCCAGTAAACAATAGGAAATACAAACCATGACATAATTGTAGACATGATGCTTCCAATCAGAATAAAGCTACGTAAGCACCAATGAGAGCAATCACGCTAGGTAGTTTGTTTTCAAAAGAATATTGAATTATACCTAACCGTATTCTGGTCATTATACTATCCTGCATATAGAGAATAATTCTTTATTTGTGTTAAAATATTAATGTATTAATTGAAATAAAAGAAATGAAGATGGTTATTAATAAAAACCAGGTAATACATTAAAAGTTTCATTTATTTTAAAATTATCAAGTTGGAAATTATTAACAGTAAAATAAGTTCTTTTGTTCAAGACCGATAAACTCTTCCAGGATACATAATATTCGCTATGCGAATTTAATTATTCAACTCAATATTATAAAATTATGTAATTATGAAATTAAAAAACATATACCACACTGCATTTTAAAATAAAAAACCTCGACGTGCTTTAGGTACACTCATTGGTGCTTTCTAAACTTCTTCTGATTGGAGACATCATATCTGCAATTATGCCTTCGTAGAAAAATGTGGTAACATTAAACTTTTGCACACAGATGTCTCTTACGACAAAGTTGACATTCGAGTATTGATTTTCACCACACTAAAGGTATTCCCATGTCGCGCTCGCCTCCTTTAAAAATCAATACTCGCCCTTCAGACGTTTAAGTCGCAACTTAAATTGTTTGCTAAATGTTGAAATAAAATTTATCATATGAAAGTGCAAGAAATGGTCGAAAATGGGGAGACCGCCATGGAACAGGATATGGCCGGTGCTCAAGACACAATCTACTTGTGTAATTTTCGCGTTTCCGTCGACGGCGAGTGGTTGTGTTTAAAAGAGTTGCACGATGTGGAATTCAACATGCAAAATTCGTTTCATCAACCCATCGCTTGCCTTTCGCCCGAAATTCCTCCTTATCCTTTCGGTACTGCTACACTCTTGTTTGTTTAGCGACTTTTCGTGAAATTTTGATTTGTTACAGGTCGAGATCCGGTGATTGTAGAAAGAAGTAATTTAGTAAATATCAGTAAATTAGTCGTTAAGGAATTAATAGAACAATCGCTTCGGTATGGACGAATGTTGGATTCGGATCACATGCCTTTGCAACACTTTTTTATTGTTCTGGAACACGTTTTACGGCACGGACTTCGGCCTAAAAAGGTGTGTGTGTGATTTTATGTGGTTCGGTTTATAGTAACGTCAAAATTTTGTAGGGCCTCTTGGGTCCAAAGAAAGAGTTATGGGATATTCTTCAAATGGTTGAAAAATACGCGCCCGAAGCGCAAGATATTACAGCCAGTGTTCGAGACTTACCGACCGTCCGGTATGTCGTAATTTTTAGCAGGTTTCGAGCTCCCTTTGACTCTTAATGTTTCAGAACTCACACGGGTAGAGCAAGGGCTTGGCTGAGATTGGCTTTAATGCAAAAAAAATTGGCCGATTATTTAAAAGTTCTCTTGGATCACAAAGATGAAGCATTAGTCGAATACTTTGAACCTGACGCTTTGATGCTGAGCGACGAAGCGATCGTAATTATCGGTTTACTCGTTGGTCTTAACGTAATCGATTGCAATTTGTGCGTGAAAGTAAGTCGAAACCTTTTCAGAACAACATTCGTCTTATTTTATTTTAACCTAGGAGGAAGATTTAGATTGTATGCAAGGCGTTATAGATTTTTCTTTATATCTTCGTTCCTCAAACCAACTTACAGGCGATGTTGGGGACGAACAACAAGAGGAAAATACCATGACGACTGTGTTGGACCAAAAGAATTATATAGAAGAACTTAACAGGCATTTAAACGCAACAGTCACAAATTTACAAACTAAAGTCGAATCTTTGACGACAACCAACGCCTTGATGAAGGAAGATCTGGCTATAGCGAAGAATAATTTATTGTCTTTGTGTGAAGAAAACCGTCATTTACGTAAAGAACTAGGAAGAGAAGATGACGATCGGATTGTAACCGTTGGTAGTAGTAAAATGCAATTAGCACAAATTTCAAACGTCGATACTTCACGAATGATAATGCCTTCAGATAATTCCGAGTTGCAGCAGCGTTTAGATGAAGAAAGAAGACTGAGGAAAGAAGTGGAAAAGGAGTTAGAATTACAGGTGAGCGTTAAAAATGAGGTTTCAAGTGGACTTATGGTCCTAAATTTTGTTAGTTAAGCATTAAGGCAGAAATGGAAGTGGCAATGAAGCTCTTGGAAAAGGACATTCACGAGAAACAGGACACCATTATTTCTTTGAGGAGGCAATTAGATGATATCAAGCTGATTAATTTGGAAATGTACAAAAAACTGCAGGTAAATTTTTGTGCTATCAAAATTTAAATAATGACGAAATTTGTTCGCAAGGGATTCCCTTTCTTAAGGTCAAATTTTTATGCTTTGCAGTGGGATGCTTTCTAATGAAATTAATTGGGAAAATGTGAATATGGAATGTGCAGTCGAATTTCTTCTCGAAATGTTTAATGTTAAATTGTATAGGTGGTTCCCTGTTCTTCAAATACAGAATATTTACATTTCCAAAAGTAAATAAGTATTAATAACTTATTGTATTTTCTATGCTATTTTACTTATGCTCTCAAAATTTTAAGTTAATCTATCAAGTTTTTAAGTTCAGTATTTTCTAATAAAGAAAAATATTAAAGGTTTCCCCATTTTCAGTTTCAGATATTTTAGCTTTGAGTATGCAATTTTTATATTTATGAATATCTGTCAAGTGAAATAAATAAGGAATTTAAAAAGTGTACACTTACCAGGAGACACTGATAAATGATAACCCAGTTTTGTAACGAACACTCGGGTGATTGTAGTGCAAATAGGTACTAAAAATACAACCCTAAGATATCAAGGGCAAATACACACCCATTTTTTAAAAATTTAGGATGAGAATTGTTCATATTCTTTACCCTGAGTTATAATTGATAATAAAAGCGTGCGATTTTGTTCTCTATCACATACACAATCGAGTCGAAATGGTGAATTAAATATGGCCAAGACTTTTCACTTATTCGGGTTTTTCACTATTTTGATATTTCCAATGGAAAATACATACTTTGAAAAGGAACTCTTATTTTAAAGAAAATTATTTATTTTTGATTGTACTTACTATTCATTTATAATTTAATACTAAATATGTTTTGCCTTAAATTTTCACACCAATATATAAAAATTGCTTTCTATGCTATCTTTGCAACTAAAATGAGGTGTAAATATGGCACCTAATGTAAATTCCGCATCTTTTTGCTAACGACACAATTTAATATGCAGTTTGTTATATCGGGGGTAACGTTGTTCGTTATATATAGGCCCCTATCTACTCAATGTTAAAATTTTTGCATTCATTATTTTCCATATTTCTACTGTATTTAAATTTATATCTATTATTCTTGTACATTGTCTTCTGTCTATTGTTTTCTGGTAGTCCAAGTGAAATTCCTCCAAATAAAATGAAAGGAATATGGAAAAAGTTTTAACCTTTAAATTTTCTATGTGAAAATTGACTATATCCTAATGGCGAATTACTTCATGCTACATATGTACCTGCTTAGCTCAGTGGGGGGATCCTTCGTATATATCCATTCTAGGCAAAATTTTGTCATTATTTTGAGTTTGATGTGAAGTTTCCAGCGCTTTTCAGTTTTAAGTAATTAAATATTTTATAAAAATTGGTTTATTAATTGGTTGGTGTTTTTGTTTCTTACAAAATTGTAGGAGTGTGAAATGGAGCTGACTCAAAAGGGAGAAGTGGTGAGTCGACTCCAAGCTAAAGCTGGCCAAATAGGAAAAATTCTAAACAATTTAGAAAAATACAATCACTTAATTAGTAGAGATTCCACTCAAGATAAAAGGAGACCTTGCTCTTTTGATAAAAAACTCCAACCTTCTTCCAGCAAACACGAACTAAAAGATTTTAAAGATTACAAAGATTTTAAAGCTGAAAGCAGCGCAAAGGTTGTGCCCGAGAGTAAAGCCGAAAATTTGGCAGCTTCTAGTGCAGTCGAGTAATTCCTTGCATATTTAATTTTTGTTTTATGTTGTTAAAAATGTTGAGTTGTAATTTTTTGTACAAGAAATGGCTTATTTCAGGAATGTGAGGGTTCGCTAAAGCATAAAACTGAATTAAATGCCAAGATAGAAGCTAAAATGCAGTGTATGTCGGATACAATTCAATCTCTTGAGTCAAAGTAGGTAACTTTTTTGTTTAATGGGTCAAAGTATTAACGAGGGGCGTATTGTGGACGTACGGTCAAGGAAGGCCCTCATCTTAACGTTTTGCTCTTGTGATATGTTTAGCTTTTTCTACTACACTTTTAACTCAAAATTGACCGTACCTCTACAATCAAAAAAAAAAAAAAACTTAAATATTCCATATACATAATTAGAGAACTTTAGCTTAGGCCGTTAAAATCAATAGATATTGGCAAACCTTCACTACGGCAGCTGCTAAATTATAAAATAATGTAACTAAGAAAAAAGTTTATATTATTAAAATTGTGTAAAAAAATATCCTATAAATGTGTATTTTAACTGTTAAACCTTCGACATAAACATTTTCTGCTTAAAATGTTTTATAAAAATAAATTTTTCCGAAATCGAATTGTATTTTATTCAATTTTTACTTTGTTTTTTAATTTTTGGTAGTTTCCTAGTTTTAGGTTTGCCATTATTTTATTTTATTTTTGTTTTAAAAGTTTGATTTTAATAAAAATTTTGGTGTTCAAACTTTTGAAACTAACTAAATTTTTATGTTGTTTTAGCTTTTTACTCCTGCCCTATCCCACACCGAAGTTTACTTAATATTTTTATTCATTAAAACTCATTATTTTTAAGATTTAGATATAACCAGATTCTAATTTTTTTAATATTGCTTATCCCAACACTTCTGAAACTACTAATTATTACCAGAAGTCCGATATTTTGGTCATAATTTAAACATAATTGCAAACATTCTATCGCCTTCACCAGGACTAGTTTCTCACTGAATTTTTGATTTCCGAGAAGTATTTTTCTACCACACAGGTGCTAGCATATTTGCTGCAACTCTGATTTTTGAATTCTTGAGCTATTTTTATGACATTTTCAATACAATTTTGGACTTTTTCCTGCACGACTGGCAGCATTTCTCAAACCACAATTTCAGTCACTGTCCTATTTGAATGACTGAGTAGTTTTTAATTCTCTAACTTCTCCCCATAAAAACTCATTAGTCACTTTGGCACTAATGGTATTACATTCTCAAACTACCATCAAAAGCCGTATTATATTCTTTTGTGCTGCTAGATAATTATGTTTTGCTATTTCTTATCTTTCTACTGCTGTACCATTTCTACCAGCGCTATTAATCTATCTTCGAAATTTGATTTTTGAACAGTTCTCTGGCGTTGTCAGTACAACTTTTTCCGCCAAGTGTTCTGTTACTGACCACCGAAGAATTTCTACACCGCAATTTTATAAATTACATTCAATAAATAAAGCTTATTGCTTGGTGTAATATTATCTTCTTCTTGACACCATCATGTGAAGTATGTGCTAGCTTTAGAACTCGTTAATTTTTGATTATCAATTTTCTGGTTTCTGAGAATTTTTTTCACATTTCTAACTTGAATCACTTCTGACACTTCAATTTCAAATAGTTGCAGTTGTAAAAGCAATTCATAATTTTGTATTTCTCAAGGGCAGATCCATGCGGGGGGCTAAGTGGAATAACCAATCAAAGGTAGCGTAGTGTAATCCGAGATCAAATCGCTCATCTGATTTGTTGGTTATTCTGATCACCCCCCTTTTGTTTTTATTATTGGGTAACTTTTGTCAGCACCAATATTTATTTATAACCTTTAGGTATTTAATTTTTTGCAAGAATTTTGACAAATTTTACTGCTATTTAAAACACTGCAATTTCTAATTATATTCTACCTACTCGTCTCCTAGTTACTACAGCACATCTGACACCACCACTTCAAAAGTCTAGTGTCTTTAGTAAACCTAGGATTTTATAGTATTGTCCCTTATTATGAGTTTTGGAATCACCTAGTGTCGGTAAAGAAAATTTATCCTCTTCCTTATATTTAACCTTGGGCAGTCGTCTTTGTTCATTAGTACAATAGCGTACAACACAACCATTTTCTGCCTTTGAGGGCGTAAACATCATCTTATTAAAGTAAAAATTTTGTAATCCTCTTCCATTTTTATATAGGATCCTGCCTATTTTCCTGCTAGAACAATTTTTAATCACCACCGTCATTTAAATCATTTATTACTACCTTCAGGAACCTGATTCCTCCTATAAAACTGATCAACACCTTTTAGTGATGATTATAATTTTTCTCTTGCCAAATGTTTGTTGCTTTAAGTTCTTATGGAATATTTTTTATTTAAAGTATTTTAGGTATCGAACGAGCGAAGTAGAAAAGGCGACGGTGGAGCACATAAAAAGAGAATTAGACGTCCAAGTTGCTCATCAGGAAGAGCAAGCCAATACGGTCGAGGGTGACCTTAAAGTAGAACGCGAATGGCGAATATCCCTTCAAGAAACGATGCAACAAGATCGCGAACGCATTTCCCAGCTGCAAGCCGAACTTTCTCGCCTTAAATTTGTTACTCAAGTAATTTAGCTGAAGGTTGATTGCTTCAACATCATTTAAATGACATACATCTGTAATACCAACTTGATTTAATATAAATTTTCAAGTTCCAATTTTCTTAGATGACGTTGGCGCAGTCGACCATTGGTGATACATTTTTTTAATTTTGTGTCTTACAGAAATACACAGAGCTCCAACAAGATTATTACGTATTGAAGGAGAGGTGGTTGGAGCAGGAACAAACTTTGGAAGAGTTAGGTGCGCAACTAAGCGTTTCCAAGTTGAAAATTTCGGATCTGAAAGAAGAGGTGGGTCGTAAAAGCGACGGTGGGTCGTGGGCCACAGACGATAGTGCAAAACAGTGTAAAACCTGTACTAAAGAATTTAATTTAACTAGAAGGAAGCACCACTGTCGTAATTGTGGTGAAATATTTTGCAATGCTTGCTCTGATAATTCCATGGCCTTGCCGTCTTCGGCAAAACCGGTGCGTGTTTGTGACGATTGTCACGTGTTATTAGTTGGGAGGTACTCTGTGATATAAAATTGTTTAATCATGCCTATTAAGTTTGGTGTATTGGATTATATATTTTGTATTAGTCTTTTATATGTATATTGGAAGGTTAAATTTTATTAACAAACGAGGTATACCTATTAGCAAACTTAAATAAAAGAAAATATTTAAATTTTTGCATGGAATTTATTATGCCATTAATCCAGGTACAAATTCTGGCGCTGGAACGGGAAGAGCCAGCCCACCACGTATAATATGTATCGTGTTTATTTTAATTTTGTTATTTTAAAATTGCCGCTCCTTGCATTATTACTAAATTTGTGTTTATTAGATGAATCACCAGTCAAGTGCAAATTAGAACGTAGATTTTATGATCAGTGGCGTGTCAATTTTTGACAGATATGCTATACTAATAAGACTGTCGCATCCTGGTACTTAAGTGCGTCACATATTGAGCCGAGCGCCCCGGTTCAAATCTGGGCAGGATGAGAATTTTATTCTGACTGTCCTCGGTAAGCAATGGCAAACCATCGAGGTGGAGTACCAAGAGAATCCCATGGGATCACGATTCCTCAGTCATGAGGATGCGACTAGAGAGAGAAAGAGAGATGATATGCTTATTGCAATTTTTGTTTTTTTCAAGCTGATTTATTAACAGAAATGTATAAAATGATTTACAAATATATAAAGTATTCTATTTAAGAGGAGGATTTTCTCAAGGGGAAAAATCTCATTAGCGACGGTAGAAAAACTACGAAGAAACCAAAATATTGTTGTTATAATCTTGAAATTTTAGAATTAAACTTGATAACTTTCTCTTTTCTCCCAAGATTTTCTAAATTTTGCTGACCGTTTTATTACATAAATCGGCGCTTTGGGCCTATATACTCGGCATACGGACCCGGACAATTAGGCGCAGCCAAGTAGGCGCGGCCGAATAGGCGCAGAGCCATTTAGGCGCGGGACATATAGGCGCAGAGCCGTTTAGGCGCGATGCCATTTAGGCGCAACCCATATAGGCGCGACCCATATAGGCGCGATTTGAAGGCGTCCATCCAGTAATTTACGGATTACTACCGAACAAAAATACACGGACTTATGAAAAAATGATAGGTTTTCTAGAAGAAGTGGAACCAAATTTGAACCCCACAAAAATTGCATGGGTTGACAGTGACTAGTGGTGGGGAGATACCAGTCGCTCTCTGAGATCCGTTGCGTCAACTTCCAAACTTTTCGAGTTGGGGCTACTTGAGGGATGTTTTTAGTAAGTAAAGCGCGTGTCAAAACCGCTCGGAGCCCCCGGAGCGACCCGGAGGGTCGCGCAGGGGTGCGGAGAGTAGGTTTTGACAGCGCAACCACATCAGAAACGAATTTACTTTTATTAGCTTTTATTATATCTGCTTAGTCGTTATTATGGCGACATAAAATGTTCAATTCCTATTATGATAGCATCAACGAATGATGAAAACGCCCACCAGCTTTTTTCGAAGAGGCATTATTAAGTGGCGTCGATGCAAAGGAACTTACACAGTTTTTACGAATGAGTTTGTAACTGAAAATTTGAAAGTTCGCACACAAATTATAATTTTATAACCTAAACTGCCTGCCCGTCAGTACGCCTCTGGAGGATTACGCCTTATTAATTTGTAGATGATTCACCTGTATGTTTTGAGAGAGAAGGAAGGTGGTTAGGTGTCAAAGTTGATGTGATGAATTTTGAAAACCACCCCTAACTTTAATCAAAAACTTCTAAAAACATGGAAACCAAATTGTTATTGTTGTTATTAATTTGCACATTCGTCAAAGAAGGTAGCTATAAAACCGTTAAAACAATTATACCCAAATTTGATTATTAAAGTGGGCGTGGTGAATTTTAAAACAAAAATTGATATTGTTTTTAGGGTTTGCTGTGTGGTGCTACGAATGCATTAGCAATCAGCCCGGTTGTGGTAGAGAATTAAACTGGTTGTGGCATTGGACGTCAAAATGCCCCGAAAGAGACGACGTTTGTGTCAAAATTGTGGAGACACGCGACGGTAACCCCAATTGCTTTGTTTTTTTCGTTTTCCAACTTTTCACTTTGTTTTAGCTGAGGAAGTTATAACGAGGGCTTGTTTGAGTTCAATTCAAGGTTTACGAACCGACATTCCCGCTGATCATTACGAAGGTTGTAGGGCCAGTGTGTTCGATGTTAAATTGTCAAATTATGTCAACAACTCCATCAAAGAACTCGATATATACAGGTAACTGTTTTATTTGACTTATTTTGAGTAAATTTATGTTTATTTTTGTGTCCAGGAATCATTACGATTCGACTATGTGGTGTTTCTGCTTCTTGGATCATTGGTGCAACAGTTCCGATTTACGGCTACCTTCTGTTGCTCTGGTAGTCACAAGTATAGCCAGCGTGGTTTACTTGATGTTTTGAAGTTCCCACGTAAAGTTTTAGTGCCTTGAGTGGACATTTTAGGTAATTTGTCCATTTTATATTGATAGATTCATTCATGAGGGGTTCCAACTTGGTAGAATCTCTATGACCTCGTTTAGTTTAGTTACTGCAGAATCCTGTTAGTTTTACCATTCCTCTTCTTTATATCCAATTTTTAATAAAGTACAAAGTAAGTTTGGAACCCCTTGGTTGTTTTTTACAACTGGAATCTGCGATGTTGATAAACTCCAAATTATTATCCGTCCATTTTATTAATTTTACATTTAAGTTTTTGATTGTATTTGTAATTTTTTATATAATAAAGTTTTATATTTACTATCTACATAAAAAGAAGTTTCGTATTTGTTCTGAAGAGAATTGTCGAAGGGTGTGTTTGTGCTGTGTTTTACTAGAAAATAGCCAGCTTGAAAAGAATGAATCGAGTTGTTCAAGACAGTGGTGTATAAGACTATCATAGGCTACGTGGTTGGATTTAAGAGCCCGAGGCATCCTGTGTTGCAGGGGTGTAATTTACGCCACTGGCGTTGAAATAAAAAGTAAATAAAATCTCATCATAGAAGAGATCTCTTTTCATCATTTTTCACCAATGAATCTTATTTTTTGTCTGTATTGTCAAGTTTCGTAGATGGCGCTTCAATCAAAATTTATACCTAACCGACTATTCTGTCAAAGTTTGTTTTGATTTGTATAACCTAGAAATTCTTTCAACATGGAAATGGATATAGATTTAAATGATTTAACGGATGAGCAATACGTGGTGAAAAGAGCTAAAATGGAACTAAAAGTGGACCCATTTTCGGCTAAAGCGTGGATGATAACCGCAAAAACGTTATACCCTCACAATTTTTCCGTACAGGTACTTGCTCTTCGTTTGTTTATTTTCCTATTAGTGACACTCATTTGTTTTAGTTTGAGGCTTACCGAATGGAAAAGGAAGCAGGTCACGTTAAAGAAGCGGCCAAATATTTCAGCGATTTGTAAGTTCATAACTAGAACTTATTAGTTATTTCATTATGACTTGACTTGTAGGTTAAAAAAGTTTCAACAGGAACCTGAATTTTGGACTGAAATTGAAAATGTTACAATTGCTCTCCGCACAGAAACCGACGCTATGGATAGTAAGAAGCAGTTTTTGTGCGAAATGTTCAAACACATTTCTTTGGGTTTGTAACCAAACATTGTGCTTTTTTTTGTCGACAATTTTTTCTTTTAGAAATGCAACATCAACTTCTGTTGTTTACTGCAGATCATTGTGAGGACACTATGGAACATTGTCGATTACTTCTCCTCCTGTTGCAGCGATTCCCTGTTGCTATTAAAACACACGGGGTAATTTTCCCGTTTCTGCTATGATTTGCGTTTAATAATTAAATTTCTTTTAGTCCAGACTGGTGGAAACTTTACTCAGTGCAGAAAAACACAGCCATATAGGTAACCAACCTCTTAATCCTTATCGAAGACTGCTAGTTTGCGATCTTTTGCCCCTCCTGGGATCAGAAAGCTCCACCGTTGAATTTTCTTCAAGTTGCTTTTTAAACTTTTACACAAATCAACAGAATTTTTTATGTGTTATCTTGACACTCTTAAAAGTGGTGGTGGTCAGGTAAAATTACAAAATAATTTGAAAAACTTGTTATGCCTTTTTTTTTGTAGGAGTTCAACTTAAATATTGATGATCCTTGGAGGAAACTGTTTAATATTTTGGATTTGGCTGGAAAACACTTGGGGTGGGATTCTTATTTGACGAATTTGGGCAACAGTTTTACAAAAGAAAGTTATTGGCAAAAGTTGTTGAATTTTTACAAAAGTCACAAATCATCGACTGTCGAAGATTCTGCAAGCACGAAGCAGTTATTGTATTGCATTACAATTTTTTTGTTGTACTCCCTCTATGACTACAATTTAAGTTTATCACCGACTAGTACACCGATACAGATACAAACGCCTCTCGTTTTAGTGGAAGGATTTGTAGGTGAGGTTTCGTTAACTTTTTAAAAGGAGTCTTTAGGTATTTTTTCTTTATCCAATAGGGAATCTACATTTATGTAAAATTTTTACTTGAAGGCTCATTAAACATGTAAAAATGGCGTGTATCCTTTTTTTTTCTCCGAAATGTAATGTTTTCATGTAAACGACATAATTTCATACAAACTTGAGAAACACTATTTTAATTTATTTATTTATTTAATTTTCAGATTCTAAATTACCCAATCCACTGTTAGATTTAAATTCAAAACGACGTAAAGACGATGCTGCAGCTCCTCATCTAACAATAGACAAAGGAGAAAATCGTAACGTAATTGGTAATTTTTAATGACTGCAAACTGTTGGGACTTACTTCACTCGTCTGAAAATTTGCAGAGAGGTAAATTTATAAAATTTGACTTCAAAAATTTTGATCGGTTTTTTAGAATTTTCCAAGTTGAACGTGCACTTAAAGTTGGATTTGTGGTTGTCAAATTTTTTGGTAGATTTTGCAATATACAAAGGTCACTATGATGACGCTTTGCTGAGGTTACAACAAACCAATACTCCACTTTTATCATTGACGAGCTACATTAGACAAGCAAATATTTTGTATTTGCAGAAGAATTATACAGTAAATTCAAATTTTTGTTTATTTTGTTTTGGTTTGTATTTTTAAATTTTAGGCTTCTTTTGAACATATTGTTTTGGCAGTACAAAGCTTGCCGATAAAAAATCGTGGTGATTTAAGTAACCAACTGATTATTGGGGGTACCCAACGACACTTACATTTTTTGAGTTTGAATCGGTTGTCGGTGCTCCAATATTGCATAAAATTATTGATGCGGTGTATAAGGGTAAGTTCAAATTTTTTGCCGTGCATGTGTTTTTCTTACGTTTTATTTTAGGAAAGTAATGCACTAAACCATCCGAGCAGTCCTGACATGGCCATAGGCAATATGATGGTTTTGTTACAGTTTGATTGGCCACAAGAAGAGGACATTTTGCCTTCTCTTATGGAACAAATTCAACAGAGAGGTGCATTTTCCTATTTGCTTTTCCAGATGTACTTAATAAATTCTGATATCTTGGAGGAGCTAACCTATTTATGGTCCGAACAAGGTAGTCAGATTACTTTAGACATTTTACCACACCTAGGGTGAGTTTTTCATACAAATCTCTTGCATTGCTTAATTTATTTGATTTACTAAGTCAAAGACGTATTGGAACTAGAGGAGCCGATAAAGGTGTAAAAGAGGAAATAAGACACGCGATGAAACGTCAAATTACAAGGACAAGTGAAGCATTGGATGTCCTAATGATTAAATTTATTATTCAAGAGAGAGGTCACATTTTGCAGTCTTTAGTGTAGCGACCTGCATTTGTTAATTTATTTAAAATAAAATTTTTTACCAAACCATCTTGCAGTCAATTATCCAAAAGTAAATGTTGCGGTGGATAGGGAAATTTTTCGAAGACAGTGTAATACGTTATAAAAACTAATATTGAATCAGTGAAGCTGTTCTACATATTATGATTTGCTAAAGTATAAATTTGCTTTGAAACATTGACACCAATAACCATTTTGACTGTTTGTTTAGAAAATTGTATTATCCTAATAATAATATAATTAATAATATTCTCCGGGATAATCTTTGCTCGGGACAATATAGGTACTCACTGGTTTGGTTTGGAAGACTGTTGTATACTTGTGTTTAAAGTGCAATTTCTCCAAAGAGTAAGAAAAAGTTTCACAGTTCCATTACATTTTTCTGCTCCAATATGTTTAGACTATCGAATATGTACGTTAGTAGCAGGAAAAAAAAGTGACGGTTTTCGAACTTTTTATTTTTGCTTGACAGAAAAGCATGATAATTTTAAAATTTATGAGTCACATTAGGAGGTTGTTTAATTTCTGTAAACATCATTTTGATGAGGTAAAACCTCGAAAAGTTGGCCCACGTTTTGGAAAAACTGTAGGTCCCCGCTTTGGCTAAGGTGAGGTTTTCCTTTAAATTGTTAGGTAGAGCTATGTTAGTTGTTTAAATTTTAATCGTGACGTGTGTGTCATTGAAAGTGTAAGTAATTTATTTCTTTTTGCCTTTAAGTTAAATAACTTATGGATTTCTTCTAGTTTACCTTAATAATAAATTACAACAGTGCAGATAATGTGAACAGCAGCAATTGGAAAGTTTGTCGAAATGCACAATTGATGGAGCTATGCTGCATTTGAAAAACGTTAGTTACATTGAAATAATATTTTACTCGCATTATGGGTGGTACGATAAGATGTATGAACTTTGTAGTAATCCTTATAATTTTGAATTTCGTCGGGTTGGTGGTAAAGTGACCAACCAACATGAACATAATTTTACAGGAGAGCCATTACAAAATTAAGAAATAATCGAGCATATTACAAAATCATATTTATTGAGGATTATTCAATAAAATACTTCAATTTTTTTTATCCTATTGAAATAATATATTTAACTTCATTTGTATAAATTTAAATTGTTGATAAACTTATCGGAAAACTTATTATTAGTAATAAATTGTTTTATAACTACACTTGATCACTTTTACCAGTTATTGACTGTGTGCAATGTTCTTTGGTCAAATTTATATTTAATTGAATTTCTACTTTGAAATATAAATCATTATAAGACATTTTTTAAATAAACGTAAGAAAAACATTAATAAACACCATAATTGTATTGGATTTAAAAATATAGTAATAATAATGTTTATTAAACTTAAAAACACTTAGTCATTTTTCCTGAAAAATTAATATTATTATAGTAAAATAATCATTTTAATAAAAGGCAACTTTAATCTTTTATAATTAATTAAATTATATTAAAACAATAGAAAAACTTGAAAATATGGAATACTGTTTCATTATCAAAACATTAACTAAAACGAATAAGAATAATATGCCTAAAAGATAAATTTAGTCGTCACTCTCGGAATCACTCAATTCACTTGGTTCAGGTGCCCGATCTGATTTAATTTTTGTATTGACCGGAATCATGTTGTAATAAGAATGAAAATCCTTTGGAATTACGCCTGTTGCACATAATTTCATTAAATCAGCTTTTTTTTGAGCCGTAACTGGTAATTCCTTTTTGTAAAGTTTTTCTAAGGCGCTTGGGATAATTATCTTTTTAGATTTACCAAACACATTCAACATTCGATATTCTGAATCAAAATCATAACTGTAAAAAATTAATCCAGGATTGGCTTTTTCGTATTTTAGTCTTTTTATCTTTAACCAGTTTAGCTTATTTCCTTCATTATCTTTGTTTCTGTTTTTAATAATAATATTGGATAGCTTTTTTAGATCAATCATATCATCGAACTGTAATTGTTCAACATGATAAGGACCACTTTTTTTATTTTTAAGTCTTTTGATCGCGCCATTCTCATAATGGTCATCCAATCATGTATTGTGTAGATCGGTATATGCTTTTTGCTGATTCAATGGCGCTATGCATTGAATCAGCTTCCATGCGAGTGACCTGATTCAAAAATTTGTGTTCTATAACTTCAATGTTATTAAAAGTATTGACAATAAACATAAATAGAGCCGCAATATGTTGGTTGCGGTTTTGTCCTCCGCAGGTGTCTGAAAATAGCGAAACTTCGGTAATTTCTTTGGATAAGTTTTGGAACCATTTATAAAGAGCTGTTCCTATTTCACAACTCCCTCTTTGGCCATTGACTTCAGTCCAGCAGTAGCAGAATGCGTTATTAGGAGTAACTGCTTCATAAATAGTAAGATTATAAGCATTTAATTTTCTACTATAGTACAGTTGTGATACATCACCAGAAGGAATTTGTAGTACGCTCTGCAAATCAAAAGAAATAGTAATAAATTTTTTATCAGTTTTAGAGCGCTCTTTATCCAATTCCTTTGCTTCAAATGCACGGTTTTTTCTCTCAAAATGTTGATTGTAATTTTCTATCATTGCCTCTTTATTTTTATCAGAGCTTTTTGCGAAAGTATGGCAAAGCAAGCACTGATCCTTTTTAGGCTTGAAAAATGACAAATTATAATTTTCACAGAAAATACGCCTATATTGTGAAGCAGAAATAAATGCAATTTTTTCATTATTGCATTTAATTTTATACAAATTAAGTTCCAGTTAGTCATTTTTTCTGGATAAAAGTTGGTAAATTTTAATATTAAGATTTATAGTAAATGTGATTAACTACCACATGATCAATTTGAATAGAATTAAAATTTTAATATTAAAATTACGTTCTGTGGTGATACTGAACAAATGCCACTTGGTCAACGAAAAGTATGAATTTTTACAGGTAAAATTTTTATTTTGCTGTTAAAATTAAATACAGAATATTTTAGGATATGGTCTTTTTTACTAGTGTAGAAAACGTTATGATACACCTCATAGACTTAATAACTCAGTTTCATGATTTTTGGATTTGATCACTTTTACCACCAACCCGACGATTTGTTATAGTGTTCAAACAGCGAGGTTACAAGCAATGTTTTATCGTATGCCTTTTTTAATCGAGTGAAATGGGCCAGTGAAAACGTTCCTGCTTGCGGGGTTATTGGAATAGTAAAAATTTGAACAATAAATTATTGAGATGAACGAAATGCCTATATGGACTGCATCACTGCAGTTGTACTAAATGAAAGGTTAGTTTTTGAGTAGTACTGATGTTTTCCATTCGTTATTTTTAGTCAATCAAGTTAAAGCTTTTAAATAAAATTAAAGTTAAATTAGTTTTTATTGTATTGCATTTTTTCTTTCTAAAACTGTACAGACTAATTTTAAACGCTATTCAGTTGAACTTGAGTTCAACAAACTTTTAAAAAGAGTATTAGAAGTTGAAACAAATCAGATACACCACGAGGCATTTATATAAAACATTAGATACCAATTATTATGTGTTGTGGTATAACCGATTTTGTTATTACAAATTTATTGAATTTAACCATTGAACACCGTTGTGCGGTCACTGCGACATATTATGTCATACATCAGGTAAACTATTAATAATTGTAATTGCTGGTTGAAACAAAGTCTAGCGATTTATCTTTTAATTAATTACCAGGAGGTATCGGCATTGGTAAAACTAATTAATTAAATTTTCGAGTTCGTTATTTAAAATTAGTATGTATTTGGTGGAGAAGTTCTTATAGTATGAAGTTGAGACGGTCATTGGCATGGTTGTTAGCACGATGAACTGCTAAGGTAGGACTCCCCTGTTTGCATCCGGGCAGAGTTCACTTTGTAATGCCGTCTCCGTGCTTCGGAAGGCACGTAAAGATGGTGGTCCTCTCACAAGATGCTTGCAACATCTTTGAGATATTAATTGTTAGAGTACCCTCTTGAGGGACGGGTAAACGACCTTGGTTGTATCCTTACATAAGGAAACCGAAATATATATAAGTTCTTATATTTTATTGTACTGCATTTAGGAACCAAACGAGACAAAGATAGGCTAGGGAGGAAGACTTACAGATAGAAGAAGGCCAATATTTATTTAAAATGGATCAAATTGATTGGTTTCGAATTTTGATAACAGTTTAAAGATCAACAGCGAAGAATAGGAACAAAAAGGTTTGTGACGTTTTAGTTTTTGTTTACAAATGAACAGTTATGTGATATTTTGCATGCATTCATGTTTTCAAAATTGAAATTAATTTTGACTTACTTGTTTGTTTCATTTTTCAGGGTTTCGAAAACTAATCGTACAAAAAGAAGAAGAATAAAGTTGGAAAATTGGTTTTGAAAATTGGTGACGGTACAATGAAGACTGACTGAATAACAATTGATAGGTTTGTTAAGTAGATACGTTTAATTTTTGGTAAACATCGCTTATTAATAAATTAAATATAAAATTACTTTCAATATTAATTTATATGTAAACATTTAATTCAATTTAATTGTTTATGTAAATATTGCCATCTAACGGAAAATTTAGAAACGAAGGGTAGATTTCTACCAATGTCGATAAGTAAGGAAACTGCTTGTGGGTAAAACCCAGATTTTGTTTTCCTTATTTGTCGTCAGATGGCACTACCGTTTTATTTATGAAAATTTTGTTACATTTTTTGTGACATTTATGACGTGTTTATGACCAACTGTCAGGTGGAATGTTCTGAACATTACAATGAAATTAATTTTTATTATTAGTAAGTGGTGGTTTGTTTTTAACTCAAATTAATAACTATCGACTTGGTGCAAATCAATATAGTTTTTAATTTTTTACAGTGGTCAAAAAGCGAGATACAGCAATGTTTTGCTGGCAATCTTGACTGATGAAGGGAAGTGGAACAGTGCATCAACAAATTGAAAAATAATCAAGAGAAAGAAATACCTGCAGGAACTGCCACATTTGTAAACGGAAGGTCAGTTGAATTTGAAAACTCTTTCTTAATAGAAATTTACCATTTCTTTGTAATCAATAAGGATAAAATTAGAGGGCAATTAGTTTGTTTTTTTATTGCATATGGAATTTGTATTTTTTGTTCATGAGACTACCCGGTTAAAGGCCAATTGTACCAATTCAGTTCCCAGCGGGATTTAATTGAACTCGAATTTAATGAACTTTCAAATTGAATTTTAGAAGTTAGAAGGAAGAATCAGTATACCTTCAGATATAACTGAATTGAACAGTTAAATGTATTTTAAGTACTCACAAATATTTGAAGTACATACTTTTCAAGCATTGAATTTGTTTTTCGGTATTTGAACCATTTTTTTGTAATTCAAATTGTCAGCAAATTCAGCTTCAATTCTTGTCCGACTATTTCTCATGGGGTAAATTCCCCCAAATTCAAGGCATTTAAAGTAACTTACAAAATACAACTTTTTTGTATAAATAACAAAAAAATACATATAATGAATAACATATAACAATAACAAAGTACTTGGTAATTGGTACTTGAATTACTTTTACAAAGTGCTTTTGACAGCTTCGACTTGGTATACCACATTCTTTATTAAAGCTTTTAAAATTGTTGAACTGAACTTCAGCTGAGCTACCGTTGAATTTAATTTGGTACTATGGGCTCTAAATAATTTTTGGAATATGAACTGTGTATGTTAAGGCTGTACGTTCTTCTGTGCTTTCTTTATTTCAACTTTAATAAAGGTTGTCCAAGAATTAAGCAGTTAAAAACCTTTTGTAAAATTAAATTGTCCTTTAATCTTCGACGATTTTTTAAGAAAAATTTGTAATAAAGGTTTTACATTTTATGAATCTTGAGGTGTTCCATTTAAGTGATGACATCTTGACAACTTGCAAATTTTGTTTTCTTCCTTGTGCTGATTTTACCATTTGAAAAATCTGGGCGCTATTTCATCAATTATTTTCATTTTATAGCTTGACAATATTTTTTACTCCCATCACTTTGGCAATCCTTGCTTTATTTTCCTGTCGATTTTCAATTTTTTTCTAATTTATTTCTGTCGCACTTTGCACTATGTAAAAAAATATTAGTTTCTCACATCATTTTTCACGTTTCTCTATTAGAAGGAAAATTATTTTTCAAAATGAAAAAATATACTCAAATTTTGGTAATTTTGTTAGTAAATTTTACAAGGGGGAGTGAGCAATGTAAAGTGTAAATAAAATTTTAACGTGATGTTTTCATCCAAGTTGAGTTTGCGACCTCACATGTAATAGTATATTACATAGCGAGGTGGAAAGCGAGTCATTACTAACCGAGGTCTGTTCTGCTGACCGACGGCGAAGCCGGAGGTCAGCAATTAACCGAGTTAGTAATACGCTTACGCCAATGTATACTATTTATTCGCAATCGTGAAGTTGGGGTTGGTTTAATGGAAATAATGCGTTTTCAAAATTATATTAAGTTATGTCATATTTGACATTTGTATCAGCGCCTCTATTTGTAATAGCTCATACACGTTAAACCCCGCCCATTTGTTCATTACTGACCGCCACGTGATATAACGAGTGAATAATTTTCATTACACACGGTTGATATTAGTAGTTGATAATATGCAACTTTCAAACTTTTAAAAGTCGGAAACGAGCAATTACCGACCGATTGCGAATAAAATTAATTCTTCTTCTTCTTGGTCACGTTAAGGATTAGGCCTTATGGCCTATTCCAGTGCCCATCGTTTTCTTGGCTTTCCGACATTTCTTGTTCTCTCCGGTCTGTAGCGCCATGCTTTCAGTGGGATTGTTTCGTTTATCATTCTCTCTAAATGTTCACTCCATTTTCATTTGTTTTGGAGTAAAATTAATTATATCATATAAAATGTTATTTTAGTGTAGATTAAAAAAGAAATTGTTATATTTTATTTTTCCACTTCTAGAAACCAAAGAAAAGATGGAAGGAGCAAGACACTTGAGTGGCGTAAAGGACTACAAGTCTATAACGTGTCGATGATGATGATGATAGAAACGAAATCATACGAAAACAGCTACAGATGATGGGCGGGAGATTTGCAGATAGAAAAACAACAAGATTTAAGGTTGATCAAATTGGTTAGTTTCAAATTTTGATGACAATTTAAGGAACAACAACCGGAAGGAACAAAAAGGTTTGTAACATTTAATTTTAATAGTTACAAATGAATAACTCTTTGATATTATTTCACATGCGTTCGTGTTTTAAAATTACAATAAGGTAAAACCGAGGGATATGACGCGGTAGGGATACGACGCAATTACAAGATCTCTGTTATGTTGTTATCTATGAACCTTATTACCTAAGTATTCCTTAGTTCCATTACCTAAAACCAGATATACAGCAAGAAACTAATTGTTGAACGAATCGTTTTCATGAGAGCACGCATTTTCTTCGTCTGAATCAGGTGAGCACATGCAAAAGTTTTATTACATTATTTTGAAAGTTCTGTATTATGTTTCCTCATAGATTTTTAATTCGTTTTCTGAATTTTATGGCATTGTACAACGTCTAAAATTAATTATAAATAGTTAATTTAGTCATAATGGTCTTTGTTATGATTTAATTATTTTATAAATAAAATGGTGGATAGTTAGTGATATGACGCATATTGTGAGATAGTAATATGTTTACATTAATTTTACATTTTTTTACAATTTTACACTTTACATTTAATGTTATATTTCCTAAAACCATTACCGTAGTTTAAGTGTTCATTGTTTTTTGAGTTTTTTATCTGACTATTATACTTTTCAAATAAAATTGTTTTTATTATTTTTTAATCAATTACATGTAAATCGCCATAAGCAATATCCCCAACCCTCGACGCGTCATATCCCCAACCCCATCGGGATATGACGCAAAATTCAATTTTCAGAATTAATGTAATTAATAACAGTTAGCACAATCAGAATCACCTATACTTCCTGCTTAAGATACGTTAGGGTTGTAGGTACAAAAAAATCCTATCACCATGAGACACTTGTGAGTAATAACTGAAAAATTGATAAATTTCAAAAGGTGCGTCATATCCCTCCATTTTACCTTATATTTTGACATTCAAGGTTTCATTTTTCAGGATTCAGAAGACAAAACCATATGAAAAGAATTACATCAGATAAGAGATAGGAGTTACCTACATCAGTTGTAGATGGTTGAAAATTTAATATTAACGAATAATCCAAAGTCCATACTGCATCCAAGAAGGTTTTAAATTTTTCTGACGATGTGATGAAGAATGAAAAGGTTTGTTAAGTACTTTTAATGTTTGGTGACCATCGCTTAGTAATAATATCAATATTAAAATTATTTGCAATAATAATTTTAAATTGTAATTAAAAATTTTTTTACTTGTGTTGCCATCCGACGACAAACATCTCAACTTTGGTTACTTACCTGTAGTAGGTAAGCAGATTCCTATATATTTTAGGTAGGAATCTACTTTTTTGTTGAACGTGAGATTTTAGTTTCATTACTTGTCGTCAGATGGCATACTTGTTTAGTCATAATGTCATTTCGATTTATAATTATACGTCGCATTAGTGCAGCGTCAGCTATTGTGACAGGTCAGGTTTTGGATCTAAACAATTGCATTTTAACATGGGAAATTTCCTTATTTTGTGAATTTTCGGTTAATTGGAATATTTAAGGAAATATTTTCTACGATAAGGTACCTGTATTGCATTAGAAATATTACACATTCGTTTAAGCATGATTTATAAGCGATGACGTTAGTAATTCGCTTCTGAAAAAATGAGGTTATGACACCTAATTACTTGAATTTTTATTTTTAGCTGTATTTTGTATTCCTTTGTGCATTAAACGACTTAAAAGTAACGTTCGAAAGTAGAACGAAGCCGGATTGAGATCGTGAATGAAGTTTTGATAAAATTACCCAATTTGTTATAATCGAAGTAACATTTCAGTGTAGATAACTACAAACGTCTTCGTGTAAGTAATTATTTATGTAGCGCTTTATTTTTAGATCTCAATGTGATTACGATGGACCCCATACTCTGAACATTATTATTAACAAAATAACGTACATTATGAACAAAAGAGAACAATGCAAATTCTGTACATTTCCTAAAGATGAAAAGATGGAGTCGAAGGTGGAAAACCTAAGGAAAGAACTGTTGAGTTAGGGTATACTTTCATTTACTTTTTTGTGGTTAGTTTACATCATAAATACCTGTTTTAGATTAAACCAGAAACCTGGCGTGAAGTACGAGTTTGTAGTTGCAGTTTTAAAGACGCAATAAGGAAAAGTGGATTAGCAATATTTTAACATAACACAGCGACAAGGTTTATTATTTCTTCACGTTTATTGATAAAAAAGGAAAGCAAAGTGAAGAAAAATTTGACCAAGCAAAACTATGTAAAGAGCGCTTCGCTTCGTTACCGAAGTAAGTTACTTACAAAAATTGCAAACTGAAAGCAGTGTTTTATATAATATTTACTATTTTAGTTGTCCACGACAAGATTTATATGTAACATGTTTCTTTTATGGCCGAGGTTGAAATTTACTTACAGCCAATTCAAGTAAACAAATTGAATGAAAATATACTGCAACAGATGTCATAGTAGAAAACCACTTCTCTTCCAACAGTGAATTTTGATTTTGTTTTGAAAAGAAAATTTTTATTGTAATTTTATATTATTTAAATAAATTTTTATAGTGTAAATAAATGAATGTCTGATAAGTACTTCCAAGATTAAAGTTATTTGAAAATTTCTGACAGAATTGGACAAAGTACCGAATTTCATAAATTTTATTTAATTTAAAAAAAGTTGTATTTTAATATCTACTTTAATGCCTTGAATTTGTGTTTACCCCAAAAAGCCAAAAATTGAAGTAATTTGACAATTAATTGCCAAAAAGGTTCAAATACACTTTATTTTTAGCAAAAGTATACTTCAAAGTTTAACTTAATCATTTAACTTTCAATCAGATTTATCTGAAGGTATATATTCTTCCTCTAACTTCAAATTCAATTTGAAGTCATTAAATTGAGTTCATTAATCCTGGGAAACTGAAGGACAATGTCGCTTAACAGAGTTCTGGATGGAACAAACACTTTCCATGCTAATCAAAATAACTAAAATATCCTACTTACGTAACTTTTTCTGCGCAAAAGCATTTATAACTTCGAATACAATAGCAGTCAAAAATTGCCAGTTTTCCAACTTTATTTTTGACGCAAAAAGTACAAAACTTCAAAGTTAACCTTCCGTTTTTCAAAAATCCAAAAATTGATCTGCCTTTATTGCATAAATCGACGCAGCGTCGAGTAGAGTTCAGAAAATGCTCCGCGACTGGCGCAAACGTTGCAAAGTCGCACAAATGTCGCTTAAAAGAGTTTCTGGAGGGAATCGAACACTTTCACTTTAACCCTCAAAATAACTAAAATATCCTACTTACGTAACTTCTTTCTGCGCAAAAGCATTTATAACTTCGCAATACAATAAAGCAGTCAAAAATTGCCAGTTTTCCAACTTTTATTTTTGACGCAAAAAGTACAAAACTTCAAAGGGTTAACCTTCCGTTTTTTCAAAAATCCAAAAATTGATCTGCCCTTTTATTGCATAAATCGACGCAGCGCGTCGAGTAGAGTTCAGAAAATGCTCCCGCGACAGGCGCAAACGTTGCAAAGTCGCACAAATGTCGCTTAAAAGAGTTTCTGGAGGGAATCGAACACTTTCACTTTAACCCTCAAAATAACTAAAATATCCTACTTACGTAACTTTTTTCTGCGCAAAAGCATTTATAACTTGGCAATACAATAAAAGCAGTCAAAAAATTGCCAGTTTTCCAACTTTTATTTTTTGACGCAAAAAAAGTACAAAAACTTCAAAGGGGTTAACCTTCCGTTTTTTCCAAAAAATCCAAAAAATTGATCTGCCCTTTTTTATTGCATAAATCGACGCAGCGCGTCGAGTAGAGTTCAGAAAATGCTCCCGCGACAGGCGCAAACGTTGCAAAGTCGCACAAATGTCGCTTAAAAGAGTTTCTGGAGGGAATCGAACACTTTCACTTTTAACCCTCAAAATCACTAAAATATCCTACTTACGTAACTTTTTTCTGCGCAAAAGCATTTATAACTTCGAATTACAATAATAGCAGTCAAAAAATTGCCAGTTTTCCAACTTTTTTTTTTTGACGCAAAAAGTACAAAACTTCAAAGGGTTAACCTTCCGTTTTTTCAAAAATCCAAAAATTGATCTCCCCTTTTTTATTGCATAAATCGACGCAGCGCGTCGAGTAGAGTTCAGAAAATGCTCCGCGACTGGCGCAAACGTTGCAAAGTCGCACAAATGTCGCTTAAAACAGTTTCTGGAGGGAATCGAACACTTTCACTTTAACCCTCAAAATCACTAAAATATCCTACTTACGTAACTTTTTTCTGCGCAAAAGCATTTATAACTTCGAATTACAATAATAGCAGTCAAAAAATTGCCAGTTTTCCAACTTTTTTTTTTTGACGCAAAAAAAGTACAAAAACTTCAAAGGGGTTAACCTTCCGTTTTTTCCAAAAAATCCAAAGAATTGATCTGCCCTTTTATTGCATAAATCGACGCAGCGCGTCGAGTAGAGTTCAGAAAATGCTCCGCGACTGGCGCAAACGTTGCAAAGTCGCACAAATGTCGCTTAAAAGAGTTTCTGGAGGGAATCGAACACTTTCACTTTAACCCTCAAAATAACTAAAATATCCTACTTACGTAACTTCTTTCTGCGCAAAAGCATTTATAACTTCGAAATACAATAAAGCAGTCAAAAATTGCCAGTTTTCCAACTTTTATTTTTGACGCAAAAAGTACAAAACTTCAAAGGGTTAACCTTCCGTTTTTTCAAAAATCCAAAAATTGATCTGCCCTTTTATTGCATAAATCGACGCAGCGCGTCGAGTAGAGTTCAGAAAATGCTCCCGCGACAGGCGCAAACGTTGCAAAGTCGCACAAATGTCGCTTAAAAGAGTTTCTGGAGGGAATCGAACACTTTCACTTTAACCCTCAAAATAACTAAAATATCCTACTTACGTAACTTCTTTCTGCGCAAAAGCATTTATAACTTCGCAATACAATAAAGCAGTCAAAAATTGCCAGTTTTCCAACTTTTATTTTTGACGCAAAAAGTAAAAAAACTTCAAAGGGTTAACCTTCCGTTTTTTCAAAAATCCAAAAATTGATCTGCCCTTTTATTGCATAAATCGACGCAGCGCGTCGAGTAGAGTTCAGAAAATGCTCCCGCGACAGGCGCAAACGTTGCAAAGTCGCACAAATGTCGCTTAAAAGAGTTTCTGGAGGGAATCGAACACTTTCACTTTAACCCTCAAAATAACTAAAATATCCTACTTACGTAACTTCTTTCTGCGCAAAAGCATTTATAACTTCGAATACAATAAAGCAGTCAAAAATTGCCAGTTTTCCAACTTTTATTTTTGACGCAAAAAGTACAAAACTTCAAAGGGTTAACCTTCCGTTTTTTCAAAAATCCAAAAATTGATCTGCCCTTTTATTGCATAAATCGACGCAGCGCGTCGAGTAGAGTTCAGAAAATGCTCCGCGACTGGCGCAAACGTTGCAAAGTCGCACAAATGTCGCTTAAAAGAGTTTCTGGAGGGGAATCGAACACTTTCACTTTTAACCCTCAAAATAACTAAAATATCCTACTTACGTAACTTCTTTCTGCGCAAAAGCATTTATAACTTCGCAATACAATAATAGCAGTCAAAAAATTGCCAGTTTTCCAACTTTTTTTTTTTGACGCAAAAAGTACAAAAACTTCAAAGGGGTTAACCTTCCGTTTTTTCCAAAAAATCCAAAGAATTGATCTGCCCTTTTTATTGCATAAATCGACGCAGCGCGTCGAGTAGAGTTCAGAAAATGCTCCCGCCACTGGCGCAAACGTTGCAAAGCCGCACAAATGTCGCTTAAAAGAGTTTCTGGAGGGAAATCGACCACTTTCACTTTTAACCCTCAAAATCACTAAAATATCCTACTTACGTAACTTTTTTCTGCGCAAAAGCATTTATAACTTCGAATTACAATAATAGCAGTCAAAAAATTGCCAGTTTTCCAACTTTTTTTTTTTGACGCAAAAAAAGTACAAAAACTTCAAAGGGGTTAACCTTCCGTTTTTTCCAAAAAATCCAAAGAATTGATCTGCCCTTTTTATTGCATAAATCGACGCAGCGCGTCGAGTAGAGTTCAGAAAATGCTCCCGCCACTGGCGCAAACGTTGCAAAGCCGCACAAATGTCGCTTAAAAGAGTTTCTGGAGGGAAATCGACCACTTTCACTTTAACCCTCAAAATCACTAAAATATCCTACTTACGTAACTTTTTTCTGCGCAAAAGCATTTATAACTTCGAATTACAATAATAGCAGTCAAAAAATTGCCAGTTTTCCAACTTTTTTTTTTGACGCAAAAAAAGTACAAAAACTTCAAAGGGGTTAACCTTCCGTTTTTTCCAAAAAATCCAAAGAATTGATCTGCCCTTTTATTGCATAAATCGACGCAGCGCGTCGAGTAGAGTTCAGAAAATGCTCCCGCGACTGGCGCAAACGTTGCAAAGCCGCACAAATGTCGCTTAAAAGAGTTTCTGGAGGGAAATCGACCACTTTCACTTTTAACCCTCAAAATCACTAAAATATCCTACTTACGTAACTTTTTTCTGCGCAAAAGCATTTATAACTTCGAATACAATAAAGCAGTCAAAAATTGCCAGTTTTCCAACTTTTATTTTTGACGCAAAAAGTACAAAACTTCAAAGGGTTAACCTTCCGTTTTTTCAAAAATCCAAAAATTGATCTGCCTTTTTATTGCATAAATCAAAGGGGGCCAAGGGCGGCCCCGGAGGGGAAAGTTAAAAGAAAATGTCGCGACTGGGGGGCAAACTTCAAACCACAAATACCCCCGTTTTTTTTAAAAGATTTTTCTTGAAAATCGAAAAACTTTCACTTTTAACGCAAAAAAAAAACTTAAATAACCTTCCGTTTTTTCAAAAATCCAAAAATTGATCTGCCTTTCCTAAATCGACGCAGCGCGTCGAGTAGAGTTCAGAAAATGCTCCGCCCCAAAAAAAAAAAAAAAAAAAAAAAAAAAAATAACTAAAATATCCTACTTACGTAACTTCTTTCTGCGCAAAAGCATTTATAACTTCGAAATACAATAAGAGCAGTCAAAAATTGCCAGTTTTCCAACTTTTATTTTTGACGCAAAAAGTACAAAACTTCAAAGGTTAACCTTCCGTTTTTCAAAAATCCAAAAATTGATCTGCCCTTTTTATTGCATAAATCGACGCAGCGCGTCGAGTAGAGTTCAGAAAATGCTCCGCGACTGGCGCAAACGTTGCAAAGTCGCACAAATGTCGCTTAAAAGAGTTTCTGGAGGGAATCGAACACTTTCACTTTAACCCTCAAAATAACTAAAATATCCTACTTACGTAACTTCTTTCTGCGCAAAGCATTTATAACTTCGAAATACAATAAAGCAGTCAAAAATTGCCAGTTTTCCAACTTTTATTTTTGACGCAAAAAGTACAAAACTTCAAAGGGTTAACCTTCCGTTTTTCAAAAATCCAAAAATTGATCTGCCCTTTTATTGCATAAATCGACGCAGCGCGTCGAGTAGAGTTCAGAAAATGCTCCCGCGACTGGCGCAAACGTTGCAAAGTCGCACAAATGTCGCTTAAAGAGTTTCTGGAGGGAATCGAACACTTTCACTTTAACCCTCAAAATAACTAAAATATCCTACTTACGTAACTTCTTTCTGCGCAAAAGCATTTATAACTTCGAATACAATAAAGCAGTCAAAAATTGCCAGTTTTCCAACTTTTATTTTTGACGCAAAAAGTACAAAACTTCAAAGGGTTAACCTTCCGTTTTTCAAAAATCCAAAAATTGATCTGCCCTTTTATTGCATAAATCGACGCAGCGCGTCGAGTAGAGTTCAGAAAATGCTCCCGCGACAGGCGCAAACGTTGCAAAGTCGCACAAATGTCGCTTAAAAGAGTTTCTGGAGGGAATCGAACACTTTCACTTTAACCCTCAAAATAACTAAAATATCCTACTTACGTAACTTTTTCTGCGCAAAAGCATTTATAACTTCGCAATACAATAAAGCAGTCAAAAATTGCCAGTTTTCCAACTTTTATTTTTGACGCAAAAAGTACAAAACTTCAAAGGGTTAACCTTCCGTTTTTTCAAAAATCCAAAAATTGATCTGCCCTTTTTTGCATAAATCGACGCAGCGCGTCGAGTAGAGTTCAGAAAATGCTCCGCGACTGGCGCAAACGTTGCAAAGTCGCACAAATGTCGCTTAAAAGAGTTTCTGGAGGGGAATCGAACACTTTCACTTTTAACCCTCAAAATAACTAAAATATCCTACTTACGTGACTTCTTTCTGCGCAAAAGCATTTATAACTTCGCAATACAATAAAGCAGTCAAAAATTGCCAGTTTTCCAACTTTTATTTTTTGACGCAAAAAAAGTACAAAAACTTCAAAGGGGTTAACCTTCCGTTTTTTCCAAAAAATCCAAAAAATTGATCTGCCTTTTTTATTGCATAAATCGACGCAGCGCGTCGAGTAGAGTTCAGAAAATGCTCCGCGACAGGCGCAAACGTTGCAAAGTCGCACAAATGTCGCTTAAAAGAGTTTCTGGAGGGGAATCGAACACTTTCACTTTTAACCCTCAAAATAACTAAAATATCCTACTTACGTGACTTCTTTCTGCGCAAAAGCATTTATAACTTCGAAATACAATAAGAGCAGTCAAAAAATTGCCAGTTTTCCAACTTTTATTTTTGACGCAAAAAGTACAAAACTTCAAAGGGTTAACCTTCCGTTTTTCAAAAATCCAAAAATTGATCTGCCCTTTTATTGCATAAATCGACGCAGCGCGTCGAGTAGAGTTCAGAAAATGCTCCCGCGACTGGCGCAAA